>JAVUPR010000436.1:0-651223 GCA_036785695.1 Gentiana straminea
AGGAATTTGGTATGAATAAGTGAAAGACTTAGTTATCGCCTACCTTATCCCCAGTATAGGCCAAGGTATATGTTGTAGGGAATATCCTCTGGTACAACTGAAAAGATTTCGAAAACACATGTATTACTCTAGTCATGACGTGAGTAGTTTGGTAGGGCGTATGTATAGTCAGGGTAATTCATTATCTGTCTTAAATGTGTATTTGTCGGTTAGCTTGAATTTAATTGTCAAGTGTGGAATTGGTGGAAATTGAAGAAGGCTTTGAACACACTACACATTCGAGTAATCGTTTATTACATGGGATGTATGTTTTTGATGCTAGTCGACCGGTTGTGATTTGATATATGGGACTTTATGTGGTTCATTGCATGAGTAAGCCTATTTTTTCTTGTTTTGACTTGCTCGGGACGAGCAAGAGATAAGTGTGGGGGAGTTGTTAACGGTGATTTTTACGATTTATATGACTTTATTCCGTAGCAATTTTCTTTGTGTTTTATTACTTTTTATAGAAAAGTAAGTGTTTAAGTGAAATATTGGAAGAATGCGTATAGAAATGATTTAAGTGCAAACTCGAGCTTATTACGTGGTTTTATTAGTGATTTTCTAGTTATCTATACGGTATTACATTTTGCACATTTCTATCATCTTGTAGGTACGCTTGCATGTTATGGAGGAAGCTAAAAAGATTTCCAAGCGAAGATTAAATGGAAAGGGAAAGATGCGAGTTGAAGATGGAATGAAGAGATTTATGCAAGGCGAACGAGCGTTTGTCCCCGTCCAATACGGACGGACGTACGAGGGAATGGACGAGCGTCCAGAGGAGCCATCTGATTCAGAGTATTAATGGATTTCAGTGGACGAGCGTTCAGAAATGCATAGGACGGGCGTCTGATGTGACTCGGCCCGACTCGAAGATTTTATACACCCTGGACGGGCGTTCACCATTCTAAACGGGCGTCCAGTCCACCGCCTCAGCTAAACCGACATTGAATCCTATAAATAGTCGCGTTTTCTGAACCCTAAAGGAAGGAATTCAACCCTTGGCCGCCCCAGGCCCCTTGGGGGCGACTTTGCTATTTCCTCTTGCTACCATAAACATAGTTTTATCTACTTTTTTATTTTCTGCATATCAACGATGAATAAAGGCTAGAGCATGGTTGAACAAGCTTGTGAAGCCGATCGAGCAACTTGATTTCAATCTTTGGATGTTTTATGAGTTTTAAATAAAGTTTGTTTCTTTATTATGTTCATATTGTTATGCAATTTAAATCGAGAGATTGTTGCAATTTTGATGTTTAACGTTTGATGAGAATCGTTGTTAGACTTAGATCACCGTAGTAAAGATTAGATTTTTAACCTAAGAATAACGAGAGTTGCTAGGTTAATTTCTAGGTTGCTAGATTGAGAAATCTTACACCTTTGTTATGAAAGCGTTAATCTTTAAGATCGAGAGATGAGAGATTAATAGGTGAATTATCTAAGAGATTAGAAATTCATACTTTTGATAGGTGAACCACAATCTTCATTAAATCTTCACTAAACAATCTAGAGAGGAAGTTGAGGGTTGTGAGATCGGTGGATCATTGCTTGTTCGTTTTCAATTTATTTGTTATCATCTTAGTAATTTTATTATCTTTTTAGAATAGAATTATTTTCATTAGTTTGGCTCGTAACTATCTTTCCTGGCTTTGGATTCTAGATCCTCTGTCCAATTTATTGTTTTCATTTTTTAGTTCTGTTTCGTTTTATTTTTTGTGACAACTTTAGAGAAATTAAGAACTAGACCAACCTCGATTCCCTGTGGACTCGACTCCGGTATTAACCTCTATACTACGATCCCTGCACTTGGGGTAAACCGGATTTATTTTTATTACTTGTTTATTTTTCATTAAATAAAATCCGAGACAGTAAGAAATGTCGTGACATGCTCCCGTGTCGATCATTACACGATGGACGCGTGCACGATTGACGACCACGAAACACAAAGACACACTGTCCTCTATATTCACGGAAGTTACCGGCTCGCTTCGGGTAAAAGCAAGAGGTTGTTCGTTCCCATGCGGGGACGGTGGCTTCTCCACATGTTTGTTTATAGAGCCGATACGGCTTTTGATTTGATTGTTCGGGAGGGGGCTCGGTTATTATTCGGATGTTTCTATCATCTTGGCGAGCTTGTTGATTTTTCATGTTACGCCCCCGCATGTAGCTTATAGTGATCATGGTGACCGCGAGCGAGTAGTTTTTCTATTGCTCTCTTAAATTGCATGCATTCATCGGTGGTATGACCTTGGTCTCTATGATACCCGCAATACTTAGATGCGTCGCGGCGGGCATCTGGAACCATAGGATAAGGTTCAGGTAATTCATCTATTACTTCATTAAGCATCTGAGTGTACGATATTCTTAGAGGGTGTAAAGTGCTCCTCTTTGATCATTGTTTCTACGGCTATCTCTACAGGCGGACTGCGTTCACCGTACTGTTTGCCTTTATTGGACGAAGACGCTCTTTCATTACCCACGGTTGCAATGTACTTTACGGTTGAACTTAACATTTCATGTAAGTTTCTTTGGCGGTGTCAAAGCGAAGTAGGACTTCAAATAACCAGGATTCAGCCCTGTTTCGAAACTGCTCATGACAATGTTGTCCGCTAGACCCCTTGTTAGCTCGTACACTTTGTAAAATTGGTCGTAGTAGCTGCAGGTACCCTTATTCACACCCTGTCGGACCTCATATATGTCGATGTGTGTCTTTTTAGGTCCTTCTACTGATCTGAACTCCACTATGAACATGTTAATCAGATCGTCCCAAGATAAGAACGAGCTCGGGGAAGACCATGATTCCACGATGCGCCTGTCTTGCATTGAACCCACAAAAGTTATGCACCATGCCTCATTGCTAGGCGTACACAAACTAATCTTTGTTTTGAAAAGATGAAAGCCAATCTAAAGGATCCGTCACTCTATGATATTTAGTGAAATTTGGGTAATGAGTGCCCCCTCTTGGGGCAACTTTCAAGATGTTTGGATGAAGTATGCTATTTCCCAGGTTGGGTTAGCCTTAGCCCCAACCGTACCTCTTTACAGCACCTCTATCTATTTTTTCATAGTCCCTATTTCCTCTCGATTTTTGGGGATGGGTGGAAGTGCAGCATAACTTCCCTCAACTTGTGAGTCTCCCTATCCTTCAACTCGGATACGGACCTGTCGGGGATTTCTGGGTCGCCCTGGGGCTGCACCGCGATCGTCGACCATGGGCCCCTGGCGAACTAAAGATGATTTTCTCTCTCCTTGGGGCTGTGAAGTAGCATGGCTGCTTCCCTCTCTCTCTGACCGCTGAGGTTGAGTTTTTTTCTTAGGAATGAGAGTAGGCTACCTCTGTGGGTGCGGGTTGAGGGGAAATGAATTTGTGGATAGGTTGAGGTGGTAGTCCCTCAGCAATTAGTAACATGTTCCCTATGCGTATTTCCTCTACACAATCCATATGTGATTGTAGAGCTATCATATATGAGCTTCGATGTATAGGCGTTCCTCCAGCCGAAACCGCCTCTTGCTCGCGATTCTGTTGGGAAGCCCCTGTAATATCCTTCCCTCGACCCTTTCTTATTGCCTCCTCATGTATCTGACGGACTCGGGTCCTTTCGTTTATATATGCCCACATATCGGGGGTGATGTCCTATTCGGCATCAGCCCCAGTGGACATCACTCTCCTGCTCGCCTCCCCACGTGGCATGTTTGCTCCACGTGGAGGGCCCTGATTTCCCGCCTTAGTCGGCGTTGCTGGTGTCATGTTTTTCACGCCAGTCATGTTGACTAAGATATTTTGTAGATATTTTTGGTAGGATATTTTGGTTAGTCGCTGGATATTTTTAGATCAAAATGTCAATAGGCAAGAGATGTTTTTTCCAGGTGGTTTATCGTATGAGCAACCCAGCTATTTTATTACTTGAAGATCTGAAACTGACTGAAGGTATACACACCAACCTGGGTATTTAAAGATGGACTCATGTGTGACTTTGTCGATGGAGCTGAAGACGTTCCTTCAAGCTAAGATGATTCTGATGTGTTTTTTAAATTCTTCCCGCAGCGGAGGAAATGATCTCCAGAGGCTGATTGATGATGATTTCCCGGTAACGGAGCCAATTGATATCGCGGTGAATACCATATTTGCGGTAACAAGGGTATTTCATGGATATATGGCTATGTATATGTGATTTCTATGGAGAGAGTAGGGTGGTGAGCAAGAACAAGTCTGTTGATTCAATGCTTATAAGTAAGAACATGAGAGAATCGACAAATTGGCAGAGTAGCTCTGCTTGTATTAGTTCTTAGATGCTTTCTATTACATTGTGATCTTAGATTTATAGGCTAAGACTAAGTCGGTTTACTGTTCATGACAAGACAATTAAATAAATATAATTCGAGATAATCATATAGATAAATACAAGTGGACCGGCCAGGTGTCTGGATAAGTATGGCGGACAGTGGACAGCGTACTCATATTTGCCTTGTCTTGATGTCAGCTTGACCATATGGGTTGAAATCACACGGAGAGGAGGAGTCCGGCTTACGACCGGCGGATAGGATCCGACTTACTGTTAGCGGATTGGACCTGGCTTACGAACGGCGGGTAGGATCTGGCTTATGTATGTAGACTGAGAGGATAGAGGCCACATACCTTTGTTATTGGGCCATGGGAGTAGGCACAATCTAGATAAATAGGGCCCCACTCCGGTTCGGGTATATCAGGAACCTCTAATGTAGTCAGTTCTGCAAAATCTTCACTGAACTCATATGCTTTTATGTATGAGAATATCTTGAAAGTATCTTCAGTTTTTAGATCTCTAGATTATTTCATGGCTGTCACCTTCTTTTTCCAACATATGGGTAAAGCTTTCAGTGCTTTGGTGTTGATCTCCTTTCATGTATAGACAATGTTGAGATGTGTAAGTTCGTCTTGAATGGCATTGAATCTCCTTTCCATTTTCTCAATGGTTTCACCAGACTTCATCTTAAACTTTTGGAATTTTTGTTTTGCAACAGTCACTTTGTTTTCCTTAATCCAGTCTGAGCCTTCAAAGACTAGTTTCAGCTTGTCCCATAATGAGTTTACAATTTTGAATTCCTTGACTTTTAGATGCATATTGCTATCCAAGGTCCTATGGATGATATTTACTATAATGTTGTCCAAGTTGGCTCTCTTTCTATCTTCAACCTTCCACTGATCTTTGGTCTTTGGAACTCTGTCTTGTTTACCATCTTCAAGTGTTTGCATATGTTTCATTTGGAATGGTCCATCTGTGAGTACGTCCATCATCTCATTATGAGTTACGGCAAAGTAAGCCTGCAAACGTCTTTTGTAATCATCAAACCTGTCCATGCTACACGTAATCAATCTAGCATACTGATTGTTGTCCAGGATGCAAGTTTTTCAAAAACAAAGTTCTTAAGTCTTTTAAAAATAACAACAAGAGAATCTACACAGAACAGACTTCTGTAAAAGAACACCGCTCCGATACCAATTGTTGGTCCCTTGTAAAGGCTTGTGACAAGTTTGGATGGGGGTGAATAAACTTTTCCTCTATAACTTTTTCTTTCTTTTAAGTAAACTGATACATTAAATATTACGGAGTTAAGTTAACTGAATTGAGAAAAGGTCCGGCTGGCTTTTTCTACAACTAGGTTAAATGCAGCGGAATATAATAATTAGCCTTAGTTATGTTTTTCTTGTTGAAATATGCTGAACTGAGTTTTGGTGAAACTCAGTTTTGTGCTTGGTGTGAGTTCAATCAGTTTGTATGCAAGAGTTCGATTGTTGGATAAGATAAAAACTGTAAATTAAATAAACTGAATAAAATTAATTTGCTGAAAGTAAATGCAGAAATAAAAACACAGTTTTTTATAGTGGTTCCAGGTGGTGTAATCCTGACAGTCCATTCTTCCCCGATGACGTAGGAGGAAATTTTCCATTAGTCTTCTTTAGGTTACAACGGTTACAAAAGCCCTAGTTGATTGTCCCTGACTAATTTCTAGCTTCACAATGTAAACACTTGAAAAATAGGCAGGACTACTGCTCTCCAAATGCTTCACTGGTCCTTGAAGGGTATGAATTGCCTCTTCACCAGCTCCACCACGAACACAATCTTTCTTACTGCAAACCACTGTCCTTGACACCCTAGAACGGATGCTTCACAGTCCAAACCTTTGTTAAAAAGAAAGTTGGTTTTGAATCAAGTAAGTGATTCAAACTTGTTGAATCTTTAAGTGTTGGTTCTTTATTGATGTTGTATACTTGAACACTTTGAAGGTTTTCTGGATTATAACTTGTATGCTCAAATGATAGCAAGATGAATACAGGTTCTTAGCAATAACTTGATAGCTCGTATGTTACTTGTGTGCAAAAGTGCTTGATCCTTGTTGCTAAGTTCTCCATTTATATGGTGAAATCCAACGTTCATATTTTTGAATTACTTAATGTTTGAATTGGATTCCTTAGAATATGCTATCATTGTAAGATATGTCAGTGTCCTTTCTGACATGTCAAACTGTAAACCAATCAGGTAGATTGATCTTCAACGTAATGATTTACCTATTTAAACTTATTTGATGACTTGCTTTAGTTGAAAATGAGTGCTTTGATTTTTTTTAGTTTCTAACTGTGAAAGAGAAGTAATAAAGGAAGAGAGGTCTAGGCATCAAGAGGTTCTTGTAGAAACCTGTGAGTAGGAGTTTATGAGATTACTGCTTAGAGAACATGATGAGACACTTGCGGAATTCAGTCTGTCCGTATTGTGTAGTGTAAAGGTAGAGCCGAAAAGAGATGAGTGTGGAGTCCTTGGACATAAAGGTTAAGTCTCGAAGTAGGGGAAGACCTAGTGCACGAGCAAAGAAAGCAAGACGTGCAAGGAAGAGAGCTCTGAGAGTTTCTGTGAAAAACTGAGAAAGAGCACTCCTAGAGGATAATAGCAAACAAGAAGGGAAGTGCAAGACGGTTGAAACCTCGAGAATGCGAGTTTGGTGAGTTAAAGTCCTGATGTCTGATTGAATGGGGATTCAAAGACAGTCGAGCTGGCGACTATAAACTAAGAACTATCTCTTGAACCCTTAGTTAGGAAAAGAGTCAATAAAAGTAGCCAGATTAAATGATGAGCTTTTTTCATCCTACCGCACCCTTAGGCTTGAAACCGATGGATGTTGGGAAGGTTTTTTTAATCATTGTGGATTCTAGTGAAGTAGGTTAGGATTGAGTCGGAAGTAATGATAGAAAGAGTAAGAACTAGTGATCTGAGGTCAGGATTGAGCAGTAAGTTAATGTAAGGTGTGCAGAACATGAACTAAGAAAATCTTGAGAGGCCCCGGTTTCTCGAGCTGAATTTTATCGATTTTTGCAAGTCAGATTATAGATCAGACCCTTCCATGACACGTTGTTGGTCCCTTGAAAAGGCTTTAGTTAAGTTTAGAGGGGGTGAATAAACTGAACATTTAAAACTTTTGGAGTTAACAAACTCAGCAACTTTAGCGACCGTCGATATCTCGCAGTCCGCGACACCTCGATAGCCCGCCGATACACGTAGTCCGCGACGGTTAAGTTTACTGAATTTGTGCAGCGGAATTATATCAAAAATTAATCCTTATTACTTGTTGTTAAATATGATACTAAGTATTAGATACTCAGTAGTGTATGTGTGTGATTTCAGTTGCTAGATTCAGTAGGTTGATGTGTATAGTAAACTAAATGCAGAATGTAAGTGTAGAAATTAAGTAGGCAAATTTTATAGTGGTTCCAGGTGGTGTAATCCTGTCAGTCCACTCTTCTCCTATGATGTTGGAGGTAATTCACTAGAGATCTTTGATGTAGCTGTTACAAAGATTCCTAAGTTGCTTGTCCTTCACCAATAACTATGGCTTCACAAACTGAACACTTGGAACGGGTAGGATTCTTTGCTCCAAAGTCTTCCACTTGGTCCTTGAAAGGTAGGATTGCCTCTTCACCAGGTCCACCCCAAACAACAAGTATTTCACACCCAACGGATGCTTCCTTGTCTTCGGCGGGTTCTTTGTAAAATAAAGATTGAATCAAGTAAATGATTCAATTGCAGCAACTTGATTAGGATGATATAATCAGCAGCTTGTAGTCTTCAAGTGTGTAAACTTGATGTAGCTTGAATACAGAATACACTTGAAGATTTTCTCTGGATCAGTAGCTTTAAGCTCAGTAAGTTCAGCAGGGTGCTTTTCTTGATAAGAACTTGAAAGCTTGAGTTGATTATTTGTTTTTCCCTTGCATCTGAATCAGGAGTCTTCCATTTATAGGTGCGAATCCTGTGACTTATGTTTCTCCATTCAGGACTTTATCCAATGGTTACAAGTCAAAGGGTGACAGACTGCATTATCCAATATGTAGGAGTGCATGTGACTTGTTTTTAAAATTCAAATATGACCGTTGGATAATGCAGTCTGTCACCCTTTGACTTGTAACCATTGGATAAAGTCCTGAATTTCAAACATAAGTCACAGGATTCGCACCTATAAATGGAAGACTCCTGATTCAGATGCAAGGGAAAAACAAATAATCAACTCAAGCTTTCAAGTTCTTATCAAGAAAATCACCCTGCGACTTCACCGAGCATAAAGCTACCGATCGTAAAACTCTTCAAGTGTAAGCGCTATCAAGTTACATCAATTTCACACACTTGAAGACATTAAGCTGCTGATCATTTCATCCTGATTAAGCTGCTGACTGTTGAATCATTTACTTGATTCAAACTTTATTTTACAATAAACCTGCTGAAGACAGAGAAGGACTTGGGTGTCAAGAACTGTTGTTTGTGGTGGAGATGGTGAAGAGGCAATCCTACCCTTCAAGGACCGGTGGAATATTTTGGAGCAAAGCAATCCTACCGTTTCAAATATTTAGTTTGTGAAGCCATAGTTATTAATGAAGGACGGACAACTTAGGGATTTTTGTAGCGCAACCTCAAAGATCTCTAGTGAATTTCCTCCAACATCATAGGAGAAGAGTGGTGACGACAGATTACACCACCTAGAACCACTATAAAAATTGCCTACTTACATTCTCGCATTTAGTATACCGATCACATCAACATATTGAAACTAGCAATTTGAATCACACACGTAAACTACTTAGTATCCAATACTTAGTATCATATTTAAACAACAAGTACTAAGGCTTAATTTGAATATATTCCACGCAACAAATTCGGTACTATCTATTGTCGGCGGACTGCGGCGGTCGGCGGGCTATGCGACCTTGCTTGAGTTTGTTAACTCCAAAAGTTTTAAGTGTTAAGTTTATTCACCCCCCCCCCCCCCCCTCTCGAAACTTAACCAAAGCCTATTCAAGGGACCAACAATGGGTATCAAAGCGAGCTTACGTTCGAAGTAATCCTACTTGTTGTGCTTGTGAAAATACTTTGAAAACTTTTTCAAGTTTCGATTTTCAAACCTTTGCATCATGGATAACAACCGGTATGCTAGAACTATGTTGATATGTTCCTTAGATCATTTTGATAAGTATAAATGTCGTATGCGAGGCTTTTCTATTTGCAACACATGATGAGATGATGGATGTCTTGTTGAAGGACCCTTTGGAGATCACTAAGTCGAAGCTTGTGGGAAGTGAAACTCGGTATATTCCAAAATCAAAAAGAGAGTGGAATCTTGAAGATATAAAAAGAGCAAACCTCAACAATATTGCTATTGATATCATAGACGAACCTTGAGTAGCAATATGTACATGAAAGTGAAGGATTGCAAGACTACAAAGGAACTTTGGGATAAGTTACAATTAATCTGTGAGGGCACTGATGCTATCAAGAAAAACAAGGTCAGTGTAGCCAAAAAGAAGTTTCAAGATTTCAAGATGAAATCAAATGATACCATTGAGCAAATAGAGTCAAGATTCAATGCTCTCATGGATGAACTCACCATCTTGAATGTCATCAATAGAAAAGAAGAGATCAATACAAGAGTCTTAGAAGCCCTACTGCAAAATAGGTTTGGGAGATGAAGGTTCGCCATAGAAGAATCCAAGAATCTACATGAGGAAGACACCTTCAAACTATTTTCGGATCTCAAAGCATATGAATTCGTAAGAAACTTATTCTTGAGGCGAAAAGAAGAACCAAAGACTATTTGCATTGGGCTGCGCACATAAAGAAGAATCATCGGGTGGTCAATATGATCTACTGGATGAGATGCAAGAGCAAATTTCCCTACGGAGCAAGAAAATCAGAATGATGAAAACATGAAGGGGTTCTCCAAGGAATTTCACAAGGAAATCAAGTGAAAAGAAGAAGGAAGAATCCAAGAAAGATAATGATTACTTGTGTTTTCATTGCAAGAAACCAGGACACTTCAAACCCGATCGTACGATCTAAAACAAAAAAAGGAACACGATTATCTATGCTTCAACCGCAAGAAACCTGGACATTTCGGACACGATTGTCCGGACCAACTAAAGAATAAGAATCAAGACAAAGAAGACATGGCAAGAAAGCAATGGTTTCGATGATGAATTAGGCTACGAAGTTGAATCCGAAAAAGGAAATGAATCGATGATACTGCACTTGTTGCTGACATGGAAGATTATGCTTTGATAGCAAATATGGATGAGACTGAGGAGGTATACAATTTTGTATCTATAAATACTCCTGCTGAAATTGATTGTGAATCAACTTGTGGTTCAAATCCTAAAAATTCTTACAATGAAGAAACTTTTGATGCCATCCTTAATCAACTGAGGAAAATACAATTTGGTTATGAGATTGTGAAGGTTGAAAAAAATTTGTTCAAACGAAGTTGAAAGGTTAAAAAGCTGAATTAAGAAAGGAAAAAGATTCGAGCAAAATCGGCATAAGTCTGCTTTGTACATTCGTAGGCCGCTTGAATCTCTTGAACAATCTAGTTCCTCCACCGCATTCAAATGCGGAAAGCTTTATGGTGATAGAACAGGCCTTGGATTTGGAACTCAACAATCTAATAAGAGTGGATATAGTAATGTTCTGCGAACCTAGTACTAGAATTGGTCCTAAGTTTTTGCCTCGCACAAGATCCAACTCCCAAATAGGTTCCGAGGCAAGTAAAGCCTGCGAGAAGACTTCAAAGAAGCAAAATCGAAGTCAAAAAGGTCAACGATACCTTACAAAAGTGGTAAATCCAAAAGTAGGACTCTTTGGACCTTCTAAAAACCGCGATAGCAGACCTGCTGCCAAGTCTGCTAGACCACAAAAAGGGAAAAATCAGAAATATTCCAAGGATAAGAATCCTAAACCTAAAAATGTTAATCATTCTAGGGATACTTATCTCAGGGGGAAAGGCCGATTGTTCCCTACTGATGATGATTGGAATATTCCTGCATCTACTGCTAGAAACAATAGACATAACCATAATGCTAGGGTAAGACCTCAGCAATTGAATCCGTAGAGGACTTATTCAAGACCTCAGCAGGGACCTCAGCAAACTCCATATTACAAGGCTGCTCCTAACAGACAGCAAACCTATGGTTATGCTAGTGCTTCTAACAATAGAAATCACTTCAAACAACATTATTTACCAAAAGGCTAGAAAGCATATGTGAATCCTACACAACCAAATGTTAGACCATATGGAAGTGTGGAATACATTTATGAACAAAAGTATAATACTTTTCAAAGAAGACCTTATGGAAATTTGCCAAGCGTCATGCTTACCAGCGACGACTATGGACCCAAACGAGTTTTGGGTACCTAAAATTCATTAACTTTGTTTTGTAGGGTCTCTGGTACTTTGACAGTGGACATTCTAGACATATGACAAAGAATAAGCACTGTTTGACAAATTATGTGGCAAAGGATGGTCCAAGAGTGAATTTTGCAACAAGAATACACCAGGATACACAAGAGGATATGGCACACTGGTGAGGAAGGACCGGACTACAACCTACTGAGCACTGGACAGTTTTGTGACATGGGCTACAAGGTCACTTTTGACAAAGGCTGATGTGTTATCATTAGTGAAAGAGGTGAACAAGTTGTGTTGGCTGGAAGAAGACAACAAAACATGTATGTTGTGGATTGGTCTACTGCTGTTCCAGAGACATTCCTGATTGTGCACACTAAATCAGAAATGAATTGGTTGTGGCATAAGAAGCTGAATCATCTTAACTTTGATGATATCAATTAGTTGGTGAAAAAGAAGTTGGTGATTGGTTTTGCCTGAGATGACATTCAAAAAGGATGGTATATGTGATGCATGTCAGCAAGGTAAACAAACCAAGTCAAGCTTCAAGTCAAAGACTAAGCAATCAACAAAAAGAGTTTTGGAGCTGATGCACTTGGATTTATTTGGACCAGTAACACCAACAAGTGTAACATGAAAGAACTACACTCCGGTAGTTGTGGATGATTATTCAAGATACACTTGGGTAGTATTCATGAACAAGAAAAGTGAAACACTTCAAAAGATGCCTGAACTTTTGAAGAGATTGCAAAATGAAAAAATATTGACAGTAGTGAAGATCAGATCAGACAAGGGTACTGAGTTTCTCATTAAAGTCATAAGAGAATATTGTGAACAAAATGGTGTGCTGCATCAATTAGCATTTCTTTGGTACACCTCAACAAAATGGGGTTCTTTGAGAGAAGAAACAAGACTTTGAAAGAAGCGGGAAGGACTATGATTTGTGAAGCATTGTTACCGAAAGATATTGGGTGAAGCAATCAATATAGCATGCAATACACAAAATAGGACCTCGGTGAACAAGAAGTCGCTTTGAAGACACCTTATAAGATATGGAATGGAAGAAAACCAAATATATCTTATTTCCATCCATTTGGAAGCAAGTGTTTTATTTTGAATCATAAGGAGCAATTGAAGACATTCCAACCAAAATCGAGAGGAAGGAATCTTTTTGGGATATTCTTACGTCGGCAAAGCATTCGAGTGCGAATAAAAGGGCATTGAAACATGAAGAATCAATACATGTTGTATTTGATGAACCGAGTTCACTAGAATGGAAGATGAAGTTTCAGAACATGCTGAAAATCTCCAAGTCACTGATCCAGAATGTGCTGAAGTTTTGGAAAGGATAAATGACTTAAAAGTTTCTGACTCTGCCCCTACGGAAGAACCTGCTGGTAACACTACTGATGCAACAACTGAAGCAATTCAAGGATCTGTTGAACCCCCTACTAAAGCAACAACGGACCCTACTGCGAAGATGAGGTTCCCGAAAACTAAACTAACCAAAATCCACAATGGTTAAGGGATCACCCAAATTCGAGCAAGTTATTGGGAACATACAACAAGGTGTAAGGACTAGAAGACAATTGGAAGCAATGTTTACTTGTTTTCTATCTCAAATAGAGCCTAAAGTTGTTGAAGAAGCAATATCTGATCTAGATTGGATAATTGCTATACAGTAGGAATTGAATGAATTTGAAAGAAATCAAGTTTGGACACTAGTGGATAGGCCTACTCATGCAAACATAATTGGAACTAAATGGGTATACATAAACAAATTGGATGAATCTGGTACCATTGTAAGGAATAAGGCCAGACTAGTAGCAAAAGCGTATTCTCAAGCTGAAGGAATAGATTTTGATGAGACATATGCCCCAGTTGCAAGATTGGAAGCTATAAGATTATTCTTGGCATATGCTGCCTACAAAAACATCAAAGTATACCAGATGGATGTCAAGAGTGCATTTTTGAATAGCATTCTAGAAGAAGAGGTTTATGTTCGGCAACCTCCTGGTTTTCAAGTTAAAAATCAAGAAGGTAATGTGTACAGACTCAACAAAGCACTTTATGGTTTGAAAGAAGCACCAAGAGCATGGTATGAAACATTATCTCAATTCATGGTGGACAATGGTTTTACCAAAGGTACCATTGACAAGACTCTTTTTAGAATCAATGAAGGGGACAGCACCCTGCTGGTACATATTTATGTTGATGACATAATTTTTGGTTCTGAAAATGAATTGCGATGTGAAAAGTTTGCTAATCTCATGAAAAGCAAGTTCCAAATGAGTATGATGGGAGAAATGAACTACTTCTTGGGATTAGCGAGTCAAACAAATGAAAGATGGAACCTTCATTCATCAAACTAAATATACCAAGGAGCTGCGAAGAAGTTTGGTATGGAAAATAGCACCAAAGTATCAACTCCAATGAGTACAAACAACGAGATTGGATGAAGATAAAGAAGGCAAAGATGTTGATCAGACTATATACAGAAGGATGATAGGCAGTCTACCGTACCTTACTACCAGCAGACCTGATATATCCTTTGTTGTAGGTGTTTATGCTAGATATCAATCTAAACCAAAGGAAAGTCACTTAGCTGTAGTCAAAAGAATTCTCAAGTATCTAAAAGAGACTTTGGGAGTAGGGATATGGTATTCAAAAGATGGAAGTTTCAAATTTATATCCTACTCAGATTCTGATTATGCTGGATGCAAGATTGATAGAAAACGCACCACAGGAACATGTCAGTTGATGGGAAATAGACTGGTTTCCTGGTTCAGTAAGAAACATAATTCAATATCAACTTCCACTACTGAAGCTGAATATATAGCTGCTGGAAGCAGCTGTGCACAAATACTATGGGTAAGACAACAGTTAAGGGGTTACGGAATTAAAGAAAGAGAAATTCATATAATGTGTGACAACACAAGTGCAATTGCAATCACAGAAAATCATGTTTTGCATTCAAGAACCAAGCACATTGATGTGAGACATCATTTTATAAGAGATCATGTTGAGAAGAAAGATGTGGTGGTTCTTTACATCCTTACTGAAGATCAACATGCTGACATATTCACTAAACCATTGGATAGTTAAAGATTTGCTAAGTTAAGGACTGAACTTGGCGTCATAAAAGTGGACTGAGATACTAATAATTAGCAGGGTACTGGAATTCACCAAGGCGATTAGTCTTTGCTATGTTGGGTGAGCTCACTTAGCAGATTAGTCATTGGTATCAACAATTCCATGTACTTAAATAAGTTTGAACAATTGAGAAAATGAAGCTGCCAAGGGGATTGGTCTTTGTCATGTTGGGTGAGCTCACTTGACAGGTCAGTCATTGGTATTAAACTCCATCTTGTATTATCAGTTGGACAAAACAAGGATATAAGAAGATCGACAGAGTGACCATGTCGCGGTACGCTAAGCCATCTTTATCGCAATTTGTTGATCCAAGTTTCTTTGAAGTTCAAGCCTCCGAGTTATACGTTACAAGACAGTCAAACTTAACTAAAAGTCAATAGTAATTGGATATTATTCTTATCTTTATAAGCTGCGGTTACAAATATCCAACAGATTACAACTCTTATGGAATAAGTTAGTGGGACACAAGGCAACATCACATTTACTCCAACTTTAATCGTGTTTAAATGCTACAGTACATGTACAGTACTAACCTGACAGTTACTACCCACTTTCTTCTTCTATACATATAGACATATACACACAGAAGCTGCTTATAGTTTTCAGATCGATTATCTCTGGAAATACACCGTGTGAACACAGATTTACAATGTTTTTTTCTACATCTTTCTCAAATTCTAATGGCGGATAAAGGTGATGTTCACATTGGAACGAGCCAAAGTGTTAGAGGGTTTGTTGTTGATGCTAACAAGGACCGAGCTTTCTATCAATATTGGTAGAAGAATCGGAAGATATGAAGGATTAGAGGATGTTCTTTGAGATTGGAGAGCATCTCTTATACAATGTTGTTGATTTCTGGAGAAATATAGAAATTAGTGATGATACAGAGGCATTTACTACCACTGTACATGGTCAACAGATTCAAATCACTTCAAACCTGCTGAGGGAAGTATTTGGATTTGGGCCTGGAAATGGTGCTCCTACCAATCTTGATTCAATGGAGCTGTCTAGAGTGGAGTTTGTTGATGCAATAAAGACCAACAAATCCATAAAATCATCACTGAGCATCAATGTGAAGCATATCAAAATGGAGTACAATCTGCTGAGCAAGATTATTGCTAAAAACATCATTGGATTCAGTGGAAGCCTTGACACATTGTCTGGACCGAAGATTGACATCTTGATAATCATATCCAAGAGTATGAAGTTTGATTAGGCCGGATTCTTTGTCCATTACATGAAGAAGGTGATAACGAGAGGACGAGAGATGGGACCGGGAAGTCAAAGACAACGCCTTTGGGTTTGATGGTGCAAGATATACTAACCCATTTGAAGATTGCAGATGTTGCACCTACAAAAATCAATAATTCCATATATAAACCTGAATCAGTTATCTCATCCCTAGTTTTGATGATGATGAAGATTTAGATGATGAAAGGACAGAGAGTGACAATGATGGAGATGATGATGCTGGTGGTGAGCAGGTTAAGCAAGTTGCACAACCTGCAGCACCTAAGAAAACTACATAGAAAGGAAAGGCTGCTGACACAAGAAAGATTACTGAGATGCCAAAGCCTAAGAAGACAAGGCAGCAACCAGTAGACACTGCTGAGTCTAATGAGGTTCCATTTGAAGATGAGATTGCTGAGCCTGCTGGAATTGCAAAGAAAACTGCTGCTGAAGTTTTGAGAGAGCGGTTAAAAGAAGATTCAAGAAAGAGGAAAGCTGCCAAGGATCTTGAGACTGAACAACCTGCAAAGAGAATGAAGGAGGTTGTGAAAAACAAAAAGCATAGAAAAAGAAAAGAATTATGGGTTTTGGAGGCCCAAAAGGAAGCTGAAGGTGTTGATAAGGAAGCACATGTACAAGTTGATGAGCCTACTGAGGCTAGAGAAGTTGTTGTTGAGCAACAAACTGCAGAATCACAATGACTGTTGTACACGAACTGCTTGTGGAATACGTTGATCCTGTTTCTAACCTGCTTGTGGATGATACAACTCGGGGGAAGAACACACTACTGCGGACCCTGCGATATACATACAAGTCGGGGAACCTAGTATGGAACAGTTGAAGGTGGTAGGTACAAATGTACAACTTGAAGAACCTGCGACCGGCTTGTATCTACTATAGATACATTGGCCCATATTGTTGATGCCTTTGGGGGACAACAAGTTGAGCAATCTGCACCAACAAGGCCAACAATGCCTTTTGAGAGAAAAGAGAAGAAATCAAGGAAAGAAAAAGTGGATCCCAATATCAAGAAAATTCAGGACTACTTTGCTTGGAAATTTGGTTCTTATAAGAGGTAGAAATCAGCTGCAGAGCCAATGACTGACTTTGAACAGTGGTCATTTAACAAGTTAGGTGTGGAAAACATACTTCGTTTGATTGACACATCTGAGTTACAAGTAATCTTCTTGGATCTCATTGAATATGAAAAACAGAGTGCAATCATTAAGATCAATGAACCACACTCTGGACACGATGATAATGATACATCATCCTACGATTCGATGATGATAAACCTTCTTTCCCAGGCCAACCTAGTGGCTTCGCTTTGGAAAGACCTACTAAGGATGTAGGATAGGGATCTAAAGACACGGTGAAGATCAATCTATTGATGCTAGCAAGTCCGGCGAGGGCGCAAGGCGATCGGATAGATGAAGACATGGAGGATTTAACCATGGATGATCTGGAAGCTCTAATAAATTATGGGATAACTTTTGGAGATAACAGGTTGATTAGTATGTCTAACACATTTTTGGCTGTAGAGTCTGATGCATATTTTAAAGATCAGCAGACTGATATGATAAATGAAGATTTGGGAGCTGTTTTTAATAAAGATTTAGAGGGAAATCTTGGTATAGCAACATATTTGGAAGAGGCCATAATATTCACTTTTGATGATGTTGTTGTATTTGAAGAAGTTGCTGAAAGTTCAGAGGACTCAGCTCACTATCAGGAGTGGTTTGACACTCAAGATAACTTGTCACAAGTTACAGTTCATTTGGAAAAGATTCTTTGAGGTTAGAGAGGAGTACTAGAGGAGAACTTAGCTATATTTCTTCAAGTGTTTGTTGAAGAGGTGGTTTAGGTTCTTGAGAATCAAAAAGCACCCGAATACGAGTTGGAACGAGAGGGTCCTATTCATTGAAGAACGGATAGTGGTAAGAAAAAGGTTGGAACTCTTGATGGGATTGGAGGAATCCCTGCACATTACGAAGAGAATGCTATAGAACAGTTCTTTGAAGAACTGTTGTTGTAGTGCGAGCTGCGAAGTTAAGTCTCTCGAAGGTAAAGATAGTCAGCAGACTGTTGTTGATGAGGATGAACAGCTGCTAGACTATGACTTCGATGATGAGGAATTCTAAATGCACGAGGAAGAACAAGTTGTTGATGAACCTCAACGGGCACATGTACCAATTTTTGAAGAAGAACATATCTTGGAACCTCAACCTGCACAAGACCCTATTATTGAAGACATATTTGGAGATGTGATTGAATAAGGTCCTGAACCTGCTGGATGGAATAGGACAAGAGCCTTGATTGTCAGCACTCACAGGGCAAACTACAATGTTGAAGAACCTGCTGATGATGCTGCTGGACATATAGGTGGAGGTATGGCTGGTGCTGTACCAGAACACGTTTTGGATGAGTTGAGGGCAGTAAGAGCTGATATTACACAATTAAGAACTCAACTGAATAAGCAAGAGCAGAGGTTTGAAGATTTGATGAATTTGGTTGAAAATAGAGGAAGAACCACTGAAACTGTTGCTTCCAACATCACTTCCACTCAGTATGCACTTGCTGACCTAAAAAAATATGTGAGAGGTATAAAACAAGGCAATGCACACAGAGATAGATTATTGAATGACCAGTATGCCTCAATTCACAATAAGCTTGACAAGCTTGCTGAGGCACCCAAACCTGCGAGGCTCACCCTACTAGAGCACCTCAACCTGCCGCATTGGATCTTAAAATTACCGAGAGGGTCAATATCTTTGGAACAAACTATGGAAGGAAGGATCACTGCGGTTGACACAAGGACGAGAGATTATGGAAAGTCAACTTGCTAACTTAGTGATCACACAAGAGAGTGTCCATAGCCTCGTCCCGGTTTGTTGATGATGTCAATAAGGGGGAAGAGGGCCTTACGAGCGAGAAGCAAAAGAGGCTGCAAGAATTTTTGCTAAAAGAGATGGGAGAGTGATATTAATGAATTCGGGAAACCTACACACAGCGAGGATTCGAAGGGCGATGATCTCTCCTACAAGAATATAGGAAGCTATACAATGGAAGGAGGAAACCCTATGATGTCATGGGATTTCAGGAAGGACTCAATTCCTTCTTGGGACTGAAACTTTGGGAAATGAGGGTTAAGGCACTGAGAACTTCTTATAGAGGTGGAAGAGGTGGAACAATTGGAAGAGTAGGAAGTAAGCAATCAGCAAAGGACTCACTGGAAGAATTCAAACACTTCTACATGGCACAGGGCTTCAGTGTTCATAATATAAGATTAACTCTACCAGAAGCCTTGAAGTGGTGGAAAGAACTGAATCATTGGGTTGACTTTACCCTAATTGAAAACCAATGGATGCCGGATGTTGTCAGAGAAATCCAGGAGTTCTATAAAAAGAGAGAAAGAGACAAAGACAGTAACTAGATCAGCACACTTACATTATTTATTTCATCCTGCTGATCCTAGTTTGTAATATTGTTGAACAAATTGATTATAATGAGAAATGACTGAATTTGTTCTGTTTTTGTTTATATCTTTTTTGCTTTGCTTTGTAAGGAGGGTATTGGGCATCATCACTAAAAAGGGGGAAATTGTTGGACTTATTTTAAGTTTTAATGATGAGTGACGGACTAGGTTGTTTTAGAGCAAAGGCAAAAAGATGTCTAGATCAAATGTATAGGTTCATTAGAGTTTGATTTTTGTATAGGTTTGATCAAACAAGCATTGTAATTAGGTCAGCTGACTTTATCAGCAGACCTGTCTAGGTCAGTAAGGTAACTAGGTCAGTAGACTAGTTAGGAACTTGTGAAGACTAAAGGCGAGAGGGTTCAAACTCGGTTATTGAAGGCTAAGGGATCAAACTTAGTATTTAAAGTCAAGGATATGGAATCAGAATTTAGGGAAGTCTGTGATGACCTAAACTGATTACATGTACAAGGTCTAAGTTCCATATGTTAAGTGGTGATTGGAACTTTGTTATGTTCAAATTGGTGTACTCTTACTCCACAATAAAAAGTTAGATGAAAAAATAGTCAGCTGAAGTGTTTCATAAACACAGAAGACTTAAAACAGCTTACTGACATGAACATCAGCAGACCAATATACCCAGGTATCTACTGAGTATAAATCCCGATTTAATCAAAGTTTACATTGAATGATTACAAGGATAAGGATGGATTACAAGCCTTGATATTGTCAACAAATCAATGGCCAAGTTGAAAAGAACGTTGGAAAGATTCAGAGGATTAACCAATGGACACAAGTCAAAGGGTGGACAGACTGAAAACTGTCAAAAAGCAAACTGACAGTGTCAGTACTATGTACAGGGACAGAATGCAAATCAATATGGGGACAAATCTGAAACGGCTATGTTTGAATTTCAAACATAAGTCATAGGATTCTCACCTAATAAATAGAAGACTCCTGATTCAGATACAAGGGATGAAAAACAAATTATCAACTCAAGCTTTCAAGTTCTTATCAACAAAATCACCCTACTGACTTCACTGAGCATAAAGCTACTGATCCAAAAAACTCTTCAAGTGTTCCCTGCTATCAAGTTCCACAGCAGCTTAATGTCTTCAAGTGTACCCTGCTATCAAGTTACATCAAGTTCACACACTTGAAGACATTAAGCTGCTGATCATTTCATCCTGATTAAGCCACTGACTGTTGAATCATTTACTTGATTCAAACTTTCTTTTACAAGAAACCTGCTGAAGACAGAGAAGCACTTGGGTGTCAAGAACTGTTGTTTGTGGTGGAGCTGGTGAAGAGGAAATCCTACCCTTCAAGGTCCAGTGGAATATTTTGGAGCAGCAATCCTACCTGTTTCAAATATTCAGTTTGTGAAGACATAGTTATTGGTGAAGGACAGACAGCTTAGGGATTTTTGTAACTGTAACATCAAATATCTCTAGTGAATTTCCTCCAACATCATAGGAGAAGAGTGGTCTGACAGGATTACACCACCTGGAACCACTATAAAAATTTCCTACTTACTTTCTGCATTTACTTTCTGCATTTAGTATACTAATCACATCAACTTACTGAAACTAGCAACTGAATCACACACTTACACTACTGAGTATCCAGCACTTAGTATCATATTTAAACAACAAGTACTTAGGCTTAATTTGAATATATTCCACTGCAACAAATTCAGTACTATCATTGTCGACGGACTACGAGTGGTCGCGGACTGCGAGCGATCGGCGGGCTGCGACCTTGCTGAGTTTGTTAACTCCAAAAGTTTTAAGTGTTAAGTTATTCACCCACCCCCACCCCCCCCCCCCTCTAAACTTAACCAAAGCCTTTTCAAGAGACCAACAGTTACTTCACTGGTCAAGTGACTGCTTTTACTTGGCTGATTGATCTTTACTGAGCTATTACCTTTCTGCTCTTATTTATCAGCCGATAATCATTCACTTCACTGATCCTTAGTTTTGCTTGAGATCAGTGTACACCATTTTATAGAATAATTGAGTTTCATCACTTATGATATAACTTAGACTTACCGAAGGACATCACAGACTTCCTTGGTTGTAGGTCAGTTCATAGGTCTTCACTTCAATGTGTTGGTGCCTTGGCTGTCTTTACTCTGTTGGTCTTAATAAGCTGGCCTACCAGTCTAGTACAGTGCTTGTCTGACTAAACTTGTACAACATGTCAGACTTCTAAGTAAATCCTATACAAGCAATTCTAACGTATTTCAGGCTTGTATTCAATAGTTAGCATGGCCATCATCAAAACTATAAAATGTTCCTAACAATTTCCCACTTTTTGATGATGCCAAAATGCTCATAAGCCTTAACATAAGTAAAATATTTTCATATAATAAACAAGAATAAATTCCATAATTTTTATTCATCCATGTAGGGCAAAAAGATTCAAAATAAAGAAAATTATTACACCTACTTATTTTCTCAGATTCTTCTTGTAGTTCTTGAACATTGTAGTGTGAATTCCCATCATGTCCTTGAAATCCACATCTGGTAACATCCACTTCCAGTAGATTAAGGCAGTTTCTCTAGGTTGACTGTCCAAGGATCTTCTATTAAAAAGCCTGTTGAAATCTGGAAAAGTCTCATGTGCATGTGGCTTGCCAAAGTAATATTCTAGTCTATTCTTGGCCTCAGCAATATCACCATCAGCAAGTTTCAGTTCTCTAAACATTTCCCGTTTTTCTTGACTTGATTTACAGACATAGGTTTGAGTGTCCTTTCCAGATCTTCAAATTCTAATCTCCATTCCTCTGTAAGATCTTTAGGACATTTTAGTTCCTTAGGGGCATCAACTAACCATCTATGTTCTAGAATAGGTTACCCCTCAACTAGTGCTCTTCTCTGAGCTATATACTCCCTTTTTAGCTCACCCTTAATTCATCATCTTGAAATCCAAGCCAATCTGCCCAAGCTTCATCTTGTGACTTATTTGGGTAAGCATCATCTTGAAAATGGAAAAATTCCTAACACTTCTAATTACGTCAGTCTCTTCCATGTTTCTTAAATTGGTGGAATGCCTTCTTTTATGATATCTACCAGTAGAGTTCTTTCTAATGTCACTAGTCCTTGAGTAACTTTGACCACCTACACTGCCTCTGCTGGTGCTGGATCTATGTTGATTACTAGATCCCCTTTGCTGATTCCCTTATCCAAGATTTTGTTGGTTGCTTGTTTTGTCTCTTTCTTGATTAGATCTTCTTTGTACAAGATGAGGAAAGCCCAAACAAGGTTCATTTCTAGCTTTCAACTTTTCTTCTTGCAACCTTCTTTGCTGCTCATCAGCTTCTGCTCTAATTCTCATTTCTCTGTCCCTTGATCTTATATGTTACGCTGAGAAGTGAGGTGCTTCTACTTTCAGGCTTATAACTACCTTCCCACTTTTTTGCAGTATGAGTGGGGAGTTGCAACCGTATGTTGTTGGTAGTTTCAGCTGCAGATAGTAGACTATTTACCTTTCTTTCAATGGAAGTGAATGTGGTACCATGCTCTCTTAAAGTTTCAACGACAGGTTGGAGTTTGTCCAAGTACATCTTGCTAAATCTTGCATCTCAAGAGATACATGTTCCTCAATGCTTATGCATCTGTTGGTGAGGATTGTATTCATCTGAGTGATGAGTGATGCATGTTGTCTGATCATATGATTTTGCCTTTGTATATACTCAGTTACAGCCTTAAATCTTGTATTTAGAGTGGCACTTTCTGTTAGGTGTGGTGCCCGAAAGGCAATTTGTGTAATTGTTTTTAGATAATGAATAACATAATTTATCTCATTACTTGCTTTGTGCTTTTAAGTAATACACTGCCGCAAACCCTAAGTATATCAGTATGTAACCACTTAACTCAGTGTATAGTTTACACATGAGGATTGAGTTAGTGGTGATATACTTAAACTGTTAGTCCGTGTGAACTTAATCAGAGTTTAGGGTCTCATGATTAAAACACCAATAATGCGCCCAGAACACCTTAGGGTGTGATAGTCTTATCTGGACTGTCGGTAGAGGGTACCTAAGTGGGGCATTTATATATGATGGCATTCACAAAGGACTGGACCGATTTAATCTGGGTTTCTCGATATAATTCCGTAATCGAGAAAACTTATTAAATCATTAGATGATCATATATGGATTGACCTTAATCCTGAGGTGATCACAGGGTTCTGCTTGTCTCGGGGTAGTGTTTGATGTGTTAGTTAAGGATAACTTTGATATGTGATCCGAGTCACTTCTCGTTGGCACTATTCCCACGATGAGTGAGTAGTTCGTGTTTCACGTACACCGAATCCATTCCTTCCCGTGGGAAGTAGAGAGACGATCCCCTTATTTGTTAGCCCTAAGAAAATGATCGATCCCAGGATTTCATATTAGACTAATTAGCTACTAGTCCGGTATGTGAACTAATTGATCACTAGGGGTTAATGGTAAATACGGATAAGATATTCTGAGTCGGGTTTACGGAGACTTCCCACTCAGAATGGACAGTCTATGGAGGGTTAGTCCGTATGTAATGATTATATCAATGGACGGTTATTTACTCATAGGATTGAGTGTAAGTATATATCTATAATTGGTAGAGTTCAGTTTCGGGTTTATGGTGGCGTAATCCCGGAATTAATAATTTAAGTGTGAATATTTTGTTCGATGAATATTTTACTTAATTTATTGGAGCTACTGGTTATAGGTCCATGGTCCCGAACGTGGCTCCTATAATACGAGTATTTTCTTGTTATTGGGCCTCAGTGATAACTAATTGGCTAGGCCAATTAATTGATATGCGAAATATTATTTAGTTGGGCCAAATAATATAATACACATAAAAGACATTTTATGTGGGCCTAAAACTCTAAGGTGTGGCGCCTCCCTCTCATAAAATGCAAGAATTGATTTTCTTGTGTGATTAATTATTTACTTAGTAAGTAATTAATTAATAAAAGATAATTGATTTGTAATTGATTGATTGATTAATTACAACCTTTTATAAATGGAATTATCTTTTATTGTGATTTCTTTTTAATTATTTATTTAATTAATTAGAAACTTTGAGGCCAAGGATTTACTCTTCAATATAAATATTGTTCTTCCAAGATATATAAGATATGAAATTTTCAACATACACACATAAAATAGAGAGAAAAACTTGTTTCTTGTCTTGGGTTTCTAGTTGAAGGAAAACTTGTAGTTTTTCTTGATGCATATCAAGGAGGTTTCAATTCCAAGGATCGGTGTCCACCAACCGCCGTTTGGAGAACACGCTGGAAGATTATGGCTACCCATCCAACTATTGGTAAGTAGATCTAAACCCCTTTGTAGGAAGTTTAGATCCTTTATTTATGATATGTAGTTTATAGATCGTGATCCATCCGCTGCGCAAAGATCTGTTTTTGTACAGATCTGAGCTCCTACATGCTTCACATTCATCTTGTAGAACACGTTGTAGATTTCTCAAGCATAGGACTTGATGTTCCAATTTATCTATCATTGAATCCACATCTATTTGAAAAGATAGATCTTAAGTACCAATAGTTTGCTATGCCTGAGTTGGTGGAGTTCGGTCTGCTGTGCTGGTTAATGATGTTGTAGTGGGATGGATGCCTTGTAGGTGTTGTGTCAACTAGCATAGTTTGAGCTGACTGAGTAACATCCTCTCCTACTACTTCTTCAAGTACTTGAGTAGCAGATAGGTCTTATGTAGGGTTTGTCACAATTCCCTTCTGGCTTTGTGTTGGGGATGCTCTTAGCTGTTGTGTCAGCAGCTGATCTAGTGTCTTGGACTGGTGTTGGATGTGTTATTCCTTCAGGTGTATCAGCTGAGGTTGGTTGAGTGTTCTCAGTTGGTGGTGGAACTGCCTCTGTCACCACTTTTTCCACTGGTGGAGTGGTCTCAGCTGGTGCACTCTGGTGCTGTCGTTGAGCTGTAGCAATTTGCTGCACAAATTCAAAAGGAGTCAAGTTATCATCATCTATTTCATTAGCATCTCCACCATTTACACCATCATTGCCACCATCCCGTTCATCATCATCGTCATCAGCAGCATCATCTCCATCATTATCATGATGATCATCTTCTTTTTCAGAATTCAGTATCCTTGCTTTTGATGCCTCAACCATTTCCTATATTTGCCTCTCATTCATGAGGCCTATCAGACTGGTTATCCCCATGAATGAGAAGAACCACTATTCTTCAACAAACATTCTATAAAAATTTGATAATTGGACATGTGAATCACCCAATTTCTAGTCTATATAGTCTCCAACTCTATCATCTACATCCATCTCAAGGATTTGCTCAATTTCCTCTTCCATTCCATCTCCTCCTCCAGTTCCTTGTTCTTCTGCTCTCTGGGTGGGTTGATTTGCCACTGTTTCTTCCTCTTTTGCATCAATAAGCACAAATTCTACTTCAGTGCTTCTTTGTAGATTTGACCTAGTGGATGTCCTAGTTTTCTTTCATTGTTCAGAGCTAGGTGCATCATTTGGTTTCCTTTTCTAGCCTGCTTTGCCCTTCTATACATAAGTGAACATCACTTTTGATGGATGCAGATTGTATAAATGAATAGGATTTACCTTTAATTGCACCAAAAGGTAGCGAAGTGGAATTTCAAAAAATTACTTCACCCAAAATGGTCTAGTTTTGTCAACCAATTCTTTTCTGCTTTATTGCGTGCATCAATTTCACCTTCTATTTGCTCCTTGAGCTTGTTGAAGATATACGTTGCCCAATTAAACTCCAAACCTTCATAGATTATTGTCATCAGTCTGGTTCTTGCATCTGTCATTGCATTCAATGCTCCTAGTTTTCCTTCAATGCATTTGCCAACTACAAGACCAAATTCTTCAAGGGGTTTCTTCAAAGCCATTCTTAAGCAGTTGAATTTCTTATTTTTCTGGAGTAGCATCCTTCCCAATCTCAATCCAGAATGCAGCCATATCCATCACCACATTGTCCAATCTTGTTGAGCCATTTCTTGATAGTTTGAGATGCTGTTGGAGTATGTCAGCTGTTATTATCAGTTTCTGGCCATTGACAGTTGTTGTAATTTAATCAAGGATCAATTGAGCATCCTTAGTGATGCGTCCTTCCACAAACTTGGCATTTTTCTAGAATGAGATAAGATTAACATAGCATACGGCTTTGATGGGTGGGTTAGGAAAAGTCATTAACCCCAGATTGGTACATCCATCTACCAATCTTGGTGCTTGAACAACACTCTCACATAGACTTAGATAATTCATAGGTCTGAAGAATGACCCAGTGGCTATGATGTTCTCATATTGTTTGGCAGACATAAGTTGTGAGGAAGATGAAGCCATTGTAGAAATTTTGAGAGATTTGTGAGGAAAAAGCTTTGTAAATTCTGAAAATAGGGTGTGAATAATCTGAGATCATAAAGATTGTGAAAAAAGATGAAGTGTGATTTATATAGTGAAAGGATTTGTAGTGTGAACACAAATTAATATGAAGGGATTTAGTGGGATTTATGCATGACGGTTTGTTAATAAAATCATGGTAATTTACATTACTGAGGGAGTGGATCAAGAGAAGTAATGACGAATACCGAGTTTTGAGGTGTTGCCATCAATCCTTATTTTCAAATAATAACTCCTGCATTTTAATCCTTGTGTCCTATTAAAATAATCCACGTGCGTAATCTCCATGATAAATGCTCCATAATTCTCTGTTTTTCCACCTGTGTAAATGATTTATTCAGTTCACACTTTCCTTAGCTAATTACTCCACTGATTGTGTTGAGTAGTTGAGTGACTTGGCTGCTTACTCAAATGATCAAGTTTCTTAGCTGATGTTTGTTTATTGAGCTATTTCATCAAAGCAACTATTCCTTAGAACCAGTTAAGTGGATTTCGCTGGTACCAGTGATTGACCTGCCAAGTGAGCTCAGCCGAAATGGAAAAGGTTTAGTCAGCTAGTGAAGTCACTCCACTGGTTACTCTTGTTAATTGCTCCATTTAACTTAGTCAATTTCAATCTTTCCCAATTCAGTTCTTAATTTGCAAAACCTTTCATGACTGAGTGGCTTTCTAAATATATCAGCTAATTGATCTTCAGTAGATATATATTTCAAGATTACATATCCTTATACCACATGATCTCAGATAAAATGATGTCTTACATCAATATGCTTTGTTCTTGAGTGGAGTACTGGATTCTCTGTGATTGATATTGCACTAGTGTTGTCACACATGGTTAGAATTGTCTTCTCCTCTGTTCCATAATATCTTAGTTGTTGTGTGATCCACAGTACTTGTGCACAACATCTACTATTAATTCTTCATCAGCTGTTGAAGTAGATATAGAGTTCTGCTTTTTTACTAAACCATGATACTAGTCTACAACCTAGCATCTGACAAGTTCCTAAGGTGATTTTTCTATCCACTTTACATACAGCATAATCTGAATCAAAGTATGATATTAATTTGAATCCACCATCTTTTGGATACCGAATACCAAAATTCATTGTATGCTTCAAATATTTGAAAATTCTCTTAGCTGCGAGTAAGTGAGATTCCTTTGGTTGTGATTGGAATCTTGCACATACACTTACTGCAAATGCTATATCCGTCCGTCGTTGCGATTAAGTAGAGTAGTGAACCAATAATGCCTCTGTACATCTTTTGATCCACACCCTTTCCATGTTCATCTTTTCCAAGAATGACTCTTGCACGCATTGGTGCTTCTGATGTTCCACTTGTGTCCATACCATACTTCTTTATCAAGTCCTTTGTATACTTGGCTTGAAATAATAAATATGCCATTTTTCATTTGTTTCACTTGTAATGCAAGAAAATAGTTGAGTTCCTCCATCATACTCATTTGAAATTTGCTCTTCATCAGATTTGCAAACTTCTCACATAGTTTTTCATCTTCTGATCCAAATACGATATCATCCACATATATTTGGACAAGTAAAGTGCTTGATCTATCTTGTAACTTGAAAAGTGTCTTGTCAATGATTTCCTTGCTAAATCCATTGTCGATTAAGAATTGAGAAAGTGTCTCATGCCATGATCTAGGAGCCTGTTTAAGTCCAGACAATGCTCGCTTGAGTTTGTACACTTTATCTTCTTTTCCTTTGATTTGAAATCCTGGGGGTTGCTCCATATATACTTCTTCAAGTAGTCCATTCAGAAATTCACTTTTGACATCCATCTGATAGACTTTGAAGTCTTTATGAGCTGCAAAATCCAAGAAAAGTCTAATTGCTTCCAATTCGGCCACTTGTGCAATGATTCTTCATAATCTATGCCTTCTACTTGAGAGTATCCTTTTGCTAACGGTCTTGCCTTATTTCTGACAATTTCTCCTTGTTCATCAATCTTTTTTCTGAATACCCATTTGGTTGCAACGATATTTGCTATGTCTGGTCTATCCACCAGTTCTCAAACTTCGTTTCTTTCAAACTCATTTAGCTCTTATTGCATTTCCATTATCCAATCAGCATCTTGAATAGCATCATCTTTTGTTTTTTGTTCAACCTATGACATAAAATAAGTTAGCATTATTTCTAATTGTCTTCTAGTTCGACACCGTGTTGACATATTCAATGACTTGTTCAAATTTGGATGATCTCTCGAGCCGCTACCATCAAAGTTGTAGTTGTGTCCGAGCCGTCGCGTCTTCTTCGGTGTATCGTTCGGTACATCTTCTTGTTCATCACCGCTTCATCCGGTAGTGTAGTTGGTGTCTCGGGTTCCACATAAGCCGGTCCGAGTCTTGTATTCTTGTCTCTTCTTCTTCCGGAGTGTGTAGATCTTTACAACTAGTGTTTTTGTTCATCAAACACTACATGAATTGACTCTTCAATCACCAATGTTCTCTTGTTTAGTACTCTGAAAGCTTTGATGGTGTCAGAGTATCCCATAAATATTGCTTCATCTACTTTTTAATCAAAAGTGTGTAATTGATTCCTATTTAAGACAAAAAATTTAGCCCCAAACATATGTATGTGAGATATGTTTGGTTTTATTCCATTCCACACTTCATAAGGTGTTTTTCCAATATGCTTGTTGATGAATGATTAATTATGTGTGTAGAATGTTGTGTTTGCTTCTTCTACCCAAATTATTTTCGGTAAGCTTGCTTCGGCTATCATTGTTCTGACAGCTTCTTTTGGAGTTCTATTTATTCTTTCAACTACTCCATGTTTTTGTGAAGTTCCTATTGCAGATAGTTGATGCAATACTCCATTTTCTTCACAATAATATCTGATAAATTCATTTAGCTCCTTTGTCTGATCTAATCTTGATGATGTTCAACTCTTTCTCATTTTGAAGTCTTCTTAATAGATCTGGAAGTTTCTTGAGTGTATATTTCTTCTTATTCATGAAAATGGTCCATGTGTATTTGGAGAAGTCATCAACCACCACTAGAGTGTACTTCTTTCCACTTATACTTACTGGTGTGACTGGTCCAAATAAATCCATGTTTAAAAGTTGCAGAACTCTTGTTGTTGTCTTGAGCTCTTGATCTGCTTTCCCTTCTTCCACGCATCACATAGATTTTCTTGCATGTGATTTCAGGTAGGCCTTCCACAAGTTTGCTTTTTGCTGATTTGTTGATAGTCTTGAAATTTAGGTGGTTGATTATTTTGTGCCGAATCCACCTAGATGATTGCTTCTGTTTAACTAGTAGAAAAGTTTTTACTTTACCACATACATATTGTCTTCCATTTTTCCTGCGTGTACAACATTATTTGTTTGTTTGTGGATCACTTTGCAACTTTCTTTGCTTAAATTCACATTGTAGCCTTTGTCACAGAATTGGATGATGCTTAGAAGACTGAAGCTCAATGCATTGACATATGCCACATTCTGAATCTTCAGATTGTTCTTCAACACTGTGCCTTCCTCCTTAATTTTTTTAGGGTTTTATTTTCCACCAAAGGAGACTTTGGGACCATCAAAAGTTTTAAAATCAATCAACCATCCCTTGTTGCCGGTCATGTGTCGTGAACATCGATTATCTATGTACCATACATCCTACAAAACAAATTAAGTATTTTTGGGTACCCAACAATGCTTGGGACCATGCTCGTTAGCAGTCATGCCTCATACACTAAGTGTAAATCCAAAGGATCTTCTTCTTGAAGGGTTGAAATCATCAACCTCTGTATAAGTCATGGCATAATAACTTCTAATTGTATTACTAAGTATTCTGATATGATTTCCTACTTTTTGGCATTTGTGCATTTTGTTTCACTCTTCAATAAGTAGGAGGTGACCTATTCCCATAATCTCTCTTGTATCCAAGACCATGCCTTTGCTATTTTTTCCTAAATACATTTGACTGTCTATAAGCTGGTCTCGTCTTATATGTTGGAACATTACAATCATCTTTTGAAGGGTAAAGTCATCCCTTACCTTTCAGTAAGCCATTGCTTTTAGTAGGCAAGTGGTAAGATGATTTACTCTGCTGTTTCACTACATTTATTTTGAATTCATTGGTGCAGGATGAGTAGTTGACTCAATAGTCTATTCTTTCATGAATTTGGGACCATTTTTTATCTTTGATTCGGTTTTGTATTGACCATTTTGTCTTCCCCCATCTTGATTACTTTAGCCAATACCTAACGGATCCAAACCTTTTTGGTGTCTTGTAAGCCGGTGCATTAAATGCCTCGCCTAGTGCAAAAATCTTATCTCCCGGTAAAGTTGCTTCCTTAGCTTGTCCGTCAACACCAAATGAGTGATAATCATTGTTTGAGTAGCTAAGTAAAATTATTTACTTATTGAGTGAGACTTATGCATATCCAAAGGTTCTCGTTTTAATCTTTTATTTTCTTTTCTTTGATTCCCACATTCTTGTTCTAGAATTTCATGATTTGATTGAATTTAATCAAATCTACTCATGAGATTTTGAATCAAACTTGTAGAATAAAGAGGAGAAATAGAAGATTGTACAGTGTCAGATGTAGATGCAATAGATAAGGACGCACTAGATAGTACCTCTATTTCTTCAATCTCTTTGACCATCAGACATAGGCATGCTTTGTCAATACATGAGCTGGTGTCTTTACTAGCATCTAAGTCATTCTTAGACGACTCTGCCGTGTCACTGTCATCACTGCTTGCTCCAGCCTTCAGTTCTTTCTTGCTCTTCCTATTATATGATGAATGCCTCTTTTTGTTTAAGGATTTAGATCTTTTCTTTTCCTCATCTTTATCTTTCTCATCTAGGAAATCAATCTTGTTGTGTCCCTTTTTTCTTGCAGTTGAAGCATCTGGCATCATCATCTTTATTCTTGGTGTCTTTACTTGATGAAGACTTATGTTTTGATGATGAAATTCCTTTAAGTTGCTTCGTCTTGAATCTGTCAAATTTCCTTATTGGCAAAGCAACATGCTCGTTCAGCTCATGTGTCTCTTTGTTGGCTGAGTTAGCTGCTTTACTCTGCAGGGGTGCAACCAGTGCACTGGCCTTGTGTGGCTCTGCTGGTGCACCATCTTCATTCTTTAGCTCAAATTCATGAGCTTTTAGTTGTGACACTGACATCAGTGTAAGTGTGTCGGTTTTAGCAAAATCTAATGTGCCTTTGAGCACAGAAGTTATTATCTTCCATCTGTCAGATAAACTCCTCAAGATCTTCAAACATACTTTTTGTGTGGATATGAGTGTCCAAGTTGTTGTAGTTCATTAATGATGCTTCAGAATCTATTATCCATCTGATTAATAGATTCACCTGCCTTCATTTTAAAATTTTTAAATTTCTTTTTTGAAATAGATAAGTTGTTTTCTTTGATTGGCTCTAAACCTTCTTTGATATGTGCCAACTTGTCCCACATCCCTTTTGCAGTCTTGCAATCTTTGATTCTCATGAACATGTTACCGTCCGTAGTCTTCATTATCATATCCTTAGAAACATAGTCCAGATTTGCCCTTCTTTTATCATCTTTTGCCCAATCCTTCTTTGGCTTTTCTATTTGATTTCATTGATTTTGACATGATGTTTCGTTGTCATAATTTTGATAGGACCATCATTGATTATATCCAAAGATCTCCTCATGAGTTTTTGTAAGATGAGACAACATTCTTATTTTATATTCCTCAAAATTATTAACATTGAACACATGAATTTTAGACAAAAAGTTTGAAGATTCAATTATAGAATATATATATATATATATATATATATATGTATATATATACAGATCTGAACGAGGTTCTTATACTAGGAACACCGCTCCGACACCGATTATTTGTCCCAGAGAAAAGTGAGTATATAGTCGAGAGAGGGGGGTTGAATGACCATGTATTGAGTTCAACTTTTCTTGATGTAAAGGTTTTGTGCAGCGGATAAACCCTTCCAAAAGTTGTTTCATAGTAATTAACCAAACACACAAAATACAAACAACTAACAAAAAGTAAATGATGAATTGCAAAGTGCAGAAAGTATATGAACACAAGGTTTATAGTGGTTCAGGGGGTGTAATCCCTTAATCCACTCTTCTCATGTGATGATTGGAGGAATTCACCATTGTTTTTCACCACTACAATAGTTATGATTTTCCTTGGCTACACAAGCTAGCTTCACAATATACAGACTATCACTCCCGTGCTCAAAAGCTTCAGTGATTGAGTCTTCACACACCGATCCTTGGGAACAAATATTTCAAGAAGCCTATCACACATATGCAATTCCGTTCGGTTCGATCGATTCAATTGCTGATCATAAATATGTGAATTGGAGTCACAAAACATGATCAATACTCAGTTCTGGATTGGACTTTTGAGGTTTTGTTTTCTGAGATTGATTTTCTGGAATGAAGGCTTTTGATTTTGACAGAGTTTTTGCAATTGTAAAATTCATATTTCTTCTTTTTTTCTCATGTCATATATGTTCTTTCTGTCAATGCCGTCTATTTATAGTCGTAAATCCATTGATTTTGAAATTACTTCAGTTGGCAATTTAATGTACAGAATAATCCTTGATTAGGTCTTGATTTGATCTTCCTTGATTTCAGTGATCCGGGTTTATTAAAACTTTCATCATAAAATCTGTCCTTGATTGATTTTGCATTAATTCCATGATCTTCCATATTTTCCACGTTTTTTATTGAGTGTTAGTAGCTTACTTCACTTAGCTGTTTCTTCTTTACTTCACTGGCTCACTTCTTTTACATGACCACTTTCTCGTTACTTCACCGATCAAGTGATCGCTTTTACTTGGTCGCTTGATCTTTACTAAGATGTTGCTTTCTCGCTCTTATTTATCGCCGATAATCATTTACTTCACTAGTCCTTCGTTTTGCGTGAGATCGTGTAAACCATATTATAGAAAAATTGAGTTTCATCACTTATGATATAACTTAGACTTACCCAAGGTTATCACCAAATTCATTGGTTGTAAGTCAATCCATATGTCTTTACTTCACTATGCTGATGCTTTGGCTGTCTTTACACTACTGGTCTTACTGAGCTGGCCTACCAGTATAGTACAGTGCATGTTTGACTGAACTTATACAACATGTTAGACTTTTAAGAAAAACATATACTATTAATTCTAACTTATTTTAGGCTTGTTTTAACAGCTAGCATGGCCATCATCAAAATTATAAATTATTTCTAACAAAACTAAGAAAATTGCAGTTGGGAACGCTGAGAAAATTGCAGCCGACACATTTTCAAAACAACTTGAAGTATTGTCAAAGAAAGATGAAAAACAGATAGTCTCTGAACAAATCGCTCAGAAAAGGAAAAAGAGGAAAGCTGTTTCTGAAGCTAAAAGACAACCGGAAAGGAAGTTCTCAAATTCTCTTAATAAAGAAAATGATAAAATTGGCGAAGCATCAACTAAGGGGGACAAGAATTGAAAACTGCTGAAACTGCCAAATAAACTATGATAACTGAGAAGGCAGCAGAGCAAACTACAGTGGCTTTGGAGACTGATGAGAAAACCCAACATCCAGATCGGTTGCTGATGCTTTCCCCTTCTTCAAGTTTGTCAGCTGTGCTTCTAGCTTCAGTTTCTCCTCTTGTAGCTTCAGCTTTTCTTCCTATACTTCCCCCTTTTGGCATCATACATCTCATTGATCAAAAGATGAGTTGCTCTCTGGTCTTCTCCTATGCCTTTTTGAGAAGTTAAAACTTTCTTAAGCTGAGTTTCTAATCGATGTCGATGTCGTTGACCGTTTTGACATGTCAGTGCTTCATCCAATAATATTCCTTGTTCTATAATGTTCTAATGTACTTTCAGTTGCTTGGATGGCTGACTATAAAACTGAGTATCTTGATAAGTTTTATACTGAATTGGTCAGTTATCAGTTTGTAAACTGACTTAGAGCATTAACTGAGTTTTTACTCTTCTTCAAAACTTAGTACACTATTCATCTGATTTTAGTTGACTTAATCAGAGTACACCACATCTTTAATAAATCATCTTAGATATCATTGTCCTTATGATTCTTAGGTCTTCATTCAAGATCCATAAAGTCAGTTCAGGCCATCACAGACATACCTGAATTCTAACTTTATAGTCACGACGTTAATTTCATAACTAAGTTTGAACCCTCAGTTCTTCATTCTTCAATAACTGAGTCTGTGTCCCTCAGTTGTTCTTCTACTGAGTTTGAACCCTCAGTTCTTCAATCTTCTAGATAAGTCAATAGAGTATGTGTCCCTCGGTGAACTTACCTTCTTCGTTCTAAGTGAGCTTTCGCTCTAGACATCTTTTAGATTTTCACTATAACGCCTAGCTTCAAGACTTCATCAATAGGGTGTAAACACATAAACAAATAAATACGATGAATCATCATCAAAACATAAATTTTATTTCCCGCGATTCCCCCCCCCCCCCCCCTTTTGATGATGCCGAAACCCTCCTCAAAGAAAAGCTTAAAGATAAAAACAATGCAAAACTAGATAAAACTCGGAAACCGGATATATCATTAAGATTCACAAAAACTAGAATAAGTTACACATTTGTTATCAATCGAAATAAAATCTAAATAGCTTTTCGTGTAACTAGAAAGAATTTCTATCCTTATCATGGAGATGATATTCATCCTCCAACTTTCTATCTTCCTTGGAGAAGGCTTTGTGATAATCCACTTGACTTGTTAACTTCCATTTTCTCCAAAGAACTAACTTGGGAAGTTCAGTGTTGTCTCTTTAGTACTTTTTAAATTCATCAACATCTATCTTCATCTGCTCTATCTTGTCCCTGATTTGAAGTCTTTCTTCGATCTTCTTGAACTTCTTGCAATTTGCCATCTTCTGACTGTGAAATTCATCTGACAAGAAGTAATTGAGGGATTCATCATAATTCATGTATTTGTACTTAGTCTTGGTGTGCTTGTAGTCTCTGACAAATTTCATCCATAAATCCTGATTAAGGGTCGCTCTTTTATCTCTAGGTTGACTGTATTTCATAATGATCTGATCTTCACTGAGTTCTTCAACCTGTCTAATAGTAGCTTGAGTTTGTCGATCTTCTCTGGTTGTAATCTCAAACTTTTCTTTCAGTTTAAGGACTTCGGAAACTGAGTTAGAAGTTGTCTTCTTGATTGTGTCAAGCTTTGTATGAACTGAGGCATCAGTCTGTTTTCTATAATCCAAATAGCCAGAAATCCTTGACAATAAAGCATTATTGTCTTTTTTCTAAGTAAGCACACCATCCAAGGTTGATTGTAGCTAGGTCAATTCTTCAGCTGTCAAAGTTTCAGTTGGATATTCATCTTCCTTGATTACAGACTGAGTGTGATCTTCTATCACCATCAGTTGCTGAGTTTCATCATTTTTCCTTCTTCTTCCTTATTTTTAGTTGTCTGATTTCCAACTGTCAATTCTTCTGGCGGAGTATCAGTTTGCCTAACTTGACCTTCAAGCTATTTTTCAGGTTGCAAAACTGTACTCTAATCAACTTCTTTTCTTGAATCATCATCTTCGTCATCATATTTCTTCTTTAAAACATCCTTGGGTGTAGATGATTAGTGTTGTAAACGAGCCGAGCCGAGCCGAGTAGCTGATGTTCAAGCTCGAGCTCGTTTATTATCGAGCATACTCGGCTCGACTCGTTAAGACAAACGAGCCTAAAAGCCTGTTCGAGCTCGGCTCGATAAGAAAGAAAAATGTTCGAGCTCGAGATCAAGCTCGCGAACAGCTCGAACTCGAGCTCGGCTCGTTCAACAGATTTTTTTTTTTTACAGATTCAGTTTTTCCAAGTATAAAAAAAAAACAAATACAGGGGGACACATTCACAAATACACAAAATAACCCGATAGGCAATAGTCCAAATTCAAATATAACAACTAGCAATCACAAGTTACAACTTAAAGGTTCAAAATGAGTTAATTGACCGGATAACATTACATAACCCAAAAGCTTAGTAAATTCTTAGACAAAACATTATATATTTATTTTGGGGTAAATAAACATTATATATTTATTTTTTGGGGTAAATAAACATTATATATTTATTTTTTATATAATATATAATATATGTTCACGAGCTTAAACGAGTGTTCGCGAACATGCTCGTGTAAGCTCGTTTACTAAACGAGTAGTAGAACCAGCTCGAGCTCGGCTCGATAGCATAACTGAACGAGCTCGAACGAGCTTAAACGAGCCGAGCTCGAGCCTCGTTCGTGAACACTCGGTTCGTTTAACACCCCTATAGATGATGTAGCCGATTCTTTTCTCTGAGCTATTTCTTTGAATCTCTTATAGAAATTGTTGAGAAACTCATCCATAAGAAATAATACGTATAAGTCTTGTATTTCAAGTTTCTCCAACAATAGCTTTTCTTCAGTTTGTAAAGATATCCTTGATACATTCCTAAGAGTGTTCAGTCTTGAGCTTCATTTTCATCAACTTAATGATTCTTTCAGCTTCAAATGTGTGAGCTGATTGTTGTGACTGAACTGGTTGTTGCTGAAATTGTTGTTGCTCTTGACTGATTTCCATAACGGAAACTTGTTTCTCTGAGATCTTTTGAGAAACATCTTCAGTAGGCTGACTAATTTCAGTTATCAATTGTTGTTCCCCCTCAGTTGGTGCTATTTCACTTGAAGTACCTGGAAACAAACGTCTACCAACTGACTTAACCTTCTGTGAGTCAGCTTTCCTTTTAATTCATTTTTGTTGAGCAATCTACTGAGACACAGTTTTCTTATTGGCTTCCGGTTGGGAAGTCTTTGAGGTTTCTTCCTAGAATGGACTAGTGCTGCATCTTGTGTAGATGCATCACGATTTTTTGTAGATGCAGCAGCAGTTTGTTCTACCTCCTTTCTCTGACTGAGTCTTTCCAAATAATATTGAATCAGTCTACTGAGTGATTTCTTCTACCAAAATCTTCCAACTAGCTGTCTTCCTTCAGCTTTGGTTTTGCTAACACATGCTAATTCAGCCAAGTGTTGTTTCTTGATTTGGTTGAAAATATATCCTGCCCAGTTGAACTCAAGTCCATCACATATTATGTTCATCAGATAAATACCATCTTCAGATAAGTTGTCCAACCCTTTGTGATGTCTTATAATATGTTGGCCAATCCATCTGCTGAGTAGAGCAAACTCAGTATTGAGACTGTTGAGCTTCGAATTGAGGTCGGTAGGTTCATTTGTTGTTGAAATCTGCTTGAGAAAGGCTTCCCGTTTGAGCGGAAAACAGGCTAGGTCAATTGATTCCACAAGAGGCTTCTTGAAATCAAATAATTCCCTGATTATGTGTTCATTGATAAACACCTTTTCTCCACGAACTCTTGTTATCAGGGAGTTCTTCACCATTTTCATATTTTCCCAAAATTGCAAAGTTCCTTCCAAGTCGAGTTCTTTTGCAATTTTATCTCTAACCGATTCTTCAAACCTTGTAAATTTTTGATATTTTCATGTATGTGACTAGAAAGAAGAGTATTGTAGCACAATCTTTCATATCCGTCAAAAGATAGAGTTTGTACAACAGCGATTAATCTCAATTCTTGAGTGTGTTTAGAGGCTGCCATTGTAAAAGAAATATGTGAAAAAAAAATTTGGGCTTTTGAGAGAGAGAAAAGTTTCAAATTTGTGTGTGAATTGAGGAAAGTATGATAATGGGAAATTTTATAGGGGTTGTATGGAGAGTGATCACGGTTCTGATTTGAGCCCATGATCTTTGAAGATTTTTGTACCAACTTTTCAAATTCCATGAGTATTTGTATAACCGATGCATATACAATCTAACAAAAATGGGGGTGTACACGCAACAAATCCCGTCATAAACGGCGGTAATTAAATGCGATGTAATTTCGTCGGTTTTATCCTTTCGACTTTTGACTTTCTTTCACTAGATAAAAGCGAGGCCGAGATCGATTCTTGTTGAGTTCGGTTCCATCATCCTTTAGTTTCGTAAGTCGGTTTGAGATTGTTGATGTCAATGACCGATCCGTCAAGTGAGCGCACCCAGCATGACAAAGATCAATCCCCTTGACGAATCTCTGAACTTAAACTGACTTAACTGACTTTGATAATCCATAATTCAGTTCTCAGTTTTGAAAACCTTTCTTTGTCCAGTGGTTTGGTAAAAATGTCAGCCAACCGATCTTCGATTGGGACATAGAGACTCGTAACATCCTTTTTCTCTACATGATCCCTTATAAAGTGATGTCTCACATCAATTTGCTTTGTCCTTGAGTGAAAAACTGGATTGTCAGCTATGGCAATTGCACTTGTATTGTCACACATTATAGGAATCAATCCTTCTTCTATCCCATAATCTCTTAATTGTTGTCTTATCCAAAAAAATTGAGCACAACAACTTCCAGATGCCATATACACAGCTTCAAAGCTGTTGATGCCGAAATTGAGTTTTGCTTCTTGCTGAACCATGACACAAGTCTATTTCCTGGTAACTGACATGTGCCTGAAGTACCTTTTTTATCCACTTTGCATCCAGAATAGTCTGAATCTGAATAGGATATCAGTTTGAATTCTCCTTCTCTTGAGTACCATATGCCTACTCCTTCTGTGTCTTTCAAATTCTTCAAGGTTCTTTTGACAACTGTAAGATGACTTTCCTAGGGTCTTGTTTGAAATCTGGCACAAACACCAACTGCAAAGGATATGTTGTGAGATATAGTAGACTTCCAATCATTCTTCTATATAGAGTTTGATCCACATCCTTGCCATCTTTGTCTTCATCTAATCTGATGTGGGTTCCAATAGGTGTTGCAATGCCAGCTGATTTCTCCTTTCCAAACTTCTTGATCAATTTTCTTGTATACTTGGTTTGATGAATAAATATTCCTTCATTCATCTGTTTTACTTGTAAACCGAGAAAGTAATTCAGCTCTCCCATCATACTCATTTGAAATTTGCTCTTCATCAAACTTGCAAATTTCTCACAAAGTTGTTCATTTTCAGATCCAAAAATTATGTCATCAACATAGATCTGAACTAGGAGATTACTTTCTTCAACTTTCATTCTGAATAAGTCTTGTCAATAGTTCCATTGATAAATCCATTGTCTACCAGAAACTGAGATAGAGTTTCATACCAAGCTCTTGGTGCCTGCTTTAATCCATAAAGAGCTTTTCTGAGTTTAAAGACTTTATTAGTTTGATCTTTAATTTCAAATCCTGGGGGTTTCTGTACATAGACATCTTCTTCAAGTATCCCATTCAAAAATGCACTTTTAACGTCCATTTGATACACTTTGAATTTCTTGTGAGCTGTAAAGGCAAGAAATAACATGATTGCCTCCAACCTTGCAACTGGGGCATAAGTTTCATCGAAGTCTATCCCTTCTTCTTGTGAGTATCCTTTGGCTACAAGCCTAGCTTTATTTCTGACAATATTTCCATCTTCATCAAGTTTGTTTCTGAATACACATTTGGTACCGATTATGTTGACATGACCTGGCTTATCCACCAATTCCCAAACTTGATTTCTCTCAAATTCATTAAGTTCTTCTTGCACGGATTGAATCCAACTGGATCATTTAAAGCTTCTTCAATTTCTTTTGGTTTAGTCTAAGATAGAAAACATGCAATCATAGCATCAAGCTGATGTCTTGTCCGAACTCCTGCTTGGAAATCACCTATCACCTGTTCTTCAGGGTGATCTCTCATCCATTAGTGTACATGAGGTTGCATAAGAGGGTCTGCATTCTGTTGAACTGGTTCTTCATGAATTTCTTCTTGATTTCCTTGAGCTTGATTGTCTTGAACTGGGTTAGTTTGGTGTTGTTCATCTGTAGGTTGAAACTGATATTGATCCTGATCTGAAGATTCCGAGATCCTTAATTTTCCAATATCGACAAAAACTAATTATGGTGTTGTCGCTAACCGAGATCGGGAAACCGGTTCTTGTTTGTCTTCGTTGTTTCACCAGGAAAGTTTGGTTCATCAAATACTACGTGTATAGATTCTTCATGTTTGAGGGTCCGTTTGTTCGGTATTCGAAAGCCTTGCGACACTTGAGTATCCCAAAAGTATTCCTTCATCAGCTTTAGGCTGAAAAACTTTAAGTTGATCCTTTCCATTATTGTGTATGAAACATTTGCTTCCAAAGGCATGAAAGTATGAAACATTTGTCTTTCTTCCATTCTAAATCTCATAAGGTGTCTTTTCATGTCTTTTGTTCATGAGTGCTCTGTTCTGTGTGTAGCAAGTTGTATTAAATGCTTCTACCCAATATCTTTCGGGTAACTTTGATTCACGGATCATTGTCCTTCCAGCTTCTTTGAGAGTTCTATTTCTTCTTTCAGCTACTACATTCTGCTGAGGTGTTGTTGTAGCTGCAAGCTGATGTAGAATGCCATTTTCTGCACAATATTCAATGATTATATTGAGAAATTCAATTCCCTTATCTGATCTTATCTTAACAACTGATACTCTTTTCTGATTTTGGAGTCTCTTGAGAAGTTCTGTGAGCTGTTGCTTGGTTTCACTTTTCTTTGATATGAAGGCAACCCATGTTAATCTTGAATAATCATCAACTACTACCAAGGTGTATTTCTTTCCACTAACACTGATTGGTGTAATTGGTCCAAATAAGTCCATATGCAACAGTTCTAAAACTCTGGTTGTTGAGTGCTGAGACTTAGTCTTAAAGCTTGCTTTGGTGCGCTTCTCTTTGAAACTCCAATATAGTCATTCACCCCCCGACTATATTTTCACCCTTCTCTCGGGACCAACACAAAATGACCTCCCGGTCTATCTACTCTTGGGGTGATCTCCGCCCAAGTTCATCACCGAATTCATGTCCGTGGGCCAACCGAAGAAAACTCGGTCCGACTAACATGAGATCCGGCAAGGCGAGAATGAATCGGTTCAAAGCTATTACAAACGGTTCACTAGAGTGTACAAACGAGACAAGAGGACCGAGCGATGAGGTTGTGATGAACGCCTTCAGAAAGCGACCTCGTGAGGGTTATCTAAAAGCCGAGTTTACCTTACGCTAAACGAGAGAACCCGCGGACATGCTCGGGGCAGCAAGGAAGTATGGCACTTCCGACCCTCGACCTTCTTCCGCGATCAAGTTCACCTAATGGAGAGGAGACTTAATTTGCACCGTGTTGGGCCAGTCATCGGGCTACCATCACTGCCAACGGCTGGAGAAATTTCGTCACCACCCCGGTGGGGGAATACAACTTGACGTTGTCGTGTGAGTTCTACTCCGCTTTGTCGGAGAACGGTCATGCCGAACATCCGTGGAGTGACGGTGGATTTCACCCCGGCCTTCCATAAATGATTTTTATGGCCTCCAAAATCCTGCTGAGGATTATGATGTGAGTATATTGGTTTTGATGATAACAACACATGATCACATTGGATCAATTGTGTGTATGTGTGAAAAGGCATGATTTCAACTCAAACATCACATAAGGCTAGAAATGGTAAGCCTCACTTGAAATGCATGATCACAAATCATGAGCTTAAATTGAGAATGTGATAGGGGCAAAATGGGAAAGGTGACCAAAGAGTTGACCTTAAGGGTAAAAGGACATTTGACCTCAACTTACATTGTAACAACCTAAAATTGATCCAAAACACATTAGGTTGGTATGAGAATCATCATAGGGTCAAATCAAAGTGAAAGTAGGTCAAAAAGGGCAAATTGGGAATTTTGGGGGAAATGGTCCAAACTCACCCGAATGATGTGAAACATGTTTAATTATATTAATACACTTAGAATTGACCCTAATCATGCTTTAAGTTGTTCAATTTGATCAAAATTGAATTAGGTCAAAATTAGGGTTCATGTGATAAAAATCTGCTGAATTTTTCTAAGTGTTGGACTGTTTTTCACCCATGTTCACACCCCCATAACTTGCTCAATATTGAACCAAATTGCATGATCTTTATATGGTTGGAAATATCAGAATTCAAGCTACAAAACGCATATATAATATCGCATTTTCATGCAACACAGAGCACACACCATGCTGAACAAAAACGCATCAGATTGTGAAAGTCTGTGTTACAGCTTTCTGATGTGCTGATGTGTCACACTTTTGAGTACCCTATACTACTTGGAATGCGTTGAATTATTTATATGTTATATATTGCATATAGGGGTACATTTTGTCTCAAGAAACTTTTGTGATTTAAGGTCTTTATCATAGCTAAAGGTTGACTACAAAATGCTTCAGTAAAACTGTCTGTCTGTGAGATAGTTGACTTGTAGTGCCTTTTTGAGTGACGGGTTCAACTCCAAATTAGCTGAAACTTTGAGGGATTATAGTTGAAAATATTATGAGAATATTTCATTCTTTGATCATCTTGATTTGGACACGTGATCATATAGAAAATTTGAAGATAAACTTGTATTTATTTAAACTGTTTCCAAAAATAGATAATTGATTTGATTGGGTTAATTAATTGAGATAAATCCGGTTGTATCAATTTGAATTGATTGGAAATAATGCTATTATCTATATATTACACGTTCTACTCAAGATTGATAGGGGCACAAGAGGTATTTTACAAGAAAAGAGGCTGCAACCCTAAAAATAGCTATATATGGGGCTGTTTGGTGTTAAACTTGGGGTGTAGCAGAAAAACTCGATTGATCCTCTCACAAATCGACTCCAAAGTGTTCATATACATGTTAGAGAGTGTGAGCAACAAATTTACAAGAGGGATCAAAGGCTGAATAAAAGTGAAACCTGATCAACAAAGCTGAACTTGATCGAGGTTGCTGCTGCTGCTACTGTCAAGCTGTTGATGCATGATCAGACTGTTATGCTGAATGCTTTTCATTGAAGATCATCAATCAACTCTGTTGGGAAGTTAATTTATAGTTGTTATGTGTTTTAACACGTTTATATAGCTTCCATGTGCTTATAATTGTTGAACTGAATCTGTAAAGACAGAATCCCTGTCTGTGCTGCTGTGCTTGTGTTGTGGCCTGTTTGTGGACAGGTTGGTGAGTGTTTTGAGAGGTGAGTCTTGTGTAGCTACTCTCAGTAGTGTGGTGTATCTTACTTACTTGTGTAGGGGTAGGATCAAGTGGATTAGGACTGTTTTAAAGGGTTAAAACAGTGGGATACTTAACAGTTTCTTAGGTAGGGCTGTTAAGGTTGTGTGTGGGTTATTGCTTGTTGTGTGTAGGGTCTTTGGTAGCATACACTTAATAAGAAAACCCCCCAGACGTAGGGCTAATTGCATTGGCAATTAGTTTGGCCGAACTGGGTAATCATTGTGGTGTTCCTTGCTTTTAATTTACACTTACACACACAGACTGGAGTTTTGGATGTTAACTTTGATTGCATGATTTGAATAAGTTAAACTCGTTTGATGAACAAACTTAAAACATGAAAGTGGTAGCTTGACATGAGAGGAAGAGAGCTGAATCGAAAAATTAGTGTTTAAAGCTTTGTAGTCACTTGAATAAGGTGATACAACTAGGTGTGTATGAAAAACAGTGAAACTGGGACATAGGTTGTTTCAAAACGATTTTAAAAAGTTTTAAAGCACATTCAACCCCCCTTCTGTGCCTTTACACCTAGCTAAGGATCCATATAGGACCTAACAATTGGTATCAGAGAGTGGTTGGCTTGAACACTAAGCATCTAGGGTTGAAAGCCATTGCAATCAAAACTGTGAAACAGGAAAATAGCTACTGCATTTCTTTTGGCTAAACTGGTTATACATGTTTCCTTGAGTATTTATCTTATTGATCAGCATTATTGAACTTATATAAGCATATAGTAGCTTGTGTTATAGCCCTGAGATCTTCAGAATTTGAAACCATAAGTTGCATCTTGAACATGCTCGCTACTTGGTAAACCGTCTCGTGTAGCTGTCTCACTTGATGAACTGAAAATTTCACCGTGCCTTTTGAATTCTCTCCTGAGCATTTAGGTTTTTGTGTTATAAGGACTCTAACCATAAATTTTCAGCTTAATTGGATAAGTGTGTTGAGAGATTCAGTCAACACAAGTAAGTTGCCCTATCCCGTGAACAAGTATTATGCTTACCGCATTTGCTTGACCCGAATTGTGTATTTTTGATTCCTTGTGTGCTTACCTATTTTATCAACCTTATTAAACATATATAAGTATGTTGCACATATTCCATCACCTGATAGCTCAATTAGTCCACATTTGTACAAATTTGCCATAGTTGACCATTCAGTTGATTTTTCCTATACTGTGGTATTTTTGGACTATTGACCTGGTGCTTAACTTCTATAAGGAATATAGGTGTGATATTTGTAATTGTTGCCATATCTGCACTTTACACTTGGTCCTTGGGCTTTTATGTCCGTTTTTCAGAAATGACAAAAATGGCCACTGTAGCCTCACCAGATGTACCTTCCACATTTGAGGCACAATACTATGCCTGGCTTGAGGAAATATGTGGAGAAAAGTCAAAATTTCCTGAGATGGAAAAGTTGGAGAAATTTGAAGAGTTGGACACTGGTGCTGGTAGATCCAGATCTGAGACATTTGAGGTAGCATGTGTTGCTCATAAGGTACTTGATGAAAACTCTATTATTAATGAATTTCTTGAAATGTTAATTGGTGAGCAACTTGATAAATGTGTTGAGATTCATTCATCCATGCTGTCATGTGCTACAATTGATGCACCTATATGTGATGTGGTTGAAATAAGTCATAACCTATATGTTGATAGTTCCACAGAGATAATCGAAACCATTAAATTTGATGAATCTCGATTATGACTCGTATGTGATAATGTGCCATCAACTCGCCGAAAAAAGAGTTAAATGAAATGCATGAAAATTATAGGGCACTTGAGCTAAAGTATGATGACTCACTCAAAGTAAATGATAAATTGCATGCTAGGATTAATGAACTCACTTGTGAACCGGAAAAACATAAAATCTCGCATGTCAAATCTATCTGAGAGTCAACTTATTTTGGAAAAGATGACTGGACACCATAGGATGCCTAATGATAAATCTGGAATAGGCTATGGTGAATTATGTGATAAACCTGCTCTGAATGCTATATCTGTGAATGTTGAGTCTGTTGTTCAATGCACTATCTGTTTAAGACTGCAACATAATGCATGTGACTGTCCCATGAAGCATAAACGTTGGATACCGTTAGTGGACTTAAACAAAGGTAAATCTTTGTTGCATGCTAAACCTGCTATATCTGTGGTAAATGCTAAACCAGCCATGCATGTTAATCCTTTGAGGAACATAAACCGAGAAAATCTGTTTCTATTGCTAAACCCGCTTATGTGAACAAAATGCATGCTAAATATGTTTATGTGCCAAAATCATCTGCTAGAGCTGTTAGTAATATTGTTCACCATGCATCTAATAGCCACATGTTTAATGTTGAAAATAAAAAAGCTAAGGTTCCAGGATCCGTAAAAAGGATACCACCACAGTTTATGATTGCAGGTACAATCTATGAAAAGGGATCATCTTCCAGGACTTGGAAGAAAGGTTGAAGAATGAGGATGCTGTTGGACTCCACTAATTCAAATTGCTCTAAGTGGGAGTTCCAAGAAAAGACTGAGCAAAGTTTGCTTGGAAAAAGAAAGGAAGAAAGGTCAGGTATGGTTTGTAGTCTGACACCCTAAGTCTGTCTAGGTCATAGGACCTAAGTTAGCCGAGACTAGTACTAAGGAAACAGGGAAAGATAGACTCGTTGGTATAGCCGATATGGTTGCCATGCTATGTGTTTCTATGTTAGTGAGTATATGTTTTGATGATTCATGATCAATGATTACATGCATGCTAGATGTTGGTGAAATTTGCTAAATAATGGTGAAACTTGATTTTGAGATGAAAAATACATTTTAATGCATAAACTAAAATGAAGAAGATGATTTGAACTCTTGTTTCTTATATTCAATCATCTTGACATGTTTTGTGCTCTTATTCATCCTCAATACATGCCATGTGAGAAAATGTTTAGACAATTCATGCATATAGTCATTGATGCCGTATATTGTATGTTTAGTAGGCGTATGTCTCATCCGACACGCTTTCACGCAACCATGTTAATGATGAGCTAAAATATAAAGTTGTACTTATCTAAACTTGTGACACTTAATGTTGTCTTAAGAATCTTGTGCTTTCTTAAATGTAAAGTGTCATGGAAATTTTGATAGCTCATTTTTAGAGTCAGAGTAAGACATACTGTGAATGCCTAATGTTTGAATGTGATAAGCTAAGCATAAATATTTACTTGGGGAATTGAACTATAAAAGTAAAAATGATTCACATAATAAATGTATTTGTCAGAAGTTGGTTGATGATTTGAGTGAGGTAGGGCATATCCCGAATGTCCTATACCACTATGAGGACCAAAAGCTCATGACAATCGAATAGAGCCGCCTTATGATTTGGGTAGGTAGTAGGTATACCACGTATGTCCTATTATGCTATGATGGGCAAAAGCTCACTTCGATGTGCTTATATGTGTAAAACATATGTGAATCAACTAATAAGTGGTAACAAATGGTATAAATGGAATAAATCGTTGAAAGACTTAATCATTGCCACCTTATCCCCGTATAAACGGAAAGGCATGTTGTAGGAGTAATCCTCTGAGTATGTCAGAAAAGCTTTAATCATGTTCTATCATCCTTTTCATGACATGCTACATTTTATTGGGCACATAATTCTAAGGATCATTATATGTTTATAGTTTGCATGAGTATTGGCTAGTTTGCTTGAAATGTCAAGTTTGGATCTAAAGTGGAAATTTAATATGGTTCGCACACACACACACCGATGAACATCTTACTTATTAAGTACATTGTATACCTGCTGAGATGTCTATAGTGTGTTGAACCTTTGTGCTACAAAGATAATCTAAGCATTGATCTTGCTTTGGTATTGATCCATACTTTCTCTCATTATGCCACATTTTGACTTATGCCATGCTATATTGCTATCCAGGATGACATGGTTATCTCGTTACACACACATAGTGCTATTCGTACACTTTTTGATGCATGACAAAAAGAGGGAGAGATTGTTGTTGCATGTATATGTATGTGTGCTTACAAGAGGGAGAGTTATTGCATGGTTAGTTATTTGTGAAAGAGGGAGAGATATTGCATGTGATATGTGCTTAAATGCTGTTTGGGAGATTGTGAGATAGAGGGAGCATGTAGAAGAAAGATGGTGAATGATAGAGGGAGAATCATGATAGAGGGAGAGCCATCTATGAATGAGAAATTTGCATCCTTACGTGCTTACGTGATATGTTATATGCTTATATGATGCAAAGTGGTATGGTACAACCGACATGAGTTTGACTAGTACCATTGCTCGTCTCTACTTAGTATAAGGTGTTGAGATCACGACTCGGGAAGTTGGATCTCAACTTGGGAAGCTTGGTAAGCTAAGTGAGAGATGACAGGGAGAGCATGAGTTGGGAGGGAGCTAAAGGGCAGTAGAGGTCAATGATACCTTAGAGAAACCTAGAAGCCCCCGTGTGCTCTAAATTGTTTTGCATGACATTATTTGATACCATTGCCTTGCATCCTCGATATATGCTCACACACACACATCTCGCTATACATTTCGTATATACATGCTTGGTTGTTGTCATCATCAAAAAGAGTGGAGATTGTGAGTATATTGGTTTTGATGATAACAACACATGATCACATTGGATCAATTGTGTGTATGTGTGAAAAGGCATGATTTCAACTCAAACATCACATAAGGCTAGAAATGGTAAGCCTCACTTGAAATGCATGATCACAAATCACGAGCTTAAATCGAGAACGTGATAGGGGCAAAACGGGAAAGGTGACCAAAGAGTTGACCTTAAGGGTAAATGGACATTTGACCTCAACTTACATTGTAACAACCTAAAATTGATCCAAAACACATTAGGTTGGTATGAGAATCATCATAGGGTCAAATCAAAGTGAAAGTAGGTCAAAAAGGGCAAATTGGGAATTTTGGGGGAAATGGTCCAAACTCACCGAATGATGTGAAACATGTTTAATTATATTAATACACTTAGAATTGACCCTAATCATGCTTTAAGTTGTTCAATTTGATCAAAATTGAATTAGGTCAAAATTAGGGTTCATGTGATAAAAATCTGCTGAATTTTTCCAAGTGTTGGACTGTTTTTCACCCATGTTCACACCCCCATAACTTGCTCAATATTGAACCAAATTGCATGATCTTTATATGGTTGGAAATATCAGAATTCAAGCTACAAAACGCATATATAATATCGCATTTTCATGCAACACAGAGCACACACCATGCTGAACAAAAACGCATCAGATTGTGAAAGTCTGTGTTACAGCTTTCTGATGTGCTGATGTGTCACACTTTTGAGTACCCTATACTACTTGGAATGCGTTGAATTATTTATATGTTATATATTGCATATAGGGGTACATTTTGTCTCAAGAAACTTTTGTGATTTAAGGTCTTTATCATAGCTAAAAGTTGACTACAAAATGCTTCAGTAAAACTGTCTGTCTGTGAGATAGTTGACTTGTAGTGCCTTTTTGAGTGACGGGTTCAACTCCAAATTAGCTGAAAATTTGAGGGATTATAGTTGAAAATATTATGAGAATATTTCATTCTTTGATCATCTTGATTTGGACACGTGATCATATAGAAAATTTGAAGATAAACTTGTATTTATTTAAACTGTTTCCAAAAATAGATAATTGATTTGATTGGGTTAATTAATTGAGATAAATCCGGTTGTATCAATTTGAATTGATTGGAAATAATGCTATTATCTATATATTACACGTTCTACTCAAGATTGATAGGGGCACAAGAGGTATTTTACAAGAAAAGAGGCTGCAACCCTAAAAATAGCTATATATGGGGCTGTTTGGTGTTAAACTTGGGGTGTAGCAGAAAAACTCGATTGATCCTCTCACAAATCGACTCCAAAGTGTTCATATACATGTTAGAGAGTGTGAGCAACAAATTTACAAGAGGGATCAAAGGCTGAATAAAAGTGAAACCTGATCAACAAAGCTGAACTTGATCGAGGTTGCTGCTGCTGCTACTGTCAAGCTGTTGATGCATGATCAGACTGTTATGCTGAATGCTTTTCATTGAAGATCATCAATCAACTCTGTTGGGAAGTTAATTTATAGTTGTTATGTGTTTTAACACGTTTATATAGCTTCCATGTGCTTATAATTGTTGAACTGAATCTGTAAAGACAGAATCCCTGTCTGTGCTGCTGTGCTTGTGTTGTGGCCTGTTTGTGGACAGGTTGGTGAGTGTTTTGAGAGGTGAGTCTTGTGTAGCTACTCTCAGTAGTGTGGTGTATCTTACTTACTTGTGTAGGGGTAGGATCAAGTGGATTAGGACTGTTTTAAAGGGTTAAAACAGTGGGATACTTAACAGTTTCTTAGGTAGGGCTGTTAAGGTTGTGTGTGGGTTATTGCTTGTTGTGTGTAGGGTCTTTGGTAGCATACACTTAATAAGAAAACCCCCAGACGTAGGGCTAATTGCATTGGCAATTAGTTTGGCCGAACTGGGTAATCATTGTGGTGTTCCTTGCTTTTAATTTACACTTACACACACAGACTGCAGTTTTGGATGTTAACTTTGATTGCATGATTTGAATAAGTTAAACTCGTTTGATGAACAAACTTAAAACATGAAAGTGGTAGCTTGACATGAGAGGAAGAGAGCTGAATCGAAAAATTAGTGTTTAAAGCTTTGTAGTCACTTGAATAAGGTGATACAACTAGGTGTGTATGAAAAACAGTGAAACTGGGACATAGGTTGTTTCAAAACGATTTTAAAAAGTTTTAAAGCACATTCAACCCCCCCCCCCCCCCCCCCCCCTTCTGTGCCTTTACACCTAGCTAAGGATCCATATAGGACCTAACATATGACTCCTCTTGGAATCTTGATGACGGGACTGACTATTATGATACTCGGTTCGATGCCTTCCAGTTTTTGTTTCGAAACGAGTGGGAGGATGGCACGGATGTGACGGCCGATATGCTGGATCATAGAGATAGGGAGTGGAAACGCTTCATGTACACTCGGATCTTCTATCTTCCCGTTTTTAATGAAGTTACCGATGCCGAGGTGTTTGTTCTCTAGACCATTTTGGTCCCTTAGGTGACAATCAACTGGGGTCGCCTGATCAACCCTAGGTTTTTCTTCTCCTAATGGCTAGAACTAGAAACTAAATTTTCTTTTCTGTTTATTAAAAGTGGCGCAATTTGTGATTGATAATTGTGTTGGGAAAAACTCTCTTTATATATGAAATTAAATAGTCAAGAGAGAGTTTTCCTTTTCAAAATGCAATTTCCCTTTTTCCGTAAGTAAAAAAGATATTTGCCACAAAATAAGAGATAATCTCCATAAATGAGATAATGATTACAAAATTAATCTCTTATTTTTCCATTAATTATCTAACAAATAAATAATTAATTAATTACACATATTTTTTTCCCTAATTTCCTCACAATATGTGGCGCCACCTTTGCCATTAATTTTAATAGAAAATTCTTTTCTATTTTACATATTATTTACCAAATAAATAATATTCGTATATTCATTAAATAGACCAAATATTTAATTTATTCTCGAGGTTCCACAAAACGAGAAAACACTCGCATGTTAGGAGCCAACCCGGGGACCATGGACCTATAACCAGTAGCTACAATAAATTGAATAAAATATTCATCAAACATAATATTTTTACTCAACTTATTAATTCCGGAATTACGCCGCCATAAATCCGCAACTAAACTCTATCTATTATAGATATGACTTATTCTCAGAAAGTCGAGTCAATAAGTGTCCATTGATATAATCATTACATACAGACTAACTCTCCATAGACTATCCGTAACGAAGCGGGATTATTTCCGTAAACCTTCTTCACTACATCTCATATTTATTTACCATTAACCCACTAGTGATCAATTAGTTCATAACCAATATGAACTCAGCCGATCGATCAGTTTCTAGGATCAACAAATAAGGGGATTGTCTTTCTACTTCCCACAGGAATGAATGAATTCATATCTGTGAGACACACACTCCTCACTCATTCCAAAATAGTGCCAACGTGAAAGTGATTCGGACCGCGCCTCTTAGCAATCCTTAACGAACACATCAAACCATATATATCTTGAAAAAAGCAGGCGTCTGCAATCACTTCAGGATTAAGGTTAATCCATATATGATCATCTAGTAATTTAATAAGATTTCTCAATCACGTAATTATATGAGAAATACAGATTAAATCGGTCCAAATCTCTATATGACTACATCATATATAAATGCCCCACTCGGATAACCAATATCGATGGTCCGGATAAGACGGTCACACCTTAAAGTGTTCTGGGCGCATTAATGGTGGTTTAATCAATAGACCCCATACTTTGATTAAGTTCACCACGGATAACAATTTAAATGTATCACCATGAACTTAATCCTCGCGTGTGACACACACTAAGTTATATGACTACATATGATACAACTTAGGGTTTTCAATAGTGTATTATTTTACTTATAAGCACGAAGTAAATAATAAGATGAGAATAAATCTGTAATTTATTAATTATAAAAACAATTACATAAATTGTCTTTCGGGCGCTACTTCCAACAGATATGACTTTTTACATAAGGCAAAACACAATGATGATGATGATGATGATGACGATGACGATGATGATGATGAAAGTAGTGTTGAATTATCTAGACTGGTGGCTTAAATGATGACTTTGACGATTTTCCAACCGGGATTAAAGTTAAGTCAGATTTGGTGGATGTGCATGTAAGATGTAATATCGTCGGATGGATCAAGATCCACCCAATTACGCAGCGGAAAGTACAAGATCTAGATCTAAACAATCAAAGCACATAAAATAATAGATCTAAACTACGAGGGGGTTTAGATTACCAAACTTTTTATGGTGCAAAACGCCAAGAACAAGCTAACACATCAAACCCTACCCTAGTCTAAGCGGTTATCATGCGATCACCTCAGATTGAGATTAATCCATATATGATCATCTTGTGATTCGATAAGACTTCTCGATTACGGAATTATATCAAAAACTCAAATCAAATCGGTCAAACTCTATATGATTATCATCATATATAAATGCCTCATTAGGTACCCAATTACCGACGGTCCGGATAAGGCTGTCACACCGTAAAGTGTTCTAGGCGCATTATTATCATATTAATCATGAGACCCATACTCGATTAATCAACGCTACGGACTAAGTTAATTTTAAGTACATCTCACTAACTCAATCCTCTTGTGTATAGCAATACACCGAGTTATGTGATTACATAAACGAGGTACTTAGGGTTTTCGTAGTGTCTTAATTATAAGCATACATGCATATAATAAGATGAATTATTAATTCGTCCTAAAACAATTACATAATGTCTTTTAAGATCGCACCTAAAAGTGTATACACCAATAAAACCTACAAAGGAAGTGGAAATTCAACAATGGTCTTCAAGTGCGGGGAGGAGTCAGGAATATCCAACTATGCAAGAGATGATCCCAGATATAAAGAAAGAGAACGATGTTGCGGAAAAGAACGCAATAAATTCTGATTTGATTGTTTTTTTAAAGACGTTTTGTTTTCGACTCAACACTGAGTAACATTCTTTCCTCTTAATGGATTTTCCTATTGCGATTTTGCTAGTAAGAGGTTTTAAGAGTAATGATACGGGCACGATGATAATACATAACAACGAAATGACACGACACAACGGTGATCTATACCGTTGATCATTTAGATTTACATCCGATCAATTTAGACATTATTATCAACGGTATAGATAGATCGTAGATCATCATCAGACACTGTGCAAGACAACCGTTAATGCCGTATCGTTGCTCATGTTTTAATGAGGCGGGATAGGCATTGAGGCTCTACAAAATTTCATAGGACGGGTTGGTTCATCTTTTATAATTTCTTTTCAGCCGTTTCTAATAAAAGTAAAATTCTGTTAAGAAAAAAAATATGAGCTAAAAGGGGGCTGATAAGGAAAATTAGCTATTTCTAGCAAACGGCAATCAATCCCTTTAGCACAATAAAAACCACACAAACTCAAAATCATATAGACATAAAGACATAAACAGGGCTTCCCAGTTCAATGTAAAATACAGCAAACTGGACAGAATTTAATTGAAACCGTTACAAAATTCGCTTAGCTTAGTATTAAATAAAGAAAGTAGTTATTGTGATTTTTAGCTGAATGCTAAAGATAATAACAATAGTAATAATGTAATACATATGAATACTTTGATCAAATCGAAAGCTCGGTCTTAGATACAAGAATCCCATCACTATCTGCATACAACCATTCCCCATCGCGAATCAAGGTTCCTGCAACATGAATCGGAACATGCTTTTCACCAACCCTTTTCTTGCTAGATTTCAAAGGATGCGACGCCAATGCACGTACCCCGATAGCACATGCGTTTATCTCATCGACATCCCTAATGCATCCGTTCACAACAATGCCAGACCAACCCATGTTTTGAGCAAGCAAACCAAGATTACCGCCTACTAAAGCGCATCTCAAGCTTCCTCCACCATCTATCACAAGAACTCTCCCTTCCCCTTTGCTTTCAAGAACCTCCCTAACTAACACATTGTCTTCAAACACCTTTAAGGTTACTATAGGGCCTGAGAACGCTGCGGATTGACCGTATGTCTGGAAGATGGGTTGTAGGACACGTAGGTCACCGCTTGTTAGAAGCGATGCGTTTGTATCACAAACTTCTGCGGTTGCTAGTGAAGCCATGCCCTTTCCTGTTCAGTTTCTAGAACACAAATTCAGAATGCAGAGACTGGTAATTGAGGAAGTAAAAAGGTATACGAGCTTAGCGGGCTATAACTGTATACGACAACCAACTACTATTTTTCTTGCATATACGAACGTCTCTTCTGAATTATATAAGGACAGCAGAAAAAATTTGATGTCAATTGCCAGCTATAGAAAAAAGCGAAATAATTTAGCCCTGAAAACCGATATACACGAAACAAGTCCAGTATTTTACTAAATATTGAACAGGCTCGCAAATAACAACTCCGGATTAAGAGCTCAGACTCTGTAAGCACGACCCGAGCCGAAATCCGAATTAGTCGGACCAGTTGTTTCCGATAATTGAGCTCTAAGCAAAAATAACAACTTTTATTTCTTGAAATGGTTAATGAAATCACATAATTCTAGCTAGACTGCTGAATAAGCTAGTCTAAGGGCAAGATCTTCATCTTTTCACAATAAAGATTAAAAGTTACAGCTAGCATTAATTGAAGCAGCTAATTAATTAAAACCACAAAAGCTAATATTGGCAACAAAACAAAGAAAGATAATGGAATTTATTGTAAGGAAAAGATTTACCTGTGGTAGAAAATCTGAAAATGGAAAGCCTTATCCACTGGCTGGTCGGCGACGGTGGTAGTAAAGGATGGTGGTGGTGCCTTTTGAAAATTCGAAGCAAATGTTGCACAAGTAACCGGGTCCTTAAGCATTAATGGGAAAAACTTGTCGGATTCTCCCATTCTTTTCCTTATCTTTTTCATTGGTTTTACACGAGACGTGCATTGTTTGTTTGGGTTAGTCTTATATGAGGAGGATGTTTGAGGAGTGGCTACGTGGGCCATTATTTCGACCACACACTTGATTTGAATTTAGATTCAAATTGTGTGGTCAGAGTGGCCGCGTAGCCATTATGTAAATGGGTGGCCAATAAATACACTAACCCGTTTGTTTGACCTGCGGCACACTCACGTGAAAAACACGTTTTAAGACTATTAACCTTTTTTCATCAAAAAAAAAAAATATTTAAAATAAAAAATATATATATATTAACCTTTTTTTTTGTGTGCATGTGCTTTTTGACCGGAATATTTTTCTTTTTTGAGTGGGCCCTTTTGTTTCCCTTTGATAAGAGATAACTGTTTATTTTGATAGATCCGTAAATTTTACTATGATCATTTACCAAATATAATTTGGTGACCTATGAGTGATGGATACCAGATCAGGACATCGTCACGCGTCATCCCCACAATGATCCACCTATAAATGAAGATAGAGAAAATCCATCCCGAGGCGCATAACCCCCGGGATCCGAGCTATGCGATCTCGGTTACTCTTTCCCGACCTATGCGGGTCGGCCGAGGCATAAGGTCGCCTACCCATGTCCGACCCTAAAGGTCGGCCTAAGTCCGTCTCGGACCGAATTCCCTATGTGCACGTTAAAATCCAGATAAATACGGAAAGAATCCTAAGTAATAACTACTCTGATCCTGGCATTCAAATATATCCATAATTATCTACTAAAATCAAGGGGATCAAATCATCATTATCTCTTCCTTAAGGAACACGAAATCGAGTCCCACATGGACACGTTACACGCAACGCTAGGGCACAAGCCCCTTTATATAAACAATCCGTAAGGAACTACAAAAACTTGATTCTAATACACACATTGGATACGTAAGCGACTTGAGATACGTTTCTCAAGTGCGCCTACACCACCGCCAAAACACCCCATGTTTCACCTCTTTTTAGAGTTCGCGCCTTGAACGGATTGCCACTTGGAAGAAGGAAGCCCCGGATTTATTACCCGTCGATTTCAAAGCATCATCGGTTGGCGCTAGAAGGAGGGCCTCCCACTGACAATCTTGTTCGAAGTTCCGGAATCAACATGGTGACAACATGACAGCAGGCGGCCAAAGGAAACCACGTATGACGCGATAGATTCGGATGCCAACAACCAAAACCAGCAGCAGGAGGAAATCACTCTTAACGCCACCCACCAAGCTTTGGTGGATCAACTTATGGCTCTTGATGATGCAACTAAGCAAGCCATCCTCGACTCCGCCTTGGCATAAGAGGATGAGGAATATGAAGATCTGGAGGAGGATCCTCTAGATGAAGATTTGCAGGGACAAGACCTGCAGGAAGAATATCTACCAGAAGAGGACTCGCTGGAGCAGAACGCAGAGGAGGATGACCCCAAGGATGGATCATGGGAAGAAACACATCATCCTCCTCCCAAGCATAAACGGGCCCAGAGGGACGACCAATCGTCCTCTTCAAATTTGAGAAAGCAACTGATAGTCCCCCACACAATGGATGCAGCCAGAGCTGAACTGGATATCATAACCGTGAAGAGAGCCGCTCAACTGACTTTCGAGTCCCCGTTCAGCGAGCAGGTGGGTAGTTAACCCCGACCCGTGAGATTCAAGGTGCCGAAGCTGAAGCCGTACGACGGAACTAAGGATCCTCAGGATCACCTGCTTCAATATCTTACTCATATGAATCTCGACTGCATTATGGATAAGATGAAGTGTAAAGCCTTCTCTGCATTACTGACTGGCTACGCTAGGTAATGGTTTAAAAGAATCCCACAGAGGATGATCTCTAATTTCGAAACGCTGGAAAAGATGTTCCGCAAAGCCTTCATCACAGCGAAACCTTTTTATAGGCATGTGACCCATCTGTTTACTCTCAAACAGAAAATTGATGAAACCGTGCTACAGTACCTGGAGCGGTTTAACGAAGAATCAATGCAAGTTTACGATGCGGATGACCACATCCAGATTTCTTCTTTTATGGCTGGGCTCAGAAAGGGAAGGCTATACGCCAAGCTGAGCAGTAAATTACCTGTGTCTATGGAAGAGTGCGTGGAGATGGCCTTCAAACATTGTCAAGGAGAGGAAGCTAACCGGCTAAAATGAGAGTTGGGAAAAGCAGAGCATAAGAAGGAAAAGTCCGAGGATCCTTCCGATAAGAGAAGAAAACCAACTAGGGACCGATCACGGAAGGAGATATTCCTTACAGCGCTGGGATTTCCCAACGTTGAATAAGCCACACAAACAGGTCCTCACAGTTATGGAGAGGAAGAGTTTAGTATGAACTCCTCATCCGATGCGAAGTCCTCCAGAGAGGAGGGACCAAAGTAAATTTTGCACGTATCATAAGGACATCGGGCATGATTTGGACGGCTGCAGGGATTTCTAGAGAGATGTGGATGCAGAAATTGCTGAAGGAAAGTTGGATGAGGTCGTAGTTCTACCGAACAGTAGGGTCGGCACGATTACCCGTGAAGGAATTTCAATCAAGATCGGGGCCGACAGGGTGAGCCCTAGAGAAGAAGAGACCGATCTACGGAGGGAGACTGACCGATCGACAACCGCCCGATCAACACCATTAACACTATCATGGGAGGTCCCGGCAATGCATTCGGGGAAGTCAGCAGCCCTAACGCTCGACTCGGGATCTCGCAGGCAAACAGATGAGGTCAAACCCCTATCCGGAAGTGACTTATGGTCCTAGGTACCCGCTCCTGCTGGTTACGAATAATGAAGGCTTGGTCATTGAAGCTGTGGTGAACACGAATCTGGTAAAGAAGGTTTGCGTCGATACAGGTAGTGCCGTCAACGTCCTTTACTATTCGGCTTTTTTGTCAATGAACATCAAGAAATCAGAGCTGACTCCGGTCTCAGCACCACTATTCAGATTTGCCGGTCCCCCAGTTCATCCTATGGGAATGGTTTGGCTCGCCACAACATTTGGGAAGGAACCAGAGGGTAGGACACTCATGGTTACTTATGTCGTACTCAAGGCCGCATCGGTATATAACATCATCTTGGGAAGACTCGCTCTAATCGACCTCCGAACCATGATCTCTCTGGCTCACATCAGCTTGAATTTCACAACCGCAGACGGCTATGTCGAAATCAAGGGAGATCTCGAGGTCGCCAGAAGCTGCTATGCGGTCACAATAAAAACAAAAGGAGTAGTCTTAGCTTGAACAGCTCGGAAAGTTCTTTATACCGCTCGTTTTCCATTCATGCAATTTCATTTATGCTCGTCTTTTCTTTGTTTATTTACCATTCCTTGGTGTTTGAAACTTTCTTTGAATAAATTTTGCTCTAGGAGCGCCTAGTCTATTAATTTTGGTGACATGCTTGATTTTCTTGTCTTATCATTACGAACGACCATAAGTCCATAAGGACAATAGGAACCGAGCTCCCCATTTTAGAACCAAAACCTTCACGCGAGAAGTCGGTCGACCTAGCCCCGCTCGTCATTACTTAAAAACGAGAAGTCGGTCAAAATCGGGCCTTGCTCGTCCTAAACACGTGAGTAGTCGGTCCAACTCCGGCCCCGCTCGCCTTTACATAAACACGAGAAGTCATTTAAAATCTTGCCCCCGCTCATCCCAAACACGTGAGAAGTCACCGACCGTCCCCGCTCGCCATTACTTAAAAACAAGAAGTCGGTCAAAATCTAGCCCTGCTCGTCTCAAACATGATAGAAGACAATCCGACCTGGCCCCACTTGCGTAAACTAAAAAATGAAAGCCAGATAGACCCAGTTCGTATAGATCTGGCATCTAACCCGTGACATTAATATCCGAGCCCCGCATGTCGGGCTCGGCCTCATATGTACAACAAGCACACAAAAACACAAGTATGCCATCCAAAACCACATGTTAAAGAATGGCATACTGAGGGGCAACATAACTCATCAACAATAAACAAAAATTACTTAAAAGGAAATGCATTAACAAAAATCGTTTCCATTATCAAGCAGAAATTTACAGTACATCTGAAATTTTGAAACAAAAAAGAAAAATCCCTAAACCATATTGATCTAGGAATCTGAGGTCGAATTCTTCTATGGCTCGGAAGGAGGAGCCGAACTGGAGGTAGCAACAGACTGGGTGGAGTACTTGGACACAATGTCCATCCCAGCCTTAAAATATTTCACGCGTTCATTATAGACCGCGCTCATCCTTTGTTTGTAATAAACCTTCTTGGGAAGGTTGTCTACGACAAGGGCAGGAAATTGGATCATTGCCTCATCCACACCTTGGGTATAACCATGGTTTAGGACGGGAATGAGCAACACCTTCAAAGCCTGGTCAAAGTCCTCTGAGGCCTTGTACTCACGCATGGCTTCAGCACACCAAGCTGGAATAGTAGCTTCCAACTCAGACACTTTCGCCTGGAGTTCGGATATAGCCTGCTCCTTTCCTCTCTTCTCCTCAGCAAGTTCGCCTGCTAAAGACATCAGCTCAGTCTCTCGGGTCAAGAGTTGGGCTTGGAGAGTATCCATCTCCTTATCCTTGAGCTCGGCAACTGCCCTAAGCTCCCCTTGGGTCTGCCTCAACTCGGCAATCTTATTCTTTTGATCGGCCGAATCTGTATAGGCTTTTCCTAATCTTCAGAAAACCTTTTGGCCGATTAGGGTTCCCTGCACGGTCGGACAGAAAATATCAATAAGGCTCTCAAAAACTTAAGCACCAAAATAAAGATGATCACCACTTACAAACTCCATGGATTCAAAACCAATAGTGATTAGCTCCTCGTCTGGAATATTGGCGAGTCACTGCTGTTTGGAAGAAGTTCTTCCTTGAGGACCCGATTGGACCTGAGCTCCTCCCAGAGCTTTTGATTTACCCATTTTTGGAGGCCTACTCTCATGCGAAGCCGAGGCCGGCCTAGATCTCCCATTCTTCCCGAGGGGCGGGTCCCTTTCATTTTTCTTTTATGGATCAATATTGTCCAGAGGATCCAGATCTGCTTGTCCTTGAGGAGGGACAGAAGAGGAGGTGCCCATCGCGATAGCATCCACAGGAGGCTCCTTATCCACCACGTTCCCGGAAGAAAGGGTCGGCTCAGGTTGACGGACCATAGCTTCACCCTCGGCCCCAGCCAGCAGATCAGCAAAGTCAGCCACTGTAAACATGAGCAAACTATTAGTCAAACAGACAAGCATTAACACAATGACAAAATTGTAAGGAAAAAGATCCTGCATGACTTCCATTCAGCCTCCTCAAACTCCACGTAGGGGCTAGGCCCTGCATCCTCTAACCGGGTGGCCATAATCAGCTCGTCATACAAGTCTTGCCACTCAATGGAGTACCCAGATCTGTGGATTTTCCTCACCAGCTTTTCATCCATCTCAGGGTGTTCATCCTTATCCATCTCGTCCGTATGCCACTGGCCTAGCTCGGGATGATCCTCATGACGGACAAAAAAGAACTGCTCCTTCCATCGCTTAAAAGGATCTTTACCCTTAGGGATAATACGGATGACCGGAACGACCCGTCCTCCGAGAAAAATAATACTGATTGGGGTGGTCTTTTACCCCTACACGATGATAGAAATACCTGAACTTCTTCATGGTAAATCTAAGGTTGAGCAACCGGCACCAAATAGCAAACCCAATAATTGCCTGACACCATTGGGGGCTATCTGGGAAAACCCTAGTTCATAATATCGAAGCACGGCGAGGAGATCGGGGCAGAAAGATAGCCTTAGGCCCACCTCAAACTATTCCTTATGAACAATGCAGAACCCCTCCGGCGGGTTAGGTGAAAAAAGGTGCGGATTAGAAGGCCGCATGGGAGCATACCTTTCCTTGCTAATCCCGTACAACTCACAAATTTGATCCACATCCCTTTGGCTAAGAAAGGATTTAATGTCCCTACTGTCGGCGATAGCCATCTCTAGGTCTAGGGTTCTCGCGAAGGTAGTTTAGACAGGCTTCTGAAGATAATAAAAAGCATGCTGCAAAGCTAAATTGCGAAGAAATACAAAGAAGCATCTTACTTGCAAAGACAATTTGAAGATTGAAATGGGAAGAATGGCAATCGACAACCGGCTGTGAATCTTCTGTTTTAATAGCAATGGTGAAAAAGTGAATATAGAAATTGATCCTTGGATTCCTTTAACACCAAAATTTCAAGCCCATACGATTCCTGGTAATTCTCTCCCCACCTCTTTTATGAGTTGTTTGATTAACCCTTCTACTCATTTGTGGAGGCGGGACTTGATTCAAGGAGCTTTCAACCTAATCGAAGCTGAAAAAATCATTTACATTCCCCTGTCACCTGGATGTACCGCAAATAAATTAATCTGGCATTTCTCTACAAATGGTATTTACACAGTTAAAACAGGGTATGAATTGGCGATCTCGATCAAAAAGGAAGATGAATTGGCAGTGAAAGCTTCATGCTCAAATTCTCATGCAAACGTCTGGGATGCCTTATGGAAGATTAAAATAAAGCCCAGGATCACTCATTTTATTTGGATGATTATACATATTGTCCTACCAACTGCCAGTTCTTTATTCATTCGAAGCATTGGTACAGGCCTCTGTCAGATTGCAATAATTCGGAGGAAACTGTCCACCATTGTCTCTTCGAATGCGCAATACCTTCGGTGATTTGGAGTGCATTCCCAAATGGTAGAATCTGGCACAACTTACGCCTACCCTCCTTTGCGGATTTGTTTTACTTACTGATCAACAAAGAAGATGAAGAAACTGTTGCTTGAACAGTTTTCCTTTTACGGTTTATTTGGAAAGCTCAATGTGACTGGATTTTTGAGCAGAAGGACGTCCATGTTGCATCGATTATAAGTAAATCTGAGGCAGAAGCGAGGGGCTACATTCAAGCCCTACACTCAGCTTCATACCAGGTGGGTGTCCCTAAAGCGCTCCCCCTGTCTCGTTGGCAGGCCCCTACTTTTAACACTCTAAAGTTTAATGTTGATGCTATTTTCTCTACCAACATTTCTGCCATTGAAGGTATTGTTCGCAATAGTGATGGCTCCATCATACGTAGCTATTTAAGGAGGCTAGATGGAGGCTTTGATGTGAGCACCGGGGAAGCACTAGCAATATACCATGCTATGGTATTCGTTTAAACTTGGGGGTTCTTTTGGGTGATATTTGAATGAGATTCCTTAACGGTTATAAAAAAAACTCAAATCAATAAATGAAGACTTCTCCCCTATTGGAGGCATTATTGAAGATTGTCGTGTCTTGATTCTGGCTTTCGTTTCCATTGATTTTTCTTTTGTTAAGAGAGAGGGGAATGCCCCTGCTTATTTTTTATCAAAAGAAGGTTTAAAATTGGTAGGATGTGTAGATTGGGGAACTTTCCCTCCCGCTCATGTCTTTACTCTTTGTTTTGCGGATGTGAATAAAAGTGTCGTTTAATTTTCAAAAAGAAAATAGCAAGTGATACAAGAAACGATTGATATGACAGGGTATAACCCCCCACTCACCTCGAGAAATACCCTTATTCAGAGATAGTGGGCAACGATGCCTCAATTCTTGGGACAATTATAACTCCGTCATAACTATCCTTGCCACCTAGCACTCTAAATTCAGAAAGCTATAAGTTTGGATGACCGAGCCAAGTCACCACTTGGGCGGCATCCGGATCTTGCAAGGTCAGCTAGATCTGGGGGTCTTATGACGGAGGTCGGATCAAGCACTCGCCACGTGTCATCTCCACAATGATCCAAAGCCTATAAATGAAGATAGAGAAAGTCCATCCTGAGGGGCATAACCTCCAGGATCCGAGCTATGCGATCCCGGTTACTTTTCCCCGACCTATGCAGGTCGGCCGAGGCATAAGGTCACCCTACCCATGTCCGACCCTACAGGTCGGCCTAAGTCCGTCTCGGACCGAATACCTTTTGTACACGTTAAAATCCCGATAAATACAGATAAAAACAGATGAGTCCTAACGTGTAAAATATATATGTCATGTTTTTACAAGTTTACCTTTTTTGTAAGAATTTTATTGGTTGAACAAGTAGGACATTGTGGTCTTCGACTACCATAAAACTACTGAACGGTTATACAGTGCCCAATGAGCCTTACCAATGGTTACTCTGAGGCCCTGAGAGCAAGAGGTATTTGTGGTCTTGGGTTTGATTTGACGTTCCGTTCTCGAATACCGAGTTTTTATTTGGAAGTGAACGTCTGGCACGTATATAACTTAAAATTTTAATTAACTTATATGATAAGCCTCTAAAAACTAACATCAGAGTTTAATTTGCAGAAAGATAAAATGACTCGGGATGTACATAATAACACTAAATTAAAAGAGTTGAACTTTATTTCACCAAAAGAGATTTATAGTCTAAGCTATTACAAGTTTCATCAAAAACTCAAAAGCTCAACAAGTCTAACTGTTACAAAAGATAAAACATTAAGCTCATCAAGATGCCACGCGGTCACTCCTTATAGTACTCACACACCTCATCATCTGCATCACCTTCTTAGGGTGGGAAACAACATAATAAAGGGTAAGTACAAACGTACTTAGTAAAGGGTAGAAGCATCGAAACTACATATTGATACGATTCAAGAACGGGATTTGCCCTAGGACCTTCTAAAGGAAATCAATGGAGAGCTCGAAACAACGATCTTAGATAATCCAATCTAAGAACGTTGGCAAGAACGCCACAACGCTTGCTCAAGGCGCTGATAAGTTCTCTAAGGGGTGGAACTCTACAACGAAGAGATCCTCACTCGCAAGTGATAATAGACTCAATAATAATTTCACTCAAAATATATATGTTTGTAAATGAACCACCTAGGTGCCTTATATAGGCTACAGACTCTAAGTCCAATTGCTAATTTAGCAATGTGGGACAAAATACAATAAATAAAAATGATAATAAAAAATAAAATACTATCTATCCAATGTGGGATAAATAATAAAAAAGATAAATAAATAAATAAATATTTTCCCTCTTTTGCATCACCATGGATTTCTATTTTCCTTCCTTTTGACGCCCACCATGGATCACATCATTCCTTCCCGGTTGGAAAGGATTCGTCCTCGAATCAAAAGGATGTCGTATAGTTCAGCATCTTGAACCAATCTTGAACATACCACAAAAATCTTCAAAGATATACCGGGATCATAGATAATGTGTATATAGAGCTGAAAATCAATGGAAAGTTGAAAGGACGATTTATGCTTCACCAATAGGACATAAGAACAAACACTCATCTTCATATAAATGTCAATGAAGATCGAAGTGGCGTAAACATATTCATAACAACGCAATGTTGGATAATCATCAACACGTGCAGCAAAAGGATCATGCAAAGTGTGCTCGGGTTTGCCACTAATGAAGCCACGATCAAGAACCACCGTAGGGAACGAGCTCTCCTCAATGGGGTAATCGCCATGTACCTGCATAGACAACATGGAAGAACTTGAACAAGTATTTATTAATATAGAAGCTTCATTTGCCTCCTTCACTTTTTTCTCCACGATCTCTGCCAATGCTGGATCATTCTCAATATTCATCTCTACTACACTCGTATCTTCATCGTTTGTCAACTCCTCCACGCGAGTGTTAACAATCTCTTTATTTTTCTGTTCCACCAATTCTTTTTCTTTTTCGGTTTCAAATTTCAAACGAGCTTTGTTTTCCATTACGTGCTCCTCAAAGGTTTTAGTGACCCGAACCTTATCATTGTGAGCCTCTTTCGGGGATAACGGAAGAAGTTTAAACAATTTTCCTTTTATGGCATACCGTGTATCCGTCCACGGGTCATTATATGCCACCTTCCTAGAAGTTTTCCATGGTTTCCCAAGTAGAATGTAGCTCTCGGGCATCGGAACTACATCACACAACACCTCATCTTCATATAAACTAAATCTGAACGCAATCAATGCATGTTGGGTAACTCGTATCGTACCCCTATCACTAATTCTCTGCAACTCATAAGGGTGGGGATGAGGAATAGTGGGAATCGATAACTTACTGATCACATACGTACTAACTAAGTTAGCACAATAGTTCGGCTCAATAATCATAGAACATCGCCTTTCACCAATTAAACAACGTGTACGAAAAAAATCTCTTTCAATAGCATCTTGCACAGAACTATCTCTTGCTGACATTATGCAAGATTCGACCTCATGACTCTCGTGTTTTCATTCACCCTCTCTCTGAGTTGTAAAGTAACCCATTTTTCAAACAAATCTGAAAATCGAGCAAAATGTAACAATCGAAACCAACGATCTAGACTAGACAACTAAGAGGTAGGTTTGGGAATTGGGTAAAAAGGTATGGAAGTGTGCGAAGAGACAATAGGTGCAAGAAATAAAAGCAAGAAAGGAGGAACAATGAAAAGTAAGGAGATTGGTTGACAGCAAAATTTCACGGGTGTGAAACAATCGTCCACAAAGGGCTTTTTTTTACAGCAGAATTTTTACGGGTGTGAAAAATATCACACCAAGGTGTGATACTCTCGTAATTTCTGAGCCCCTTCTTTTTCTTTTTTTTCTTTTTAACTGGTAGGCCGAAACTTTGTAAATAAAATAAAAAAGATCAAAATAAAACAAATCAAAGGAAAACCAATTAGGTCAACCACTTCTGATTTGATAATAGGCAACGCACAGGACAACTATTAAGTGCTGCAAACAATTTCTTCCCTTTTTCGATGCAATAGCTGTGAATAATAATATGTATTCTCAAGAGGCTAGAAATTTTTCTTTTTGAAATAAAGAAACAACAAACGACGATAGAGGTTTGGGAAAAGAAATTAGTTTTTTTTTTTTTTGTATATCCAAGATGATGATCACAAGAGAATGCAGGCACAAACAAGACTGGAACTTTTTTTTTTCTTTGAATGTGGTACGCAGGAAACGAATTCAACAGGAACGAAAAAAAAAGAAACAAAAATGGATATTTGATTACCTTTAGTCAACCGAAAGCTCCGATACCAAATGATACGATTCAAGAATGAGATTTGCCCTAGGACCTTCTAAAGAAAATCAATGGAGAGCTTGAAACAACGATCTTAGATAATCCAATCTAAGAACGTTGGCAAGAACGCCACAACGCTTGCTCAAGGCGCTGATAAGTTCTCTAAGGGGTGGAACTCTACAACGAATTCGAAGAGATCCTCACTCGCAAGTGATACAAGTCAATAGACTCAATAATAATTTCACTCAAAATATATCTGTTTGTAAATGAACCACCTAGGTGCCTTATATAAAGCTATAGACTTCCAAGTCCAATTGCTAATTTAGCAATGTGGGATAAAATACAATAAATAAAAATGATAATAAAAAATAAAATACTATTTGATCCAATGTGGGATAAATAATAAAAAAGATAAATAAATAAATAAATATTTTCCCTCTTTTGCATCACCATGGATTTCTATTTTCCTTCCTTTTGACGCCCACCATGGATCACATCACATATGCTATAACACAAGAAACAACAACAATAATAATATCACATATGTCAAAGTAGCTTACACCACTCTACTAGTCTTGTTGGTCCCTTGAAAAGGCTTTGGTTAAGTTTAGAGGGGGGGGGGGGGGGGTGAATAAACTTAACACTTAAAACTTTTGGAGTTAACAAATTCAGCATCTTCAGCAGCCTGCTGATATCTCAGTAGTCTGCCGATACCTCAGGAGCCTACTGATGCACAGTAGTCTACTGACAGTTGAGTTTACTGAATTTGTGCAGTGGAATTATATCAAAATTAAGCCTTATTACTTGTTGTTAAATATGATACTAAGTATTAGATGCTCAGTAGTGTATGTGTGTGATTTCAGTTGCTAGATTCAGTAGATTGATGTGTGTATTAAACTAAATATAGAATGTAAGTGCAGAAAGTAAGTAGGCAGATTTTATAGTGGTTCCAGGTGGTGTAATCCTGTCAGTCCACTCTTCTCATGTGATGTTGGAGGTAATTCATTAGAGATCTTTGATGTAGCTGTTACAAAGATTCCTAAGTTGTTTGTCTTTCACCAATAGCTATGGCTTCACAAACTGAACACTTGGAACATGTAGGATTGCTGCTCCAAAGTCTTCCACTGGTCCTTGAAGGGTAGGATTGCCTCTTCACCAGCTCCACCACAAACAACAGTCTTTCACACCCAACGACGATGCTTCATCTGTCTTCGCAGGTTCTTTATAGAATAAAGAATGAATCAAGTAAATGATTCAATTGCAAAGAACTTGATTAGGATGATATAATCGCCACTTGATTAGGATGATATAATCAGCAGCTTTTGCGCCTTCAAGTGTGTAAACTTGATGTAGCTTGAATACGTAATACACTTGAAGATTTTCTCTCGGATCGCAGCCTTAAGCTCGCAAGTTCAACAGGTGTTCTTGCAAATTTCGAATTATCTCTTATATTTTTCTCTTGAAGTTCATCATCTTTTTCTGAGTTGAAAGTGCTCTATTTATAGGTAGGATTGCATGTAACTTGTATTTGAAATTCAAATATAACCATTCCTGGTTTTTGTCCCATTTGACTTGCTTTCTGTCACTATTCATAGAACTGACAGTGTCAGAATCCTTTTTGACAGAATGCAGTCTGTCCACCCTTTGACTTGTAACCATTGGATAAAGTTCGAATCATCCCAACGTCTTTTTAATCTCGCCCATTGATTTGTTTGATAAATCATAGGTAGTTGGTTGTCCTTATCCATGTAATCTTCCAATGTAAACTTGAATTAATCAAGGTATATATATCGCCAGTGTTCATCACCGTCGAAATACCTATCATCTCCGTCGAATTATAATTTGCTGTGTTTAAAACACAATGCAACATACTTCTTTTATCTAAAATTTATTTGTGAAGTTAGATTACACCTTTTTGCAAATAACTAAGTTCCAATCACCATCCAACTTAAGGAACTTAGACCTTCTACACAAGGTATATGTAATCAGTTTAGGTCATCACAAACTTACCTAAATTCTGATTCCATAGCCTTGACTTTAATTACTAAGTTTGATCCCTTAGCCTTCATTAACTGAGTTTGAGCCCTCAGCCTTCAGTCTTCAGCAGGTTCCTGACTAGTCTACTGACCTATCTACCCTACTGATATAGACCAGTCTGCTGATGTAAATCAGCTGACCATTACAGTGCTTGTTTCATCAAACCTAATCAAAGATCAAACTCTAATAAGCCTATACATTTGATCTAGACATCTTTTTGCCTTTGCACTATAACAGTTAGTCTGACACTAATCACTAAAACTTAGAAATAAGTCCAACAATTTCCCCCTTTTTGGTGATGATGCCACTACCCTCACCTAACAAAGAAAGCAAAAATATTTAAAACAAAAACAGAACAAATTTAGTCATCTTTCATTATAAACATTTGTTCACATTATTACAAAGCCTAGATGCAAGAAAGATAAAATAGATTAAGTGTGCTGATCTACTGTCTACTTTCTCTATCTCTTCTAGCCTTTTCCACTTGCTCTTGGTAGGCTCTTATTTCTTATATCATCTCTCTCATCCATTCATTTTCAATCAGAGTGAAGTCAATGTAGGAATTCACTTCTTTCCACCACTTCCATGCTTCAGGTAGGATGAGATTGATTTGATTGACTCTGAATCCCATTCTCATGTAAAGTTCTTTGAATTCATTAAGAGAGTCCTTAGCTTTTGTGATAGGCAAACTTCTTTCACGTCTACCACTTCTTCCACCTCTTCCACCTCTCGTAACTTGCCCTCAAGGCTTTAACTCTTGCTTCCCAAAACTTTAGGCCCAAAATGAGTTCAAACCTTCATGAAATCCCTTGTCATGATAAGGTTTCCTTCTGTTGTAGTACTCATTCTTGTAATTTTTAAGGAGATCATCAGTAAGTGGAATTCTGCCAGGTGTAGGTTCCCTGAATGCATTAGTGTCATTCTCCCGTTTTTCTTAGCAAAATCCTTGCAGCCTCTTTTGCTACTGCTGTTTGGCCCTCTTCCCCCTTAGTGACATCATCAACAAAACGGGACAGCAGGCCATGAACACTCTCCTGTGTGATAACCAGATTATTCAGTTGTCCTTCTATAATTTCAGTTCTTGTATCAACCGCAAGAATCCTTGATTGCAAAGTTTCCTCCAAGAGATTGATCCTCTCGCAAGCTTAGGATCCAATCCAAAGCAGTTGAGATGTTCTAGTTCAAAGGCCTCAAAGCAGCTTAGGTGAACCAAACAAGTTTATCAAGTTTTTGATGGATAGATGCAAGTTGGTCTTTCAAAACTTTTCCTTCAAGTGTATTTCCTTGCCTCGATTCCCCTCACATCTAGAATAAGATCATTAACAAGATTTTGAGTAGATGTGAAGTTTGAAGCAATCGTTTCAAGAGATTGTCCGTTGTTGTCCACTAGCTTCATCGCTTCTTCAAATCTTTGTTCCCGCTCGTCAAGTTGAGTTCTTAATCGTGTTATGTCATTTCGATGCCCTCAACTCTTCCACAATATGTTCTAGTACTCCACCAAATCATTTCTCCAAAGAACACCATCAGCAGGCTCTTCTACATTATATTGTGCCATTTGTCTGCTGATGACCATTGCTTTACTCATATCTCTCCCAGCAGGGGGAGGTCCTTCCTCAACCATAGCACCAAGAATATCTTCCATTATTGGATCTTGTGCAGGTTCATCATTCATTGGTTCATCATCAGTAGATCCATCAATTTGAAACTCTTCATCACTGTAGTCATAGTCCAGCAGCTGTTCTTCATCATTAACAATAGCAGTACCGTCGACTATCTTTCCCTACAAAGGGCCTTGACTCCAAAGAGGCTCCACTACATCAGCCTCTTCAACAACAACAAGCAGGGGTTTCTCCAAACCCAAAGATTGTTCCAACCTTTGTCTAGGTCTCGTTTGTAACCCAAAGAACCCGTACCTCATGTTCCAACCTTTGCTCGGTGTGCCGTTTGAACCTCAAAGAACTCCGAACCTCCCGTTCCACTCTTTGAGGATTGAATACAAAACCTCATTGTCCACTTGAAATCCTTCAAAGATGACCAATCTTTGTTAGGATAGTGGTAGTTTTAGTAAGAGTGTCCTTAATGTCAAATCCATCTTGATATTGAATTGAGTCCTCTCGAACCGGCATCGAGTTCATTGTGATCGTAATCCTTTCTTAATCCAAATAAGCACTTTGTTGATCTTCGATTGTGCAATAGGTTCTTCAACAAATAAAGTAAAGGATTCACCAACGAACCTATTTGCAGCACCACTTATTCCATCATTGATCAATGCCTCCAGATCATCCATGGTGAGATCCTGCAGATCTTCATCCATCTCTCCAAACGTCGCCGGCCCACAGACCTACCGCATCGTGTGTTCGGCCTTATACACCATCGTGGCTCATTGACCGGTGGCTTCATTAGTTTTTTCTCTAGCCACTCTACTTGTCTCCCAGGGAACAGTGGGGGGGGGGGGGGTCATCATCAGAATCAGATGAATCACTGTCTGGTGTGTACTTTGGATCTCTGAACATAATTGCTCCACTTTTCTTTCCTTCATTCAATAGATCCATCAGCCTAGATTGCAGCATGGTTGTATCTATCAAGTCCAATAGGTTGTCCACACCCAGCTGATAAAATGCCCATTCTTCAAATCCACTCATTGGATCAAGAAATGTTTTCGTCTTCTTTGTAGAATCCAAACTTCCATTCGAAATAGTTTTGCACTCTTCTGAAGTTAGGATCTACTTTGTCCTTCTTATATGCCTTCTCATATGGCATAGTTGGCTTTCTAAGAGCTGTTTCAGTAGATTGATGACCTCCAAAGGTCCCAACAAGCAAACTCAAAGTGTTTTCAATAGATGTATGAAGGTCAGTAGGTTGCTCATATTGTACATTGGTGCCTACTACCTCCATCTGCACAACACTTGGTTCCCCCTGACTTATATGCTCATCAGCAGGGTTAACAGCAGACTGTTCTTCCCCCTGAACTATTGCAAGATTTGCAGGATCTTGTACAAGTGTTTCAGTTACCACAGCAGCTGCAGATTCAGTGGTTTGTTGTGGTTCTTCAACAGATTTTCCAACTTCCACAAAGAAAGCTCAGTGTACAAGAGATCGCTATGACTCCTCAGTAGGTTTTAAAATAGTTATTGGTTCAGCCTCAATAGCCTCTCATACTTCTTCTTCTACTTCTTCTTCTTCCTGTTCTCTTTGAGCCTCTAAGATTTTCAATTGTTTCCCTTTTCCATGTTTCTTTTTGTGGATAATCTCCTTCATCCTCTTGGAAAGTGGCTCATCATCAATTTCAATCACAGTAGACTTCATCTTTCTACTGGCTTCTTTCTGTTGTTCCTTTAAAATCTCAACAACAGTTTTTCTAGCAAGCCTACAAAGCAGGTCGTAATCTCAACTTCACTCGGAACCTCGCAGACTCAAGCAACCGTGTTGTTTGCTTCCTGGTTCTTTTAGGCTTTAACATTTCTGTTATCTTCCTTGTGTCAGCAGCCTTTCTTTTCTTAGTAGTCTTCTTTGATGCATCAGGTTTGACAGTTTTCTTAGTAGTTTTCTTGACCTGCTCACCACCAACATCACCATCATCTCCATCATTATCACTATCAAGCATTTCAAGAACACCTTCTTCATCATCATCCGCACTGTGGATGAGATAGTCAATCTCTTTCTTGTATCCGGATTGGTTATTTTCTCGTGTGCCACATCAGAACTTCCAAATGATTCAAATAGGTTCGAACCATTAATCCTAAGGGTAAGGCCTTGGATTTCCTTTTCCTTCTCTTTCTTCTTTGGCTAATTTCTTCATGTAATGGATAAAGTATCCAGCCCAATCAAATTTCATACTTTTGCAGATAATCATCAGCAGCTCTATCTTAGGTCCTGATAGAGTATCCATACTTCCAACCAGTCCTAATATGTTCTTAGCAATGATTTTGCTCAGTAGGTTGTATTCATATCCAATATGTCTCACATTAATGCCTGGAGTTGATTTGGTGGCTTCATTGGTCTTGATTTTGTCAACAAAATCCATCTTTGACAACCCCATTTCCTCAGGATTTACAGGAGCATCTAATACCTCTTTAAAGCCAAAAACTTCCCTCAACACAGTTTGAGGAAACTTCAATTTCTTGAGCATTTACAAGCTTGTTTTAAATGCTTCTCTTCCTTCCTTTATCACAATGTTCTTCCGTAAACTAACAACATTTGTGTAAGAGATTGTTTCCAATCTTATGTTCAAGACATTCTCCAATCCTTCATATCTCCTTATTCTTCGACCAATGTTTATAGGTAACTCTATTTTATCTACATCAACAACAAAACCTCTCACACTTTGGCTTGTTCCAATTTGAACATCAATCTTTTCCTCCATTGTTAAAAAGAAAAAGATGAAGAAGATGACTTGTAAATCTGCGTTCACACAGTGTAAATACAGAGAAAATCAATCTGAGATTTTTGTAGTAGCCTCTGTGTAGTAGTCTGTGTATATATAGGCAAATGCAGATGAGACTGTCAGAGCAAGTACTGTGGAGTTAACCATGATTAATTTGAGTGAATACAAACTTGACACGTGGCCCATTACTTTCTCCATAACTTTTGTAACCATTGGATCGTGTTAATCGCGGTTATAAAGGATGAAATAAATATCCCGCCAATCGCTTTTTGACTATAATATGTTTGATCGTGTAACATTCCATTCAAACAGACTTGTCATCGCAGGTTGGCTCAAAGAAGCCCTCGCCGAGAAAGTTGCTTCAAGAAGCTCGCCGACGCAGAGTAACTCGTCGATCCTTGATTCCTTCTTGTTTTGTTCAATTGATAATACAAGATGAAGTTTAATACCAATGACCGATCCGTCAAGTGAGCTCACCCAACATGACAAAGACCAATCCCCTTGGCAACCTCATTTGCTCAATTGTCCAAACATAAGTACATGGAATTGTTGATACCAATGACTAACTCGCTAAGTGAGCTCACCCAAGATAGCAAAGACTAATCCCCTTGGTGAATTCCAAGACACCGCCGATTATCAATAACTTTAATAATTCTAAGTTCAACTCCTTAATTTAGCAAATCTTTCACTATCAAGTGGTTTAGTGAATATATCAGCAAGTTGATCTTCAGTAGGGATATACAGAACCACCACATCCTTCTTTTCAGCATGATCTCTTATAAAATGATGTCTCACATCAATGTGTTTGGTTCTAGAGTGCATAACAGGATTTTCTGTGATAGCAATTGCACTTGTGTTGTCACACATTATTGGAATTTCTTTCTCCTCAATTCCATAATCCCTTAATTGTTGTCTTAGCCAAAGTATTTGTGCACAAGAACTTCCAAAGAAGAATGTATTCAAATTTTCACTGTGGAAGTTGATATTGAATTTCGTTTCTTGCAAAACCAGGAAACCGCCTACCTCCCATTAATCGATTGTGTTCCCGTGGTGTTTTTTCTTTCAATCTTGCATCCAAGATAGTCGAATCCGAGTAGGATATAACTTTGAAGCTTCCATCCTTGGAATACCATATCCCTACTCCCAAAGTCTCTTTTAGGTACTTCGAGAACTCTTTTGACCGCACCTAAATGACTTTCTTTAGGTTTGGATTGAAATCTTGCACAAACACCTACAACAAAGGATATATCGTGTCCGTCGGGCAAGGAGATACAAGAGATCGCCTATCATCCTTCTGTATAAGTTCTGATCAACATCTTTGCCTTCTTTATCTTCATCCAATATGATATTTGTACTCATAGGAGTTGATATTTTGGTGCTGTTTTCCATACCAAACTTCTTCAGCAGCTCCTTGGTGTACTTGGTTGGATGAATGAAGATTCCATCTTTCATCTCGTTTAACTTGAAATCCCAAAAAGTAATTCATTTCTCCCATCATACTCATTTGGAATTTGCTCTTCATTAGATTTGCAAACTTCTCACATAGCAATTCATTTTCGTAACCAAAAATTATGTCATCAACATAAATCTGCATCACAGGGTGCTGTCCTTCTCATTGATTCTGAAAAGAGTCTTATCAATGGTGCCTTTTGTAAAACCATTGTCCACCAAGAATTGAGATAGAGTCTCATATGGTGCTTGTTTCAAGCCATAAAGTGCTTTATTGAGTCTATACACTTTATCTTCTTGATCTTTAACTTCAAATCCAGGAGGTTGCTGAACATACACTTCCTCCTCTAGAATGCCATTCAAAAATGCACTCTTAACATCCATTTGATATACTTTGAAGTTCATATATGCAGCATGCGCCAAGAATAATCTGATAGCTTCCAATCTTGCAACAGGTGCAAATGTTTCATCAAAATCTATTCCTTCAGCTTGAGAATAGCCTTTTGCAACTAGTCTGGCCTTATTCCTTACAATGGTACAAGATTCATCAAGTTTGTTTCTGTATACCCATTTAGTGCCAATGATATTTGCATGACTAGGCCTTTCAACTAGTGTCCAAACTTGATTTCTTTCAAATTCATTTAATTCTTCTTGCATAGCAATTATCCAATCTGGATCTGAAATTGCTTCTTCAACAACTTTAGGTTCAGATATTCAGTTTGTGAAGCCATAGTTATTGGTGAAGGATAGACAGCTTAGGGATTTTTATAACTGCAACCTCAAAGATCTGTAGTTAGTTTCCTCCAACATCATAGGAGAAGAGTGGACTGACATGATTACACCACCTGGAACCACTATAAAAATTGTCTACTTACTTTCTGCATTTAGTATACATATCACATCAACTTACTGAAACTAGCAACTGAATCACACACTTACACTATTTAGTATCCAATACTTAGTATCATATTTAAACAACAAGTACTAAGGCTTAATTTGAATATATTCCACTGCAACAAATTCAGGACTATCTATTGTCAGCAGACTACTGACCTTGCTGAGTTTGTTAACTCCAAAAATTTTAAGTATTAAGTTTATTCACAACCCCCCCTCTAAACTTAACCAAAGCCTTTTCAAGGGACCAACAATGGGTATCAAAGCAGTGCTTCTGTTCTGAAGTAATCCTACTTGTTGTGCTTGTGAAAATACTTTGAAAACTTTTTCATGTTTCTCATTTTTAAAGCTGTGCGTCATGGATAACAACCAGTATGCTAGAACTATGTTGATATGTTCCTCATATTGTTTTGATGAGTATAAACGTCGTATGCATGGTTTTATATCTGCAACACATAATGAGATGATGGATGTGATGACTGAAGGACCACTGGAGATCACTAAGTCAGTAACTGTGGGAAGTGAAACTCAGTATATTCCAAAACTAAAAAGAGAGTGGAATGTTGAAGATATAAAAAGAGCAAACCTCAACAATATTGCTATTGATATCTTATACAGAACCTTGAGTAGCAATATGTACATGAAAGTGAAGGATTTCAAGACTACAAAGGAACTTTGGGATAAGTTACAATTAATCCGTGAGTGCACTAATGCTATCAAGAAAAACAAGGTCAAGTTGTAGCCAAAAAAGATGTTCCAAGATTTCAAGATGAAATCAAATGAAACCATTGAGCAAATGGAGTCAAGATTCAATGCTATCATGGATGAACTCACCCCGTCGAATGTCATCAATACAAAAGAAGAGATCAATACAAGAGTCTTAAGCCCTACCGCAAAAGAGGTTTGGGAGACGAAGGTTACTGCCATAGAAGAATCCAGGGGTCTACATGAAGAAGACACCTTCAAACTGTTTTCAGATCTCAAAGCATATGAATTCAGAAGAAACTTATTATTGAGACTAAAAAGAAGAACCAAAGACTACAGCATTGGCTGCTGCACATAAAGAAGATCATCAGGTGGTCAAGATGATCTACTGGATGAGATGCAAGTGCAAATCGCCCTACTGAGCAAGAAAATCATAATGATGAAAACAAAAAGGGGTTCTCCAAGGAATTTCACAAAGAAATCAAGTGAAAAGAAGAAGGAAGAATCCAAGAAAGATAATGATTACTTGTGTTTTCATTGCAAGAAACCAGGACACTTCAAACCTGACAGTCCTGATCTAAAACAGAAAAAGGAACCAGATTATCTATGCTTCAACTGCAAGAAACCTGGACATTTCAGACATGATTGTCTAGACCTACTGAAGAATAAGAATCAGCAAAGAAGACCTGGCAAGAAAGCAATGGTTTCTGATGATGAATCAGGCTATGAAGTTGAATCAGAAAAAGGAAATGAATCTGATGATACCGCACTTGTTGCTGACAAGAAAGATTATGCTTTGATGGAAAATATGGATGAGACTGAGGAGGTATACAATTCTGTATCTATAAATACTCCTGTTGAAAGTGATTGTGAATCAACTTGTGGTTCAAATCCTAAAAATTCTGACAATGAAGAAACTTTGGATACCATCCTTAATCAATCGAGGAAAATACAATCAAGTTACGAGATTGTGAAGGTCGAAAAAGAAGCTCTTCAAATAGAAGTTGAAAGGTTAAAAGCCGAATTAAGAAAGGAAAAAGATTCGAGCAAAATCAAGATAAGTTCGTTGTACATTCGCAGCTACCGAATCCGCTCGAACAATCTAGTTCCTCCACCGCATTCAAATCCGGGAAAGCTTTACGGTGATAGAACAAGCCTTGGATTTGGAACTCAACAATCTAATAAGAGTGGATCTAGTAAGGTTACTGAACCAAGTACCAGAATTGGTCCTAAGTTTGTGCGTGCACAAGATCCAACTCCCAAAAAGGTTGCTGAGGCAGTAAAGCCTACTGAGAAGACATCAAAGAAGCAAAATCAGAAGTCAAAAAGGTCAATAGTACCTTACAAAATGGGTAAATCCAAAGGTAGGACTGCTGGACCTTCTAGACCTACTGATAGCAGACCTGCTGCCAAGTCTGCTAGACCACAAAAAGGGAAAAATCATAAATATTCCAAGGATAATAATCCTAAACCTAAAAATGTTAATCATTCTAGGGATACTTATCTCAGGGGGAAAGCCAGATTGTTCCCTACTGATGATGATTGGAATATTCCTGCCTCTACTGCTAGAAACAATAGACATAACCATAATGCTGTGGTAAGACCTCAAAGAATGGAATCAAGAAAGGACTTATTCAAGACCTCAAAGCAGGACCTCAACAGACTCCATATTACAAGGTCGTTTCTTAATGTACAAAGAACCTATGGTTATGCTAGTGCTTCTAACAATATAAATCACTTCAAATAGCATTATGTACCAAAAGGCCAGAAAGCATATGTGAATCCTACACAACCAAATTTTAGACCTTATGGAAGTGTGGAATACATTTATGAATGAAAGTATAATACTTTTCAAAGAAGACCTTATGGAAATTTGCCAAGGGTCATTCTTACCACTGACCACTATGGACCCAAACAGTTTTGGGTACCTAAAATTCATTAACTTTGTTTTGTAGGGTGTCTGGTACTTTGACAGAGGATGTTCCAGACATATGACAAAGAATAAGCACTGTTTGACAAATTATGTGGCAAATGATGGTCCAAGAGTGAATTTTTGCAACAAGAATAGACCAGGATACACAAGAGGATATGGCATACTGGTGAGGAATGGATTAAATATCAAAAATGTTGCATTTGTGGAAGGACTGGACTACACCCTACTGAGCACTGGACAGTTTTGTGACATGGGCTACAAGGTCACTTTTGACAAAGGCTATTTTGTTGTCATTAGTGAAAGAGGTGAACAAGTTGTGTTGGCTGGAAGAAGACAACAAAACATGTATGTTGTGGATTGGTCTACTGTTGTTCCAGAGACATGCCTGATTGTGCACACTAAATCAGAACTGAATTGGTTGTGGCATAAGAAGCTGAATCATCTTAACTTTGATGATATCATTTAGTTGGTGAAAAAGAAGTTGGTGATTGGTTTGCCTGAGATGACATTCAAAAAGGATGGTATATGTGATGCATGTCAGCAAGGTAAACAAACCAAGTCAAGCTTCAAGTCAAAGACTAAGCAATCAACAAAAAGAGTTTTGGAGCTGATGCACATGGATTTATTTGGACCAATAACACCAACAAGTGTAACATGAAAGAAGTACACTCGGTAGTTGTGGATGATTATTCAAGATACACTTGGGTAGTATTCATGAACAAGAAAAGTGAAACACTTCAAAAGATGCCTAAACTTTTGAAGAGATTGCAAAATGAGAAAAGTTTGACAGTAGTGAAGATCAGATCAGACAAGGGTACTGAGTTTCTGAATAAAGTCATAAGAGAATATTGTGAACAAAATGGTGTGCTGCATCAATTAGCAGCTACCGGTACACCTCAGCAAAATGGGGTTGCTGAGAGAAGAAACAGGACTTTGAAAGAAGCAGGAAGGACTATGATTTGTGAAGCATTGTTACCTGAAAGATATTGGGCTGAAGCAATCAATATAGCATGCTATACACAAAATAGGATCTCAGTGAACAAGAAGCTGCTAAAGACACCTTATAAGATATGGAATGGAAGGAAACCAAATATATCTTATTTCCATCCATTTGGAAGCAAGTGTTTTATTTTGAATCATAAGGAGCAATTGAAGACATTCCAACCAAAATTAGATGAAGGAATCTTTTTGGGATATTCTTCTGTCAGCAAAGCATTCAGGTACTGAATAAAAAGATATTGAAACATGAAGAATCAATACATGTTGTATTTGATGAACCAAAGTTCACTAGAATGGAAGATGAAGTTTCAGAACATGCTGAAAATATCCAAGTCATTGATCCTGAATGTGTTGAAGTTTTGGAAAGGATAAATGACTTAAAAGTTTCTGACTCTGCCCCTGTTGAAGAACATGCTGGTAACACTACTGATGCAACAACTGAAGCAGTTCAAGGATCTGCTGAACCCCCTACTGAAGCAACAACAAACCCTACTGAAGATGAGGTTCCTGAGAACTAAACTAACCAAAATCCATAATGGTTAAGGGATCACCCTGCTGAGCAAGTTATTGGGAACATTCAACAAGGTGTAAGGACTAGAAGACTATTGGAAGCAATGATTACTTGTTTTCTATCTCAAATGGAGCCTAAAGTTGTTGAAGAAGCAATGTCTGATCTAGATTGGATAATTGCTATGCAAGAGGAATTGAATAAATTTGAAAGAAATCAAGTTTGGACACTAGTGGATAGGCCTACTCATGCAAACATAATTGGAACTAAATGGGTATACAGAAACAAATTGGATGAATCTGGTACCATTGTAAGGAATAAGGCCAGACTCATAGCAAAAGGCTATTCTCAAGCTGAAGGAATAAATTTTGATGAGACATATGCCCCAGTTGCAAGATTGGAAGCTATAAGATTATTCTTGTCATATGATGCCTACAAAAACTTCAAAGTATACCAGATGGATGTCAAGAGTGCATTTTTGAATGGCATTCTAAAAGAAGAGGTTTATGTTCGGCAACCTCTTTGTTTTGAAGTTAAATATCAAGAAGATAATGTGTACAGACACAACAAAGCAATTTATGGTTTGAAACAAGCACAAAGAGCATGGTATGAAACCTTATCTCAATTCTTGGTGGACAATGGTGTAATATCCCGAAATTTTAACTTACTAATTGATTAATAAAGGATCTAATTATTCGGGAAATTATGGGATTTAATAATTTTTTTATGAAGGGATTTATTAGTAATTAAAAAGGGGTTTTAATCACTTAATGAATTAAAAGGGTTTTCACTCCTTTTTTTTTTTCCTCCCTTATTTTCCCCAAGCAAAATTTTTCAGCCTCAAAACCCTCCCTTGCCGCCGACTTGCTTGTGAGGAGGAAGGAGAGAAAAATCTCTCCTTGGTGTTTAGGAATTCGTCATCGGTAATCGCTGTTTTCTTTTATAGATTCGAGCTTCGTTCGAGGATCGTTTCTAGCTTAGCAAGTGGCTTTCAAAAACGCAAGAATTCCGGTAAGGATAATTCTATGTCGTCAAAAGTTTAACTTGATGCCGTAAAAGTTTAATTTAAGACTTCTATGCTTGTGTCCCACGGTTTTGGTGTGTTAAACGTTCCTAGTAGTGTGTTTTTGTGTTAGTTAAAATCTACAATCGATATGATACCTTTGTATGGGGTTTTTTGGGCTTAAGGGGTTGCTTTCGCTGCTGTTCTGTTGAAAAACGGCTTAGAATCGCGTAGAAAATTGTTAGGGTTCGAGATGAAACCCAAGTGGACGGGCGTCTGCCCTGATTTCATCCTAGACGGGCGTCTGGATTGCCTGGACGGGCGTCTGAGGGGTTGTTTTACATTCAGGATCTAACTCTGCTAAAGTGGACGGGCGTCTCGCTTCGGACGGGCGTCCGTTGAGTTGGTTTTTGGACGGGCGTCTCGGGTTACCCGGACGGGCATCTCGAGGGGTTGTTTTACATTCAGATCTAACTCGATGTTTTGGACGGGCGTCCGACCGTTTGGACGGGCGTCCGCAGAGTCCTTGGACGGGCGTTCGGTCTTCCGCACGGGCGTCCCGCCTATGTTGTTTTCCTTTCTTTGTGGGTTGTTGATAAGTCTTATGAATATGTATGGTAAGTTGGGTTTTGATGAGTCGAGGCTTTGATATCATTGTGGGACTTGGTGTTGGGCATTGAGGTTCGTAGACCCAGGGGTTGGGCCGGATAGGGTAGCTCCCAAAGCCGTAAACCCGGGAAGGTTTCCTTACGACTTCGCGTTGACCCTACGTGTTTGGGGAGTTGCAGACAAGTGATGTGGTCGGGCCGGATAGGGTAGTACCCGAAGCCGGGAACCCGGGAAGGTTTCCTTGCACCCCAAAGACGTGATGGTCCATCTAGTATGGTACCATTGGATGACCTTTAGACCCTCCTCTCTGTGGCTTTACCCTTTTGAGGGATGTGCACATTCGGGACCTTTAGGTGGCTAGTTGTGATGTTTGGTATCCGTTACGGGGTGTCGTAACTTTTATAGATTGGTTGGGTCCTTCATAAATTTAGTAGTACCTTTCTTGAGTTGGTTTTACTTTTACACTAGATTTACTCTTACTCAACTTTATAGTTGACGGTTTGTACTTTCGTTTGACCCTCGCTATGATCCATTTACGGGGAGCAAGCATTCTTAGCAGTGTACTTCTATGGATGTTTTCTTGTTGCTGGGATGTCGCGGGGCTTGAGAGCCACGTAGTCGCAGTCACATGTTGTCTACATTATTTGAATTTTAAATTCTAAAGATTTTGATGTTCCGCATAATTACATTTTTTTCCGGATTTGTACTCACTTTAATATTTTCTTTCAAAATAATGAATGTTTATTTTCTTTCTATTGTGGAATGTTGAATGTTACCGCCACGACTGTGTGTCGCGATGAGTGGCACTACGGTGACCAATACCGGCGGCCGACGGGATTGGAAACCGGGGTGTTACAAAGTGGTATCAGAGACGTTCGACTCCAGGACCACCACCTAAAATGAACCTTAAGAATAAATTCACTAAAATAAGCACAACGAGGATGTGTGGGGTAGGTATCGAGGTCTATGTAGGGAAGGTACGGTGAATTTCGATGTATGTGGAAATGTGGCCGCATGTTGCAATTCATTTTGGACAAGTGAGTGTTAGTATATGTGAAATATTCTCGTGGCATGATATAGGCGATAATTGAATGTATGATTGTTTACTTTTGTAGTTTTAGCTATGCCTCCTAGAATGGAAATGAGAGGGACCACCGATTGACCGCTTGGTTAAGATGAATCAAGACCGATTCAGTGCGGTCAACAAGCCGACAGAGGATCGTTCTCGTGGGTCGCCCACCGGCATGACTAGGGCCGTGAGTCGCCAGAGGCCTAGCCGACGATGGTAAGCGGAGATCCTAAGGGACTCGAGCGGTGGATTAGTGGAGTTTGAGAAAATCTTCGCCACTCTAGGCCGTCCGTAGGAACCGAAGGTCGACCAAGCCGCCTTCTACTTGGTTGACAGTGGCGATTTGTGGTGGGGTACTTACAAAGATCGGTTGGCTCGACCGTAAATGATCAAGGGGAAACGGTATTGGTACCACCGAACCGGACCGAGTTTAAGCAGAGCCGAGGCGTGAATTCTTTCCCGAATCTAAGAGGAAAGAGCCGCGGGTCGAGTTCGATAATCTCCGACAGGGGATATGAATGTTCAAGAATACTACGAGAAGTTTGTCGACTTGGCGCTTATGCATCCGAGCCGGTGCCGACCGAAGAGGCCAAGATGGTGAAGTTTGAGCAACACTTAGATTTAGCGATCCGGGATCGTATGGGTGCAAGCAGTGGGCTTCACGAGCTTAAAAGAGATGTGTGAAGTAGCATGCAACATTGAGAGGATTCGGAGAGAGGTTAAAGCGGCGTACGCTACTAACAAGAGGAAGAGGTCTCCGAGGACAATCGGGCGCAAAAGTGGAGCAATTTCGGAAACCCACCAAGACGACCGTCCTTTTCGTAAAATTCCCACCTTACCAGGGGCGTGGTGGTCAGCCCAAGTGAGAGGTAACACCCAGGGGTTTAGTCGCCCACGAAGTTATCATTGCAAGCGGTGCCGTAGAAATCATCCGGGTACCGATTGTTCGTGTGCGTTGTGTTCGTTGTCACAATTGTGGGAAGTTTGGACATAGACGGTATGAGTGCTTTACGGCTCCCACACCTGCCGGGTCGGCATCGGTTACGGGAAGCAACATGGGTGGGACTCCAGGGAGCAACACGGGGAACATGGGTAGGGGTAACCAGCAGCAGAGTGGTACTCCTGCACAGAGCCGACAGGGGGGTGCACCTGCGGCCACTGGTGGAAACAGAAACCGACCATCAGGGTCGGCCAAAGACAGCTCGTGGGGCCGAGAAAAATCGACCGGGAGATTATTCGCACCGGCGCAGAGGAGGCCGAAAGAGCAACCACATAGTGACGGGTAATTTTCTCGGTTAACTCATTCTTATCCTATGAACTTTTTGATTCGGGTGCATCATGTTCCTTTGTAGCAAGTTCGCATGTTTTGAGGTTAGGTCTAGCTACATTTGAGGTAATTGACATCAAATTTATGAAACCATCAGGAGATTTAGTACCATGTTCTAAGTTGTATAGAGATGTACCATTAGTGATTTTGGGAGTCAACTTGTCGGTTGACTTGATCGAGTTCCCTCTCGAGAACTTCGACGTTATTTTGGGTATGGATTGGTTGAACCGGCATAAAGCCAAAATTGATCGTGAGTTTAAGAAGGTGACTTTGAGAGGTCCTAAAGGGGTGCGGGTATCTTACAAGGGATTTGTGGATAAACCTAATGTGAAGATTATTCCGGTGATGACTTTGAGATCTCTCGTCGAGAAAGGGTACCCGTTGTTTATGTGTCACGTACATGATGTAAGCACGGGGGATCCTAAACTAGCGGACATTGATGTAGTCCGTGATTTCGGGGATGTATTCCCCGACGAGATACTGTGCATGCCACCCCGCAGGAAGTAGAGTTTGCAAAGTGGAGTTGGTGCCCGGGACCGTACCGATATCGAAAGCACCCTATCGTACGGCACCTAAGGAATTAGCAGTAACTAAAGGTACAATTGGAAGAACCGCTCGATAAGGGGTATATCCGACCGAGTGTGTCACCGTGGGTAGCACCGGTGTTGTTTGTGAAGAAGAAGGATGGTAGTATGCGGATGTGTATTGATTACCGGGAGCCGAACAACGTCACGTTGAAGAACAAGTATCCGTTACCTAGATCGATGACTTGTTCGATCAACTACGGGGGCAGTGTATTTTCTCGAAGATTGATTTGCGATCGTGATATCACCACCAGTGGTAGCAGATGCGGATATCCCAAAGACCGCATTTCGTACTGTGTACGGACATTATGAGTTCACGGTCATGCCTTTCGGATTGACAAACGCACCAAAGCTAGCCATGGATTTAATGAACCGGGTATTCGACCCTACTTAGACCAGCTTTGTAGTAGTCTTTATCGACGACATCCCGGTCTACTCTAAGACTAAGGAAGAACATGCCGAGCACCCGAGGCTCGTACCGCAGTTTTACGAGAAAAACAACCGTATGCGAAACCGTCTAAATGTGAATTTCGGTTGGAACGAGTGGCATTCTTGGGGCATGTTGTCTCGAAAGATGGGGTATCCGTTGATCCGAGCAAGATAGAGGCGGTGGCGAGGTGGCCAACACCTAAGAATGTTGCGTAAATTCGAAGCTTTTTGGGTTTGGTCGGATACTACCGAAGATTTGTAAAAGACTTTTCCAAGATTGCGAGGCCAATGATGCGTTGATGCGTAAAGAGAACCGGTTTAAGTGGGATGACAATTGCGAGAGGGCGGTTCAACTACTTAAGGAACGGTTGACCACGCGCCTCCGGTGCTAGCATTACCCGACGGGAGTGAGGACATCGAGGTTTATACTGATGCATCGAAGAATGGTCTGGGTTGCGTACTGATGCAACGGAGGCGAGTGATCGCGTATGCATCGAGGCAGCTGAAACCATACGAGGGTAACTACCCAACCCACGACTTAGAGTTGGCAAACCGTGGTCTTCGCATGAAGATATGGCGACACTACTTGTATGGAATAACTTTCAAGGTGTTTTCGCATCATAAGAGCACGAAGTACATATTCACACGTAAGGAGCTCAATATGCGTCGAGGCGTTGGTTGGAGTTAATTAAAGATTATGACATGGAAATTCAATACCACGAAGGGAAGGCCAATGTAGTGGCGGACGCTTTGAGTCGGAAGTCGATTCATTCCGTGCGAGGAAGTAGCACGGATCGATTGCGAGAAGAGTTGGACCGTATGGATATTTGTGTCATCCGTAAAGGCGGAGATAAAAGCGACTTCGTCTTGCAACCCGAGTTGTATGCTGAAATCCGGGTGAGACAAGTGGGTGAGACGGAGCGGCTGATTTTACGTTACACGAGGACGGTAGTATCCGGTTTAAGGGTCGGTGGTGTGTACCAGCCGACGAAGAACTTAAGAGGCGGATCTTGAGTGAAGCTCATAGTACGCCTTATTCGGTTCACCCGGGAGGAGACAAACTATATAAAGATCTCAGGAAAACCTTTTGGTGGCCCAATATGAAACGCGAAGTAGCAGAATTTGTGTCAAAGTGCTTGACTTGTCAGAAGATCAAGATTGAACATCGGGGGCCACAGGGTATGCTGCAGCCGTTGGATGTGCCGGTTTGGAAGTGGGACTCCATCTCCTTGGATTTCGTATGCGGATTACCGAGGAGCCCTAAAGGGAATAATATGATTTGGGTCGTCGTGGATAGACTGACCAAAGCGGCTCATTTCATTCCGATGAAAGACACTTGGAGTAAGACGGAGTTGGCTATGGCTTACCGGAGGAATATTGTGAGACTACATGGTATACCCAAGCAAAGATTGTGTCGATAGAGATGCGAGATTCATATCTCGGTTTTGGCAGAGCTGCGCATGCCTTGGGGACGGAGCTACGAATGAGTACATGCCTTTTCACCCCGCTACCGATGGTCGACGGAAAGGATCATACAAACTTTGGAAGACATGCCGAGGGCATGTGTGTTAGAATTCAAAGGCTCTTGGGAGGAAAAGCTCGATCTTATTGAGTTTTCATACAACAATGCCTACCATGCCGCATTAAGATGGCACCTTTTGAGGCACTTTATGGCAGGAAGTGCAAGAGTCCGGTTTGTTGGGACGATTCGTCCGAGGCAAAGTTGATTTTGGGACCGCAAATGATCGAAGATACGGTCAAGGTGTACGTACGATCCGAGAAAAGATGAAGGCCGCCCAAGATAGGCGTAAGAGTTATGCGTACTTACACCGCCGGGATATTGAGTTCCGTGGGCGATAAGGTATTGCTACGAGTATCACCAACCAGAGGAGTAATGCGTTTTGGCAAAAAGGGAAGTTGAGTCCCAAGTACGCGGGGCCATACGAGGTCTTGGACCGTATAGGTGAAGTGGCATATCGACTCGCCTTGCCACCGGCGTTAGATAAGGTGCATAACGTGTTCCATGTATCCCAATTGCGCAAGTACATGAGTGACCCTTCCCACGTGATTGAACCGGAGGTGGTTGAGCTAGACCGCCCTTGACTTACGAGGAGGTACCGGTGCGTATATTAGATACTAAGGTACGGAAAACAAGGGGACGTGAGGTTAGCATCGTAAAGGTCTTATGGTCTAACCATGCCACCGAGGAGGCGACACGGGAAGCCGAGGATGCTATGCGACAGAAGTACCCGCATTTGTTCTTTTAAGGTATGCAATTCTCAAGCCTTGTTCGTAAAATCCTTTTGCTTATCTTCGGGGACGAAGGGTGCTTTAAGGGGGGGGTGGATTAACGCCCGATACGAACCTGAACTTTGAGAAGGGATTTATTAGTAATTAAAAAGGGGTTTTAATCACTTAATGAATTAAAAGGGTTTTCACTCCTTTTTTTTTCCTCCCTTATTTTCCCCAAGCAAAATTTTTCAGCCTCAAAACCCTCCCTTGCCGCCGACTTGCTTGTGAGGAGGAAGGAGAGAAAAATCTCTCCTTGGTGTTTTAGAATTCGTCATCGGTAATCGCCGTTTTCTTTTATAGATTCGAGCTTCGTTGAGGATCGTTTCTAGCTTAGCAAGTGGCTTTCAAAAACGCAAAGAATTCCGGTAAGGATAATTCTATGCTGTCAAAAGTTTAACTTGATGCTGTAAAAGTTTAATTTAAGACTTCTATGCTTGTGTGCCACGGTTTTGGTGTGTTAAACGTTCCTAGTAGTGTGTTTTTGTGTTAGTTAAAATCTACAGTCGATATGATACCTTTGTATGGGGTTTTTTGGGCTTAAGGGGTTGCTTTCGCTGCTGTTCTGTTGAAAAACGGCTTAGAATCGCGTAGAAAATTGTTAGGGTTCGAGATGAAACCCAGGTGGACGGGCGTCTGCCCTGATTTCATCCTAGACGGGCATCTGGATTGCCTGGACGGGCGTCTGAGGGGTTGTTTTACATTCAGGATCTAACTCTGCTAAAGTGGACGGGCGTCTGTACTTTCTGGACGGGCGTCTGCTTTGAGTTGGTTTTTGGACGGGCGTCTGGGTTACCTGGACGGGCGTCTGAGGGGTTGTTTTACATTCAGGATCTAACTCTGATGTTTTGGACGGGCGTTCGACCGTTTGGACGGCGTCCGCAGAGTCCTTGGACGGGCGTTCGGGTCTTCCCGCACGGGCGTCCGCCCTATGTTGTTTTCCTTTCTTTGTGGGTTGTTGATAAGTCTTGGCGAATATGTATGGTAAGTTGGGTTTTGATGAGTCGAGGCTTTGATATCATTGTGGGACTTGGTGTTGGGCATTGAGGTTCGTAGACCCTGTAGGGGTTGGGCCGGATAGGGTAGCTCCCAAAGCCGTAAACCCGGGAAGGTTTCCTTACGACTTCGCGTGACCCTACGTGTTTGGGGAGTTGCGCATAAAGGATGTGGTCGGGCCGGATAGGGTAGTACCCGAAGCCGGGAACCCGGGAAGGTTTCCTTGCACCCCAAAGACGTGATGGTCCATCTAGTATGGTACCATTGGATGACCTTTAGGACCCTCCTCTCTGTGGCTTTACCCTTTTGAGGGATGTGCACATTCGGGACCTTTAGGTGGCTAGTTGTGATGTTTGGTATCCGTTATGGGCATGTAAGGTGTCGTAACTTTTATAGATTGGTTGGGTCCTTCATAAATTTAGTAGTACCTTTCTTGAGTTGGTTTTACTTTTGTACACTAGATTTACTCTTACTCAACTTTATAGTTGACGGTTTGTACTTTCGTTTGACCCTCGCTATGATCCATTTACGGGGAGCAGCATTCTTAGCAGTGTACTTCTATGGATGTTTTCTTGTTGCTGGGATGTCGCGGGGTTTGAGAGCCACGTAGTCGCAGTCACATGTTGTCTACATTATTTGAATTTTAAATTCTAAAGATTTTGATGTTCCGCATAATTACATTTTTTTCCGGATTTGTACTCACTTTAATATTTTCTTTCAAAATAATGAATGTTTATTTTCTTTCTGTTGTGGAATGTTGAATGTTACCGCCACGACTGTGTGTCGCGATGAGTGGCACTACGGTGACCAATACCGGCGGCCGACGGGATTGGAAACCGGGGTGTTACAAATGGTTTTACCAAACGTACCATTGGCAAGACTCTTTTCAGAATCAATGAAGGGGACAACACCATGCTGGTACAGATTTATGTTGATGACATAATTTTTGGTTCTGAAAATGAATTTCTAGGTGAAAAGTTTGCTAATCTCATGAAAAGCAAGTTCCAAATGAGTATGATGCGAGAAATGAACTACTTCTTAGGATTACAAGTCAAACAAATGAAAGATGGAATCTTCATTCATCAAACTAAATATACCAAGGAGCTACAGAAGAAGTTTGGTATGGAAAATAGCACCAAAGTATCAACTCCTATGAGTACTAACAATAGATTGGATGAAGATAAAGAAGGCAAAGATGTTGATCGACTATATACGTAAGGATGATAGACAAACCGTTGTACCTCACTACCAAAGCAGACTCGATATATCCTTTGTTGTAGGTGTTTGTGCCCGATTTCAATCTAAACCAAAGGAAAGTCACTTAGCCGCAAATAAAAGAATTCTCAAGTATCTAAAAGAGACTTTGGGAGTAGGATATGGTATTCAAAAGATGGAAGTTTCAAAGTCATATCCTACTCGCATTCTAGTTATGATGGATGCAAGATTGATAGAAAAAGCTCCACGGGAACCTGTCAGTTGATGGGAAATAGACTAGTTTCCTGGTTCAGTAAGAAACACAATTCAATATCAACTTCCACTGTTGAAGCTGAATATATAGCTGCTGGAAGCAGCTATGCACAAGTACTATGGGTAAGACAATAGTTAAGGGATTATGGAATTGAAGAAAGAGAAATTCCTATAATGTGTCACAACACAAGTGCAATTGCAATCACAGAAAATCATGTTTTGCATTTAAGAACCAAGCACATTGATGTGAGACATCATTTTATAAGAGATCATGTTGAGAAGAAAGATTTGGTGGTTCTTTATATCCCTACTGAAGATCAACTTGCAGACATATTCACTAAACCATTGGATAGTGAAAGATTTGCTAAGTTAAGGACTGAACTTGGCATCATAAAAGTTGATTGAGATACTAATAATCAACAGGGTACTGGAATTCACCAAGGGGATTAGTCTTCGCTATGTTGGGTGAGCTCACTTAACATATTAGTCATTGGTATCAACAATTCCATGTACTTAAATAACTTTGAACAATTGAGTAAATGAAGTTGCCAAGGGGATTGGTCTTTGTCCTGTTGGGTGAGCTCACTTGACAGATCAGTCATTGGTATTAAACTTCATCTTGTATTATCAGTTACACAAAACAAGGATATAGAAGATTAGCAGAGTGACCATGTCAGCAAGCTGCTGAGCCATCTTTATCAGCAAGCTGCTGATCCAAGTCTGCTAAAGTTCAAGCCTACTGAGTTATACGTTACAAGACATTCAAACTTAACTGAAAGTCAACAGTAATTGGATATTATTCTTATCTTTATAACTGCGGTTACAAATATCCAACGGTTACAACTCTTATGGAATAAGTTAGTGGGACACGTGGCAACATCACATTTACTCCAACTTTAATCATTGTTAAATGCTACAGTACGTGTACAGTACTAACCTGACAGTTACTACCCACTTTCTTCTTCTATATATACAGACATATACACACAGAAGCTACAGTTTTCCGATCGATTATCTCGGGAAATACACTGTGTGAACACAGATTTACAAAGTTTTTTTCTTCATCTTTCTCAAATTCTAATGGCGGATAAAGGTGATGTTCACTTTGGAATGAGCCAAAGTGTTAGAGGGTTTGTTGTTGATGCTAACAAGACTGAGCATGCTATCAATATTGGTAGAAGATATGAAGGATTAGAGGATGTTCTCTGAGATTGAAGAGCATCTCTTTTACAACTGTTGTTGATTCAGGAGAAATATAGAAATTAGTGATGATATAGAGGCATTTACTACCACTGTACATGGTCAGCAGATTCAAATCACTTCAAACCTGCTGAGGGAAGTATTCGGATTTGGGCCTGGAAATGGTGCTCCTACCAATCCTGATTCAATGGAGTTGTATAGAGTGGAGTTTTTTGATGCAATAAAGACCAAAAAATCCATAAAATCATCACTGAGCATCAATGTCAAGCATATCAAAATGGAGTACAATCTGCTGGGCAAGATTATTGCTAAAAACATTATTGGATTCAGTTGAAGCCTTGACACATTGTCTGTACCGAAGCCTTGACATAAGAAGTTTGATTGGGCCGGATTCTTTGTCCATTACATGAAGAATGTGATAACAGAGGACATAGATGGGACTAGGAAGTCAATGACACTGCCTTTGGGTTTGATGGTGCAAGCTCTACTGACCCATTTGAAGATTGCTGACGTTGCACCTACAAAAATCAATAAGTCTAGATATAAACCTGAATCAGTTATCTCATCCCTGGTTTGGATGATGATGAAGATTTAAATGATGAAAGGACAGAGAGTGACAATGATAGAGATGATGATGCTGGTGGTGAGCATGTTAAGCAAGTTGCACAACCTGCTGCACCTAAGAAAACTACATAGAAAAGAAAGGCTGCTGAACAAGAAAGATTACTGAGATGCTAAAGCCTGAGAAGACAAGGCAGCAACCAGTAGACACTGCTGAGTCTACTGAGGTTCCATTTGAAGATGAGGCTGCTGAGCCTGCTGGAATTACAAAGAAAACTGCTGCTGAGGTTTTGAGAGAGCAATTAAAAGAAGATTCAAGAAAGAGGAAAGCTGCTAAGGATCTTGAGACTGAACAACCTGCAAAGAGAATGAAGGATGTTGTGAAAAAGAAAAAGCATGGAAAAGGAAAAGGAAAAGAATTAAGGGTTTTGGAGGCCCAAAAGAAAGCTGAAGGTGTTGATAAGGAAGCACCTGTACAAGTTGACGAGCCTACTAAGGCTAGAGAAGTTGTTGTTGAGCAACAACCGCAGTAATCACAAACAGATCGCCGTACCTAAGCCTGTTGTGGAATCTATTGAACCTGTTTCTAACCCCGTTGTGGATGATACAACTCGTGGGGAAGAACACACCGCGTGCACCTTACCGATATACATACAAGTCGTGGGGAACTTAGTGTGGAACAAGCTTGGAGGTGGTAGGTACAAATGTACAACCTAAAGAACCTATCGACCCGCTTGTATCTCGCTATAGATACATTGGCCCATCTTGTTGATGCCTTTGGAGGACAACAAATTGAGCAATCTGCACCAACAAGGCAAACAATGCCTTTTGAGAGAAAAGAGAAAAAATCAAGGAAAGAGAAAGTGGATCCCAATATCAAGAAAATTCAGGACTACTTTGCTCTGAAATTTGGTTTTTATAAGAGGCAGAAATTGGCTGCAGAGCCAATGACTGACTTTGAAGAGTGGTCATTTAACAATTTGGGTGTGGAAAACTTACTTGGTTTGATTGACACATCTGAGTTACAAGTAAGGCTACTGGATCTCATTGAAAGTGAAAAACAGTGTGCAATCATTAAGATCAATGAACCACACTCTGGACCTGATGATGATGATACATCGTCCTCTGATTCTGATGATGATAAACCTTCTTTCCCAGGCCAACCTAGTGGCACCGTTTGTAAAGACCTACTAAGGATGTAGGATGTGGATCTAAAGACACACCGAAGATCAATCTCGCCGATGTCGGCAAGTCCGCCGAGGGCCAAGAACCGATCGATGGATGAAGACATGGAGGATTTAACCATGGATCATCTGGAAGCTCTAATAAATGATGGGATAACTTTTGGAGACAACAGGTTGATCAGTATGTCTGACACCTTTTTGGCTGTAGAGTCTGATGCACGTTCTGAAAATCAGCAGACTAATACGATAAATGAAGAGCTGGGAGCTGTTTTTAATGAAGATTTAGTGGGACAGCTTGTTGTAGCAACATCTTTGGAAGAGGCCATAATATTCACTTTTGATGATGTTGTTGTATTTGAAGAAGCTGTTGAATGTTCAGAGGACTTAGCTCAGTTTCAGGAGTGGTTTGACACAATTAAGAACTCAACTGAATAAGAAAGAGCAGAGGCTTGAAGATTTGATGAATTTGGTCTAAAATAGAGGAAGAACCACTGAAACTGTTGCTTCCAACATCACTTCCACTCAGTATGCACTTGCTGACCTAACAAAAGATGTGAGAGGTATAAAACAAGGCAATGCACACAGAGATAAATTCTTGAATGACCAGTTTGCCTCAATTCACAATAAGCTTGACAAGCTTGCTGAGGCACCCAAACCTGCTGAGGCTCACCCTGCTGGAGCACCTCAACCTGGTGCATTGGATCCTAAAATTACTAAGAGGATCAATCTGCTGGAACAAACTATGGAAGGAAGGATCACTGCAGTTGACACAAGGACAGAGATTATGGAAGGTCAACTTGCTAACTTAGTGATCACACAAGAGAGTGTTCATAGCCTACTGTCCCGGTATGTTGTTGATGTCAATAAGGGGGACGAGGGCCTTACAGCAGAATCAAAAGAGGCTGCAAGAATTTTTGCTAAAATAGATAGGAGAGTGATATTAATGAATTCAGGAAACCTACACCTGGCAGGATTCAGTTGACTGATGATCTCCTACAAGAATATAGGAAGCTATACAATGGAAGGAAGAAACCCTATGATGGCATTGGATTTCAGGAAGGACTCAATTCCTTCTTGGGACTGAAACTTTGGGAAATGAGGGTTAAGGCACTGAGAGCTTCTAATAGAGGTGGAAGAGGTGGAAGAATTGGAAGAGTATGAAGTAAGCAATCAGCAAAGGACTCACTAGAAGAATTCAAACACTTCTATGTGGCACAGGGCTTCAGTGTTCATAATATAAGATTAACTCTACCAGAAGCCTAGAAGTGGTGGAAAGAATAACTCTACCAGAAGCCTGGAAGTGGTGGAAAGAACTGAACCATGGGTTGACTTTACCTCAATTGAAAACCAATGGATGATGGATGTTGTCGAGAAATTCAGAGTTCTATGAAAAGAGAGAAAGAGACAAAGACAAGAACTAGATCCGCACACTTACATTATTTATTTCATCCCGCTCGATCCTAGTTTGTAATATTGTTGAACGAATTGATTATAATGAGAAATGACTGAATTTGTTCTGTTTTTGTTTATATCTTTTTGCTTTGCTGTAAGGAAGGTATTGGCATCATCACTAAAAAGGGGGAAATTGTTGGACTTATTTTAAGTTTTAATGATGAGTGCCATACTAGCTGTTATAGAGCAAAGGCAAAAAAAAAGATGTCTAGATCAAATGTATAGGTTCATTAGAGTGTGATTTTTGTATAGGTTTGATCAAACAAGCATTGTAATTAGGTCACCGACTTTATCGCAGAGACCCGTCTAGGTCGCAAGGTAACTAGGTCGCAGACTAGTTAGAACCCGCTCGAAAACTGAAGGATGAGGGTTCAAACTCATTTATTGAAGGCTAAGAGATCAAACTTAGTATTTAAAGTCAAGGTTATGGAATCAGAATTTAGGGAAGTCTGTGATGACCTAAACTGATTACATATACCTTTTGTACAAGGTCTAAGTTCCATATGTTAAGTGGTGATTGGAACATAGTTATGTTCAAATTGGTGTACTCTAACTTGACAATAAAAAGTTAGATGAAAAAACAGTCAGCTGAAGTGTTTCATAAACACAGCAGACTTAAAATAGCTGACTGACATGAACATCAACAAACCAATATACACAGTATCCGCCGAGTATAAATCCCGATTTAATCAAAGGTTACATTGGAAGATTACAAGGATAAGGATGGATTACAAGCCCGGATATTGTCAACAAATCAATGGCCAAGATGAAAAGAACGTTGGAAAAAAGCAACCGACAAAGGTTGTCGCACTATGTAAACCGACACAAGTCAAAGGGTGGACAGACTAAAACTGTCAAAAAGCAAACTGACAGTGTCGTACTATGTACAGGGACAAAATGCAAGTCAAGATGAGGACAAATCTGAAACGGCTATGTTTGAATTTCAAACATAAGTCACAGGATTCTCACCTATAAATAGTAGACTCCTGATTCAGATACAAGGGATGAAAAACAAATAATCAACTCAAGCTTTCAAGTTCTTATCAACAAAATCACCCTACTGACTTCACTGAGCATAAATCTACTGATCCAGAAAACTCTTCAAGTGTAACCTGCTATCAAGTTACATCAAGTTCACACCCTTGAAGATATTAAGCTGATGATCATTTCATCATGATTAAGCCGCTGACTGTTGAATCATTTACTTGATTCAATCTTTCTTTTACAAGAAACCTGCTGAAGATAGAGAAGCACTTGGGTGTCAAGAACAGTTGTTTGTGGTGGAGCTGGTGAAGAGGCAATCCTAGCCTTCAAGGACCAAGTGGAATAGTTTGGAGCAAAGAATCCTACCGTTTCAAATATTCCGCTTGGGAAGCCATAGTTATTGGTGAAGGACATACAAACTTAGGGATTTTTGTAACCGCAACATCAAAGATCTCTAGTTAATTTCCTCCAACATCACACGAGAAGAGTGGACCGACAGATTACAAATTTGAATATATTCCGCCGCAACAAATTCAAGATTATCTATTGTCACAGACTATCGAGTGGTCGCGACCATCGAGCAAGCCAGCAGTGCTACTAACCTTGCCGAGTTTGTTAACTCTAAAAGTTTTAAGTGTTATGTTTATTCCCCCCCCCTCTAAACTTAACCAAAGCCTTTTCAAGGGACCAACAGTTACTTCACTGGTCAAATGACTGCTTTTACTTGGCTACTTGGCCTTTACTGAGTTGTTACCTTTCTGCTCTTATTTATCAGCCGATAATCATTTACTTCACTGATCCTTAGTTTTACTTGAGATCATTGTACACCATTTTATAGAATGATTGAGTTTCATCACTTATGATACAACTTAGACTTACCCAAGGACATCACTGACTTCCTTGGTTGTAGGTCAGTTCATAGGTCTTCACTTCAATGTGTTGGTGCATTGGTCGTCTTTACTCGCCGGTCTTACTAACCCGGCCTACCGCCTAGTACAAAGGTGCTTGTCCGACTATACTTGTACAACATGTCAGTCTTCTAAGTAAAACCTATACAAGCAATTCTAACGTATTTCAGGCTTGTATTCAATAGTTAGCATGGCCATCATCAAAACTATAAAATGTTCCTAGCAATTTCCCACTTTTTGATGATGCCAAAATGCTCATAAGCCTGAACATAAGTAAAATATTTTCATATAATAAACAAGAATAAATTCCATAATTTTTATTCATCCATGTAGGGCAAAAAGATTCAAAATAAAGAAAATTATTACACCTACTTATTTTCTCAGATTCTCCTTGTAGTTCTTGAACATTGTAGTGTGAATTCCCATCATGTCCTTGAAATCCACATCTGGAAACATCCACTTCCAGTAGACTAAGGTAGTTTCTCTAGGTTGACTGCCCGAGGATCTTCTATTAAAAAGCCTGTTGAAATCTGGAAAAGTCTCATGTGCATGTGGCTTGCCAAAGTAATATTCTATTCTATTCTTGGCCTCAGCAATATCACCATCAGCAAGTTTCAGTTCTCTAAACATTTCCCATTTTTCTTGACTTGATTTACCGACATAGGTTTGAGTGTCCTTTTCGCATCTTCAAATTCTAATCTCCATTCCTCCGTAAGATGTTTTGGACATTTTAGTTCCTTAGGGGCATCAACTAATCCTCTCTGTTCTAGAATAGGTTACCCCTCAACTAGTGCTCTTCTCTGAGCTATATACTCCCTTTTTAGCTCGTTGAACATCCTGGCTATATCCACCCTTAATTCATCATCTCAAAATCCAAGACAATCTGCCCAAGCTTCATCTTGTGACTTATTTGGGTAAGCATCATCTTGAAAATGGAAAATTTCTCTAACACTTCTAATTACGTCAGTCTCTTCCATGATTCTTAAATTGGTGGTATGCCTTCTTTTATGATATCTACCAAGAGAGTTCTTTCTAGTGTCACTACTCCTTGAGTAGCTTTGACCACCTCCTTGAGTAACTTTGACCACCTCCACTGCCTCTGCTGGAGCTGGATCTATGTTGACTACTAGATCCCATTTGCTGATTCCCTTGTCCAAGATTTTGTTGGTTGCTTGTTCTGTCTCTTTCATCATCAGATCTTCTTTGTACAAGATGAGGAAAGCCCATACAAGATTCATTTCTAGCTTTCTCCTTTTCTTCTTGCAGTCTTCTTTGCTGCTCATCAGCTTCTGCTCTAATTCTCATTTCTCTGTCCCTTGATCTTATATGTTCGGCTGAGAACTGAGGTGCTTCTACTTTCAGGCTTATAACTACCTTCCCACTTTTTTGCAATATGAGTGGGGAGTTGCAACCGTATGTTGTTGGTAGTTTCAGCTGCAGATATTAGACTATTTACCTTCCTTTCAATGGAAGTGAATGTGGTACCATGCTCTCTTAAAGTTTCAAAGACATGTTGGAGTCTGTCCAAGTACATCTTGCTAAATCTTGCATCTCAAGAGATACATGTTCCTCAATGCTTATGCATCTGTTGGTGAGGATTGTATTCATCTGAGTGATGAGTGATGCATGTTGTCTGATCATATGATTTTGCCTTTGTATATACTCAGTTACAGCCTCAAATCTTGTATTTAGAGTGGCACTTTCTGTTAGGTGTGGTGCCCGAAAGACAATTTGTGTAATTTTTTTAGATAATGAATGACAGAATTTATCTCATTACTTACTTTGTGCTTATAAGTAAAACACTGTTGCAAACCCTAAGTATAAGTATGTAACCACTTAACTCCTGTATGGTTTATACGTGAGGATTGAGTTAGTGGTGATATACTTAAACCGTTAGTCCGTGGTGAACTTAATCAAAGTTTAGTGGTCTCATGATTAAAACACCAATAATGCGCCCGTAACACCTTAGGTGTGATAGTCTTATCCGGACCGTCGGTAGAGGGTACTTAAGTGGGGCTTTATATATGATGGCATTCATATAGATCGGACCGATGATCCGGTTTTCTCGATATAATTCCATAATCGAGAAAACTTATTAAATCATTAGATGATCATATATGGATTGACCTTAATCCTGAGGTGATCACAGGGTACTGCTTGTCTCGGGGTAGTGTTTGATGTGTTAGTTAAGGATCACTTTGATATGTGATCTGAGTCACTTCTCGTTGGCACTATTCCCTGATGAATGAGTAGTTCTGTGTTTCACAGACACGGAATACATTTCTTCATGTGGGAGGTAGAGAGACAGTCCCCTTATTTGTTAGCCCTAAGAAAATGATCGATCCCGGGATTTCATATTAGACAAATTAGCTACTAGTCCGGTATGTGAACTAATTGATCACTAGGGGGTTAATGGTAAATAAGGATAAGATATTTTTAGTCGGGTTTACAAAGACATCCCACTCGTAATGGACAAGCCTATGGAGGGTTAGTCCATATGTAATGTTTATATCAATGGACGCTTATTTACTCATAAGATTGAGTGTAAGTATATATCTATAATTGGTGAGTTCGTTTCAGGTTTATGGTGGCGTAATCCCGGAATTAATAATTTAAGTGTGAATATTCTGTTCGATGAATATTTTACTTAATTTATTGGAGCTACTGGTTATAGGTCCATGGTCCCCAACGTGGCTCCTATAATATGAGTATTTTCTTGTTATTGGGCATCAGTGATAATTAATTGGCTGGGCCAATTAATTGATATGCGAAATATTATTTAGTTGGGCTAAATAATATAATACACAGAAAAGACATTTTCTGTGGGCCTAAAACCCTAGGGTGTGGTGCCTCCCTCTCATAAAATGCAAGAATTGATTTTCTTGTGTGATTAATTATTTACTTGGTAAGTAATTAATTAATAAAAGATAATTGATTTGTAATTGATTGATTGATTAATCACAATCTTTTATAAATGGAATTATCTTTTATTGTGATTTCTTTTTAATTATTTATTTAATTAATTAGAAACTTGGAGGCCAAGGATTTACTCTCCTATATAAATATTGTTCTTCCAAGACATATGAGATATGAAATTTTCAACATACACACATAAAATAGAGAGAAAAACTTGTTTCTTGTCTTGGGTTTCTGGTTGAAGAAAAACTTGTTTCTTTCTTGGCACTATTCCCAATTTCTAGTCTATATAGTCTCCAACTCTATCATATACATCCATCTCAGGGATTTCCTCAATTTCCTCTTCCATTCCATCTCCTCCTCCAGTACCTTGTTCTTCTGCTCTCTGGGTGGGTTGATTTGCCACTGTTTCTTCCTCTTTTGCATCAATAAGCACAAAAATTCTGCTTCAGTGCTTCTTTGTAGATTTGACCTAGTGGATGTCCTAGTTTTCTTTCTTTGTTCAGAGCTAGGTGCATCATTTGGTTTCCTTTTCTAGCCTGCTTTGCCCTTCTAAGTGAACATCACTTTTGATGGATGCAGATTGTATAAATGAATAGGATTTACCTTTAATTGCACCAAAAGGTAGTGAAGTGGAATTCCAAAAATTTAGTTCACCCAAAATGGTCCAGTTTTGTCAACCAATTCTTTTCTGCTTTTTTTGCGTGCATCAATTTCACCTTCTATTTGCTCCTTGAGCTTGTTGAAGATATACGTTGCCCAATTAAACTCCAAACCTTCATAGATTATTGTCATCAGTCTGGTTCTTGCATCTGTCCTTGCATTCAATGCTCCTAGTTTTCCCTAAATGCATTTGCCAACTAAAAGACCGAATTCTTCAAGAGGTTTCTTCGAAGCCATTCTTAAGCAGTTGAATTTCTTATTTTTCTGGAGTAGCATCCTTCCCAATCTCAATCCAGAATGCAGCCATATCCATCACCACATTGTCCAATCTTGTGAGGCCATTTCTTGATAGTTTGAGATGTTTTTGGAGTATGTCACCGTTATTATCGCTTTCGCCATTGACAAGTATTGTTGTAATTTAGTCGTGGATCAATTGAGCATCCTTAGTGATGCGTCCTTCCACAAACTTGGCATTTTTCTAGAATGAGATAAGATTCTCATAGCATACGGCTTTGATGGGTGGGTTAGGAAAAGTCATTAACCCCAGATTGGTACATCCATCTACCAATCTTGGTGCTTGAACAACACTCTCACATAGACTTAGATAATTCATAGGTCGGAAGAATTACCCAGTGGCTATGATGTTCTCATATTGTTTGGCAGACATAAGTTGTGAGGAAGATGAAGCTATTGTAGAAATTTTGAGAGATTTGTGAGGAAAAAGCTTTGTAAATTCTGAAAATAGGGTTTGAATAATCTGAGATCATAAAGATTGTGAAAAAAGATGAAGTGTGATTTATATAGTGAAAGGATTTGTAGTGTGAACACAAATTAATATGAAGGGATTTAGTGGGATTTATGCATGATGGTTTGTTAATAAAATCATGGTAATTTACATTACTGAGGGAGTGGATCAAGAGAAGTAATGACGAATACCGAGTTTTGAGGTGTTGCCGTCAATCCTTATTTTCAAATAATAACTCCCGCATTTTAATCCTTGTGTCCGATTAAAATAATCCACGTGTGTAATCTCCATAATAAATGCTCCATAAATCTCTGTTTTTCCACATGTGTAAATGAATTATTCAGTTCACACTTTCCTTAGCTGATTACTCCACTGATTGTGTTCAGTAGTTGAGTGACTTGGCTGCTTACTCAACTGATCAAGTTTCTTAGCAGATGTTTGTTTATTGAGCTATTTCATCAAAGCAACTATTCCTTAGAACCAGTTAAGTGGACATCGCTGGTACCAGTGTGTTGGTCCCTTGGAAAGGCTAACACAAGTTTAGAGGGGGGGTGAATAAACTTGTCCCTAAAACTGGATTTAAAGCAAATTAAGGTTCAGTTAAAAACTTTTGTGGAGTTAAGCTGACAAAGCTGAGATTAAGTCAAACTGACTTAAGCTGAAACTGAGTCAACCGGCATCGGATATGATTTTAGCCTTTTTCTTGATCTTGTTATTCTATTATGAAAACTGAGTGTTGTGAACTGAATTCTGGTGAATGTCAGTTGTGACTGTGAGGAGTATAACAATCAAGTATCACAATGCCGTAAGTAAATGCCGAATAAATAAATAAATGCGTAAAGTAAATAAGGCGGATATTATAGAGGTTCCGTGTGGTTTAATCATGTACGTCCTCTCTTCCCCCGTGGTGCGGAGGAAAATTCCACTAGAACTTTTGAGGTGAACTGTTACAAAAAGTCCTAAACAATAGTCCTTGGCTAATCCCTAGCTTCACTATCTAAACAAGCTTGTAGAACAGGTAGAATTGCTGCTCTTCAAATGCTTGAACCAATGGTCCTTAGAGGGTAGGATTGCCTCTTCACTAGCTACCACCACAAACACAGTCTACTCGACTGCTTGTCACAACTGTCCTTGGCGAAACCTTCCCGGTTTGCTTCACAGTCTAAAACCTTTGATGTAGAATCAAGGTTGGGCTGAGAATCAATAAATTGATTCTTGTTTGTGGTTCTTCAAAGTGTTGGATTCTTGATAAATTCTTTGTAGCTTGAACACTTGAAGAAATACTAGATATGATCTTGTTATAGTTCAGAGATGATAGCAATTCGAATAGACTGATGCACAAAATTGCTTGTTGATTCTTGTATATGCTATGTTCTATATTTTTTGTTGTTGGTGCAAAGTCTTCTATTTATAGTGTGAATTCCAATGTTCATCTGGCTTCAATTTGAATTGTATCAACGTCTGTCTTGCAACGGCTATATTTTCAGACCGTTCTGTTGTGTCAGTAACTCATCCAATGAAATTGTTTTCTTTACAACGTTCGACTGTACTTTCAGTTTGTTGGATGGCTGACTTATAAAACTGAGTTTCCTTATCAGTTTTGTACTGAGTTTTTCTTTTGTCAGTTTCCTAACTGACTTGGAGCATTAACTGAGATTTTACTATTCTTCAATTATCAGTACTCCAGTTTTCATCTGATTATAATTGACTTAATCAGAGTACACCATGATTCATTATCATCTAAGAATTCATTATCCTTATGATTCTTAGGTCTTCATACAAGATCCATAAATTCGATTCAGTCACCACAATCTTGCTCGAAGTCCAACTTTACAAGCCTCGACTTGTAATCTTCATAACCGAGTTTGAACCCTCGCTCTTCATTCTTCAATAACCGAGTTTGAACCCTCGCTCTTCGATCTATTAGATAAGCCAACCGAGTCTATTTCCCTCGCCGAACTTACCTTCTTCTTCGTTTCATGTAGGTGTATTCGAGTCGGCTTGCTTGTCTCGATGATTTTAGCTTTCGTTTTACGACACACTAATAATTACAAGTGCTTGTCCGATGTAACCTATACAAATATCAGACTCTAGTAAAACTTATACATTCAGTTCTAGACATCTTTTAGCTTTCCACTATAACAGTTGGCTTCAGCACTTCATCAATGGGGTTAAGATAATACTTTAACACATAAGATGAATTATCATCAAAACATAAATTTTATTTCCAACAATTTCCCCCTTTTTGATGATGCCAAAACTCTCCCTAAAAGAAAAGCTTAAAGATCAAAACAATGTAACACAATGTAAAACTGTTTTCATTAGAATGAGCAAAAACTGGCTAAGTACATTTTGTTCAAATAACTGTGATTAAAGACTGAGCTTCTTCTTAGCTTTTTGCATGACTGAGTCATATCTTTTTGCTTTGTCATACAAGCGAAAATCTTCTTCAAGCTTGGAGTCTTCCTTTGAAAAGGTCTTGTTGTAGTCAACTTGACTACTTTCTTTCCATCTTCTCCATTGAATTAGCTTGGGTAAGCTTGAGTCTTCCATGTAGTAATTTTCAAATTCTACTAGATCGGCTTTCATTTGTTCAGTCTTGTCTTTAATCTTCAGTTTATCATCAATCCTCTGATTCTTCTTATGTTGTGCAATTTTTTGCTTTGAGTAAATATCAGACAGAAAGTAGTTCAAGGATTCCTCGAATGTTCTGTCTTTGTACTTGACTTTAATAGGATTGTAATCTTTGATAAACTGTGTCCACAGATCCTTTGTAAGAGTAACTCTTCTGTCTCCAGGTTGATTGTATTTTTCAATAAGTTGATCATCAGTTAACTCTTTCAAAAATTTAGGATCTGATCTGTATCTCTGTAACTCTTCTTCAAGTCGCTTCATTTCTCCAAGTAATTTTAGCTTTTCTTCTTCAGCTTCCCCCTTTTTGGCATCATATAACTGATCTACCAGGGCATGGGTTGCTTTTTGATCTTCTGAAATCTGTCGCTGAGAAGCAAGTACTTCCTTAAGCTGAGTTTCTAACCCGTAGATATGCTGATTTATATGCCAATGAGCCTGAGCATGAGTTTCTCTATCTACTGCGGTTGAATCTTCGATTTGTTGTTTGAGTAACACAATCTCTCGCGTAACTTGAACTTGATTTGTGAATCATCTCTAGTCTTGAATGAACCGAAACATCGCTCTAGTTCTATAATCAAGATATCCAGAGATGTTTGATAAAAGGCCATTCGTGTATCTCTCTCGACCGAGTACAATTTTCAAGTTTTCATGAACTCGGCCAATTCATCCTTAGATAGAAAATCGAGGGATCATATGTAGCTTCTATTTGATCCTTATCCTGAGTATTATCAGCAATAACCATCAGTTGTCTGATTTCATCAGCTGCTTGCTGATTGTCAGTTGTCTGATTTCCAACTGGCAATCCTTCTTGCTGTGGTACAGTCTGCATTGCTAGAGGTTGAGATTGATTGACTGTTTGCATAACTGTAGTATCATCAGCTTCTTTTCTTGACTTATCATGGTCATCATCATCCTTTTTCTTTGAACTATCTTTAGATGATGTGCCTGATTCTCTTCTTTTTGCTAGTTCGGTAAATCTTTTGAAACAGTTGTCAAGAAATTCTGAAATAGGAAACAGAGAGTAAAGATCTCTAACTTCCAATTTCTCTAAGAGTAATTTTTCTTCAGTCTGTAAACTGACATCTCAAGAATCTTCTGGTTGAAGTTTCATTTTCATTAGCTTAATGATTTTGTCAGTTTCGAAGAGTGGTGCTGATTGCTGAACCGATTGCTGTTGTATCTGAGAAGTATGGTCAGCAGTGACATTCTCTTGAGTAACTTTAGTTGTCAATTGATGTTGTTGTTCCCCCTCAGTTGGTGCTTTTTCACTTGAGATTTCAGGGTACAAACATCTTACAACTGATCTTCCATCTGTGGATTCAGCTTTTCGCTTAGTCCCTTTGTGTTCAGCTTCCTGCTGAGACACAGTTGTCTGACTTGCTTCAGGTTGGAAAGTTGTTTCGCGATTTCCTTCGATGTTGCGCTTTGCCTTGCTTGCTTCCCTTCCTTAATTCTTTCTAAATAAAACCGAATGATTCCACTAAGAGTCTTCTTCGCCGGAATCGCCATCGCTACTTGTCCTTCAACTTGAGCTCTTTTCACACTTTCTAATTCAACTAAGTGTTGCTTCTTGAACCGATTGACTATATAACCCGCCCAATTAAATTCTATATTATCCCGCATTATGTTCATCAACAAAATATTTTATTCCGAAAGTATATTAATTCCTTTGGATTTTCCAATGACGTGTTTGCTGAGCCATCTGTTGAGATTTCCAAATTCTGGCTTGATTTTGTCGACATGAATACCAGGTTAGATTGGTTATGTAGACAAAGTAATCATTGCGAGAAAAGCTTCTTTATTCAATGGTAGAGTGGCTAACTCTGTTGAAGTTGCTGTTGTATTTGCGAAGCCAAAGAGTGACCTCATGACTCTTTCATTGTGAACAATATGATCTCCATGAACTGTAGTTATCAAGGAGTCTCTGACTAATCGCATATTTTGCCAAAATTGCAAAATGCCTTCCACATCTCGTTTTTCTTTGAAACTAACTTCGAGGATGTTGTTCAATCCTGGTTGTTTTTCGATTTTATCTCATACACAGCTGGCTAACAAGGTGTTTTGACACATACCTTCATACATTTCAAGTGTTAGTTCATCCAGCTCTGTGATCAATCGTTTGTTTTTCGAACATCTAAAGTGGCCATATTTGAGTGTGAACACAAATTTGATTTTTGAAAGAGAAGGTTGTAAAGTGTCTATTTTGCTTTCTGAAAATGATTTGAATTTTGATAGATAATAGTGTGAACGGAGGTTGAATAAATAGGTAGGATATTCTGGCGGTTGAGTGGTATAACTTTTCAAATTCCATGATGGTTTTGATAACCGATACGTGTACTGTTCTGACAATCGTGGGGTGTACACACGAAATTCTGACAAAAAGAACTGTGGTAATTTAATGCGATATAACCGCTGTTGATTCTATCTTATCAACCTTTGACTAAATTTGACTGGAATGAAAACCGATGCTGAGGTCAGTTCTAAAGATAATTTAGTTCCATCAAATTTATTCATTTTTGTCAAATTCTTCAGTTTGTCAGTTTGAGATTGTTGATGTCAATGACTAATCTGTTAAGTGAGCGCACCCAACATAACAAAGATTAATCCCTTTGACGAATCTCTGGCTTAACTGACTTTAATTATTCCCAACTCAGTTCTTAATTTGGCAAATCTTTCTTTGTCCAATGGCTTTGTAAAGATATCTGCTAACCGATCTTCGCAGGTACATAAAGAACCGTTATATCCTTCTTCTCTCGCATGATCTCTTATGAAGTGGTGACGGACATCAATGTGCTTTGTCCTTGAGTGTAAAACTCGGATTATCGTAATTGCAATTGCACTTGTGTTATCACACATTATGGGAATTGTTCCTTCTTCTATCCCATAGTCTCTTAATTGTCGTCTAATCCATAAAACTTGAGCACAACAACTTCCAAACTGCTATATATTCACTTTCATTTGTTGAAGTTGAGATTGAGTTTTGCTTCTTGCTAAACCATGACACAAGTCTATTTCCCAATAACCGACATGTGCCTCGATGTGCTTTTTCTCGTCCACTTTGCATCCAAGATAGTCCGAATCGAATAAGAAATCACTTGAATTCTCCTTCTTTTGAATACCAAATTCCAACTCCATCTGTCTCTTTCAGATATTTCAAAGTTCTTTTCACAACTGTGAGATGACTTTCCTTTGGTCTTGACTGAAATCTTGCACATACACCGACAATAAAAGATATGTCTGGTCTACTTCTTGTAAGATAGAGTAAGCTTCCAATCATCCTTCTGTAGAGTGTTTGATCAACATCTTTACCTTCTTTGTCTTCATCTAATCTGATGTTGGTCCCCATTGGTGTAGAAATTCCAGTAGATTTCTCCATACCAAACTTTTTGATAAGTTCTCTTGTATATTTGGTTTGGTGAATGAAAATTCCATCGCCTAATTGTTTAACTTGCAATCCTAGAAAATAATTTAATTCTCCCATCATACACATCTGAAATTTGCTTTTCATCAAACTTGCAAATTTCTCACATAACTGTTCATTTTCTGATCCAAAAATGATATCATCAACATAAATTTGAACAAGTAGAGTATCTTCTCCATTCTTCATCCTGAATAAGGTTTTGTCGATTGTTCCTTTGATAAATCCATTATCCACTAGAAACTGAGATAGAGTTTCGTACCAAGCTCTTGGTGATTGTTTCAGTCCATAAAGAGCTTTCCTTAGTCTGAAAACTTTATCTGCTTGATCTTTGATTTCAAATCCGGGTGGTTGTTGAACATATACTTCTTCTTCAAGAATTCCATTTAGAAACGCACTTTTAATATCCATTTGATAAACTTTGAATTTCTTGTGAGCTGCATAAGCAAGAAATAGTCCGATTCCTTCTAGTCTTGCAACTGGTGCATAAGTTTCATCAAAGTCTATGCCTTCTGCTTGAGAGTATCCTTTGGCTACAAGTCTGGCTTTATTTCTGATGATGTTTCCATCTTCATCAAGTTTATTTCTGAAAACCCATTTGGTTCCAATGATATTGACATGAACTGGTTTATCTACCAATTCCCATACTTGATTTCTCTTGAATTCATTGAGTTCTTCTTGCATAGCCAATATCCAATCTGGATCTTTCAAGGCTTCTTCAATTTCTTTAGGTTCTGATTGAGATAGAAAGCATGCAATCATTGCATCTTGTTGATGTCTTGTTCGAACTCCAGGTTGAGTATCACCAATAACTTGTTCTTCAGGGTGATCTCTCATCCATTGATGTGTGTGAGTTTGTATCAACTGATTTGCATTTTATTCAACTGATTCTTCAAAAACTGGTTCTTGAACTCGTTCAACTGAATCTGAATGAAGTTGTTCAAGTTGTTGAGCAATTGGGAACTGAGGCTGATCTTGATCTGAACATTCTGAAATTTGTAGTCTTCCAACGTCAACTGAAACTAGTTCTGGCGTGACTGGTAACTGAGACTGAGAAACTGGTTCTGGTCGGTCTTCAGTTGTTTCACCAGGGTAGTTTGGTTCATCAAATACTACATGTATTGATTCTTCATGCTTGAGTGTCCTTTTATTTAGTACTCTAAAAGCTATGTTGACACTTGAATATCCTAGGAAAATTCCTTCATCAGCTTTGGGTTGAAAACGTGAAGTTGATCTTTTCCATTATTGTGTATGAAACATTTGCTTCCAAAAGCATGAAAGTATGAAACATTTGGTTTTCTTCCATTCCAAATTTCATAAGGAGTCTTCTCATGTCTCTTGTTCATGAGAGCTCTGTTCTGAGTGTAACAAGCTGTGTTAACTGCTTCTGCCCAATATCTTTCGGGTAGTTTAGCTTCACAGATCATAGTCCTCCCAGCTTCTTTGAGTGTTCTGTTTCTTCTTTCAGCTACACCATTTTGTTGTGGTGTTCTTGTGGCTGCAAGTTGGTGTAAGACACCATTTTCTTCACAATATTCAATAATCACACTGTTGAGGAATTCAGTTCCTTTATCAGATCTTATCTTCACAACTGAAACTCCTTTCTGATTCTGAAGTCTCTTGAGAAGTTCTGTGAGCTTTTGCTTGGTTTCACTTTTCTTGGTTAGAAAGATTACCCAAGTATATCTTGAAAAATCGTCTACTACCACCAATGTATATTTCTTTCCACTGATACTAATTGGTGTAATAGGTCCAAATAGATCCATGTGTAGCAATTCTAGATGTTTGGTTGTTGAATGCTGAGACTTGGTCTTGAAACTTGCTTTTGTTTGCTTTCCTTGTTGACATGCATCACATAAGCTGTCCTTCTTATATGATATCTCTGGTAGTCCAATGACTAGCTGATTCTTAACAAGTGTGTTGATGTCATCAAAATTGAGATGACTCAGTTTCTTGTGCCATAGCCAACTGATTTCTGATTTGGTATGCACGAGCAAACAAGTTTCAGCAACGGTAGTTGTCCAATCTACTACATACATGTTTTCCTTTCTTCTTCAGGCTAGGACAACTTGATAAGCTGATTCGCTGATGACAACGCATAATTATTTATCAAAAGTAACTTTGTATCCCATATCACAAAATTGACTTGTGCCGAGTAGATTGTAGTATAGTCCTTCAACATAAGATACATTCTTGATTGTAAGTCCATTTCTGATTAAGGTGCCAAAACCTCTGGTGTAACCAGGTTTATCTTTACTTCCAAAATTGACTTTTGGACCATCCTTTGCAATAAAATTACTGAGACAGTCTTTGCTCTTTGTCATGTGTCTAGAGCAACCACTGTCAAAGTACCATATATCCTGCAATGAAAATTAGAAGTTTTTAGGTAACCAACTTAGTTTGGGTCCATGGGGGTCAGTTCTCAGTACAACTCTGGGAATATATCCTTTTGGGATTCTTCGGATATTGTTGCACTTGTTTTCATATATGTAGGCCACACTCCCATAGTATCTATGTTCGGACTGTGTCTTATTTATATGATTTCTCAGATCTTCTGACTGAAATTTGTTTCCATGTTGATTTCTGTTATTAAAGCTAGAGTGATAACCATCATTCCTTCGTACCGAGGTCCGGATTGACCTTTGTACCGTGACTTATCGAGAACCGAGATTAGTCCTCTCGCCGAGTTTTGGACCGAAACTTGTGATAAGTTTTCCGTCCGGAATGATTGTTATTATCGCTTTATTAACAAATTCAATAAAATTCCAATCATCATCGTGGGATATAGTCTTCCTTTCCCCTAAATGTGTGAATCTTTGAATGATTGACATTCTTGGATTTATTTTGATTGTAATTTTTTCGGTTCCCGACTTCATTGGTTTTTGTGGATCCGGCGTTGATTTGCCGTTTCGGTTTCCATTGGATACAAATTTGATCTACCATTTGATTTACCTTTGTTGGTAGATGCGAGTTGTCTTCTTAGAAAACTCGATTTATCCCTGTGTGATACCGGCTTTACCGGTTCAAAGAATTTTCTCGTTTGTGGAAGTTGCTCGGCCTACAAACTTAATACCAGTTTTGGTACTTTGCCCAACATCTTTGCTAGTTCCATTCTTTGAAGATTGCTGTGTATCAAATCCTAAACCAGTTTTGTCTCCATATGGTTTTCCTGATTTGAATCCAGTAATTGAACTTGATTGAGTAAACGATTCGATTCTTTGCTTGCCGTCGTCGATGCAAGAGGGTCGATGTCGAATCTTTTCTTTATCGCTTTAGTCGATTTCAACATTTTTAGTTCGACTTCAATCTTTCAACTTCAAGAATTAGACTTTCTTTCTCAGCTTTGATTGATTCATAACCAGCTTGTATCGTTACTAGCTGATTCATCAACTCGTCAAGAGTTTCTTCTAATTCTAGATTTTTTGGATTGGAGTCGGCTAGCCGAAGAACATGCATTTGTCATGGAAATCCGAAATTTGAAGAGTATTTAGAGTTTGATTCACATACCTCGTTTGGATCTTCCATGTGTGCCATTAAAGTTGTGTCATCTGATAATCTTTCCGTACCAGCTTCATAATATGATTCATCTCCAGCAAGGAGTGCTCTTCTACCAACTCTTCTTGGTGGAGTTTTCTTGATCAGTTCTGGACATTCAGCTTTATAATGTCCTAGTTTCTTGCAGTTGAAACAGAGGTATTCATCGTCTTTTTCTTTTCTCAGGAGTCCTTTTGATGAACTTTTGAGTGATTGGGTGTCCACTTTTCATTCTTCGAATTATGTTCATCATTAGAGCCATTTGTTCTTTCATTTCATCCAATTCATGAAGATTGTTAGATGAGTTTTCTTGAGTCTCATTTGATGCTGCTGCAAGTGCTGTGGTCTTTGGTTCTTCCAGAGCTTTGATTATTGCAGCTGTGGTTGTGAAATCTTCACTGAATTCATAAGCTTTCAGATCTGAAAAGATCTTGAATTAATCTTCTATATCAAGTCTCCTGGATTCTTCCATAGCAGTGACCTTCATCTTCCAGCACATTGGTAATGCCTTCAAGATTCTTGTGTTGATCATTTTCTTTGAGTATTCAATCTTGAGTAGATCTAGTTCATCCATAATAGCACTGAATCTTGTCTCCATTTGGTCAATAGTTTCTCCAGATTTCATCTTGAAATTCTCAAACTTTTGTTTTGCAACGGAAATTTTATTTTCCTTGATTGAATCTGTTCCTTCACAAACTAACTGAAGTTTGTCCCACATTTCATTGGCAGTTGTACATTCTTTCACCTTCAAGTACATGTTGTTGTCAAGAGTTCTGAGGATAAAGTCCGTGGCAACATTGTTGAGTTTGTTTCGCTTGCGATCATCACTAGTCCATTCGGATTTGGGTTTTGCAACTCGAACTTGCTCTCCACCAACAAGCTTGCATATGAGTGATTTGAATTGGTCCATCGTTGAGTACATCCATCATTTCATCATGAGTAGCCGCTAGAAATGCCTGCATACGACGTTTATATTCGTCAAATTTGTCCATGTTGGACATAAGCATTTGTCTTGCATATTGATTGTTATCCATTGTGAGTGAGTGAAGACTGACAGTAGATTAACTGGAAAACTGAGCTTTCAAATAAGAACAACTAGAGGAGATAAAGAGCAAATGATATCTTGTTAAAGAAACACTGCTCCGATACCAATTGTTGGTCCCTTGGAAAGGCTAACACATGTTTAGAGGGGGGGTGAATAAACTTGTCCCTAAAACTAGATTTAAAGCAAATTAAGGTTCAGTTAAAAACTTGTGTGGAGTTAAGCTGAAAAAGCTGAGATTAAGTCAAACTGACTTAAGCTGAAACTGAGTCAACCGGCAGCGGATATGATTTTAGCCTTTTTCTTGATCTTGTTATTCTATTATGAAAACTGAGTGTTGTGAACTGAATTCTGGTGAATGTCAGTTGTGACTGTGAGAGTATAACAATCAAGTATCACAATGCTTTAAGTAAATGCTGAATAAATAAATAAATGCGTAAAGTAAATAAGGCGGATATGATAGAGGTTCCAGGTGGTGTAATCATGTACGTCCTCTCTTCCCATGTGGTGCGGAGGAAAATTCCACTAGAACTTCTTGAGGTGAACTGTTACAAAAAGTCCTAAACAATAGTCCTTGGCTAATCCCAAACTTCACTATCTAAACAGTTGTAGAACAGGTAGAATTGCTGCTCTTCAAATGCTTGAACCACTGGTCCTTAGAGGGTAGGATTGCCTCTTCACCAGCTACCACCACAAACACAGTCTACTCGACTGCTTGTCACAACTGTCTTTGGCGAAACCTTCCCGGTTTGCTTCACAGTCTAAAACCTTTGATGTAGAATCAAGGTTGGGCTGAGAATCAATAAATTGATTCTTGTTTGTGGTTCTTCAAAGTGTTGGATTCTTGATAAATTCTTTGTAGCTTGAACACTTGAAGAAATACTAGATATGATCTTGTTATAGTTCAGAGATGATAGCAATTCGAATAGACTGATGCACAAAATTGCTTGTTGATTCTTGTATATGCTCTGTTCTATATTTTTTGTTGTTGGTGCAAAGTCTTCTATTTATAGTGTGAAGTCCAATGTTCATCTGGCTTCAATTTGAATTGTATCAACGTCTGTCTTGCAACGGCTATATTTTCAGACCGTTCTGTTGTGTCAGTAACTCATCCAATGAAATTGTTTTCTTTACAAAGTTCGACTGTACTTTAAGTTTGTTGGATGGCTGACTTATAAAACTGAGTTTCCTTATCAGTTTTGTACTGAGTTTTTCTTTTCTCAGTTCCTAACTGACTTGGAGCATTAACTGAGATTTTACTATTCTTCAATTATCAGTACTCCAGTTTTCATCTGATTATAATTGACTTAATCAGAGTACACCATGATTCATTATCATCTAAGAATTCATTGTCCTTATGATTCTTAGGTCTTCATACAAGATCCATAAAGTCAGTTCAGGTCACCACAATCTTGCCTGAAGTCCAACTTTACAGTCTCGACTTGTAATCTTCATAACTGAGTTTGAACCCTCAGTTCTTCATTCTTCAATAACTGAGTTTGAACCCTCAGTTCTTCGATCTTTTAGATAAGCCCACCGAGTCTGTTTCCCTCAGAGAACTTACCTTCTTCAGTTTCATGTAGGTGTATTCTGAGTCAGTTTGCTTGTCTCGATGATTTCCAGTTTTCTAAATTATTTCCAGTTTTCAGTTTTACGACACACTAATAATTACTGTGCTTATCTGATGTAACCTATACAAATATCAGACTCTAGTAAAACTTATACATTCAGTTCTAGACATCTTTTAGATTTCCACTATAATAGCTGGCTTCAGCACTTCATCAATGGGGTTAAGATAATACTTTAACACATAAGATGAATTATCATCAAAACATAAATTTTATTTCCAACACAGTGATTGACCTGCCAAGTGAGCTCAGCCGAAATGGAAAAGGTTTAGTCAGCTAGTGAAGTCACTCCGCTGGTTACTCTTGTTAATTGCTCCATTTAACTTAGTCAATTTCAATCTTTCCCAATTCAGTTCTTAATTTGCAAAACCTTTCATAACTGAGTGGCTTTCTGAATATATCAGCTAATTGATCTTCAGTAGATATATATTTCAAGATTACATCTCCTTATACCACATGATCTCGGATAAAATGATGTCTTACATCAATATGCTTTGTTCTTGAGTGCAGTACTGGATTCTCTGTGATTGATATTCCACTAGTGTTGTCACACATGGTTAGAATTGTCTTCTCCTCTATTCTATAATATCTTAGTTGTTGTGTGATCCACAGTACTTGTGCACAACATCTACCAGCTACTATTAATTCTTCCTCAACTGTTGAAGTAGATATAGAGTTCTGCTTTTTACTAAACCATGATACTAGTCTACAACCTAGCATCTGACAAGTTCCTAAGGTGATTTTTCTATCCACTTTACATACAGCATAATCTGAATCAGAGTATGACATTAATTTGAATCCACCATCTTTTGGATACCGAATGACAAAATTCATTGTATGCTTCAAATATTTGAAAATTCTCTTAGCTGCGAGTAAGTGAGATACCTTTGGTTGTGATTGGAATCTTGCACTTACACTTACTGCAAATGCTATATCTGGTCTGCTGGCAGTTAAGTAGAGTAGTGAACCAATAATGCCTCTGTACATCTTTTGATCCACATCCTTTCCATGTTCATCTTTTCCAAGAATGACTCTTGCACATATTTGTGCTTCTGATGTTCCACTTGCATCCATACCATACTTGTTTATCAAGTCCTTTGTATACTTGGATTGAAATAATAAATATGCCATTTTTCATTTGTTTCACTTGTAATGCAAGAAAATAGTTGAGTTCCTCCATCATACTCATTTGAAATTTGCTCTTCATCAGATTTGCAAACTTCTCACATAGTTTTTCATCTTCTGATCCAAATACGATATCATCCACATATATTTGGACAAGTAAAGTGCTTGATCCATCTTGTAACTTGAAAAGTGTCTTGTCAATGATTCCCTTGCTAAATCCATTGTCGATTAAGAATTGAGAAAGTGTCTCATACCATGATCTAGGTGCCTGTTTAAGTCCAGACAATGCTTGCTTGAGTTTGTACACTTTATCTTCTTTTCCTTTGATTTGAAATCCTGGGGGTTGCTCCATATATACTTCTTCAAGTAGTCCATTCAGAAATGCACTTTTGACATCCATCTGATAGACTTTGAAGTCCTTATGAGCTACAAAAGCCAGGAAAAGTCTAATTGCTTCCAATTTGGCCACTTGTGCAATGATTCATCATAATCTATGCCTTCTGCTTCTGAGTATCCTTTTGCTAATGGTCTTGCCTTGTTTCTGAAAATTTATCCTTGTTCATCAATTTTTTTCTAAATACCCATTTTGTTGCAACGATATTTGCTATGTCTGGTCTATCCACCAGTTCCCAAACTTCATTTCTTTCAAACTCATTTAGCTCTTCTTGTATTTCCGTTATCCAATCAGCATCTTGAATAGCATCATCTTTTGTTTTTTGTTCAACCTATGACAGAAAATAAGTTAGCATTATTTCTAATTGTCTTCTAGTTCTCACACCTGTGTTGACATCTTCAATGACTTGTTCAAGCTGGATGATTTCTGAGCCAGTTACCCTCAGATTGTAGTTGTGTCTGAGCTGCTGCGTCTTTCGGTGTATCACTCGGTACATCTTCTTGTTCATCATTTTGCTTCATCCAAAAGAGTGCGAGTTGGTGTCTCAGTCCCACATAAGTGGTCTAGTAGTCTTGTTTTCTTGTCTCTTCTTCTTCCTCGGAGTGTGTAGATCTTTACAACTAGTGTTTGGTTCATCAAACACTACATGAATTGACTCTTCAATCACTAATGTTCTCTTGTTTAGTACTCTGAAAGCTTTGATGTTGTCAGAGTATCCCATAAATATTGCTTCATCTGCTTTTTAATCAAAAGTGTGTAATTGATTCATATTTAAGACAAAAAATTTAGCTCTAACTTTTGTATGTGAGATATGTTTGGTTTTATTCCATTCCACACTTCATAAGGTGTTTTTCCAATATGCTTGTTGATGAATGATTAATTATGTGTGTAGAATGTTGTGTTTGCTTCTTCTACCAAAAAAAATTTTCTGTAAGCTTGCTTCGGCTATCATTGTTCTGACAGCTTCTTTTGGAGTTGTATTTCTTCTTTCAACTACTCCATGTTTTTGTGGAGTTCCTATTGCAGATAGTTGATGCAATACTCCATTTTCGTCATAATAATATCTGATAACTACATTTAGTTCCTCTGTCCGATCTAATCTTGATGATGTTCAATTCTTTCTCATTTTGAAGTCTTCTTAACAGATCTAGAAGTTTCTTGAGTGTATATTTCTTCTTATTCATGAAAATGGTCCATGTGTATTTGGAGAAGTGATCAACCATCACTAGAGTGTACTTCTTTCCACTTATACTTACTGGTGTGACTGGTCCAAATAAATCCATGTTTAAAAGTTGCAAAACTCTTGTTGTTGTCCTGAGCTCTTGATCTGCTTTCCCTTCTGCCGTGCATCATATAGATTTTCTTGCATGTGATTTCAGGTAGGCCTTCCACAAGTTTGATTTTTGCTAATTTGTTGATAGTCTTGAAATTTAGGTGGTTGAGTATTTTGTGCCGAATCCAGCTAGATGATTGCTTCTGTTTAACTAGTAGACAAGTTTTTACTTTTGCAGTCTTCCAATCCACCATATACATATTGTCTTCCCTTTTTCCTACATGTACAACATTATTTGTTTGTTTGTGCATCACTTTGCAACTTTCTTTGCTTAAATTCACATTGTAGCCTTTGTCACAGAATTGGATGATGCTCAGAAGTCTGAAGCTCAATGCATTGACATATGCCACATTCTGAATCTTTAGATTGTTCTTCAACACTGTGCCTTCCCCCTTAATTTTTTCAGGGTTTTATTTTCCTCCAAAGGTGACTTGGGACCATCAAAAGTTTTAAAATCAATCAACCATCCCTTGTTGCCAGTCATGTGTCAGGAACATCCACTATCTATGTACCATAAATCCTACAAAACAAATTGAGTATTTTTGGGTACCCAACACTGCGTGGGTCCATGCCTGTTAGCAGTCATGCCTCATACCCTAAGTGTAAATCCAAAGGATCTTCTTCTTGAAGGGTTGAAATCATCAACCTCTGTATAAGGCATGGAATAATAACTTCTAATTGTATTACTCAGTATTCTGATATGCTTTCCTACTTTTTGCATTTGTGTATTTTGTTTCACTCTTCAATAAGTAGGAGGTGACCTATTCCCATACTGTCTCTTGTATCCAGGACCAGGCCTTTGCTTTTTTTTCCTAAATACATTTGACTGTTTATAAGCTGGTCTCGTCTTATATGTTGGAACATTACAATCATCTTTTGAAGGGTAAAGTCATCCCTTACCTTTCAGTATGCCGTTGCTTTTAGTAGGCTGGTGGTAAGATGATTTACTCTGCTATTTCACTACATTTATTTTGAATTCACTGGTGCAGGATGAGTAGTTGACTCAATAGTCTGTTCTTTCCTGAATTTAGGACCATTTTATCTTTGATTCGGTTTTGTATTGACCATTTTGTCTTCCCCCATCTTGATTATTGTAGCAAAGACCTAATCTGGATCCAAACCTTTTTGGTGTCTTGTAAGCTGGTGCATTAATTGCCTCAGCTGGTGCAAAAATCTTATATGCTGGTAAAGCTACTTCCTTAGCTTGTCTGTCAACACCAGATGAGTGATCATCTGCTGTTTCAGTAGCTAAGTGAACTTATTTACTTGTTGAGTGAGACTTATGCATATCCAGGTTCTCGTTTTAATCTTTTAATTTCTTTTCTTAGATTCTCACATTCTTGTTCTAGAATTTCATGATTTGATTGAATTTATTCAAATCTACTCATGAGATTTTGAATCAAACTTGTAGAATCAAGAGGAGAAATAGAAGATTGTGCAGTGTCGATGTAGATGCAATAGATAAGGACGCACTAGATAGTACCTCTATTTCTTCAATCTCTTTGACCATCAGACATAGGCATGCTTTGTCAATGCCTGAGCTGGTGTCTTTACTAGCATCTGAGTCATTCTTAGACGACTCTGCCGTGTCATTGTCATCACTGCTTGCTTCAGCCTTCAGTGCTTTCTTGCTCTTCCTATTATATGATGAATGCCTCTTTTTATTTAAGGATTTAGATCTTTTCTTTTCCTCATCTTTATCTTTCTCATCTAGGAAATCAATCTTGTAGCATCCATTTTTTCTTGCAGTTGAAGCATCTGGCATCGTCATCTTTCTTTTTGGTGTCTTTACTTGATGAAGACTTATGTTTTGTTGATGAACTTCCTTTAAGTTGCTTCTTCTTGAATCTGTCAAGTTTCCTTATTGGCAAAGCAACCTGCTCGTTCAGCTCATGTGTCTCTTTGTTGGCTGAGTCAGCTGTTGTACTCTGCAGGGGTGCAACCAGTGCACTGACCTTCTGTGGCTCTGCTGGTGCACCATCTTCATTGTTTAGCTCAAATTCATGAGCTTTTCGTTGTGACACTGACATCAGTGTAAGTGTGTCTGTTTTAGCAAAATCTAATGTGCCTTTGAGCACAGAAGTTATTATCTTCCATCTGCCATATAAACTCCTCAAGATCTTCAAACATACTTTTTGTGTGGATATGAGTGTCCAAGTTGTTGTAGTTCACTAATGATGCTTCATAATCTATTATCCATCTGATCAATAGATTCACCTGCCTTCATTTTAAATTTTTCAAATTTCTTTTTTTCAACAGATAAGTTGTTTTCTTTGATTGGCTCTAAACCTTCATTGATATGTGCCAACTTGTCCCACATCCCTTTTGCAGTCTTGCAATCTTTGATTCTCATGAACATGTTACTGTCTAGAGTCTTCATTATCATATCCTTAGAAACATAGTCCAGATTTGCCCTTCTTTTGTCATCCTTTGTCCAATCCTTCTTTGGCTTTTCTATTTGATTTCATTGATTTGGACCTGATTTTTCTATTGTCATAATTTTGATAGGACCATCATTGATTACATCCAGCATCTCCTCATGAGTTTTGTAAGATGAGACAACATTCTTATTTTATATTCCTCAAAATTATTAACATTGAACACATGAATTTTAGACAAAAAGTTTGAAGATTCAATTATAGAAGAGATATATATATATATATATATATATATATATCACATATTTGAATAACTACTTTGAAAGTGTGTGATCTCCTTGTTACCAGAAATCAGATCTGAACAGGTTCTTATACTAGGAACACTGCTCCGACACCGATTATTTGTCCCAGAGAAAAGTGAGTATATAGTCAGAGAGGGGGGGGGGGGGGTTGAATGACCATGTATTGAGTTCAACTTTTCTTGATCTAAAGGTTTTGTGCAGCGGATAAACCCTTCCAAAAGTTGTTTCATAGTAATTAACCAAACACACACAATACAAACAACTAACAAAAATTAAATGATGAATTGCAAAGTGCAGAAAGTATATGAACACAAGGTTTATAGTGGTTCGGGGGTGTAATCCCTTAATCCACTCTTCTCATGTGATGATTGGAGGAATTCACCATTGTTTTTCACCACTACAATAGTTATGATTTCCTTGGCTACACAAGCTAGCTTCACAATATACGGACTATCACTCCCATGCTCAAAAGCTTCATTGATTGAGTCTTCACACACTGATCCTTGTGAATAAATCCTTCAGCATCTATCACACATATGCAATTCCGCTGAGTTGGACTGATTCAATTGCTGATCAAAAATATGTGAATTGGAGTCACAAAACATGATCAATACTCAGTTCTGGATTGGACTTTTGAGGTTCTGTTTTCTGAGATTGATTTTCTGGATATTGCTTTGAAGTTCAGAATGAAGGCTTGTGATTTTGACAGAGTTTTTCCAATTGTAAAATTCATATTTGTTCTTTTTTCTCATATCATATATGTTCTTTCAGTCAATGCCGTCTATTTATAGTCGTAAATCCATTGATTTTGAAATTACTTCAATTGGCAATTTAATGTACAGAATAATCCTTGATTCGGTCTTGATTTGATATTCCTTGATTTCAGTGATCCGGATTTAATAAAACTTTCATCATAAAATATGTCCTTGATTGATTTTGCATTAATTGCAAGATCTTCCATATTTTCCACGTTTTTTATTGAGCGTTAGTAGCTTACTTCACTTAGTTGTTTCTTCTTTACTTCACTGGCTATGTGACTTCTTTTACATGACCACTTTCTCAGTTACTTCACTGCTCAAGTGACTGCTTTTACTTAGCCTCTTGATCTTTACTAAGATGTTGCTTTCTGCTCTTATTTATCAGCCGATAATCATTTACTTCATTGATCCTTAGTTTTGCGTGAGATCAGTGTAAACCATATTATAGAAAAATTGAGTTTCATCACTTATGATATAACTTAGACTTACCCAAGGTTATCACCGAATTCATTGGTTGTAAGTCAGTCCATAGGTCTTTACTTCACTATGCTGGTGCTTTGGCTGTCTTTACACTGGTGGTCTTACTGAGCTGGCCTACCAGTATAGTATAGTGCATGTTCGACTGAACTTATACAACATGTCAGACTTTTAAGTAAAACATATACTACTAGTTCTAACTTATATTAGGCTTGTTTTAACAACTAGCATGGCCATCATCAAAATTATAAATTATTTCTAACAAAACTGAGAAAATTGCAGTTGGGAACGCTGAGAAAATTGCAGCCGACACATTTTCAAAACAACATGAAGTATTTTCAAAGAAAGATGAAAAACAAATAGTCTCTGAACAAATCGATCAGAAAAGGAAAACGAGGAAAGCTGTTTCAGAAGCTAAAAGACAACCGGAAAGGAAGTTCTCAAATTCTCTTGATAAAGAAGATGATAAAATTGGCGAAGCATCAACTAAGGGGGACAAGAATTGAAAAATGCTGAAACTTCCAAATAAACTATGATAAGCGAGAAGGCGTAGAGCAAGCTGCAAAGTGGCTATGGAGACCGATGAGAAAACCCAACATCCAAATCGGTTGCCGATGCTTTCCCTTCTTCAAGTTTGTCACCGTGCTTCTAGCTTCGGTTTCTCCTCTTGTAGCTTCAGCTTTTCTTCCTCTACTTCCCCCTTTTTGGCATCATACATCTCATTGATCAAAAGATGAGTTGCTCTCTGATCTTCTGCTATGCCTTTTTGAGAAGTTAGAACATTCTTAAGCTGAGTTTCTAATCAGATGTCAGGTGTCAGTGACCGTTCTGACATGTCACTGCTTCATCCAATAATATTCCTTGTTCTATAACGTTCTAATGTACTTTTAGTTGCTTGGATGGCTGACTATAAAACTGAGTATCTTGATCAGCTTTTATCGAATTGGTCGATTATCGCTTGTAAACCGACTTAGAGCGTTAAGCGAGTTTTTACTCTTCTTCAAAACTTAGCACACTATTCATCTTATTTTAGTTGACTTAATCGAGTACACCACATCTTTAATAAATCATCTAAGGTATCATTGTCCTTATGATTCTTAGGTATTCATTCAAGATCCATAAAGTCGGTTCGAGGCCATCACGACATACCGAATTCTAACTCGTAGTCTCGACTATAATTTCATAAGCGAGTTTGAACCCTCCGTTCTTCATTCTTCAATAAGCGAGTCTATGTCCCTCGTTCTTCTTCTACTGAGTTTGAACCCTTAGTTCATCAATCTTCTAGATAAGTCAACAGAGTATGTGTCCCTCAGTGAACTTACCTTCTTCAGTTCTAAGTGAGCTTTCAGTTCTGACTTTTGGTGACTCTTTCAGTTTTAGTTAGTACTTCAGTTTTGAGTGAGTATCCAGTTTTCTAGATGCTTTCCAGTTTTCAGTTTTACAACACTCTAACTATTACAGTGCTTGTCTGATATAACCTATACAATCATCAGACTCTAATAAATCCTATACATTCAATTCTAGACATCTTTTAGTTTTTCACTATAACAGCTAGCTTCAGCACTTCATCAATGGGGTGTAAACACATAAACAAATAAATACGATGAATCATCATCAAAACATAAATTTTATTTCCAGCGATTCCCCCCTTTTTTATTATGCCATAACCCTCCTTAAAGAAAAGCTTAAAGATAAAAACAATGCAAAACTAGATAAAACTGAAAACTGGAAACTGGATATGTCATTAAGATTCATAAAAAGTAGAATAAGTTACACATTTGTTATCAACTGAAATAAAATCTAAGTAGCTTTATGTGTAACTAGAAAGAATTTCTATCCTTATCATGGTGATGATATTCATCCTCCAACTTTCTATCTTCCTTGGAGAAGGCTTTGTGATAATCCACTTGACTTGTTAACTTCCATTTTCTCCAAAGAACTAACTTGGGAAGTTCAGTGTTGTGTCTATAGTACTTTTTAAATTCATCAACATCTATCTTCATCTGCTCTATCTTGTCCCTGATTTGAAGTCTTTCTTCGATCTTCTTGAACATCTTGCAATTTTCCATCTTCTGAATGTGAAATTCATCTGACAAGAAGTAATTGAGGGATTCTTCATAATTCTTGTATTTGTACTTAGTCTTGGTGTGATTGTAGTCTCTGACAAATTTCATCCATAGGTCCTGATTAAGGGTCGCTCTTTTATCTCTATGTTGACTGTATTTCATAATGAGTTGATCTTCACTGAGTTCTTCAACCTGTCTGATAGTAGCTTGAGTTTCTCGATCTTCTACGGTTGTAATCTCAAACTTTTCTTTCAGTTTAAGGATTTCAGAAACTGAGTTAGAAGTTGTCTTCTTCATTGTGTCAAGCTTTGTATGAACTGAGAAATCAGTCTGTTTTCTGTAATCCAAATAGCCAGAAATCCTTGAAAATAAAGCATTATTGTCTTCTTTCTGAGTAAGCACACTGTCCAAAGTTGATTGTAGCTAGGTCAATTCTTCAGCTGTCAACGTTTCAGTTGGATCTTCATCTTCCTTGATTACAGACTGAGTGTGATCTTCTATCACCATCAGTTGCTGAGTTTCATCAGTTTTTCCTTCTTCTTCCTTATTGTCAGTTGTCCGATTTCCAACTCGTCAATTCTTTACAGTTGAGTATCGCTTGCCTAACTTGACCTTCAGGCTATTTTTCTGGTTGCAAAACTGTACTCTAATCAGCTTCTTTTCTTGAATCATCATCTTTGTCATCATCTTTCTTCTTTAAAACATCCTTGGGTGTAGATGATGTAGCCGATTCTTTTCTCTGAGCTATTTCTTTGAATCTCTTATAGAAATTGTTGAGAAACTCATCCATAGGAAATAATGCGTATAAGTCTTATATTTCAAGTTTCTCCAACAATAGCTTTTCTTCAGTTTGAAAGATATCCTTGATACCTTCCTAAGAGTGTTCAGTCTTGAGCTTCATTTTCATCAACTTAATGAGTCTTTCAGCTTCAAATGTGTGAGCTGATTGTTGTGACTGAATTGGTTGTTGCTGAAATGGTTGTTGCTCTTGACTGATTTCCATAACGGAAACTTGTTTCTCTGAGATCTTTTGAGAAACATCTTCAGTAGGCTGACTAATTTCAGTTATCAAATGTTGTTCCCCCTCAGTTGGTGCTATTTCACTTGAAGTGCCTGGAAACAAACGTCTACCAACTGACTTAACCTTTTGTGAGTTAGCTTTCCTTTTAATTCATTTTTGTTGAGAAATCAACTGAGACACGGTTTTCTTATTGGCTTCAGGTTGGGAAGTCTTTGAGGTTTCTTCCTAGAATGGACTAGTGCTGCATCTTATGTAGATGCATCATCAATTTTTGTAGATGCAGCAGCAGTTTGTTCTACCTCATTTCCCTGACTGAGTCTTTCCAAATAATACTGAATCAGTCTACTGAGTGATTTCTTCTACCAAAATCTACCAACTAGCTGTCTTCCTTCAGCTTTGGTTTTGCTAACACATGCTAATTCAGCCAAGTGTTGTTTCTTGATTTGGTTGAAAATATATCCTGCCTAGTTGAACTCAAGTCCATCCCATATGATGTTCATGAGATAAATACCATCTTCAGATAAGTTGTCCAACCCTTTGTGATGTCCTATAATATGTTGGTCAATCCATCTGCTGAGTAGAACAAACTCAGTATTGAGACTGTTGAGCTTCGAATTGAGGTCGGCAGGTTCATTTGTTGCTGAAATCTGCTTGAGAAAGGCTTCCCGTTTGAGCAGAAAACAGGCTAGGTCAATTGATTCCACAAGAGGCTTCTTGAAATCAAATAATTCCCTGATTATGTGTTCATTGATAAACACCTTTTCTCAATGAAATCTTGTTATCAGGGAGTTCTTCACCATCTTCATATTTTCCCAAAATTGCAAAGTTCCTTCCAAGTCGAGTTCTTTTGCAATTTTATCTCTAACCGATTCTTCAAACCTTGTAAATTTTTGATTTTTTCATGTATGTGACTAGAAAGAAGAGTATTGTAGCACAATCTTTCATATTCGTCAAAAGATAGACTTTGTACAACGGCGATTAATCTCAATTCTTGAGTGTGTTTAGAGGTTGCCATTGTAAAAGAAATATATGAAAAAATTTATGGGCTTTTGAGAGAGAGAAAATTTTCCAATTTGTGTGTGAATTGAGGAAAGTATGATAATGGGAAATTTTATAGGGGTTGTATGGAGTGTGATGACGGTTCTGATTTGAGCCCATGATCTTTGAAGATTTTTGTACCAACTTTTCAAATTCCATGAGTATTTGTATAACCGATGCATGTACAATCTAACAAAAGTGGGGGTGTACACGCAACAAATCCTGACATAAACGGCGGTAATTATATGCGATGTAATTGCTGTCGGTTTTATCCTTACGACTTTTGACTTTTTTTGACTGGATAAAAACTGAGGCTGAGATCAGATGTTGAGTTCAGTTCCATCATCCTTTAGTTTCAGTAGGTCAGTTTGAGATTGTTGATGTCAATGACTGATCTATCAAGTGAGCGCACCCAGCATGACAAAGATCAGTCCCTTTGACGAATCTCTGAACTTAAACTGACTTTGATAATCCATAATTCAGTTCCCAAATTTGAAAACCTTTCTTTGTCCAGTGGTTTGGTAAAAATGTCAGCCAACTGGTCTTCAGTTGGGACGTAGAGAACTGTAACATCCTTTTTCTCTACATGATCTCTTATAAAGTGATGTCTCACATCAATTTGCTTTGTCCTTGAGTGCAAAACTGGATTGTCAGCTATGGCATTGCACTTGTATTGTCACACATTATAGGAATAAGACCTTCTTCTATCCTATAATCTCTTAATTGTTGTCTTATCCAAAAAAAATTGAGCACAACAGCTTCCAGATGCTATATACTCAGCTTCAGTTGTTGATGTCGAAAATGAGTTTTGCTTCTTGTTGAACCACGACACAAGTGTATTTCCTGGTAACTGACATATGCCTGAAGTACCTTTTCTGTCCACTTTGCATCCAGAATAGTCTGAATCTGAGTAGGATATCAATTTGAACTCTCCTTCTCTTGAGTACCATATGCCTACTCCTTCTGTGTCTTTCAAATTCTTCAAGGTTCTTTTGACAACTGTACGATGACTTTCATGGGGTCTTGTTTGAAATCTGGCACAAACACCAACTGCAAAGGATATATCTGGTCTACTTGTTGTGAGATATAGTAGACTTCCAATCATTCTTCTATATAGAGTTTGATCCACATCCTTGCCATCTTTGTCTTCATCTAATCTGATGTTGGTTCTAATAGGTGTTGCAATGCCAGCTGATTTATCCATTCCAAACTTCTTGATCAATTTTCTTGTATACTTGGTTTGATGAATAAATATTCCTTCATTCATCTGTTTTACTTGTAAACCGAGAAAGTAATTCAGCTCTCCCATCATACTCATTTGAAATTTGCTCTTCATCAAACTTGCAAATTTCTCACAAAGTTGTTCATTATCAGATCCAAAAATGATGTCATCAACATAGATCTGAACTAGGAGATTACTTTCTTCAACTTTCATTCTGAATAAGTCTTGTCAATAGTTCCTTTGATAAATCCATTTGTTGGACTTATTTCTTAGTTTTGATGATGAGTGCCATACTAGCTGTTATAGTGCAAAGGCAAAAAGATGTCTAGATAAAATGTATAGGTTTATTAGAGTTTGATTCATAAATAGGTTTGATCAAACAAGCACTGTAAAAGGCCGCCGACATCGTTTATCGACAGATCGGTCTAGGTCAGTAGGGTAAATAGGTCAGTAGACTTGTCAGGAACCTGCTGAAGACTGAAGACTGAAGGCTGAGGGTTCAAACTCAGTAAATGAAGGCTAAGGGATCAAACTTAGTATTTAATGTCAAGGATATGGAATCAATATTTAGGCAAGTCTGTGATGACCTAAACTGATTACATATACCTTGTGTAGAAGGTCTAAGTTCCACAAGTTGGATGATGTTTGGAACTCGTTATATTTAAAATGATGTAATCTAACTTCACAAATAAAAGTTGGATAAAAGGAATCACCGCATTATATTTTACGGACAAAAATATGATGTTCGACGGATCGATTGGTTTTACGAGACTAATGAACCCGTCGATATATACCTCGATTAATTCAAGATTATTGGAAAGTTACATGGATAAGAATGACCAACTACCTCGACTTATCAAGCAAATCAAAGGCCGAGATTAAAAAGACGTTGGGATGATCCATATTTTTATCCATTGGATACAAGTCAAAGGGGTGGACGGTGCATCGCTTGTCAAAAGTATTCTGACGGTGTCGATCCTATGAATAGTGACGAGAATGCAAGTGAGGATGGGACAAATACAAGAAACGGTCACATTTGAATTTCAAATTCAAGTCACATGCATTCCTACCTATAAATAGAGGACTTTCAACTCAAGAAGAAGGTGATGAATTTTGGAATAAACTTCAAGTGATAACACTGAGCTGAAAAACACCCTGCTGAACTTACTGAGCTTAAGGTTTCGATCTAGTTATTTTCTTCAAGTGAATTCGTGTTCAAGCCGCATCAAGCATACACACTTGAAGGCGCAAGCGTGATTATATCATCCTAATCAAGTCGCCGCAACCGAATCATTTAATTGATTCATTCTCTATTTTATAAAGAACCCGTCGAAGACAGTGAAGCATACGTTAGGTGTGAAAGACTCGTTGGTTTGTGGTGGAGTGGTGAAGAGGCAATTCTACCCTTCAAGGACCAGTGGAAGACTCAGAGCAAAGCAATCCTACTGTTCCCGTTTTCGGTTGTGAAGCCATAGTTATTGGTGAAGGACAAGCAACCTAGGATTCTTTGTAATAGATAACTCAAAGATCTCTAGTGAATTTCCTCCAACATCACGGGAGAAGAGTGGACGTACGGGATTACATCACCCGGAACCACTATAAAATCTCTCTACTTACTTACCGCATTTATTTTACGCACTTAGTTATTATTCGATCAACCGCTTTGAATCTAGAAACCGAAATCACACACATACACTACCGAGTATCTAATACTTGGTAACATATTTAACAACAAGTAACAAGGCTTAATTTTGATATTATTCCATTGCACAAATTCAAGCAATCGAAATGATCGGTAGACTACGTGTATCGGCAGGCTGCGAGGTCTCAAACGGACTGCGAAGTATCGCCAGGCCGCGAAGTTGCGAATTTGTTAACTCCAAAGTTTTAAGTGTTAAGTTTATTCACCCTCCCCCCTCTAAACTTAACTAAAGCCTTTTCAAGGGACCAACAATTGGTATCGAGAGCGATTAGCACGTTCGAAGGAATCCTACTTGTTGTGCTTGTCAAAATTCTTTAAAACTTTCTTTCAAGTTACCGATTTTCAAGACTTGCATCATGGATAACACACGGTATGCTAGAACCATGTTGATGTGCTCTCTTGATAGATTTGATGAGTATAAACGTCGAATGCGGGCATATCTTGCTTGCTACTCATGATGAGATGATGGATGTACTAAGCGAAGGACCACTTGGAGATTACAAAGGCGATAATAAGTGGGTGACGGAACCGAGTACATTCCTAAACCAAAGAGAGAATGGAATGCGAGAAGACGAGGAAAAGAGCAAACCTCAACAACATTGCTATTGATATCATCTACGAGAACCTTGGATAGCAATATGTACATGAAAGTCAAAGATTGCAAGGCTGCAAAAGAACTTTGGGATAAGATCCACTTAATCCGTGAAGGCACTGATGCAATAAAGAAGAACAAAATCAGTGTGGCCAGAAAAAGGTTTCAAAAGTTCAAAATGCTACCTAATGAAACCATTGAGCAAATGGAGTCCAGATTCAATGCAATCTTAGATGAACTTACTCTGCATTGAGTGTAAGTTATTCAAAAGAGGAAGTAAACACCAAAATCTTGGAAGCTTTACCTGCAAGAGATGTTTGGAAAATGAAGGTGACTGCAATTGAAGAAATGAGAAAGCTGCATGAAGAAGACACCTTCAAACTGTTCTCTGATCTTAAGGCCTATGAATTTAGCAAGAAGCTAGTGCCTGAAACTGAAAAGGAAGAGCCAAAGACCACTGCATTGGCTGCTTCACATCATGAAGAAACATCAGGAGGACAGGATGATATGCTAGATGAAATGCAAGAGCAAATTGCCCTACTGAGCAAGAAAATCGAATGATGAAGGCGGAAAGGCCCCTACAAGAAATTTCACAAAGAGGCCTACCGAAAGAAGGAAAGAAGAACCAAAGAAAGATAATGACTATCTATGCTTTCATTGCAAGAAACCAGGACACTTCGACACTGATTGTCCCGAGTTGAAACAAGGCAAGGAACACGATTATCTTTGCTTCAAGCTGTAAGAAGCCCGGACATTTTAGACCTGATTGTCCAGACCTACTGAAAACCAAAAGTCAACAAAGGAGACATGGCAAGAAGGCTATGGTTGCTGAAGATGAATCAGGATATGAAGTGGAATCTGAAAAAGGAAATGAATCAGATGACACAAGACCGGTTCGATATGGAGGATTATGCTTTGATGGCCAACATGGATGGCGAGGAGGTATACAACACCGTATCTATAAACACTCCCGCTTTGGAAGTGATTGTGAATCAACCTGTGGTTCAAATCCTAGAAATTCTGACAACAATGAGACTTTGGATGCCATCCTTAATCAACTAAGGATAATACAATCTGGTTATGAGATTGTGAAGGTGAAAAAGAGGCTCTTGAGTTAGAAGTTGGAAGATTGAAAGCTGAATTAAGGGTTTTCAAAGGTAAGGAAAAAGATGTTGGACGAGAATCGGCATAAGATCTGTGAACATCCGGCGACCTACGAATCTATTTGAACCATCTTGTTCCAATACGCATACAAATCGGGAAAGCCTTATGGAGATAGAAGCGGGCTTGGATTTGGAACTCGGCAATCTAACAAGAGTGGATCCAAGTAAAGTTACCGAACCTAGTACCGAATTGGTCCTAAGTTTGTGCCCGCACTAGATCCATCTCCCGATAAAAGGCTTTGAAGCGGTAAAACCAAATGAGAATGCCTCAAGGAAGCAAAATCAGAAGTCTCAGAAGTCAACAGCTCCTAGTAAAAAGAATAAATCCAAAAATAGGACTGCTGTGCCTTAAGCTAAGCTCGATAGCGGACCTGCTACCAAATCTATTTGGACCACGAAGGGAAAGAAACAAAAATATTCCAAGAATAAGAATCCTAAACCCAAAAATGTTGATCATTCAAGGGATACTTATCTCAGGGGGGAAAGGTAGACTGTTCCCTGCTGATAATGATTGGAATATTCCCGCATCTAATGCTAGAAACGATCAAGTATAACCATACTACTAGGGTAAAACCTAGGCAATGGAATCGCGAGAGGACTTACACAAGACCTCGGCGGACTCCATATTACAAATGGTTGTTCTAATAGACGGCACACCTATGGTTATGCAAATGTTTCTAATAACAAGAATCATTTCAAACGGCATTATGTACCAAAAGGCCGAGAAAACATATGTGGTTCCTACACAACCTACTTGTTAGAACTTATGGATGTGTGGAATACATGTATGAACCAAAGTATGAACCAAGGTATGACACATTTAGGAGAAGACCTTATGGAAACATACCAAGGGTCATGCTTGCCATCGACCACTATGGACCCAAACAGGTTTGGGTACCTAAAATGCATTAACTTTGTTTTGTAGGGTGTACGGTACTTTGACGGTGGATGTTCCGGACACATGACAAAGAATAAGCACTTTGTCTATCAAACTTTGTGGCAAAAGATGGTCCAAGGGTAAATTTTGGCAACAAAAATACACTGGTTATACAAGAGGATATGGCACACTTATCGAAATGGACTTACAATCAAGAATGTTGCATATGTGGAAGGAATTTGGATTACAACTTTTGACCTTTGGACAATTACGTGATATGGGATACAAGGTCACTTTTGACAAAAACAATTGTATTGTCATTAGTGAAAGAGGTGATCAAGTTGTACTTGCTTGGTAGAAGGCAACTTGAGAACATGTATGTTGTGGATTGGTCTCTGAGTTCCGAAACTGCTGATTGTGCATACCAAATCGAACTCAATTGGTTATGGCACAAGAAGTTAAATCATCTAAATTTTGATGATATTAATCGGTTAGTGAAGAAGAAGTTAGTGGTTGGTTTACACGAGATCACATTCAAGAAGGATGCTATCGTGATGCATGTCGGCAAGGTAAACGAGATAAAGTCAAGTTTCAAGTCAAAGACTAAACAATCAACTAACGAGTGTTGGAGCTAATGCACATGGATCTTTTTGGACCAATAACTCCAACAAGTGTGACAGGAAAGAAATACACCTTAGTGGTTGTGGATGATTTTTCAAGATACACTTGGGTGATATTCATGAACAAGAAAAGTGAGACACTCCAAAGCATGCCTAATCTTTTGAAGAGATTACAAAATGAGAAAAGTTTAACAGTCATAAAGATAAGATCGGATCGAGTCTTGAATTTCTCAACAAAGTTATAAGAGAATATTGTGAACGAGAATGGTGTACTTCATCAACTTGCTTTGCTTTGGTACACCTCAAAGCAAAATGGGGTTCTTTGAAAGAAGAAACAGGACTTTAAAGGAAGCGGGAAGAACAATGATTTGTGAAGCATTGCTACACGAAAGATATTGAAATTTGTCAAGCGATAAATACGACATGCTATACACAAAATAGAACATCAGTAAACAAGAAGCTGCTGAAGACACCTTATGAGGTTTGGAATGGAAGGAAACCTAACATATCCTATTTCCATCCATTTGGAAGTAAATGTTTTATTCTAAACCACAAAGTTCATTTGAAGACATTCCAACCAAAATCAGATGAAGGCATATTCTTGGGATATTCTTCGGTCGGCGAGCATTCGAGTGCTTGAACAAGAGGTCACTAAAACATGAAGAAACAATCCATGTTGTGTTTGATGAACCTAAGTTTCTTGGAATGGAAGATGAAGATCATGAACCTGCTAAGAATCAACAAGTCACCGATCCAGATTGTGTTGAAGTTTTGGAAAGATTCAATGACTTAAAAGTTTCGATCGCCCTATTTGAACACCTGCCGACAATGTTGCGATGCAACAAGCGAAGCAATTCAAGGATCGCTGACCCCCTTGTAGAAGAAACTACAAGCGGACCCTACGAAGATGATGTTCACGAAAATCAAAATAACCAAAATCCACAATGGTTAAGGAATCACCTATTTGAACAAGTAATTGGCAATGTACGGCAAGGTGTGAGGACTAGAAGACAATTTGGAAGCTATGTTTACTTGTTTTCTATCTCAAATGGAACCCAAAGTTGTTGAAGAAGCAATTTCGGATCCATTGGATAATTGCTATGCAAGAAGAATTAAATGAGTTTGAAAGAAATCAAGTTTGGACACTAGTTGAAAGGCCAAGTCATGCAAATATCATTGGTACTAAATGGGTATACGAAATAAACTTGATGAATCGGTACCATTGTAAGAAATAAGGCCGGACTAGTTGCAAAAGGCTATTCTCAAGCGAAGGAATAGATTTTGATGAAACATATGCACTGTTGCAAGATTGGAAGCTATCGAGACTATTCTTGGCACATCTTGCATATAAGAACTTCAAAGTATATCAAATGGATGTCAAGAGTGCATTTTTGAATGGTATCCTAGAGGAGGAAGTGTATGTTCAGCAACCTCCTGGATTTGAAGTTAAAGATCAAGAAGATAAAGTGTATAGACTCAACAAAGCACTTTATGGATTGAAACAAGCACCAAGAGCATGGTATGAGACTTTATCTCAATTCTTGGTGGACAATGGTTTTACAAAAGGGACCATTGACAAGACACTTTTCAGAATCAGTGAAAGGGAAAGCACCCTGTTGGTACAAATTTATGTGGATGACATAATTTTTGGTTCTGAGAATGATTTACTTTGTGAAAAGTTTGCAAATCTAATGAAAGAGCAAATTCCAAATGAGTATGATGGGAGAAATGAATTACTTCTTGGGATTGCAAGTAAAACGATTGAAAGATGGAATCTTCATTCATCAAACCAAGTATACCAAAGAGTTGCTGAAGAAATTTGGTATGGAAAACAACACTAAGAGCTCAACTCCTATGAGTACAAACATCAGATTGGATGAAGATAAAGAAGGCAAAGATGTTGATCAGACTTTGTACAGAAGGATGATAGGCAGTCTGCTGTATCTCCCTGCCAGCAGACCTGATATATCCTTTGCTGTAGGTGTTTGTGCAAGATTTCAATCCAAACCTAAAGAAAGTCATTTGGGTCTTTGTCAAAAGAGTTCTTAAGTATCTAAAAGAGACTTTGGGAGTAGGAATATGGTATTCCAAGGAAGGAAGCTTCAAGGTAATATCCTACTCAGATTCTGATTATGCTGGATGCAAGATTGATAGAAAAAGCACCTCAGGAACCTGTCGGTTAATGGGAAATAGAATTGGTCTCTGGTTTAGCAAAAACGAACTCTATCTCAACTTCCCTGCTTGAAATTTGAATACATTCTTCTTTGGAAGCTCTTGTGCACAAGTACTTTGGCTAAGACAACAATTAAGGGATTATGGAATTGAAGAAAGGAAATTCCAATCATGTGTGACAACACAAGTGCAATTGCAATCACGAGAAAATCTGTTTTGCATTCAAGAACCAAGCACATTGATGTGAGACATCATTTTATAAGAGATCATGTTGAAAAGAAAGATGTGGTGGTTCTATACATTCCTACCGAAGATCAACTTGCTGATATTTTCACTAAACCACTTGACGAGTGAAAGATTTGCTAAATTAAGGAATTTCGAACTTGGAATTATAAAGATTGATCGATAATCGGCGGTGTCTTGGAATTCACCAAGGGGATTAGTCTTTGCTATATATGTTGGGTGAGCTCACTTAGCAGATTAGTCATTGGTATCAACAATTCCATGTACTTATGTTTGAACAATTGAGCAAATGAGGTTGCCAAGGGGATTGGTCTTTGTCATGTTGGGTGAGCTCACTTGACGGATCGGTCATTGGTATTAAACTTCATCTTGTATTATCAATTGAACAAAACAAGGAGAAAACAAGGATCGGCGAGAGTCACTTCGTCGGCGGTACTTTGAAGCACATTATCGACGGATTCGCGAGCCCACCTATTTGAGGGATACCCTTTGAATGGAACGTTACTCGGTCAAAGTTATTTAGGTCAAAAAGCGAGTTTGGCGGGATATTTATTTTATCCATTATTACCACGAGTTAAACCATCCAACGGTTACAAACGTTATGGAGGAGTAATGGACCACGTGTCAAGACGACATTTAATCGGATTTAATCGTGGTTACCTCAATGTACGTCTTTGTGACGAGTTTCAACTACCCACTTGTCTATATAATCGGTATCGTTACATAGCGATTCACCACTTGCAATTTACGCTTTATTTACGCAAAATCTACATCGTGTGAACACGGATTTAAGAGCAATTTTCTTCATCCTTTTCTTATTTCAATGGCGGAAAAGATTGAGGTTCAAATCGAATCAAGCCAAAGTGTAAGAGGCTATGTTGTTGATGCAAATCAAACGAGAGTGGCCATTAATATAGGTCGAAGAATAAGAAGATTTGCGGGGATTTGGAGAATATACTCAACATCGAGATTAGAAACGATATCATACACCAATGTTATTGATTTCTGGAAGAATATGGTTATAGAAGAAGGAACTGAAGCCTTCAAAACCACTGTGAATGGTGAGGAGCTTGTAATCTCCTCCAGTCTGTTGAGACAAGTGTTTGGTTTTGAAGAAGTTGTTGATGGTTCAGTCAATCCTGAAGCTATGGGATTGGACAAGATGGCTTTTGTAGATCAGATCAAGACAGAAGCAACTATCAAATCAGTACCAGGCATCAACTGCAAAAACATTGGTATTGAATATAGTCTGCTGAGCAAGCTCATTGCAAAGAACATACTTGGGCTAGTTGGCAGCATGGATACTCTATCAGGACCCAAGATAGAGCTGATGATTATCATCTGCAGGAGCATGAAGTTTGAGTGGGCTGGGTACTTTATTCATTATATGAAGAAAGTTGCGAAGGAGGACAAACTAGGGAAAAGGAAATCAAAGGCCTTACCCTTAGGTTTGATGATTCAGACCCTGTTGAATCACTTGGAGGTTCCTGACCTTGAACCAGTTGACATAAATCAGTCCAGATACAAAAAGGAGATTGATTATGCAATTCCTGGACTTGATGATGATGAAGAGATTGCTGGAGAGGCTGCTGATGATAATGATGATGGAGATGATGGTGATACTGGTGGTGAGCAGGTTCAACAAACTAAGAAGATATCTATCAAACCTACTGCACCAAAGAAAACTGCTGGAAAGAGAAAGAGTGCTGATGTTAGAAAGACTTCAGAAGTCTTGAAATCAAAAAGAACAAGAAGGGAAACAGCACAGACTGTTGAGTCTGCTGAGGGTCAAGTGGAGGTTACTGACCCTGTTGTGGCTTCAAGAAAAACTGTTGGAGAAATTTTTAGAGAACAACAGAAGGAAGCTAGTAGAAAAAGAAAATTGACTAGAAAAGTTGATGATGATGAACCCCTATCCAAGAGGATGAAGGAGATTGCCAAAAAGAAGAAATATGGCAAGGGGAAAGAATTGAAAAACTTGGAAGCTCAAAGAGTCCAAGAGGAAGCATCAGTAGAAGTGGAAGAAGAGAATTTGTTGAGGGCCGAGCCTCTAACTATCATTCCACCGGTTGTTATCGGTGATTCCTCGAATGAAGAAGTTATCAAGTCTACGATCTTTGAACGGGTTGTTTTTGAGCAATGCTGTAGAGGATGTACGAGCGATCTACCGACCCCGAGCTTTCTTTGTAGTATCCCCGAAGAACCACGACAAACCACCGAACACGAACTCTTTGTGGTGGTTGACGAGGTGATTGGAGACTTGGTTGAAGACCTGCAAATTTGGCAATAGTTCAGGGGGAAGAGCAGTCTGCTGCTAACCCTGCTGATGAGCATGTAAGTCAGGGGGAACCAAGTGTGATACGGATGGAAGTAGTAGGTACAAATGTACAATCACGGCAACCTGCCGACTTTCAAACATCGTAGAAGATACCATGAATCGCTTGTTGGAACCTTTGGAGGTCAACAAGCTACGGAGCTTGCTCCCGGGAGATCTTTTATGCCATTTGAAAGGCATGTGAAAAAGAGCAAGAAAAGCGAAGAGTATGTGGATCCCAAACTTGACAAATTGCGATTACTTCCGTGGAAGTTTGGGTTCTACAAAAGACAAAAACCAAATTTGCTCAACCAATGACGATTTTGAAGAATGGGTTTTTGACAAGTTGGGAGTGGAAAACTTGCTTGGATCGATTGATACAACCTTGCGCAATCAAGGCGATGGATACGTTTGATGAGCAACGAAGGAGGAGGGTATCAAATTTAGAGATCCAAGAGATGGTCCCGATGATTCTTCTTCATCATCGGATAGTAGAGGAGATTTTCCCTCGGACCGGGAGAATCAAGTGGGGCTGCACTAACACATGTACCATCGTACAACGGTCCACGATCTTTGGTAGATCTGCGAGGGCCGCGGATTTGGAGAAATGGATGAGGATCTACAAGATCTCACCATGGATGATCTAGAAGCACTAATCAACGAGGGAATTACATTGAGTCTTTGGTAAATTTGGTGATGAACCAAGCACATTTCATGTTGTAGAGCCTCTTGCACAACTTTGAAGATGTACGGAATCTTTGATTTGGATGTGGAAAAGACCACGACTTCAGTGAACCAAGTGTTAGTTCTGAGGAATCCATTGAATATCAAAGTGGATTTGACTTTGAAGGGATTCTCACCAAAACTGCCATGATTCTAACCAAGATTGGTCATGCAGAAGGTTTCCAAGTGGATAATGAGGCTATATTTAATCCACGGGAAATTGAAGAGGAGGTACGGAGTTCTTGAGGTACAAACAGCACCTGGACAAAGGTTGGAACAGGAGGTACGGTTGCTTTGAGTCTCAAACGACACCTGGACAAAGGTTGGAACCGAGTTGGGTATGGAGGAAACCCCGTTGTTGTTGTTGAAATTTCTTGTAGTAGAGCCTGCTGGAGCCAAGGTCCCGTAGGGAAGGATAGCCGGCGGAGGCTGGCATTAATGAGGATGAGCAGCTGTTGGACTATGACTACAATGATGAAGAATTTCAAATTTTTGGAGAAGAAGAAGTTGTTGAAGAACCTGCACAAGATCCTATCCTTGAAGATGTTCTTGGTGCAATGGTTGAGGAAGGACCTCCCCCTGCTGGGAGAGATATGAGTAGAGCAATGGTCATCAGCAGACAACAGGCACAATATAGAGTTGAGGAGCACAACGATGGAACTGCGACGGTAGAATGGCCGGTGGAGTGCCAATTGAAGTTGTCAATGAGTTAAGAAGCGTAAGAAATGACATGCAACAGTTAAGAACTCAATTGGACGAGCAAGAACGAGAGATTTGAAGAAGCGATGAAGATGGTAAACGATAATAGACAATCTGCGATACGGTTGCTTCAAACTTTGCATCTACTCAAAATGCAATGAATAATTTGATACTAGATGTCAAGGGTATCAAAGTTGGAAATAAAGCCAAAGACAAGTTTCTAAAAGATCAACTTGTCTCTATACATGAGAAACTTGACAAGCTTGCTTTGAAGCTCCCAAACTTCTTTGAGCTGTTCTTTGCACAACAACTGCTATGCACGATCCCAAACTCACCGAAAGGATCAACGGACCGGAAGAGACCCCGCAATCAAGGATTACTTCACTTGATACTAGAAGCGGAACAATGGCGGGTCAATTACACGAGTGATAGTATCACGGGAAGCTATTCATGGCCTCATCTCACGTTTTGTTGATGATGTCACTAAGGGGGAAGAGGGCCAATCACTGCGGCAAAGGAGGCTGCTAGACTCTTTGCACGAAGAGATGGACTGATGATACAAATGCTTTTAGGCAACTTTGCACTGGCGAGTGCAACTCAGCGATGATCTCCTATCACGGTACAAGAAAGAGTTCCATAACGAAGGAGACCCTATCGTGACATGGGATTTCATGAAGGTCTTAACTCCTTCTTGAGTTTGAAGTTTTGGGAGGCAAGGATTAGAGCTTTAAAAGCAAATACCGAGAGGTAGAAGAAGTAGCAAAGGTGAAAAGGTCTTGCCAATTACAAAAGCAAAAGATTCCTTTGAATGAATTTAAGGAAATTTGTATATGAAGTTTGGCTTCGGGGTGAATCGAGATCAATCTTGTCTGCTGAAGCATGGAATTGGTGGAAACAAGTCAATTCTTATATTGACTTTACACTAATTGAGAATGAATGGATGATTGAAATGATAGAAGAGATCGAGCTTACCAAGAGCAAGTGAGAAGGCTAGACAAGAAAGAGAGAAGAGACAATAGATCGGCTACTTATCACTTTGTTTATCTTTCTTTGTATCTAGTTGTAATAGCGTGAACAAATATTTATAATGAGAATTGATTTGAATTTGTTGTTTGTGTTTTTATCTTTTTGCTTTTTCGATTAGGTGAGGGTAGTGGCATCATCACCAAAAAGGGGGAAATTGTTGGACTTATTTCTTAGTTTTGATGATGAGTGCCATACTATTTGTTATAGTGCAAAGGCAAAAAGATGTCTAGATAAAATGTATAGGTTTATTAGAGTTTGATTCATAAATAGGTTTGATCAAACAAGCAACGTAAAAATTTCTTGTTGTTTATCGACGGGCGGGTCTAGGTCGATAGGGTAAATAGGTCGTAGACTTGTCGGGAACCTGTCGAAGGCGAAGAGGCGAAGGCCGAGGGTTCAAACTCAGTAAATGAAGGCTAAGGGATCAAACTTAGTATTTAATGTCAAGGATATGGAATCAATATTTAGGCAAGTCTGTGATAACCTAAACTGATTACATATACCTTGTGTAGAAGGTCTAAGTTCCACAAGTTGGATGATGTTTGGAACTCAGTTATATTTAAAATGATGTAATCTAACTTCACAAATAAAAGTTGGATAAAAGGAATCGAAATTTGCATTATATTTTACGGACAAAAATATGATGTTCGGCGGACGATTGGATTTACGACGCAGACTAATGAAACCGGCGATATATACCTCGATTAATTCAAGATTATTGGAAAGTTACATGGATAAGAACGACCAACTACCTCGACTTATCAAGCAAATCAAAGGTGAGATTAAAAAGACGTTGGGATGATCCATATTTTTATCCATTGGATACAAGTCAAAGGGGTGGACGGTACGCTTTGTCAAAAGTATTCTGACGAGTGTCGATCCTATGAATAATGACGAGAATGCGGTGAGGATGGGACAAATACAAGAAACGGTCACATTTGAATTTCAAATTCAAGTCACATGCATTCCTACCTATAAATAGAGGACTTTCAACTCAAGAAGAAGGTGATGAATTTTGGAATAAACTTCAAGTGATAACACCGAGTGAAAAACACCTATTTGAACTTACCGAGCTTAAAATTTCTTGATCTAGTTATTTTCTTCAAGTGAATTCGTGTTCAATTTGCATCAAGCATACACACTTGAAGGCGCAAGCTCTTGATTATATCATCCTAATCAAGGCGCTTTGCAAATTGAATCATTTAATTGATTCATTCTCTATTTTATAAAGAACTGCGAAGACAGTGAAGCATACGTTAGGTGTGAAAGGCTTGTTGGTTTGTGGTGGAGGTGGTGAAGAGGCAATTCTACCCTTCAAGGACCGAGTGGAAGACTCGGGAGCGACAATCCTACTTTGTTCCCGAGTTTTCGGTTGTGAAGCCATAGTTATTGGTGAAGGACAAGCAACCTAGGATTCTTTGTAATAGATAACTCAAAGATCTCTAGTGAATTTCCTCCAACATCACGGGAGAAGAGTGGACGTACGGGATTACATCACACGGAACCACTATAAAATCTCTCTACTTACTTACGCATTTATTTTTACGCACTTAGTTATTATTCGGATCAACTCTTGAATCTAGAAAGCGAAATCACACACATACACTGCGAGTATCTAATACTTGGTAACATATTTAACAACAAGTAACAAGGCTTAATTTTGATATTATTCCGCCGCACAAATTCAACAAAGCGGGCGTCGTAGACTACGTGTATCGGCGGAGCTGCGAGGTCTCGACAGACTCGAAGTATCAGGCCGCCGAAGTTGCGAATTTGTTAACTCCAAAGTTTTAAGTGTTAAGTTTATTCACCCCCCCCCCCCCCCCCCTCTAAACTTAACTAAAGCCTTTTCAAGGGACCAACACCATTGTCTACCAGAAACTGAGATAGAGTTTCATACCAAGCTCTTGGTGCCTGCTTTAATCCATAAAGAGCTTTTCTGAGTTTAAAGACTTTATCAGTTTGATCTTTAATTTCAAATCCTAGGGGCTGCTATACATAGACAACTTCTTCAAGTATCCCATTCAAAAATGCACTTTTAATGTCCATTTGATACACTTTGAATTTCTTGTGTGCTGCAAAGGCAAGAAATAACCTGATTGCCTCCAACTTTGCAACTGGAGCATAAGTTTCATCGAAGTCTGTCCCTTCTGCTTGTGAGTATCCTTTGGCTACAAGCCTAGCTTTATTTCTGACAATATTTCCATCTTCATCAAGCTTGTTTCTGAAAACCCATTTGGTACCGATTATGTTGACATGATCTGGCTTATCCACCAATTCCCAAACTTGATTTCTCTCAAATTCATTAAGTTCTTCTTGCATGGCTTGAATCCAATCTGGATCATTTAAAGCTTCTTCAATTTCTTTTGGTTTAGTCTGAGATAGAAAACATGCAATCATAGCATCAAGCTGATGTCTTGTCCGAACTCCTGCTTGGAAATCAACTATCACTTGTTCTTCAGGGTGATCTCTCATCCATTAGTGTACAGGAGGTTGCATAAAAGGGTCTGCATTCTGTTGAACTGGTTCTTCATGAATTTCTTCTTGATTTCCTTGAGCTTGATTGTCTTGAACTGGGTTAATTTGGTGTTATTCATCTGTAGGTTGAAACTGAGATTGATCCTGATCTGAAGATTCTGAGATCCTTAATTTTCCAATATCGATAAAAACTAATTCTGGTGTTGCTGCTAACTGAGACTGGGAAACTGGTTCATGTTTGTCTTCAGTTGTTTCACCAGGAAAGTTTGGTTCATCAAATACTACGTGTATAGATTCTTCATGTTTGAGGGTCCGTTTGTTCAGTATTCTGAATGCCTTGCTGACACTTGAGTATCCCAAAAGTATTCCTTCATCAGCTTTAGGCTGAAAAACCTTAAGTTGATCCTTTCCATTATTGTGTATGAAACATTTGCTTCCAAATGCATGAAAGTATGAAACATTTGCCTTTCTTCCATTCTAAATCTCATAAGTTGTCTTTTCATGTCTTTTGTTCATGAGTGCTATGTTCTGTGTGTAGAAAGTTGTATTAAATGCTTCTGCCCAATATCTTTTGGGTAACTTTGATTCATAGATCATTGTCATTCCAGCTTCTTTGAGAGTTCTATTTCTTCTTTCAGCTACTCCATTCTACTAAGGTGTTGTTGTAGCTACATGATGATGTAGAATGCCATTTTCTACACAATATTCAATGATTATATTGAGAAATTCAATTCCCTTATCTGATCTAATCTTAACAACTGTTACTCTTTTCTGATTTTGGAGTCTCTTGAGAAGTTCTGTGAGTTGTTACTTGGTTTCACTTTTCTTTGATATGAAGATAACCCATGTATATCTTGAATAATCATCAATTACTACCAAGGTGTATTTCTTTCCCCTAACACTGATTGGTGTAATTGGTCCAAATATGTACATATGCAACAGTTCTAAAACTCTGGTTGTTGAGTCTTTGAGACTTAGTCTTAAATCTTGCTTTGGTCTGCTTCCCTTTGAAACTCCAATATAGTCATTCACCCAACATGTCCTCCCGGTCTATCTACTCCTGGGATGATCTCCAGTCCAAGTTCATCACCGAATTCAAGTCCGTGGGCCAACCGAAGAAAAATCAATCTGACTAATATGAGATCCGGCAAGGCGAGAATGAATCAGTTCAAAGCTATTACAAATGGTTCACTTGAGTGTACAAACAGACAAGAGGACTGAGCGATGAGGTTGTGATGAACAGGTTCTAGAGCAGGCTCGTGAGGGGTTATCTAAAAGCCGAGTTTACCTTACGCCAACCAGAGAACCTGCAAGACATGCTCGGGGCAGCAAGGAAGTATGGCACTTCCGACCCTCGACCTTCTTCCGCGATCAAGTTCACCTAGTGGAGAGGAGGCTTAATTTGCACCGTGTTGGGCCAGGTCATTGGACTACCATCACTGCCAACGGCTGGAGAAATTTCGTCACCACCCCAGTGGGGGAATACAACTTGACGTTGGCGCGTGAGTTCTACTCCGCTTTGTCGGAGAACGGTCATGCCGATCGTACCACCGATGATTGCGCCCGTGGAGTGACGGTGGATTTCACCCCGGCCTTCCATAAATGATTTTTATGGCCTCCAAAATCCTGCTGAGGATTATGACTCCTCTTGGAATCTTGATGACGAGATTGACTATTATGATACTCGGCTCGATGCCTTCCAGTTTTTGCTTCGAAACGAGTGGGAGGATGGCACGGATGTGACGGCCGATATGCTGGATCATAGAGAGAGGGAGTGGAAATGCTTCCTGTACACTCGGGTCTTCTGTCTTCCCGTTTTTAATGAAGTTACCGATGCCGAGGTGTTTGTTCTCTACGCCATTTCGGTCCCTGAGGTGACAATCAACTAGGGTCGCCGATCAACCCTAGGTTTTTCTTCTCCTAATGGCTAGAACAAGAAACTAAATTTTCTTTTCTTTTTACTAAAAGTGGCGCAATTTGTGATTGATAATTGTGTTGAGAAGAACTCTCTTTATATATGAAATTAACTAGTCAAGAGAGAGTTTTCCTTTTCACAATCCAATTTCCCTTTTCCAAAAAAAAAAGATATTTGTCATAAAATAAGAGATAATCTCCATAAATGAGATAATGATTATAAAATTAATCTCTTATTTTTCCATTAATTATCTAACAAATAAATAATTAATTAATTACACATATTTTTTCCCTAATTTCCTCACAATATGTGGCGAGACATTTGCCATTAATTTTAATAGAATTTTTTTATCTATTTTACATATTATTTACCAAATAAATAATATTCGTATACTCATTAAATAGACCAAATATTTAATTTATTCTCGAGGTTCCACAAAACGAGAAAACACTCGCGTGTTAGGAGCCAACCCGGGGACCATGGACCTATAACCAGTAGCTACAATAAATTGAATAAAATATTCATCGAACATAATATTTCTACTCAACTTATTAATTCCGGAATTACGCCATCATAAATCCGAAACTGAACTCTATCGATTATAGATATAACTGATGACGGTCAAATTATACCCGTAAAAGTCATCAACATTGTCCTTAAATCGGGATTAATAATACATATTTTATGATAAATCGCAGGTATATATTTATTATTTAATGTTATGTGATTTATGTTATATAATTTGGTATTTATCCATTTATAAGATATAATTTGGTATTTATCCGTTTATATTATATAATTTGGTATTTATCCGTTATTTAAATATGATTTATTTTAGGATAAATATTTATTTTTCAGATTAAGATAATTTTTGGAGGATAAATATAAATGGAAGAATTAAATTACAAGATATATCCAAGAAAATCCAAGATGCATTGAAGATAAATATCGGATAAGCAAAAGAGGAGGAGTAAAGCATGACAAGAGCAAGCGAGCCAATCCGAAGCTTGGGAAATAAGTGGCGGCGGCACCCTTCCACACGCATAAGGGGGGCGCATTTTTTATTCTGAGATCGGCCGGGAGTTATCTCTTATTTATTTTGATATTTTGAAGTATATCACTTAATTAGCTTGAACCCCTATAAATAGAGGCATGTAGTACACGCCATTTATACACCATAGAAGAATACAATTCACAACATTTGTTTTATTTTCAATATATGTTTTCTTTATTTTATGTTCTTTCATTACGGAGTCGTTAGAATCTCCGGTTAGGGATCGTATCGAGGAGTGGGAATCAAGCTCATCTTCGAGGGTAATGTCTACTCTATTATGCAATCTTTATTCATAGATCTAATTTTCGTTATGGAGTAGTCGTTTTGTGTATTGATTTCATTATGTAGTTAATTTACGAACCCATGTTTATGTAGATCTGAGACATAAAAGACGTTTCACGAGCAAATCTGGTTCAGATCTGAGCTTGTTGTTAGCAAGATCTGTGATGTTCTTGATTTGTCCGTGAATGGCTTCGACTACGACAGTTCTCTCGCTTTGTAATTTAAACGAGTAATTAAACTTGATCAACTTAATTATTTGTCATCTTAATTTAACATGAGACCTAAAAAGTGATTGTTACTTAGGACAGAGATTGAATCGGTGTCTAAGAAGTACGCCTAATCATAGGAATGTTGCTTAGATGAGGTTACGGTTTATACCGGCATCCCTAGTTTCGTAATTTTGTCAGAAGTTATATGAGATGGAGACTAAAAATGTGAAATCACGTAATGGAGACACTATGATCTAGATGGCCTAACCGGAGCTAGATCTATTTTAGGGGATGACTCCCGTAGTCAGAATAATTAATCTTAAATGTCTTGTTTTGTCTCGTCGTCAGTCTACATAGCATGGGGGAGTAATTACTACTAGCGTTATCAATACCGTTTGTCAATTATTCATAAAACCTATAAAATAAGTGTCGTTGTGTCCTTTGTTGGTTGTGTGTTTCTATTGTGTCAATTTTAATTCTACGTTATTTGTTGGTCGTAGACCGCCTTTAATTTGCTTTTTAGTTTAATAAGTCATATTTCGTTTAAACCGAGTCTCTGTGGGATCGACCTCGACTCTATCTAACTATACTAAGATTGAACCTAGTTCTCTTGCTAGTGTGTTATTTAGGTATAGAGTATTTTTATTACTTGACCCGACATCAAGTTTTTGGCGCCGTTGCCGGGGACTCGTGTTATTAAATTAAGTATAGCTTATTTTTTTAAAAGTAAATTCGTAAATATTGTGAATAGAGTCTGATTTAGTTTCATTTTTATTTAGTCTAGTCAAAGGCCTAGCCTTTTAAGTTTTTAATTGTTTTATTGTTTTTTGCTATTTTATAGTACGCTACTCGGAAATCGAAGGAACCGCTTGAGCCATATAATCCTGAAATAGAGAAATTTGCAAGGCGAAATAGAAAGTTAGCTAGAGAACTGGCTAAGCAAGGAGAAGAAGATCCAAATCTTGAGGAAAGCGAGCACGAATTGGAAGAAGGACATACAACCGATCATTCTGAGCATTCTGAATCTGAGGCGGAAATGGAAGGCATTCTGAACAATCCAAACCATGTACCTAATCCTGAACAAGTTATCAATAATGCCAATAATGTTAATAATGCTAATAATGGAAACCAAGCCCTAGCTCAAGGAGCGAGGCGTACTTTACAGAGTTATGCAACACCTACTATTGAGCAATTCATTCCCGCTATCGTAGCACCGTTAGACCCTGCGGAAGTCTATCACCCTAGGCCTAATGTAATTCAAATGGTGACCAACTATTCCACTTTTCATGGAATCCAAAATGAGGATCCTGGTGTTCACATGACAAATTTCTTGGAAATCGTTAGCACTATGAAACCTGAATTAATCCCGGAGGGTAACATTCATCTTAAGCTTTTCCCTTTCACTTTGAAAGATAAATCTAAGCAATGGCTTCTCTCTATAGAATTTGGATCTATCACTACTTGGGAACAATTGTTGCAAAAATTCATGAATAAGTACTTTCCTTTAGGAAAAACCTTTAAGTTACGCCAGGATATCTTAGGATTTAAGCAACAACCTGGGGAGAGTTTTGATCAAGCTTGGGAGCGTTTTAAGGAAGCTATGAGAAAGTGTCCTCATCATGATATCTCTCTTTGGATTTTAATGCAAACTTTTTACCATGGATTGAGAGAGACTGAGAAAATTAGAGTAGACGCCTCTAGCAATAGAGCGTTTGTTCTTTTATCTCCTGAGGAGGCACAAGGAAAAATGGAGCAAATAGCGATGAATAGTCAATGGGGAGGCAATGACATAGCTGCTGTGAAGATGGCCACTGACATATTCGAGGATAGTGCATCTACCAAAATCTTAGAACAACTGTCTGTTATCAACAATAAGGTAGATTGAATGCAAGAGAGGATGGAAAGAGTAGATAAAGGGACTGGAATCGAAGTGACCCCTCAAGGGGAGAATGCTGGTACTGAAGAAGCCAACTATATTAGGAAACAAGGAAATCAATGGGGAGGGTATAAACCTAACCATAACCATCCTGGATTCCGATATAGTGACCCTAATGCAGGAGAAGGGCCTAAACCGCCTACTACTTATGTGCCACAGCAAACTAAAACATTTGGTTGGGAAGCTGCAATAGAAAAATTGAGTAATGTCGTTACTGACAATATGGGACAACTTTCAAAATCGATGGCTGATTTAGCCACTAACTTTAGTCAATATTTTCAGAACACCGATGCTAAGGTATCCAACCAAGAAGCCATAGTCCAGAATCTCACTCACCAAATAGGACAACTAGCGAGCAAGTCTCAAGTTAGACCTCCTGGAGGATTGCCAACCAACAACGATAAAAATCCTAAGGATTTGAACGCAATCATGACTAGAAGTGGGAAAGAAGTAACTCCACCATCCTTGAAAGAAAAAGAGAAAGTAGAGGAGAGTAAGGATGGTGAGCCAAGCAAGGAAGGAAATGCCTCTGAAACCTCACCTGAGCAAGAAACCTATAAAGAACCTGCTGGCCCTAGAGTTGAACTTTACAATAACAAGTATCCTATTTTCACTGATGTCGATCCTTCAACCTTACCTTATCCTCCATGCAAACCTAAGCCTAAGGTTGATGACAAGAGGTATAAGAAGTTCATCGATATCTTTAGAAAGTTACACATCAATATACCTTTAGTTGAAGAACTGGCTGAGATGCCTGTGTACACTAAGTTCTTGAAAGAAGCTGTCTCTACTAAGAGGAAACTCCTAGATTTAGAGACCATTTGCCTAAATGAGGAGTGCTCAGCCATTCTTCAGCATAAGCTACCCGCCAAGTGCAAGGACCCGGGAAGTTTTCTCATTCCCTGCACCATAGGTAACGTATGTTTGAACAAAGCCTTGTGTGATCTAGGAGCAAGCGTAAATCTGATGCCTCTATCCATTTTTCAAAAGCTAATTATGAAAGACCTTAAAAATACTTCAATTACTTTACAATTAGTTGATCGTTCGGTTAAGGAACCTTGTGGAGTGGTTGAAGATGTGCTAGTAAGAGTTGAGAAGTTTGTGTTTCCGGTCGACTTTGTTGTGCTAGATATGGAAGCTAACTACGAAGTGCCCCTAATCCTAGGAAGACCTTTTATGGCCACTAGTAGGATGCTTATCGATTTTTACAAAGGAGAGTTAGTGTTAAGAGTTAATGGGGATGAAATAGCATTCAATGTGCTTGACACTATGAAGACACCTGATGATGAAGAGGATGCATGTTTCATGTTGGATTCTGTTGACAAGCTTGTTAGTGATTTCCAACAGTATGAGGATATTAAGGATTTCCTCGAGGCTACCTTAGAGTTAGAGGATGAAGTGCCATATGAAAAGAGCGAGGAAGAAAAAGTGATATGGCCTGGATGTAGTAAAGGAACCCCTAGACATGTCGAGGAGATGAAGTCTACCGAGGTTGAGAAATCCTACCATAGACCGACATGGCATAAGTTCTTTGAACTTAAGCTAACCGGACAAAAGTTAAAGACCTCTTTAGAAGAACCTCCTACGCATCTGACATTGAAGCCTATGCCTGCACATTTGAAGTATGTGTTTCTTGAGACGAGACCTTGCCGCTTATTATCTCTTCTGCCTTGACTGAAACCCAAGAAGAAAAGCTGATGAGAGTATTGAGAGAGTATCGCGGAGCATTTGGATGGAATATAGCTGACATCAAAGGCATCAGTCCCAGCGTTTGCATGCATAAAATCTCCGTTGATCCTGCAAAGAAAGCGGTTGTACAACCCCAAAGAAGGTTGACTCCACAATTGAAGGACGTGGTTAGGGATGAAATTATTAAGATGTTAGAAATGGGAATCATCTTCCCTATTTCTGATAGTGATTGGGTTAGTCCGATCCACGTAGTTCCTAAGAAGGGAGGTTTTACGGTGCAAGCTAATGAGTTAAATGAGTTGATTCTTGTTAGACTCATTGCGGTCATAGAGTGTGCATTGACTTTAGGAAAGCGAATGATGCTACTCGTAAGGATCACTTCCCCCTCCCCCTTGATTGATCAAATGCTCGAGAGTACGAGCGGACATGCGTTTTATTGTTTCCTTGACGGTTACTGCGGATATTATCAAATTCATATTTCACCCGAGGATCGTGAGAAGACCACTTTTACGTGTCCATATGGAACATTTGCTTATGACAGAATGCCCTTTGGTTTGTGCAACGCACCAGCAACATTTCAAAGATGCATGATTTCTCTGTTTGCTGATATGGTTGAAGATTTCCTAGAGATCTTTATGGATGATTCTCCGTATTTGGAGATGATTTTGATTCATGTCTCAAGCATCTAGCAAGAGTGTTGAAGAGATGCGAGGAGACGAATACGGTGCTTAAGCGGGAGAAATGTCATCTTATGGTTCTTGAAGGCATAGTACTTGGCCACCGTATTTCAAAGAACGGTATAGAGGTGGATAGAGCAAAAGTTGAGGTGATTGAAAAACTGCCTCCACCAACCAATCTTAAGACTTTGCGAGGTTTTCTTGGCCACGCAGGATTCTACCGTCGGATTGTGAAGGACTTTTCCTTAATCTCTTGACCTCTTACCGAATAGTTGGCCAAGGATGTGCCATTTGTGTTTACTAATGAGTGCATGAAAGCTTTCAATAAGTTAAAGAGCATGCTTATTACTGCACCCGTTCTGATTGCGCCTGATTGGAATCTACCTTTTGAGTTGATGTGCGATGCAAGTGATACAGCTGTAGGTGCTGCCTTAAGGCAAAGAAAAGACAAAATCTTTAGGCCCATCTACTATGCTAGTCGAACTTTAAATGCCGCTCAAAGGAACTATGCAACTACTGAGAAAGAACTTCTAGCTGTCATCTTTGCATTTGACAAGTTTAGATCTTATCTAGTAAGATCTAAAGTCACTGTTTGGACTGACCATGTAGCTTTGAAGTATCTTTTGGCCAAACAGGATTCCAAGCCAAGGTTATTGAGATGGATTCTACTGTTGCAAGAGTTTGATGTAGAAATCCGTTATAAGAAAGGATCTGAAAATTTGGTTGCGGATCATCTTTCCCGTTTACAAATAGAGGATAATGAGCCAATGACCGAGATTGGAGAAACATTTCCTGATGAACAGTTATTCTCCATCAATGCCATACATGGAAAAGATGATTGCGGTGCAGTATCTTCGCGTATTGAGGTTGTGAAGGAGAATAAACAACCATGGTTTAAAGACTTTGTGAATTATCTATCCGCAAAATACTTGCCACCAAATCTCAACCCCCAAGAAAGAAAGAAATTCTTTAAGGATCTTAGGCAATATTATTGGGAAGAGCCCTATCTTTTTAAGCTAGGATCCAACAATGTCTTTAGGGGATGTGTGCCGGAAGAAGAAATGTATGATATCCTTAGACATTGCCATGCTTATGAGGCCGGAGGACATTATGGAGGAGACAAGACTGCTGCGAAAGTTCTCCAATGTGGTTTTTACTGGCCGACTTTGTTCAAAGATGCGCATCGATATGCTAAATCTTGTCATTCTTGCCAAATGATGGGAAATATCTCAAGAAGGAATGAAATGCCACTGAAGAATATCCTAGAGGTGGAACTCTTTGATGTTTGGGGTATTGATTTTGTGGGACCCTTTACTTCGTCTTTATCCAACCGCTATATTTTAGTGGCGGTTGACTACGTGTCCAAATGGGTAGAGGCCATTGCTTCACCTACTAACGATGCGAAAGTTGTCTTGAAATTCTTAAAGAAAAATATTTTTACGCGGTTTGGAACCCCTCGTGCCATTATTAGTGATAATGGAAGCCATTTTTGCAATAGGCCGTTTGAAAAGTTGATGATTAAGTACGGGGTTAGACACAAGTTAGCTACTGCTTATCACCCTCAAACAAGTGGACAAGTTGAGGTAACAAATCGAGAAATAAAGCGCATTATGGAGAAGGCTTGTGAATACGACTAGAAAGGATTGGTCGTTACGATTAGATGATGCTTTATGGGCTTATAGGATTTCGCTTATAAGACGACTATTGGTATGTCCCCTTATAAGATTGTTTTTGGAAAAGCATGTCATACGCGGTTGAACTGGAACACCGTGCCATGTGGGCTACTCGTATGCTGTATTTTGATGAGAGTTTAGTTGGAGAAAGAAGGTTGTTAGAGTTGACTCGCCTAGAGGAGTTTCGTCTGAAAGCTTATGAGAATGCCAAAATATTTAAAGAGCGCACAAAGAAATTTCATGATAAGAAGATATCGGATCGCACTTTTAAGGAAGGCGATCTGGTTCTTCTTTATAATTCGCGCTTGAGACTCTTTCCTGGCAAGTTAAAATCACGATGGTATGGCCCTTATAGAGTGAGTAAGGTTTTCCCTTCGGAATTTGTTGAATTATTGAACCTTAAAGATCAATCCACTTTTGTGGTTAATGGACTTGTGTGAAAGATTATGTTGGTCTTGGTCAAGGTAAGGAGGAGGAAGTCTTCACTCTTGAAGATCCCACCTATACTTAAACCATCGTTGAGTTAAGTCGAGCTGATGACTATAAACACAGAACTATTTCTTAAAAACTATCTTATGTTTTTGTTTTGTTTGAATAAAGTAGCATGAGACTGTTAAGGTTTTTTTTCATCTCGCCATGTTCCGATTCTAAGTTCGGAATAAACGAGGTTTTTTCCTTGATAGCCGACATGTGAGTTTTGTAGTTTTAACTCTTTGGTTTTCCGTGTCATTGGTTGTATGAAATAAAGTGGCTTAAATTGTTTTTGGATATTCTATATCTAATTACTGCCACCTTATTTTATAACTTCCATTGACATGTTATTAACGGTTTCGTGGAGTTTCTGTTTGGTTTGCGTAAACGGGTTTACGTTTGCTTCTCCACGACGTGCTTGGTCTACAACTACATTCTGCATCTACTTGAGAGCCGTTTCCAGAGCTAAGTGTCATGGATTTTATCTAACAAAGCAAACAAGTAATAAAATTTATAAATCCGGTATTCCCCAAGTGTAGGGATCGTAGTATAGCGATTAATACCGGAGTCGATCACAGGGAATCGGGGTATCTAGTTCATTAATTTTCCTAAGGTTGTTACTACTAAAACGAAACTAAAAACGATAAAATAAACTGGACAGAGGATTGTCAGTCCAAAGCCAGGAAGGATAAAAGCGATAATAAATAAATAAAACTTATAAACGAGGAAAAACAATAAAAACGATGATCATGGTGATTAAACAACGAACAAACAATAATCCACCGATCCCGCAACCCTCTATTTCCTCTCTAAAGTTATCTTGTGATGATTTAATTAAAGATGTGGTTCACCTATCAAAAGTATGAATTCCTACTCTCGTAGATAATTCGCCTATCAATCTCTCATCTCTCGATATATAAGATTGACGCTATCAAAACAAGGTGTAAGATCTCTCAATCTAGCAACCTAGAAATCTAACCTATCAACTCTCGTTATGTCAAGGTTAAAAATCCCATCTTTCCTATGGTGATCTAAGGTTTACACCGACTCTCATCATATGGTAAACATCAATAACAATTCATCTTTCGATATTGATTGCATAGCACATAAGCATAGGAAAAATACAACTTTAATCAAATTCACAAAACAAATCTAGATTGAAAATAAAGAACCTGCTGAAACGAATTCACATAGTTTGAACAATTGCTCAGCCTCCAAGCATTCAGCATAAAACGGCAGCAAAACGAAATAAAAAGCGGAAAAGAAACAAGAAAAATCGCAACCCCAGCCTCCCCTAAAGGGGGCTGGGGCCGCCTAGGGTTTTCTCCTAATGATTGTGTATCAATAGGTCTCAATAATGTATTTTTTAGGGTTGAAATCGCGCTGCTATTTATAGAAAACTAAGTCGGTTTTCAGCATGTCGGCCGTGGACGCCCGTCCGGAATTGTGGACGCCCGTCCAGATGGATTTGGACTTGCTCCGGACGCCCGTCCACCCAGCGTCCAAACTCTCTGTATCAAAAATCTTCTCCAGGACGCCAGTCCACTATTCTGGACGCCCGTCCAGGCTGGACGGGACTTGGACGCCAGTTCAGCTGGATCCAAATTCGAAATCTTCAACTCTATCTTTTTTTTCTCCTAGCCAATTCCATCCTTATCTCTTCTCCTCTTCATTAATCCGATTTTTAACCTCTTTTAATCCTCTTTTTGGTCGAAATTGTGTATCTACAAGATAATAAAACACACCAAAGCGTAACATAACTCCAAAACAATATAAAATCACAATTTAAGCACATAATTCGTTACGTTTTGCAATTTAACTATTGAAAACACCACTTGCTCAATATTTCAATTATAAAGCTCGATTTCTATGAAAACCATCCAGATATGGGGAAATTGACATAAAATATATCCTTATAAAACGTATAAAATCACCCGTAACACTAAGTCTTTTTCTTAAAATCTCATTTTTCTTTGTCATTGAGGGCAATGCCAAGTTTAAGTGGGGGGTAGAAGACTTAGCTATAATGTGATTTAATTGAAAATTTGAATGAAACGGTGAAAAATGAAAATTTTTGAACAAATGCCAAATTAATTATCTCGTACCCTTAGAATTGTGAGTTCTTATACATAGAATTAATAGGAAATGAACCAAGTTGCATGAGTACATGATCACTTTATACTTATGTGAATGTAGATTTAAGGATATTCATGCCAACTACGCAAGTAGTTATTTATTATTTGCTTACTCAATTCGAATCGACGAATTCCACACAAATCATAATAGCGAGAAGAATTATGTGTACATTGCGTAGATGATTGGTTATGCGGACTAGAGTCGATATTTATCTACGATGTATTCTTATCTTCTAGCCATCAAAGCGGAGTAATAAGCTTGAGAATTATACGTGTTTTGACGAAATGTTAGACACTTAGACTTGTAGTAACATTACCAAAGTAGCTTCGCGCTTGTGGTAATATTCAATGCTTCTACTAATCCGTGAGAGAGGGATTCTTGCAATGCATACTTTACTTTTAAAGCAAGTTTCTTTCTTGAGAGGTGTTAAAGCTTGAAACTACGGAAATGCGAAAAAATTCAAATTTTTGAGAGGCTTGAGTGTTTTTCTCGGTCTCAAGTCCAAAAACCCCGTGGATGACGCTCTTGCTTATTGCACCATGTCTTTACCCATTGTGAGGCTTAAGGAGTGAGAATGCTGATGTTGGTAGGTTAAGACTTCGAAGTTAGCATAAACATTAATCTTGCCACGAATAGATAAAACTAAACGCACATGCACACGTCAGTTCGATTCATGACGAGTAGTGAATAATGGATACCTTATGAGCATAAGTGGTATGAGTTGACTCGAGTTTCTTGTATAAGTATGATTTGACCATGGAAATTGTTGTCTTGGGGAGTGACTTATTGATGCTTTGTTCGGGACGATCAAAGTCTAAGTGGGGGGTAGTTGATGACGGTCAAATTATACCCGTAAAAGTCATCAACATTGTCCTTAAATCGGGATTAATAATACATATTTTATGATAAATCGCAGGTATATATTTATTATTTAATGTTATGTGATTTATATTATATAATTTGGTATTTATCCATTTATAAGATATAAATTTGGTATTTATCCGTTTATATTATATAATTTGGTATTTATCCGTCATTTAAATATGATTTATTTTAGGATAAATATTTATTTTGTAGATTAAGATAATTTTTGGTGGATAAATATAAATGGAAGAATTAAATTACAAGATAAATCCAAGAAAATCCAAGATGCATTGAAGATAAATATCGGATAAGCATAAGAGGAGGAGTAAAGCATGACAAGAGCAAGCGAGCCAATCCGAAGCTTGGGAAATAAGTGGCGGCGGCACCCTTCCACACGCATAAGGGGCGCATTTTTGATTCGAGATCGGCCGGGAGTTATCTCTTATTTATTTTGATATTTTGAAGTATATCTCTTAATTAGCTTGAACCCCCATAAATAGAGGCATGTAGTACACGCCATTTACACACCATAGAAGAATACAATTCACAACATTTGTTTTATTTTCAATATATGTTTTCTTTATTTTATGTTCTTTCATTACGGAGTCGTTAGAGTCTATGGTTAGAGATCGTATCGAGGAGTGGGAATCACGCTCGTCTTCGAGGGTAATGTCTACTCTATTATGCAATCTTTATTCGTAGATCTAATTTATTTCGTTATGGAGTAGTCGTTTTGTGTATTGATTTCGTTATGTAGTTAATTTACGAACCCATGTTTATGTAGATCTGAGACGTAAAAGACGTTTCACGAGCAAATCTGGTTCAGATCTGAGCTTGTTGTTAGCAAGATCTGTGATGTTCTTGATTTGTCTGTGAACGGCTTCGACTACGTCGGGTTCTGCTTTGTAATTTAAACGAGTAATTAAACTTGATCAACTTAATTATTTGTCATCGTAATTTAACAAGAGACCTAAAAAGTGATTGTTACTTAGGACAGAGATTGAATCGGTGTCTAAGAACTACGCCTAATCATAGGAATGTTGCTTAGATGAGGTTACGGTTTATACCGGCATCCCTAGTTTCGTAATTGCGTCAGAAGTTATATGAGATGGAGACTAAAAATGTGAAGTCACGTAATGGAGACACTATGATCTAGATGGCCTAACCGGAGCTAGATCTATTTTAGGGGATGACTCTCGTAGTCAGAATAATTAATCTTAAATGACTTGTTTTATCTCGTCGTCACTCTACATAGCATAGGGGAGTAATTACTACTAGCGTTATCAATACCGTTTGTCAATTATTCATAAAACCTAAAAATTAAGTGTCCCAGTGTCGTTGTGTCCTTTGTTGGTTTTGTGTTTCTATTGTGTCAATTTTAATTCTACGTTATTTGTTGGTCATAGACCGCCTTTAATTTGCTTTTTAGTTTAATAAGTCATATTTCGTTTAAGCCGAGTCTCTGTGGGATCGACCTCGACTCTATCTAACTATACTACGATTGAACCTAGTTCTCTTGCTAGTGTGTTATTTAGGTATCGAGTATTTTTATTACTTGACCCGACATCAATAACTTATTCTCAGAAAGTCGAGTCAATAAGTGTCCATTGATATAATCATTACATACAGACTAACTCTCCATAGACTATCCGTAACGAAGCGGGATTATTTCCGTAAACCTTCTTCTTACATCTCATATTTATTTACCATTAACCCATTTAGTGATCAATTAGTTCATAACCAATATGAACTCGGCCGATCGATCGGTTTCTAGGATCAACAAATAAGTGGATTGTCTTTCTACTTCTCACGGGGAAAGAATGGATTCATATACGTGAGACACACACTCCTCACTCATTCCAGAATAGTGCCAATGTGAAAGTGATTCGGACCGTGCCTCTTAGAAATCCTTAACGAACACATCAAACCCTGTCTTGAAACAAGCAAGCGTCTGCAATCACTTCAGGATTAAGGTTAATCCATATATGATCATCTTGTGATTTAATAAGATTTCTCAATCACGGAATTATATGAGAAATACAGATTAAATCGGTCCAGTCATATATGACTACATCATATATAAATGCCCCACTCAGATAACCAATATCGATGGTCCGGATAAGACGGTCACGCCTCAAAGTGTTATGGGCGCATTAATGGTGGTTTAATGAATAGACCCCATACTTTGATTAAGTTCACCACGGATAACAATTTAAATGTATCACCATAAACTTAATCCTCGCGTGTGACACACACTAAGTTATATGACTACATATGACATAACTTAGGGTTTTCAATAGTGTATTATTTTACTTATAAGCACGAAGTAAATAATAAGATGAGAATAAATCTGTCATTTATTAATTATAAAAACAATTACATAAATTATCTTTCGGACGCTACTTCCAATGAGATATGACTTTTTACATAAGGCAAAAAACACAATGATGATGATGATGACGATGATGATGATGACGGCGGTGTTGAATTATCTAGACATGGTGGCTTAAATGATGACTTTGACGATTTTCCAACCGGGATTAAAGTTAAGTCAGATTTGGTGGATGTGCATACACCAATAAAACCTACAAAGGAAGTGGAAATTCAACAATGGTCTTCAAGTGCGGGGAGGAGTGAGGAATATTCAACTATGCAAGAGATGATCCCGGATATAAAGAAAGAGAACGATGTTGCTGAAAAAACGCAATAAAATCTGATTTGATTGTTTTTTTAAAGACGTTTTGTTTTCGACTCAACACTGAGTAACATTCTTTCCTCTTAATGGATTTTCCTATTGCGATTTTGCCAGTAAGAGGTTTTAAGAGTAATGATACGGGCGCGATGATAGTGCGCGACGAGCGACGACAATGTAATCTATACCGTTGATAATAATGTCTAAATTACCGTTGTTTTTCGTTTCGTTGTGCGCACAACCGTTATGCGTATCGTTGCTCATGTTTTAACGAGGCGGGATAGGCATTGAGGCTCTACAAAATTTCATAGGACGGGTTGGTTCATCTTTTATAATTTCTTTTCAGCCGTTTCTAATAAAAGTAAAATTCTGTTAAGAAAAAAAATATGAGCTAAAAGGGGGCTGATAAGGAAAATTAGCTATTTCTAGCAAACGGCAATCAATCCCTTTAGCACAATAAAAACCACACAAACTCAAAATCATATAGACATAAAGACATAAACAGGGCTTCCCAGTTCAATGTAAAATACAGCAAACTGGACAGAATTTAATTGAAACAGTTACAAAATTCGCTTAGCTTAGTATTAAATAAAGAAAGTAGTTATTGTGATTTTTGGCTGAATGCTAAAGATAATAACAATAGTAATAATGTAATACATATGAATACTTTGATCAAATCGAAAGCTCGGTCTTAGATACAAGAATCCCATCACTATCTGCATACAACCATTCCCCATCGCGAATCAAGGTTCCTGCAACATGAATCGGAACATGCTTTTCACCAACCCCTTTCCTGCTAGATTTCAAAGGATGCGACGCCAATGCACGTACCCCGATAGCACATGCGTTTATCTCATCGACATCCCTAATGCATCCGTTCACAACAATGCCGGACCAACCCATGTTTTGAGCAAGCAAACCAAGATTACCGCCTACTAAAGCGCATCTCAAGCTTCCTCCACCATCTATCACAAGAACTCTCCCTTCCCCTTTGCTTTCAATAACCTCCCTAACTAACACATTGTCTTCAAACACCTTTAAGGTTACTATAGGGCCTGAGAACGCTGCGGATTGACCGTATGTCTGGAAGATGGGTTGTAGGACACGTAGGTCACCGCTTGTTAGAAGCGATGCGTTTGTATCACAAACTTCTGCGGTTGCTAGTGAAGCCATGCCCTTTCCTGTTCAGTTTCTAGAACACAAATTCAGAATGCAGAGACTGGTAATTGAGGAAGTAAAAAGGTATACGAGCTTAGCGGGCTATAACTGTATACGACAACCAACTACTATTTTTCTTGCATATACGAACGTCTCTTCTGAATTATATAAGGACAGCAGAAAAAATTTGATGTCAATTGCCAGCTATAGAAAAATGCGAAATAATTTAGCCCTGAAAACCGATATACACGAAACAAGTCCAGTATTTTACTAAACATTGAACAGGCTCGCAAATAACAACTCCGGATTAAGAGCTCAGACTCTGTAAGCACGACCCGAGCCGAAATCCGAATTAGTCGGACCAGTTGTTTCCGATAATTGAGCTCTAAGCAAAAATAACAACTTTTATTTCTTGAAATGGTTAATGAAATCACATAATTCTAGCTAGACTGCTGAATAAGCTAGTCTAAGGGCAAGATCTTCATCTTTTCACAATAAAGATTAAAAGTTACAGCTAGCATTAATTGAAGCAGCTAATTAATTAAACCACAAAAGCTAATATTGGCAACAAAACAAAGAAAGATAATGGAATTTATTGTAAGGAAAAGATTTACCTGTGGTAGAAAATCTGAAAATGGAAAGCCTTATCCACTGGCTGGTCGGCGACGGTGGTAGTAAAGGATGGTGGTGGTGCCTTTAGAAAATTCGAAGCAAATGTTGCACAAGTAACCGGGTCCTTAAATACCATATCCTAGGAGTTTGTGCCTTAGCCACAACAACCGTAAGCATTAATGGGAAAAACTTGTCGGATTCTCCCATTCTTTTCCTTATCTTTTTCATTGGTTTTACACGAGACGTTCATTGTTTGTTTGACCTGCGGCACACTCACGTGAAAAACACGTTTTTAGACTATTAAACTTTTTTCCTCAAAAAAAAAATTTAAAAAAATTAAAAAATTAAAAAAAAAAAAATATATATATATATATGTGGCCCGATTTTCGAATACCGAGTCGCTTATTCGTAAATCGAACGCCCGCGCGTATATAATTAAATTTTTAATTATATTATACACGTAAGCCTAGAAGTCATCACAGAGAACATAGCGGAAGATAAAAAAAACTCGGAATTTAAAACTGTTACATCCAAGGGTAGAATAGGAAATTCAAATGTTGCCCATACAACATCTAATCCAAGATAGAACAGAAAACTCCAAAAAGGGAAAATCTAAGTTTTTAATCCAGCTATTACAAAAACCATTAGAGTCTAATCCAAAGTCTAACATAGCTAGATAATGACAAAAGATAAAGATAAATAATTAATCTTCATGATGGCACGAGGTCACTCCTCGTAGTACTCGTACTCATCATCTTCACCTGCATCACCTTCTCGGGGTGGGAAAACAACATAATAACGGGGTAAGTACAAACGTACTTAGAAAGGGTAAACCATATCAACATCATCAACAACACGATAAACATCAAACAGAAGATCAAGTATGTTTCACTCGCTCACCACACTCTACTAGTTCAACTAGTAGACTCGAAGAAAACAAAGACATTTGTTACATGTTGACCAAGGGTACTAAGCGGAATGAGAACGTGCATCCGAACACATTCAACACCATCAAGTGGCATGATGTCAAGATCATGTGGAAGCATTGCACAAAACTTGGATTCAGAGCCATTTCGTATGGCAATGATTCCATGTTGCGGGGTTGAAACGTACCTCACCATAGATCAACACGTTTTAGCTTTTAGACACATCAAGTACTTATTTAAGTGGTTAAACATTCACCAAGTAGATTACACAAAAAAGGCTTCTTAAGGACTCTAAACCACTAGACGACCTTAGATCATAGCTTAGCACATTGCACGAAATGTTGGGTACTAAGCCAACATCCACAAGAATAAGAGATAAGGTTTCCAATGCTCCCGAGTTTTCTCCCCGCGAGAGGGTCTCTACAAGTCTTGAGCCAAAGCCACCAGAAACCATAACCTTAACTTGTCACATAACATCGACGACACTGAACTCAAGTCAACGTCACATAAAGCCAACACAAATGTTCCAATGCTCCCATGAATTATGGTGCGGAGCCAAAGCCACTAGAACACTCACATTACACTTTACAACACTCCATATAAAAAGCTTCACACAAGTATCAAAGACGATACTCCTTGCAATTACATTATAGATGGGTTATAATATAATAACGAGAGAGCAAAACTTTTTGGTCACTGAAGGAAAAGTAAACCAAAATGAAATATGACTATAAAATATTATATAAAGTAAATAATGTCTTAATAGACAAAAGGAAGGTAACATGCATCCTTCTTTTGTTTTGTTGGGCAAACACAAAAGAGATAAATATTATTATAATAATTGTTGACCAACTTTAAGAAAGAAAAAGGGAATAACTCGGCAGCCCTACACTAATGCTGCAAAAGAAATTTGGTCCAAGACTTGGGAAAAAGTATTTGTTCCATTAAACTATATATATATTGCTTTAATGACTTACTTAAAGAAAATATATTTTTAATTCAAAATCATGGTGTTCTTCACTACTTCAAACACTAAAACAATTTCAAAATCAAAACTTTTATTACCAAACTCTAAATCCAACATCCTAAGGATATAAGAACATAAAATTAAGCACAACAACATTTAAATATATGGTTGAACACCCCCTTACCTTAGTTTGTCTTCAAATCTAGATCTAGAAAACTTTGAGCTCTTAAATCCACCAAGATGATTCCTTAGCTAGCTTCCTATTAATCAAAACGAAGATTAAGATGTAAGGATTCATTCTAAAAGCTTGAGGGCTCAAGAAACAACCAAGAACAACACTAGATTTGGGTAAAAACGTCCGGATCTAAAACGGGTCTTTGGGGCACTTACTTGATCACGAATTTTCTTGGATAGATACGTAGCCTTCGTCCTCGCGATCGTTTTGATATGAAGATCCTAAAAATCCAACGGTTAGATCTCCGGTAAAGTTGAATCTTCAAGAGGGAGCTTTCATGGCTTCTCCTCTCTCTCTTTCTCTTGATTTAAAAGTGTAGGAAGAAGAATGAGGTTTTTGGGGTCTTAGGGTTCAAGTTTGGGTATTTATAGGGAGTTGCATTTTTCCCAAAATACCCTTACTAATACCCTTCCTTCAACACCCATTTTCACACTTAAAAACTAAATGGAAAGGTAAATGATAAATCCCGAACCCACGAAAAGACTCTTTTACCCTTTCGTGAATTTTCGGGACATCACATCCTTCCCCCCTTAAAAGAGTTTCGTCCTCGAAACTTAAAGCATACACAGGAGGTTTTGGAAATCGGAAACTCGGTAAACATGTCGTTCTCGACTTCCCAAGTCGCTTCTTCGGGCGTGTGGTTACTCCATTGCACCAACACTAACGGAACTTCTCGGTTTTTGATCTTCTTCACTTTCCTCTCGAGCACACGAATCGGTCTCTCCTCATAGGACAAGTTTTCCTTGATCAACTCCGGATCAACATCGGCTCCCACATCCACTTGAGTTAAACACTTTTCAACATCGAAACGTGGAACACGTTGTGAACTCTAGACATACTTTCCGGTAACTCCAAACGGTAAGCCAAATTTCCAATCTTCTCGAGTATAACAAACGGTCCAACATACCAGGGCTTAACTTTCCTTTAGCCCCAAAACGTCTAACTCCTCTTAATGGTGAAGCCTTTAGGTAAACCCGGTCTCCCACATCGAACTCCAACGGCCTTCTTCTCGAATCGGCCCAAACTTTCGACGGTCTTGTGCACTCTTCATGTTCCTCCGAACCAAGGCGATTTTCTCCTTTGCTTGCTTTACTAACTCCGGTCCGGTGATCGTTTCTCGCCAATCTCATCCCAATAGAGAGGTGTCCTACACTTCCTCCCGTAAAGAGCTTCGAAAGGCGGCATACCAATGCTCGCGTGGAAAGCTGTTGTTGTAGGCAAACTCGCAATCGGAAGGTAGTCATCCCATGACCCGCCTACTTCCAAAACACAAGCTCGTAACATGTCCTCTAATGTTTGAATGGTCCTTTCCGGTGACCATCCGTACGTAGGTGAAAAGTGTACTCATGTCAAGCTTCGTGCCAAAAGCTATCCGTAAGCTCTTCCAGAATCTACTCACAAATGCGGGGTCTCGATCGGATACTATCGATAAGGGAACTCCGTGCAACTTCACGATGTTATCCAAGTAGATTTCGGTCAACTTGCTTCAAAGACATATTCTCTTTAAGCGGTAGAAAGTGTGCGAGACTTGGTCAAACGATCCACTATAACCCAAATCTTATCAAAGCCTTTTCCCGGTGCGAGGTAGACCACTCACAAAGTCCATTGTGATCATTTCCCACTTCCATTCCGGTATGTCCAAAGGATTAAGTAAACCTCCGGTCGTCTATGTTACGCTTTAATCCTTTGACAAGTGTCGCACCTTGCCACGAAATCGCAATCTCAATCTTCATTGATGGCCACCGGTAGTCTTGTTTCGGCTCTTGGTACATCTTGTTCGTCCCTGGATGAACCGCAAAGGCTATCTTATGTGCTTCATCCAAAACCTCTTGCCTTAGACCATCTACATTTGGCACACACAAACGGTTCATGTACCAGAGGTCTCCATGTCGATCAAGTTCATAGCCACGGCCTGGCTTAGTTCTTGCAACCCGCTTCAAATCAACCAAAACTGGGTCTTCATCTTGCTTCTCTCGGATACGGTCCTGTAATTCAGATCTTGCCAACATTGGTGCCATAAACACTCTTGGTGCCTTTCCCATGTCCTGAATGCTCAAACCTTGTAGTTTGTCCTCTACGTTAGGTACTTCGGTAATGGCATTAACTGACTTCCTGCTGAGAGCATCCGCTACGACATTTGCCTTACCGGGGTGGTATTGTATGTCCAAGTCGTAGTCCTTGACTAGCTGAAGCCATCTCCGTTGTCTCATATTCAAGCTCGCTTTCGAGTGAAGAAGTACTTGAGGCTATGGTGATCCGTAAAGATACGAGCTCGAACTCCGTAAAGGTAGTGCCTCCATATCTTTAAAGCAAAAACCACTGCTGCTAACTCAAGATCATGAGTTGGATAGTTCCTTTCATGAGGTCTCAACTGTCTTGATGCGTATGCTATGACCTTTCCTTTTTGCATCAATACACATCCAAGACCTATTCCTGAAGCATCGGTGTAGACATCGTAGTCGTCGAAGATCTCGGGTAACGTCAAAACTGGTGCAGTAGTCAACCTGGTCTTCAGTGTCTGGAAAGCCTCCTCACACTCTTGGTTCCATTCAAACTTGACATTCTTCTTTGTGAGCTTTGTGAGGGGTGAAGCTATTCGGGAAAAGTCCTGAACAAAACGTCGTAGTACCACCGCCAAACCGAGAAAGCTGCGAACCTCCGTAAGCGTTGTCGGTCTAGGCCACTCAATTACGGCTTCAACCTTATTTGGATCAACTCTAACTCCTCGCTTTGAAATCACATGACCAAGAAAGCTCACCCGATCAAGCGAACTCGCACTTGTTGAATTTTCCATAGAGCTCATGCTCTCTCAAAGTCTGTAGCACAATCCTTAAGTGCTCACTGTGCTCCTGCTCGTCCGCTGAGTAGATCAAGATATCATCGATGAACACAATCACAAACTTGTCCAAGAATGGCATAAAAACTCGATGCATCAGATCCATGAATGCAGATGGTGCATTAGTGAGTCCGAAGGGTAGCACTCGAAACTCATAATGTCCATAACGTGTCGAAAATTTGTGATCGGGATGTCTTCTTTCTTAACCTTCATCTGATGATAGCCTGAACGTAGATCAATCTTCGAGAAGACTTTCTTGCCTTGAAGCTGATTAAAGAGATCATCGATCCTGGGAAGAGGGTACTTGTTCTTGATAGTGAGGTTGTTCAATGCTCTGTAGTCAATGCACATTCTCATACTGCCATCTTTCTTCTTGACAAACGGGACCGGTGCTCCCAAGGTGATGTACTTGGTTGGATAATCTTCTTCTCGAGCATGTCCTCCAACTGTTCTTTCAACTCCTTCGGTTCTGCTTGGAGACATTACGTAAGGTGACTTAGCTGCGGTTCGCACCTGACACAAGCTTAATCTCGAACTCCACTACCCTGTCTGGTGTGTGGCCTGGTAACTCATCGGGAAAAACATCCGGATACTCACAAACAACAGGGACGTCTTTCAGTTCTGGATTTGTCTTCTCCACTTCAAGTGCAAAGAATACGTATCCCTCACATCCTTGTTGTAGTGCCTTGGCCGCCTTGAGTGCCGATATTATTGGATACCGTCTCTTGTCGACTTTCTATTATTGCCTTGAAAGATGATTGGCTTCTTGCCGGAGGTCGAAAATCACCTTCTTAGCTCGACGGTCAAATGAACGTGGTGCTTAGACAACCGGTCCATTCTAGGATGACATCGAATCCGAGAGATATCCATCACGGTCACGTCTGTTTGCATCTAAATTTCCCAACTTGGATAGGACACTTGGGTAAAGTCTTCACTGTTCTGACTAGCTCTCCCAGAGGTGTTGTGATCTTCAGGGGTTTGTTCTTCCTCCCAAAAGGTAACCTCAAATCGATCGCTATCTTTTGTGACACAAAGGTACTAGAAGCACCCGAATCAAACAAAGCGGAAACAGCTACGCCTCCTATATGTATTGTGCCTAGCTCACAAGGACAAAGTACATGGATAACTACAAGCATCTCTAAAGTAAACATCTAATGACATTTCAGAAGTTAGACGTTCAAATAAAAAGGTACCTGTGATCACTGTCTCTTCTTCCTCATAAACTTCTGTCTCAATGGCATTCAACTTTGCGGTACTCAAAGGCCCGGCCCCTTCTCTTTGGGGTCTTAACCGCGCTAGGGGTCTCGCCGTCGCCGGGCCGAACACCAATGTCCTTCCTCCGAGGGCAATCCTTAATCATGTGAGAGGGGCTCCCGCAACGATAGCACGCGGCGGTTGCCGCAAACCCGCACTCTGCTGTATGGTACTTGCTTTGCTGCCGCACTGGGACACCGTGGTGGGGAACGAGTCACCGAGGTGGTAGAAGAGGTTCGCCCTCTTAGCAAGCCGCCGCTCGTGGTGCACCCCTCGAAGCTGTGCCTGCCTTGAACTGCCTCTTATCTCCCACAATTGCTACCGGTGTGGCTGCAGTACCTCGAATCAACTCAACTTCAAAAGCTGCATCCATCATCTCTTCCATAGTCTTGGGCTTCTTCCCTGCCATACCATCTTTGATCTTCCGGATCAAACCGTTGTAGAACTTCTCCACTTTTGCTTTCTCACTGTTAAAGATCTCAGGCATATAGCGTCCAAGCTCATTGAAACGCTGTTGATACTCCATCACTGTCATCATACCCTGCTCGAGCTTCAGAAACTGAACGGCCCTCTCTGACTGCTTAGCTTGAGGGAAGTACTCTTTCAGAAAGAGTTCTTGAAACTGCTCCCACGTGGAAATCTTTCCCTTACTTGCCTCAATCATCTCTAACCAATTTCGGGCTGATCCCATCATCAAAGATCTAGCTAAAAGTGCCCACTTATCCACTGGAAACTCCATGTTCTCGAACAGCTGCTTAACATCCCTTAGCCAATTCTCTGCCTCAATAGGGTCACTGCTTCCCTTGAACTCTCTTATACGGCTCTTGTTGAGAATGTTCAACAATTGTGCATTCTCATAAGGATTTGGAGCATGGTGGCGGGCGGTGGAGCATGATAAAGCGGAGGTGGATACCCGGAGCTCGTACCGATAGGCCATAAATGCATCCGCCGTGGAGGGTATCCATGATCTCGCATCTCCGGTCTCACATGCTCGGTGGTGCATAGTGGTGTCCAAACCGTGGGGCAAGGCGAGGATGAACATTAAAGCGATGAGCCCGAGGTGCTCTATACTCGTTAGGTGGTGGATGGTAAAGCGGAGATGGTGGTGGATAAACCGGTACTTGAGGTCGGTAGTTTGGTGGTGGTGGATGATAAGCCGGTGATGGTGGAACGTACACCGAGGGAGGATAAACGAGGTGGTGGAGGGTGGTGCTCGGTGTTGGGGATGCTATATAGATGATCCGCTCGTGGGGGTGGGCATTTGGTGGATTCTCATGAGGCGGTGGAGTAGGTGGTGGAGGCCTTGGGGGAGTAGGTATTGGGCCCGGATCCCTGTCCCGATTGGACCTTGCCGACCCGCTTGCTCATTACCATTGTTGCCTCTAACACCTCAGAACCGCCCTCTCCGTCTCGATTAGGATTTGCTCTAGTTCCAACCATCTCGCTCAAAGAAAAGATAGGTTAGCTAGTGAATCTAGAAAAGATAAACTTATCCTTTAAAGTTCAACTCTAGCTAAGGAAGGAACTACGCTCTGATACCAACTGTGACGCCCCGATTTTCGAATACCGAGTCCTTATTCGTAAATCGAACGCCCGGCACGTATATAATTAAATTTTTAATTATATTATACACGTAAGCCTCTAGAAGTCATCACAGAGAACATAGCGGAAGATAAAAAAACTCGGAATTTAAAACTGTTACATCCAAGGGTAGAATAGGAAATTCAAATGTTGCCCATACAACATCTAATCCAAGATAGAACAGAAAACTCCAAAAAGGGAAAATCTAAGTTTTTAATCCAGCTATTACAAAAACCATTAGAGTCTAATCCAAAGTCTAACATAGCTAGATAATGACAAAAGATAAAGATAAATAATTAATCTTCATGATGGCACGAGGTCACTCCTCGTAGTACTCGTACTCATCATCTTCACCTGCATCACCTTCTCGGGGTGGGAAAACAACATAATAACGGGGTAAGTACAAACGTACTTAGCAAAGGGTAAGCACCATATCAACATCATCAACAACACGATAAACATCAAACGAGAAGATCAAGTATGTTTCACTCGCTCACCACACTCTACTAGTTCAACTAGTAGACTCGAAGAAAACAAAGACATTTGTTACATGTTGACCAAGGGTACTAAGCGGAATGAGAACGTGCATCCGAACACATTCAACACCATCAAGTGGCATGATGTCAAGATCATGTGGAAGCATTGCACAAAACTTGGATTCAGAGCCATTTCGTATGGCAATGATTCCATGTTGCGGGGTTGAAACGTACCTCACCATAGATCAACACGTTTTAGCTTTTAGACACATCAAGTACTTATTTAAGTGGTTAAACATTCACCAGTAGATTACACAAAAAAGGCTTCTTAAGGACTCTAAAAACCCTAGACGACCTTAGATCATAGCTTAGCACATTGCACAGAAATGTTGGGTACTAAGCCAACATCCACAAGAATAAGAGATAAGGTTTCCAATGCTCCCGAGTTTTCTCCCCGCAGAGGGTCTCTACAAGGTGCTTTGAGCCAAAGCCACCAGAAACCATAACCTTAACTTGTCACATAACATCGACGACACTGAACTCAAGTCAACGTCACATAAAGCCAACACAAATGTTCCAATGCTCCCATGAATTATGGTGCGGAGCCAAAGCCACTAGAACACTCACATTACACTTTACAACACTCCATATAAAAAGCTTCACACAAGTATCAAAGACGATACTCCTTGCAATTACATTATAGATGGGTTATAATATAATAACGAGAGAGCAAAACTTTTTGGTCACCGAAGGAAAAGTAAACCAAAATGAAATATGACTATAAAATATTATATAAAGTAAATAATGTCTTAATAGACAAAAGGAAGGTAACATGCATCCTTCTTTTGTTTTGTTGGGCAAACACAAAAGAGATAAATATTATTATAATAATTGTTGACCAACTTTAAGAAAGAAAAAGGGAATAACTCGGCAGCCTCTACACTAATGCTGCAAAAGAAATTTGGTCCAAGACTTGGGAAAAAGTATTTGTTCCATTAAACTATATATATATTGCTTTAATGACTTACTTAAAGAAAATATATTTTTAATTCAAAATCATGGTGTTCTTCACTACTTCAAACACTAAAACAATTTCAAAATCAAAACTTTTATTACCAAACTCTAAATCCAACATCCTAAGGATATAAGAACATAAAATTAAGCACAACAACATTTAAATATATGGTTGAACACCCCCTTACCTTAGTTTGTCTTCAAATCTAGATCTAGAAAACTTTGAGCTCTTAAATCCACCAAGATGATTCCTTAGCTAGCTTCCTATTAATCAAAACGAAGATTAAGATGTAAGGATTCATTCTAAAAGCTTGAGGGCTCAAGAAACAACCAAGAACAACACTAGATTTGGGTAAAAACGTCCGGATCTAAAACGGGTCTTTGGGGCACTTACTTGATCACGAATTTTCTTGGATAGATACGTAGCCTTCGTCCTCGCGATCGTTTTGATATGAAGATCCTAAAAATCCAACGGTTAGATCTCCGGTAAAGTTGAATCTTCAAGAGGGAGCTTTCATGGCTTCTCTCTCTCTTTCTCTTGATTTAAAAGTGTAGGAAGAAGAATGAGGTTTTTGGGGTCTTAGGGTTCAAGTTTGGGTATTTATAGGGAGTTGCATTTTTCCCAAAATACCCTTACTAATACCCTTCCTTCAACACCCATTTTCACACTTAAAAACTAAATGGAAAGGTAAATGATAAATCCCGAACCCACGAAAAGACTCTTTTACCCTTTCGTGAATTTTCGGGACATCACATCCTTCCCCCTTAAAAGAGTTTCGTCCTCGAAACTTAAAGCATACCGGGAGGTTTTGGAAATCCGGAAACTCGGTAAACATGTCGTTCTCGACTTCCCAAGTCGCTTCTTCAGCGTGTGGTTACTCCATTGCACCAACACTAACGGAACTTCTCGGTTTTTGATCTTCTTCACTTTCCTCTCGAGCACCTGAATCGGTCTCTCCTCATAGGACAAGTTTTCCTTGATCAACTCCGGATCAACATCGGCTCCCACATCCACTTGAGTTAAACACTTTTTCAACATCGAAACGTGGAACACGTTGTGAACTCTAGACATACTTTCCGGTAACTCCAAACGGTAAGCCAAATTTCCAATCTTCTCGAGTATAACAAACGGTCCAACATACCTAGGGCTTAACTTTCCTTTAGCCCCAAAACGTCTAACTCCTCTTAATGGTGAAGCCTTTAGGTAAACCCGGTCTCCCACATCGAACTCCAACGGCCTTCTTCTCGAATCAGCCCAAACTTTCTGACGGTCTTGTGCACTCTTCATGTTCCTCCGAACCAAGGCGATTTTCTCCTTTGCTTGCTTTACTAAATCCGGTCCGGTGATCGTTTCTCGCCAATCTCATCCCAATAGAGAGGTGTCCTACACTTCCTCCCATAAAGAGCTTCGAAAGGCGGCATACCAATGCTCGCGTGGAAACTGTTGTTGTAGGCAAACTCTGCAATCGGAAGGTAGTCATCCCATGACCCGCCTACTTCCAAAACACAAGCTCGTAACATGTCCTCTAATGTTTGAATGGTCCTTTCCGACTGACCATCCGTCTGTGGGTGAAAAGCTGTACTCATGTCAAGCTTCGTGCCAAAAGCTATCTGTAAGCTCTTCCAGAATCTACTCACAAATCTGGGGTCTCAATCAGATACTATCGATAAGGGAACTCCGTGCAACTTCACGATGTTATCCAAGTAGATTTCGGTCAAGCGCTTCAAAGACATATTCTCTTTAACTCTTGGTAGAAAGTGTGCAGACTTGGTCAAACGATCCATTATAACCCAAATCTTATCAAAGCCTTTTCTGGTGCGAGGTAGACCACTCACAAAGTCCATTGTGATCATTTCCCACTTCCATTCCGGTATGTCCAAAGGATTAAGTAAACCTCCCGGTCGTCTATGTTCTCGCTTTGATCCTTTGACAAGTGTCGCACCTTGCCACGAAATCGCAATCTCAATCTTCATTGATGGCCACCGAGTAACTTGTTTCGGCTCTTGGTACATCTTGTTCGTCCCTGGATGAACCGCAAAGGCTATCTTATGTGCTTCATCCAAAACCTCTTGCCTTAGACCATCTACATTTGGCACACACAAACGGTTCATGTACGAGAGGTCTCCATGTCGATCAAGTTCATAGCCACGGCCCGGCTTAGTTCTTGCAACCCGCTTCAAATCAACCAAAACTCGGGTCTTCATCTTGCTTCTCTCGGATACGGTCCCGTAATTCGATCTTGCCAACATTGGTGCCATAAACACTCTTGGTGCCTTTCCCATGTCCCGAATGCTCAAACCTTGTAGTTTGTCCTCTACGTTAGGTACTTCGGTAATGGCATTAATCGACTTCCGTCGAGAGCATCCGCTACGACATTTGCCTTACCGGGGTGGTATTGTATGTCCAAGTCGTAGTCCTTGACTAGCCGAAGCCATCTCCGTTGTCTCATATTCAACTCGCCTTGAGTGAAGAAGTACTTGAGGCTATGGTGATCCGTAAAGATACGAGCTCGAACTCCGTAAAGGTAGTGCCTCCATATCTTTAAAGCAAAAACCACCGCTCGCTAACTCAAGATCATGAGTTGGATAGTTCCTTTCATGAGGTCTCAACCGTCTTGATGCGTATGCTATGACCTTTCCTTTTTGCATCAATACACATCCAAGACCTATTCCTGAAGCATCGGTGTAGACATCGTAGTCGTCGAAGATCTCGGGTAACGTCAAAACTGGTGCAGTAGTCAACCTGGTCTTCAGTGTCTGGAAAGCCTCCTCACACTCTTGGTTCCATTCAAACTTGACATTCTTCTTTGTGAGCTTTGTGAGGGGTGAAGCTATTCGGGAAAAGTCCTGAACAAAACGTCTGTAGTACCCTGCCAAACCGAGAAAACTGCGAACCTCCGTGCCGTTGTCGGTCTAGGCCACTCAATTACGCCTTCAACCTTAGCCGGATCAACTCGACTCCCTCACCCGAAATCACATGACCAAGAAAGCTCACCTGATCAAGCCAGAACTCGCACTTGTTGAATTTTCCATAGAGCTCATGCTCTCTCAAAGTCTGTAGCACAATCCTTAAGTGCTCACTGTGCTCCTGCTCGTCCGCTGAGTAGATCAAGATATCATCGATGAACACAATCACAAACTTGTCCAAGAATGGCATAAAAACTCGATGCATCGGATCCATGAATGCGGATGGTGCATTAGTGAGTCCGAAGGGTAGCACTCGAAACTCATAATGTCCATAACGTGTACCGAAATTTGTGATCGGGATGTCTTCTTTCTTAACCTTCATCCGATGATAGCACTCGAACGTAGATCAATCTTCGAGAAGACTTTCTTGCCTTGAAGGTCGATTAAAGAGATCATCGATCCCGGGAAGAGGGTACTTGTTCTTGATAGTGAGGTTGTTCAATGCTCGTAGTCAATGCACATTCTCATACCGCCATCTTTCTTCTTGACAAACGGGACCGGTGCTCCCCAAGGTGATGTACTTGGTTGGATAATCTTCTTCTCGAGCATGTCCTCCAACTTGTTCTTTCAACTCCTTCGATTCTGCCGGAGACATTACGTAAGGTGACTTAGCTACCGGTTCGCACCCGACACAAGCTTAATCTCGAACTCCACTACCCCGTCCGGTGTGTGGCCCGGTAACTCATCGGGAAAAACATCCGGATACTCACAAACAACGGGGACGTCTTTCGATTCCGGATTTGTCTTCTCCACTTCAAGTGCAAAGAATACGTATCCCTCACATCCTTGTTGTAGTGCCTTGGCGCCTTGAGTGCCGATATTATTGGATACCGTCTCTTGTCCGACTTTCTATTATTGCCTTGAAAGATGATTGGCTTCTTGCCCGGAGGTCCGAAAATCACCTTCTTAGCTCGACGGTCAAATGAACGTGGTGCTTAGACAACCGATCCATTCCTAGGATGACATCGAATCCAGAGATATCCATCACGGTCACGTCCGTTTGCATCTAAATTTCCCAACTTGGATAGGACACTTGGGTAAAGTCTTCACCGTTCGACTAGCTCTCCCGCAGGTGTTGTGATCTTCGGGGGTTTGTTCTTCCTCCCAAAAGGTAACCTCAACTCGATCTCGCTATCTTTTGTGACACAAAGGTACTAGAAGCACCCGAATCAAACAAAGCGGAAACAGCTACGCCTCCTATATGTATTGTGCCTAGCTCACAAGGACAAAGTACATGGATAACTACAAGCATCTCTAAAGTAAACATCTAATGACATTTCAGAAGTCAGACGTTCAAATAAAAAGGTACCTGTGATCACTGTCTCTTCTTCCTCATAAGCTTCTGTCTCAATGGCATTCAACTTTGCGGTACTCAAAGGCCTGGCCCTTCCTGCTGGGGTCTTAACTGCTAGGGGTCTCGCTGCTGCCGGCTGAACACCAATGTCCTTCCTCTGAGGGCAATCCTTAATCATGTGAGAGGGGCTCCCGCAACGATAGCACGCGGCGGTTGCTGCAAACCCGCACTCTCCGTATGGTACTTGCCGCACTTGGGACACGTGGTGGGGAACGAGTCACCGAGGTGGTAGAAGAGGTTGCGCCCTCTTAGCAACCGCCGCCGTGGTGCACCCCTCGAAGCCGTGCTCGCCTTGAACTCGCCTCTTATCTCCCACAATCGCTACCGGTGTGGCTGCGGTACCTCGAATCAACTCAACTTCAAAAGCATCCATCATCTCTTCCATAGTCTTGGGCTTCTTCCCTGCCATACCATCTTTGATCTTCCGGATCAAACCGTTGTAGAACTTCTCCACTTTTGCTTTCTCACTGTTAAAGATCTCAGGCATATAGCGTCCAAGCTTATTGAAACGTTGTTGATACTCCATCATTGTCATCATACCCTGCTCGAGCTTCAGAAACTGAACGGCCCTCTCTGACTGCTTAGCTTGAGGGAAGTACTCTTTCAGAAAGAGTTCTTGAAACTGCTCCCACGTGGAAATCTTTCCCTTACTTGCCTCAATCATCTCTAACCAATTTCGGGCTGATCCCATCATCAAAGATCTAGCTAAAAGTGCCCACTTATCCACTGGAAACTCCATGTTCTCGAACAGCTGCTTAACATCCCTTAGCCAATTCTCTGCCTCAGTAGGGTCACTGCTTCCCTTGAACTCTCTTATACGGCTCTTGTTGAGAATGTTCAACAATTGTGCATTCTCATAAGGATTTGGAGCATGGTGGCGAACTGGTGGAGCATGATAAACTGGAGGTGGATACCCTGGAGCTCTGTACCGATAGGCCATAAATGCATCCTGCTGTGGAGGGTATCCATGATACTGCATCTCTGGTCTCACATGCTCGGTGTGGTGCATAGTGGTGTCCAAACCGTGGGGCAACCGAGGATGAACATTAAACCGATGAGCCCGAGGTGCTCTATACTCGTTAGGTGGTGGATGGTAACCGGAGATGGTGGTGGATAAACCGGTACTTGAGGTCGGTAGTTTGGTGGTGGTGGATGATAAGCCGGTGATGGTGGAACGTACACCGAGGGAGGATAAACAGGTGGTGGAGGGTGGTGCTCTCCGGTGTTGGGGATGCTATGTAGATGATGTCGCCTGGGGGTGGGCATTTGGTGGATTCTCATGAACCTGGTGGAGTAGGTGGTGGAGGCCTTGGGGGAGTAGGTATTGGGCCCTGGATCCCTGTCCCGATTGGACCTTGCTGACCTGCTTGCTCATTACCATTGTTGCCTCTAACACCTCTAGAACTGCCCTCTCCGTCTCGATTAGGATTTGCTCTAGTTCCAACCATCTGCTCAAAGAAAAGATAGGTTAGCTAGTGAATCTAGAAAAGATAAACTTATCCTTTAAAGTTCAACTCTAGCTAAGGAAGGAACTACGCTCTGATACCAACTGTGACGCCCCGATTTTCGAATACCGAGTCCTTATTCGTAAATCGAACGCCCGGCACGTATATAATTAAATTTTTAATTATATTATACACGTAAGCCTCTAGAAGTCATCACAGAGAACATAGCGGAAGATAAAAAAACTCGGAATTTAAAACTGTTACATCCAAGGGTAGAATAGGAAATTCAAATGTTGCCCATACAACATCTAATCCAAGATAGAACGAGAAAACTCCAAAAAGGGAAAATCTAAGTTTTTAATCCAACCTATTACAAAAACCATTAGAGTCTAATCCAAAGTCTAACATAGCTAGATAATGACAAAAGATAAAGATAAATAATTAATCTTCATGATGGCACGAGGTCACTCCTCGTAGTACTCGTACTCATCATCTTCACCTGCATCACCTTCTCGGGGTGGGAAAACAACATAATAACGGGGTAAGTACAAACGTACTTAGCAAAGGGTAGAAGCACCATATCAACATCATCAACAACACGATAAACATCAAACAGAAGATCAAGTATGTTTCACTCGCTCACCACACTCTACTAGTTCAACTAGTAGACTCGAAGAAAACAAAGACATTTGTTACATGTTGACCAAGGGTACTAAGCGGAATGAGAACGTGCATCCGAACACATTCAACACCATCAAGTGGCATGATGTCAAGATCATGTGGAAGCATTGCACAAAACTTGGATTCAGAGCCATTTCGTATGGCAATGATTCCATGTTGCGGGGTTGAAACGTACCTCACCATAGATCAACACGTTTTAGCTTTTAGACACATCAAGTACTTATTTAAGTGGTTAAACATTCACCAGTAGATTACACAAAAAAGGCTTCTTAAGGACTCTAAACCCTAGACGACCTTAGATCATAGCTTAGCACATTGCACAGAAATGTTGGGTACTAAGCCAACATCCACAAGAATAAGAGATAAGGTTTCCAATGCTCCCGAGTTTTCTCCCCGCAGAGGGTCTCTACAAGGTCGAGCCAAAGCCACCGTAAACCATAACCTTAACTTGTCACATAACATCGACGACACCGAACTCAAGTCAACGTCACATAAAGCCAACACAAATGTTCCAATGCTCCCATGAATTATGGTGCGGAGCCAAAGCCACTAGAACACTCACATTACACTTTACAACACTCCATATAAAAAGCTTCACACAAGTATCAAAGACGATACTCCTTGCAATTACATTATAGATGGGTTATAATATAATAACGAGAGAGCAAAACTTTTTGGTCACCGAAGGAAAAGTAAACCAAAATGAAATATGACTATAAAATATTATATAAAGTAAATAATGTCTTAATAGACAAAAGGAAGGTAACTCCGCATCCTTCTTTTGTTTTGTTGGGCAAACACAAAAGAGATAAATATTATTATAATAATTGTTGACCAACTTTAAGAAAGAAAAAGGGAATAACTCGGCAGCCCTACACTAATGCTGCAAAAGAAATTTGGTCCAAGACTTGGGAAAAAGTATTTGTTCCATTAAACTATATATATTGCTTTAATGACTTACTTAAAGAAAATATATTTTTAATTCAAAATCATGGTGTTCTTCACTACTTCAAACACTAAAACAATTTCAAAATCAAAACTTTTATTACCAAACTCTAAATCCAACATCCTAAGGATATAAGAACATAAAATTAAGCACAAGAACATTTAAATATATGGTTGAACACCCCCTTACCTTAGTTTGTCTTCAAATCTAGATCTAGAAAACTTTGAGCTCTTAAATCCACCAAGATGATTCCTTAGCTAGCTTCCTATTAATCAAAACGAAGATTAAGATGTAAGGATTCATTCTAAAAGCTTGAGGGCTCAAGAAACAACCAAGAACAACACTAGATTTGGGTAAAAACGTCCGGATCTAAAACGGGTCTTTGGGGCACTTACTTGATCACGAATTTTCTTGGATAGATACGTAGCCTTCGTCCTCGCGATCGTTTTGATATGAAGATCCTAAAAATCCAACGGTTAGATCTCCGGTAAAGTTGAATCTTCAAGAGGGAGCTTTCATGGCTTCTCTCTCTCTTTCTCTTGATTTAAAAGTGTAGGAAGAAGAATGAGGTTTTTGGGGTCTTAGGGTTCAAGTTTGGGTATTTATAGGGAGTTGCATTTTTCCCAAAATACCCTTACTAATACCCTTCCTTCAACACCCATTTTCACACTTAAAAACTAAATGGAAAGGTAAATGATAAATCCCGAACCCACGAAAAGACTCTTTTACCCTTTCGTGAATTTTCGGGACATCACAATATATATATATATATATATATATATATATATATATATATATATATTAACCTTTTTTTTTGTGTGCATGTGTTTTTTGACCGGAATCTTTTTCTTTTTTGACTGGGCCCTTTTGTTTTCCTTTGATAAGAGATGACTGTTTATCTTGATAGAGCCGCAAATTTTACTATGATCATGTATCAAATATAATTTGGTGACTTACGAGTGATGGAGGTCGGATCAGCACATCGCCACGTGTCATCCCCACAATGATCCACCTATAAATGAAGATAGAGAAAATCCATCCTGAGGGGCATAACCCCCAGGATCTGAGCTATGCAATCTCGGTTACTCTTTCCCGACCTATGCAGGTCGGCCGGGGCATAAGGTCAGCCTACCCATGTCAGACCCTAAAGGTCGGCCTAAGTCCGTCTCGGACCGAATTCCTTATGTGCACGTTAAAATCCAGATAAATACGGAAAGAATCCTAATTAATAACTACTATGATCCTGACATTCAAATATGTCCATAATTATCTACTAAAATCAAGGGGATCAAATCATCATTATCTCTTCCTTAAGGAACACGAAATGCTTGGGAGCAGAAACACCTCCTCCTCCTCCCAAGCATAAACGGGCCAAGAGGGACGACCATTCGTCCTCTTCAAATTTGAGAAACAAACTGATAGTCCCCCATATAATGGATGCAGCCAAAGCTGAACTGAATATCATAACCGGGAAGAGAGCCGCTCACCGAGCAGGTGGTTAGTTACCCCCGACCCGTGAGATTCAAGGTGCCGAAGCTGAAGCCGTACGACGGAACTAAGGATCCTCAGGATCACCTGCTTCAATATCTTACTCATATGAATCTCGACTACATTGCGGATAAGATGAAGTGTAAAGCCTTCTCTACATTACTGACTGGCCACGCTAGGGAATGGTTTAAAAGAATCCCGCAGAGGACGATCTCTAATTTCGAAACGCTGGGAAAGATGTTCCTCAAAGCCTTCATCACAATGAAACCTTTTTATAGGCATGTGACCCATCTGTTTACTCTCAAACAGAAAAGGGATGAAACCGTGATACAGTACCTGGAGCGGTTCAACGAAGAATCAATGCAAGTTTACGATGCGGACGACCACATCCAGATCGCTTCTTTTGTGGCTGGGCTCAGAAAGGGAAGGCTATACGCCAAGCTGAGCAGTAAATTACATGTGTCTATGGAAGAGTGCATGAAGATGGCCTTCAAGCATTGTCAAGGAGAGGAATCTAACCGGCTAAAATGAGATTTGGGAAAAAAGCCAGAGCATAAGAAGGAAAAGACCGAGGATCCTTCCGATAAGAGAAGAAAACCAACTGGGGACCGATCACGGTAGGAGATATTCCTTACAGCGCTGGGATTTCCCAACGTTGAATAAGCCACACAAACAGGTCCTCGCAGTTATGGAGAGGAAGAGTTTAGTACGAACTCCTCCTCCGATGCGAAGTCCTCCAGAGAGGAGGGAACAAAGTAAATTCTGCACGTATCACAAGGACATCGGGCATGATTTGGACGGCTACAGGGATTTCTAGAGAGATGTGGATGCGAGAAATTGTGAAGGAAAGTTGGATGAGGTCGTAGACCGATCTCATTCTCGCCGAACAAGTAGGGTCGGCACGATTACCCGTGAAGGAATTTCAATCAAGATCGGGGCCGACGGGGTGAGCCCACAGAAGAAGAGACCGATCTCCGGAGTGAGACCTACCGATCGACAACCGCCCGATCAACACCATCAACACTATCGTGGGTGGTCCCGGCAATGCATTCGGGGAAGTCGGCGGCCCTAACACTCGACTCGGGATCTCACAGCAAACGAGAGGAGGTCAAACCCCTATCCGGAAGTGACTTATGGTCCTAGGTACCCCTCCCGCTGGTTACGAATAATGAAGGCTTGGTCATTGAAGCTGTGGTGAACAAGAATCTGGTAAAAAGGGTTTGCGTCGATACGGGTAGTGCCGTCAATGTCCTTTACTATTCGGCTTTTTTGTCAATGAACCTCAAGAAATCGTAGCCGACTCCGGTCTCAAAGCACCACTATTCGATTCGCCGGTCCCCCGGTTCATCCTATGGGAATGGTTTGGCTCGCCACGCATTTGGGAAGGAACCAGAGGGTAGGACACTCATGGTTACTTATGTCGTAGTCAAGGCCACATCGGTATATAACATCATCTTGGGAAAACTCGCTCTAATCGACCTTCGAACCATGATCTCTCCGGCTCACATCAGCTTGAAGTTCACAACCGCATACGGCTCGGTCAAAATCAAGGGAGATCTGGAGGTCGCCAGAAGCTGCTATGCGGTCACAATAAAAAGCAAAGGAGTAGTCTTAGCTTGAACAGCTCGGCAAGTTCCTTATACCTGCTGTTTTCCATTCATGCAATTTCATTTATGCTCGTCTTTTCTTTCTTTATTTACCAGTCCTTGGTGTTTGAAACTTTGATGAATAAATTTCGCTCTTGGAGCGCCTAGTCTATTTATTTTGGTGACATGCTTGATTATCTTGTCTTATCATTACGAACGACCATAAGTCCATAAGGACAAAAGGAACCGAGCTCCCCAATTCAGTTTCAAAACCTTCACGCGAGAAGTCAGTCTGACCTGGCCCCGCTCGTCATTACTTAAAAACGAGTAGTCAGTCAAAATCTGGCCCTGCTCGTCCCAAACACGCGAGAAGTCAGTCCGACTGGCCCCGCTCACTATTACATAAACACGAGAAGTCAGTCAAAATCTTGCCTTGCTTATCCCAAACACGTGAGAAGTCAGTCTGACCTGGCCCCGCTCGCCATTACTTAAAAACGAGAAGTCGGTCAAAATCTAGCCCTGCTCGTCTCAAACACGATAGAAGACAATCCGACCTGGCCCTACTCGCGTAAACTAAAAATTGAAAGCCAGATAGACCCAGCTCGTATAGATCTGGCATCTGACAAGTGACAGATTAATATCCGAGCCCCGCATGTCGGGCTCGGCCTCATATGTACAACAAGCACACAAAAACACAAGTATGTCATCGAAAACCATAGGTTAAAAAGAATGCATACTGAGGGGCAACATACCTCATCAACAATAAACAGAAATTACTTAAAAGGAAATGCATTAACAAAAATCGTTTCCATTATAAAGAAGAAATTTAGAAATTTTGAAACAAAAAAGGAAATCCCTAAACCCTATTGATCTAGGAATCTGAGGTCGAATTCTTCTATGGCTAGGAAGGAGGAGCCGAACTGGAGGTAGCAATAGACTGGGCGGAGTACTTGGACACAATGTCTATCCTAGCCTTAAAATATTTCACGCGTTCATTATAGACCGCGCTCATCCCTTGTTTGTAATAAACCTTCTTGGGAAGGTTGTCTACGACAAGGGTATGAAATTGGATCAGTGCCTCGTCCACACCTTGGGTATAACCATGTTTAGGACGGGAATGAGCAACACCTTCAAAGCCAGGTCAAAGTCCCTCGAGGCCTTGTACTCACGAATGGATTCAGCACACCAAGCAGGAATACTAGCTTCCAACGCAGACACTTTTGCACGGAGTTCGGATACTGACCGCTCCTTTCCTCTCTTCTCCTCGGCAAGTTCGCCTCGCTAAAGACTTTAGATCGTCTCTCGGGCCAAGAGATGGGCTTGGAGAGTCTCAATCTCCTTATCCTTGATCTCGGTAAATGACCCTAAGCTCCCCTTGGGTCTGCCTCAGCTCGGCAATCTTTTTCTTTTGATCGGCCGAATCTGTAGAGGCTTTTCCTAATCTTCGGAAAACCTCTTGGCCGACTAGGGTTCCCTGCACGGTCGGACAGAAAAGATCAATAAGGCTCTCAAAAACTTAAGCACCAAAATAAAGACGATCACCACTTACAAACTCCATGGATTCAAAATCAATAGCGATTAGCTCCTCGTCTGGAATATTGGCGAGTCGCTGCTGTTCGAAAGAAGTTCTTCCTTGAGGACCCGATTGGACCTGAGCTCCTCCCAAGCTTTTGATTTGCCTATTTTTGGAGGCCTACTCTCATGCGAGGCCGAGGCCGGCCTAGATCTCCTATTCTTCTTGAGGGGCGGGTCCCTTTCATTTGTCTTCTCTGGATCAATATTGTCCAGAGGATCCAGATCTGCTTGTCCTTGAGGAGGGACAGAAGAGGAGGTGCCCGTCGCGGTAGCATCCACAGGAGGCTCCTTATCCACCACGTTCCCGGAAGAAAGGGTCGGCTCAGGTTGACGGACTATAGCTTCACCCTTGGCCCCAGCCAGCAGATCAACAAAGTCAGCCACTGTAAACATGAGCAAACTATTAGTCAAATAGACAAGCATTAACACAATGACAAAATTGTAAGGAAAAAGATCCTACAGGACTTCCATTCAGCCTCCTCAAACTCCACGTAGGGGCTGGGCCCTGCATCCTCTAACCGGGTGGCCATAATCAGCTCGTCATACAAGTCTTGCCACTCGATGGAGTACCCAGATGTGTGGATTTTCCTCACCAACTTTTCATCCAGCTCGGGGTGTTCATCCTTATCCATCTCGTCCGTATGCCACTGGCCTAGCTCGGGATGATCCTCATGACGGACAAAAAAGAACCGCTCCTTCCATCGCTTAAAGGAATCTTTACCCTTAGGGATAATACGGATGACCAGAACGACCCGTCCTCCAAGAAAAATAATACTGATTGGGGTGGTCCTTTACCCCTACACGATGATAGAAATACCTGAACTTCTTCACGGTAAATCTAAGGTTGAGCAACCGGCATCAAATAACAAACCCAATAATTGCCTGACACCATTGGGGGCTATCTGGGAAAACCCTAGTTCATAATATCGAAGCACGGCGAGAAGATCCGGGCAGAAAGGTAGCTTTAGGCCCACCTCAAACTATTCCTTATGAACAACGCAGAACCCCTCCAGCGGGTTAGGTGCAAAAAGATGCGGATCAGAAGGCAGCATGGGAGCATACCTTTCCTTGTTGATCCCGTACAACTCACAAATTTCGTCCACATCCCTTTGGCTAAGAATGGATTTAACGTCCCTACTGTCGGTGATAGCCATTTCTAGGTCTAGGGTTTAGTCGAAGGTAGTTTAGACTGGCTTCTGAAGATAATAAAAATCATGCTACAAAGCTAAATTGCAAAGATATACAAAGAAGCAACTTACTTGCAAAGACAATTTGAAGATTGAAAGGGGAAGAATGGCAATCGACAACCGGCTGTGAATCTTCTGTTTTAATAGCAATGGTGAAAAAGTGAAAATAGAAATTGATCATTGGATTCCTTTAACACCAAAATTTCAAGCCCATATGATTCCTAGTAATTCTCTCCCCACCCCTTTTGTGAGTTGTTTGATTAACCCTTCTACTCATTCGTCGAGGCGGGACTTGATTCAAGGAGCTTTCAACCCAATCGAAGCTAAAAAAATCATTTCCATTCCCATGTCACCTGGATGTACCGCAAATAAATTAATCTGGCATTTCTCTACAAATGGTATTTACACAATTAAAACGGGGTATGTGTTAAGGGTGAATTTATACGATTTATATTGATATATTTTATGATAATATCCCTCATAATTGTATAATTTGCATAAGAAACGAGTGTTTAATGGAATTATTGAGTAAATGAGGTTTTTAATGAGTTATTCGCAAAATAGGTTAATTTTGGTGTTTTAATTTTGATTTTATGATTATTTGGGTGATATTACGTTTTGCGATGTTTTAATGTGTTATAGGTACGTGTTTGATGCTCAAATGATGATCAAAAAGAGATAAGAGTCGAATTACATTGATGATAGAAGAGATAATGATGATTTGGATTGAAGAAGAAGAGATAAGTATGGAAAAATCAAGATTAAGTCAATCTTGGACGAGCGTCCAAGTCCCGTCCATAGTGGACGGGCGTCTGAAGATCAAACGGGCGTCCGGCCAGATGAAATCAATACAGAATTTTTCCAAGTTTAGTGAACGAGCGTCCAAGGCATTCAAACGAGCGTCCAGATGACGAATTTCAATACAGAGAGTTTCAAGCCCATCTGGACGGGCGTTCACAATTCCAGACGGGCGTCCATACGCCGACTTTGCCCAAACCGACTTTGTTTCCTATAAATACTTGTTGTTTTTCCACATGAATGATACCATATACTCATTACTCAAAAACCTAAACCTAGGGTCGGCTTTAGGCTGCGTTTTTACACTTTTTATTCCAGTTTTTATGATTCAAATTCTAGATTAAAATTAGTAGTTTTTATGTACTTTTCTTCTACAATTTCAAGTTGCAAGAGGATGTTTAGAGGCTAAGCCTTCATCAAACGAGCATTGTGAAGCCTATCCAACACGTTTTGATTCCGTTTCTTCGATTATATTATGAGTTTTTATCTAAAGTTGTTTCCCTTATCATGTTTTATATTGTTCATTGCAATTATATCGAAAGATGTGCATGTTTGATTGTTTTATGTTGATGAAAGTCATATAAACATTAGATCATCGTGATAAGGAATAGATGTTTAATCTATATAACGAGAGTTAATAGGTTAGATTTCTAGGTTACAAACGTTAAAGTTTACACCTTTAATTAGTAAAGTCGTTAATCTTTAAATCGAAAGATATAGATTAATAGGTGAACTATCTAAGAAATTAGGGTTCATGTTTTAGACAAGGTGAAATCACAACTTGGTTAGAAAACACAATATAATCGAGATAGGAGTTGATACTTGTTAGGATAGGTGGATCAATCGCTCGTTTGTTCGTTATAATTTGAATTTAATCCCTTAAAACTTGAGTTGTTTAGTTTAGTCAAATCTTCTTATTGCATCTTAGGTTTAGTTGTAGTTTAAATTGTTCGCAACCCGTATCTTCCCCGGCTTTAGATTCATTCTTCTGTCCAGTTTTACATTCGTGTTATCTTTACTTTCAGTCTCGGTCAGTTCTATTTGCTGTTTAGGTTAGTTTTCGTGACATAGTTAGTTAGACAAAAACTAGGATTAACAATCGCCAGTTTCCCATAAGATCGACCCGGTATCAGCCTCTATATTATGATCCCTGCACTTGGGGAATACCGGATTTATAAATATTTATTACTTGTATTTTTTTCTTAGATAAAATCCGTGAACAAGTTTTTGGCGCCGTTGCCGGGGAACCGGACGGTTGCCTAGTTTTTTTTTTTTTTTTTTTTTTTTGTGTTTAATCGTTTTTGTTCATGTTTTAGGTAGATTTTTAATTAGCACAATAAGTTATGATTGCTTCATTTAGAAATTCAGTTCCTCTATCTGATCTGATCTTGATGATCTTCAGCTCCTTTTCATTTTATAGTCTTCTGAGTAGATCATGTTGTTTCTTGAGTGTTTCTCTTTTCTTGTTCATGTAAATAGTCAAAGTGAAGTTGGAGAAGTCATCAACCACCACTGGTGTGTACTTCTTACCATTTACACTCACTGGTGTGACTAGTCCAAATAAGTCCATATGCATAAGTTGTAAAATTCTTGTCTCACATGTCAGAATTGTGACGAGGTGGGGCACACTTCTCGTTTCTGTCCTATGAACGGACAGAGTGCTGAAGGGAATGCATTCTATGGCCAGAACAATCAAAGGTTTAATCAATTTTCTGGCCAGAATAATCTCCAAAACCAAGGGTTCAATCAATCTTCAAGTTTCAATCCGAATTCTAATTTCAATCAGAATCAAACGCGAAACCCTGGTTTTCCTTAGAACCAAAATAATAATTTTTCCAATTCTAATCAAAGGTTCAATCAGAATTGGCCCGCCAATTCTAATCCTGCTGTCCAAAGTCGGCCCAGCCAGCCCTATTCTCAAAATTTCCAAAACTCTCAAGGCCCCTCCCAATCTAACAATCTTGAAGCTAAATTGGAGGAGCAAAATAAAAGTATCCAACTCCTGATGAGTAGAAATAAGAACCTTGAGAGACAAATTGGGCAACTGGCTGAGCAGTTAGCTTCAAGACCCCCAAGGCAACTGCCCAGTTTCAATGAGAAAAATCCAAAGGGCGGTCACGTTGCTCAAGCCGACTTGAACAATGGCCAATGTACTGACCTCGTACCATCAATTCCATACGGTAGAGAGGAGGCCAGTACAATGAATTTAAGAAGCGGTACTCAAGTTAGTGGTCTTTCCCACCAGGGAAACCACTAGCCCCTCCTGCCAGAGAAGGTTGTTTGAAAAAGAATCTCTTTAGCCTATTCGTTTAGATATGGAGAGGCTGATTGGTGAGGATTGTTCAATGATCAATTATGAAGACTTACCAACCAAGAGAGGTGACCCTGGAATGTTCGTGCTTACAGTGTTAATGGGAGGCCTGGTCTTCCCTAACTCTTTGTGTGACTTGGGTGCATCTATAAGCCTCATGCCATTGTCTGTGTGCAAACAGCTGGGTTTAATTGATCTTCTAGAACCCACTACCATGAATTTGCAATTCGCTGATAGATCTTCTAAGAAAGCAGCGGGAATCTTAAAAGACGTACTAGTTCAAATTGATAGATTTACCTTTCCCGTTGACTGGTACGTCCTAGACATTGAAAAGGATGAAAATGTCCCCCTGATACTTGGAAGACCTTTTCTGTCTACAGCTAGAGCCCTCATTGACTGCGATGGTGGGCGAGTGACGATACGAGTTGGTGATCAAGAAGTAAGCTATAATGTCTCCAGATCCATTCAAGTACCCTCTGGTCCTCCAACCGGCTTTTCCATTGAGGATATGTCTGATGACTTCGATGATTTCATGGAAAAGCAAGTCATGGCTGTTGCAACTGAATATGAGCGATTGGTTGATAATTTGAATAATCATGGTGCGGTCAATCTAGATCAGTTAGAAGCTGATTTTGAGGATGAGTTGTTGAAAGGAGAAGCTTTGGCGGTGGGACCACTAAGTAAACTCAGTGATGTTGAGTTGAAAGGTGGAGATCTTAAATCAAGTTTAGAAGACCCCCCTGCAGATTTGGTGTTGAAGCCATTGCCTAAACATCTGAAGTATGTGTTCCTAAGAGAAGGTGACAAGCTTCATTTGATTATATCTGCCAAGTTGTCTCGTTTAGAGGAAATGAAATTAATCAACGTCTTGAAAAAGAACGAGAAAGCCTTTGGGTGGCAAGTAGGAGATATCAGAGGGATATCTCCCGACATCTGTATGCATAAGATCAAGACTAATGAGGGTGCGAAATGTGTTAGACTGCCCCAGAGGAGGCTCAACCCTCATATGCAAGAGGTGGTTAAGAAAGAAATCATCAAACTTCTGGATATGGGTATCATTTATGCCATCGCTGATAGTGAATGGGTATCCCCGACTCAGGTAGTTCCCAAGAAGGGTGGAATTACGATTGAGAAGAATGAGAAGGGAGAAGAAATAGCATTGAGGCTTGTTACTGGTTACATAGTCTGCATCGATTATAGAAAGCTCAATGAAGTAACCATGAAAGATCACTTTCCCCTTCCATTCATTGACCAGATGCTTGAGCGTCTGGCAGGGCACGCATTCTACTGCTTCCTGGATGGATATTCAGGATACTTTCAGATACCCATTGATCCAAACTCGACCAAGAAATGACCACTTTCACCGCTTCTTATGGTACATTCGCTTACTGGGCGAATGCCATTTGGTCTCTCGCAATGCCCCGCCTACATTTCAAATATGTATCGGCTATCTTTGACGGGCTAGTAGAAAAGTGTATGGAAATCTTTATGGACGATTTTTCGGTCTTTGGTCGATCCTTCGACGATCGTCTTGACAATCTAGATCAAGTGTTATCCGGATGTGTGGAAAAGAACTTAGTACTCAATTGGGAAAAATGCCATTTCATGGTAGATGAGGGAATAGTTCTTGGCCACAAGATCTCCGCCAAAGGTATTGAGGTAGACGGGGCCAAAGTAGAAGCTATCGAGAAGATGAGTTATCCTAAGAATGTGCGTGAAGTGAGAGGCTTTCTTGGACATGTCGGTTTCTACAGAAGATTCATTCAAGACTTCTCCAAGATAGCCAAGCCCTCGTCTACTTTACTTAAGGAAGACGTTGAGTTCGATTTTGATGAAAACCGCAAGCGTGCGTTTGAGAAGCTTAAAAACCGTTTAATCTCTCGCTCCAATTCTTATATCGCCCGACCGGAATCTACCTTTCGAGCTTATGTGCGATGCATCAAACTATGCGCTTGGTGCCGTTTTAGGACAAAGAATCAAAGGGAAATTCCAGCCAATCTATTACGCCAGTCACACATTGAATCCTTCTCAAGTTAACTATACTACTACTGAAAAGGAATTATTGGCCGTAGTCTTTGCTATGGACAAGTTTCGTAGTTACTTGTTAGGAGCTCAAGTGGGTGTGTGGACTGATCACGCTGCTTTGCGATATCTGATGACGAAGAAAGAGGCCAAACCGTGCCTACTGCGTTGGATACTGACCCTACAAAAGTTTGACGTTCAAATTAAAGACAAAAAGGGCAGTGAAAACGTCGTGGCGGATCATGTTTCGAGAATGTTAAGTGAGGAAAAGGATGATCCAGATGATATAGATCTTTACTTTCCTCTAGAAAACATTATGCTTATCGATGGCTGCGCTCCAGATGTTCCATGGTTTTCTTCCATTGTCAATTACCTTCATTCCCGATATCTTGATCCAGAATTGTCCTATCAGGAGAAGAAAAAGTTCTTCTCTGATTTGAAATCTTTCGTTTGGGATGAACCTTATCTGTTTAAGATCTGCAAAGATGGTCTGCTTAGAAGATGTGTTCTAGAATCTGAGCAGCGCGATATTATTGAGCAAAGGCCACGGTGGACCCACCTGGAGGTCACTTTGGTCCTTGGAAAACCGTTTCTAAGATCTTCCAATCCGGTTTCTATTGGCCTATGATCTTTAAAGATACGAAGCTTTACGTAAAAGCGTGTGATAGATGCCAAAGAACCGGTACTCGACAAGGCGTTTTGACATGCCTTTGACACCCATCTTAGAATGCGAAGTCTTTGATGTATGGGGCATCGATTTTATGGGACCATTCCCATCATCTTGTGGTAACAAATACATCTTTGTCTGCGTAGATTACGTGTCCAAATGGGTGGAGGCTCAGGCCACGACTCACAATGATCATCAGATGGTCATGAAGTTCTTAAAGAAAAATATTTTCGTGAGATTTGGATGCCCACGAGCCTTGATCAGTGATGAAGGAACGCACTTTTGCAACCGACCCTTAGAAAAAGTGCTTGAAAAGTATGGTGTTCGTCATAAGACTGGCACACCATATCATCCTATGACGAGTGGTCGTGTTGAACGGAGCAAACAAAGCATTAAGAAAATCTGGAAAAAACGGTCAACAAATCATAGAAAAGATCGGAGTTTGAAATTGGACGATGTACTATGGGCATACGTAACCGCCTATAAGACTCCTATGGGTACATCTCCATATCAAATGGTTTATGGTAAGCCATGTCATCCGCGCCGAGTTAGAGCATAAAGCTTATTGGGCTACAAAGTTTCGAACTTTGATTCCCAATCTTGTGGTAAGCATCGACCGCAACAAGCTTGCATGAGTTGGATGAATTCGACTGTGCCTACGAAAGCGCCGGGATCAAGCAAAGATAAGATGAAACTCCTCCATGACGCCAAGATTAAGAAGAGAGAATTTCAAGTCGGGGAACAAGTTCTTTTGTATAATTCCAGGTTATATCTGTTTCCTGGAAAGTTAAGGACACGATGGTCCGGTCCCTTTGAGATTCTCCAAATTATTCCTGGAGGCGTTCTAGAACTACGCGGTTATGGTGACCAACCGTTTCGAGTAAATGGTCAAAGCTGTAAGCACTACATTGGTGAACCCAAGGAAACGCCTTTGATTGTTCGTTTCCTATATATCCTCGGGTGTGGTACTAAAGAAGTCGAAGAATTTGACGAGTTTTCACCCGACCTGTTTTCAGAGGATGACGGTAGTGGTCGATCTAAAGAAGTTCTAGCAGGTAGTTGGGATATGGAAGAGTTTGAGTGGGAGCGTAAGCCGAAACGTCATCGAATACTCGAAGAAGAAGAAGTCGACCACAAAGTTTAAACGTATTTTGAAAGCTATCAAAGATTTCACCCCATGTGTTAAGTGCTGTTTCTACAGCCGAACTACTGACCCAAGTCTAGACGAGGTAGTGGCTGGCAGAAAAGCCAAATGGCCTGATCCATGCTGAGCTTAAACAGTGTCGAGTTAACGACATTAACCAAAAGCGCCACTAGGGGGCATCCTAGATATCGTCATCTTTAGTTGTTTTTGTTTTATGCTTTTTGTTGTTTTAGTTATTTAAGTTTAGTTTACTAAGTTTTTCTTTTGTTGTATCTGTCAGTGAGTTGTGCTTTTTAGATATGGATCTTGGAGTTCTTCCAGAGGAATACCCTCTCATTAGTAGGATCCCACTGATTACGGTCGATGATGGACCAGGAGGCACTATAGTGTTGCACGTAGATTTCGTTGTTAGTACTCACATCAGGGCCATCACGTATGTCATTATTGTTCCCCGCTATTCGGGAGGTGGAGATTTCACTACTGAGGAGTTGCAGGCAGCTATAGGCCGACCATATACGATCCTGAACGACCTGATGCTGGCTGGCTGGTGCTACAAGCTTCACACTTTAGAGGAGTAGAGGTGGCTGGAGAGGACTGGAACCTACAGGATGAGTATGACTATCCTCCTGCTGTTGACATGCTCCGTCGTCTCATCCGTGTTGTGGATTGGGACGAGATTTATGCTGACTAGCGTTAGTTAGGTTGTTTCGTCGAGCTCACAACGTAAAACAAAAGCGCTTGGTGGGAGGCAACCCACTATTTTCTTTTGCTTTTATTTATTTTCAAGTTATTTTATGTTTCTTGTAGTTTCATATTGTACTTTTGAATTTCTTTTTTTTATTTACGAGTTTGAGTTTGATTTATGTGGAGAATTATTTAATTTTTGCTTTTTACCTGCTTAGACGCCCGGCCAGAAACTCTGGACGCCCGTCTGCCCCTGTATTTACTGGACGTCCGTCCGAAATTTTGGACGCCCGTCCGCTTCTTTCCCTCCAATCCCGTATTCGCTTGCAAGTTTGGACGAGCGTCGATAAACCGGACGCCCGTCCAGTTCATATGGTTCTCTACTGAACGCCCATCCACAGAATTGGACGAGCGTCTATACCTTGCCTATAAATACCCCTTCAGTCCATGAACCCTCATTTTTCAGAAATTCAAACTTGGGAGCCCGACTTTTGCCCTCCTCTTAACCTCAATCCCTCAATATTACACCAAATTGAGCGATTTCAGTTGCTATAGAACGCTTTTGGTCCTTTCTTTTCACTTTTCTAAACCTTATTCCTCAACCAACAACCATTTTGGAGAATCAGAGCCCTCTTCGGTCCGAATTTTCCAGACAAAAATCCGATTTTGGGAGCCAAATTGGGGTTGTTGGGACTGAAAAACATCTCGATCGTCATCTACTCATCTTACTTGGTAAGTTAGCAACAATTTTTCTCAAATTTATTCACGTTTTTGTGAGTTCGATCTTCGGGTCGGCTCGTTCACATGAATAATGCCTTAATTAGTTTTTTTTCTTCTTTTCTTCTTTGGTTTTGTTGTTTCTTTATTGCCTTACTGTGCTGTGGTGATGTGATGGATGATGAATGGGTTGTTTGGTGATGATGGATGGTTGTGGTTTGTGGTTTGGTTATTTTGAAATCCCGATTTGGGTGTTAAACGGGTAACTTGCTTTGATTTGGGATTGTTTTGGTTTAGTTTAGGCTTGAATCATGGTCCATAAGAAGGAAGTGCAAAAGCGTTATTGTAAGGGGGTGGCCAGGGAGTCTGGAAAGAAGCGTAAGGGGTTTGATCCCACCTTAATCGATCCAAATCGAGGTGTTAGCATTAGAGAGCAACCTCCTAGGGCCACACAAGCTAGGGCAACATTGAGGGATGAGCCTACCTCGGGATCTGAGATTGATGATGGTATACCATTGATAAGGATGCCTAGGGTTCACCGAGGTGGAGAGTCGTCTAGAGTTGACCCGTCTAGGGTTGAGGAAGCTATGGATGTTACTCGGGAGGAGGAACCGGCTGAGCCTAGGGCTGAACAACCTAGGAAGAGAGCAAAGACCGTAGCCCCTATGCCTATGCCTCGTAGATTTGTGAATCCTAGAGCCCACGACGCCTTTACCAAACATTATTTCTCTAGGAATATGCTGATCGAGAGGGCTACGATGGAGACTAAGGTAGATCTGGGGTTCATAAAGTTGTTAAAGGACCGGAAATGGGATGCCTTGATGACTATCCCGGGTACCCCTACCAACGACTCCCTAGTTCGGGAATTTTATGCAAATTACTCGAGACTCGATTTGGAAACGGGAGTAGTCGTGGTTCGGGGGGTGAAAGTTCCTTTTACGCCATATGTGATAAATAAGAAGTATAAATTGGCGTCTTTTGAGGGTCGGGACTATAAGGAGGAAATCGTTCATAGGCAGAATGCGGGGCAAGATCCGTTGGAGGAGTTAAGGATAAAGGTTTGTCCGGATGTAGCATGGACGTTGAGACCGGGTGGAAACCGGAAGGAGTTGGTCACCACTACCTGGACGGAGGATTGGAAAGTCCAAAGTGTAGGTTCATACGTAGTCGGTTGTTGCCAAAGAACAACCCGACGCATTTTCATATCGGTGACTTAGTGGATGTTGTACGCTTTGACCTTTGGATTGAATGTGAATGTTGGACAAGCTTTATACGATGAGATAGCTATCAATCGAAGGTTTACACGCGTAGCTTGATTGTCCCCCACTTGATTCATAGTTTGTGTATTGATGCCGGTGTGTCGGAGTATAGGCAAGATCATAAGGCTAAGAGCCCGAGGGCTATTCAAAGTGAGAGAAAGTAAAGATTTCGGGGCAGGCTGACACGACACAGGAGCCGGGGTCTACATCTACACCACCCCGAGTTTCATCCATTTCTAATTTGTCTCCCGCGGAGAGGACGCGGTATAGTATGGCGAATAGTTTAAGGGAATGGATGAGTGATATACAGGAGACGCAGAACAACATCCTATCGATTCTGCAGTGTATCAGTGAGGGCCGGCAACCGAGAGACAAGAGAATCTTCCAGGCACGCATCAAGAATTACCTCTTCTCCGATGCGGTTGAGCAAGTGATTGCTGATGTGGTAGACGCACAGAAGGAGCCTTCTGACGATGAGGATGAGGAGGAGACACCGATTGAGACTACCACTGCTCCTACTACACAGCCGGGGCCTTCATCGACGACTTCTACGGCTGATGTACCGCCCACTGCTGGGTCTAGTCCGGGGCCGTCGTGAGACTTTATGTATTTTCTGATTGGAGTTTTTCATGATTTTATCCATTATTCGATCTGGTTGTATTGCTACTTTTACTATTGTACTTTCATGATTCATTGTATTTCTTTCATTTTACGCTACTGTCGGTTTTCCGTAGGCGTAGTTTTCTTTTCATTGGATCATGTAAGCCCTAAGGCACTCTCGTACTTCGATTTGTATTTTGACTGATATTGTATGATTTCTATTTTCCTTATGCCTCGTGATATATCTCATTGTTCAATTCGATTTCACTTTCGAATTATCTTTTCTTGTGTTGCGATAATATTCCCCGTTGTTCCCCGAGATTTTTTTCTGTCTTGTCCAAGAGTGCGGACGATTTTTCGACGCTTTAGAGAGCATTGTTTTCTTTCATGCTCCAGCCTGACCACGTCTCGATTTTTCTGCACGAAATCAGCTAAGTTTCCTGTCTGTTTATTTTCTGCACAACATGAGGACATGTTGATATTTAAGTGTGGGGGAGGGGAATGATTTGATATGTATCTATACATTTGCTTAATTCGTTACGAGTCTATGCAAAATGAGCTAGAATTTTCAAAAAAATTCGACATTTTTGTTTTTTGTTTTGTCCCGAGTAGGCAATTCAATTCAATGTTCGTTATTTTTATAGTCATCCAAGCTATATATCATATGTTTGATAAGTTAGTTGTTTCACCTGAGATCTATTTTTCATGAGCCATAGTGAACGATGAGCAAATTTATAAAGTTATACCCCTTTTGACGAGTGATTTCTGATTTTCTTATAAGTCATGTGCTTAGTGCTACGTATATATCTTGAGATTTATGATAGTTTGTATTTAGATCCGAAGTATGTTATACTGTGAATATCTAAGGTTTGAATGTGATAAGTAACACGTAACTTATTGTCAAATGAAAAAGTTGAGTTTATAATGAAAGTAATTGGGTGTGTCGAAAGCTAGTCAATGATTTGAGTGCGATAGGGTATACCATGTATGTCCTATACCACTATGATGACTAAAAGCTCACGACAGTCAGAAAAAGCTGCCATATGATTGGAGTAAGGTAGGGTATATCTCGAATATCCTATTCTGCTATGAGGGCAAGAGCTTGTTCTAATGTGCGTTTAAAAAGTGAACTAGTTAAATCAACTAATGAATTGTTATGAAATGGATATAAGACTAAGTTATCGTCTATCTTATCCCCGTAGAAACCGATAGATATGTCGTAGGATTATCCTCCGAGTATTTCGTAAAGGCCCTAGATATATTCGATCATTCTTTCCGGGATATTTTACGTTTGTAGGGTACATCTTATGAGTATCATTTATTGCTAGTCTACGAGGGGGTATTAGCTAGTTTGGCTTTGAGTTTCTCAAGTTTGGATTTAGTGGAGTTTTCTATGGCTATGCACACACAGTGGTGAACTTCTGATTTATTGGATCTATGCTATATTGTCTGAGATGTCTGTTTTCGTTTCGAGCCCTAATTTTCGTTTTGTTTTGCTCGGGATGAGCAAAAGCTAAGTGTGCGGGAGTTGTTAAGGGTGAATTTATACAATTTATATTGATATATTTTATGATAATTTCCCTCATATTTGTATATTTTGCATAAGAAATGAGTGTTTAAAGGAATTATTGAGTAAATGAGGTTTTTAATGAGTTATTCGCAAAATAGTTTAAGTTTGGTGTTTTAATTTTGAATTTATGATTATTTGGGTGATATTACGTTTTGCGATGTTTTAATGTGTTATAGGTACGTGTTTGATGCTCAAATGATGATCAAAAAGAGATAAGAGTCGAATTACATTGATGATAGAAGAGATAATGATGATTTGGATTGAAGAAGAAGAGATAAGTATGGAAAAATCAAGATAAAGTCAATCCCGGACGAGCGTCCAAGTCCCGTCCATAGTGGACGGGCGTCCGAAGATCAAACGGGCGTCCGGCCCGATGAAATCAATACGAGTTTTTCCAAGTTTAGTGAACGAGCGTCCAAGGCATTCAAACGAGCATCCGGATGTCGAATTTCAATACGAGAGAGTTTCAAGTCCATCCGGACGGGCGTTCACAATTCCAGACGGGCGTCCATACGCCGACTTCGCCCAAACCGACTTTGTTTCCTATAAATACTTGCTGTTTTTCCACATGAATGATACCATATACTCATTACTCAAAACCCTAAACATAGGGGTGGCTTTAGGCTGCGTTTTTACACTTTTTATTCCAGTTTTTATGATTCAAATTCTAGATTAAAATTAGTAGTTTTTATGTACTTTTCTTCTACAATTTCAAGTTGCAAGAGGATGTTTAGAGACTAAGCCTTCATCAAACGAGCATTGTGAAGCCTATCCAACACGTTTTGATTCCGTTTCTTCGATTATATTGTGAGTTTTTATCTAAAGTTCTTTCCCTTATCATGTTTTATATTGTTCATTGCAATTATATTGAAAGATGTGCATGTTTGATTGTTTTATGTTGATGAAAGTCATATAAACATTAGATCATCATGATAAGGAATAGATGTTTAATCTATATAACGAGAGTTAATAGGTTAGATTTCTAGGTTACAAACGTTAAAGTTTACACCTTTAATTAGTAAAGTCGTTCATCTTTAAATCGAAAGATATAGATTAATAGGTGAACTATCTAAGAAATTAGGGTTCATGTTTTAGACAAGGTGAAATCACAACTTGGTTAGAAAACACAATATAATCGAGATAGGAGTTGATACTTGTTAGGATAGGTGGATCAATCGCTCGTTTGTTCGTTATAATTTGAATTTAATCCCTTAAAACTTGAGTTGTTTAGTTTAGTCAAATCTTCTTATTGCATCTTAGGTTTAGTTGTAGTTTAATTTGTTCGCAACCCGTATCTTCCCCGGCTTTAGATTCATTCTTTCGTCCAGTTTTACATTCGTGTTATCTTTACTTTCGGCCTCGTTCGTTCTATTTGTCGTTTAGGTTAGTTTTCGTGACATAGTTAGTTAGACAAAAACTAGGATTAACAATCGCCGCTCCCCGTAAGATCGACCCGGTATCGCCTCTATATTACGATCCCCGCACTTGGGGAATACCGGATTTATAAATATTTATTACTTGTTGTTTTTTCTTAGATAAAATCCGTGAACAAAGTATGAATTGGCGATCTCGATAAAAAAGAAAGATGAATTGGCAAAGTGAAAGCTTCATGCTCGAATTCTCATGAAAACGTCTGGGATGCCTTAAGGAAGATTAAAATAAAGCCCAGGATCACTCATTTTATTTGGAAGATTCTATATAATGTCCTACCAACTTCCAGTTCTTTATTCATTCGAAGCATTGGTACCGGCCTCTGTCAGATTGCAATAATTCGGAGGAAACTGTCCACCATTGTCTCTTCGAATGCGCAATACCTTTGGTGATTTGGAATGCATTCCCAAATGGTAGGTTCTGGCACAACTTACGCCTACCCTCCTTTGCGGATTTGTTTTACTTACTGATCAACAAAGAAGATGAAGAAATTGTGGCTTGAATAGTTTTCCTTTTATGGTTTATTTGGAAAGCTCGATCTGACTGGATTTTTGAGCAGAAGGACGTCCATGTTGCATTGATTATAAGTAAATCTGAGGCAGAAGTGCGGGGCTACATTCAAGCTCTACACTCAGCTTCATACCAGGTGGGTGTCCCTAAAGCGCTCCCCCTGTCTCGTTGGCACGCCCCTCCTTTTAACACTCTAAAGTTTAATGTTGATGCTATTTTCTCTACCAACATTTCTACCGTTGGAGGTATTGTTTGCAATAGTGATGGCTCCATCATACATAGCTATTCAAGGAGGCTAGATGGAGGCTTTGATGTGAGCACCGGGGAAGCACTAGCAATATACCATGCTATGGTATTCGCTTAAACTTGGGGGTTTTTCGGGTGATATTTGAAGGAGATTCCTTAACGGTTATAAAAAAACTCAAATCAATAGATGAAGAATTCTCCCCTACTGGAGGCATTATTGAAGATTGTCGTGTCTTGATTCCGGCTTTCGTTTCCATTGATTTTTCTTTTGTTAAGAGAGATGGGAATGCCCCTGCTCGTTTTTAGCAAAAGAAGGTTTAAAATTGGTAGGATGTGTAAATTGGGGAACTTCCCCTCCCGCTCACGTCTTTACTATTTGTTTTGCGGATGTGAATAAAAGTGTCGTTTAACTTTCAAAAAGAAAATAGCAAGTGATACAAGAAACGATTGATATGACGGGGTATAACCCCCCACTCACCTCGAGAAACACCCTTATTCAGAGATAGTGGGAAATGATGCCTCAATTCTTGGGACAATTATAACTGCGTCATAACTAGCCTTGCCACCTGGCACTCTAAATTCAGAAAGCTATAAGTTTGGATGACCGAGCCAAGTCACCACTTGGGCAGATCCAAGCTGATCTTGCAAGGTCAGCTAGATCTGGGGGACTTATGACGGAGGTTGGATCAGCACCTCGCCACGTGTCATCCCCATAATGATCAACCTATAAATGAAGATAGAGAAAGTCCATCCTGACGGGCATAACCTCCAGGATCCGAGCTATGCGATCTCGGTTACTTTTCCCCGACCTATGCAGGTCGGCGGAGGCATAAGGTCACCCTACCCATGTCCGACCCTACAGGTCGGCCTAAGTCCATCTCAGACCGAATTCCCTATGTACACGTTAAAATCTAGATAAATACTGTTAAAAACAGATGAGTCCTAACATGTAAAATATATATGTCATGTTTTTACAAGTTTACCTTTTTTGTAAGAATTTTATTGGTTGAACAAGTAGGACATTGTGGTCTTCGACTACCATAAAACTACTGAGCGGTTATACAGTGCCCAATGACCCTTACCAATGGTTACTCTGAGGCCCCAAGAGCAAGAGGTATTTGTGGTCTTGGGTTTGATTTGACGTCCTGTTCTCGAATACCGAGTTTTTATTTGGAAGTGAACGTCTGGCACGTATATAACTTAAAATTTTAATTAACTTATATGATAAGCCTCTAAAAACTAACATCAGAGTTTAATTTGCGGAAAGATAAAACGACTCGGGATGTACATAATAACTTTAATTTAGAATAGGAAATCTAATTGATTCCATTACAACATTAAATGAAAAGAGTTCAACTTTATTTCACCAAAAGAGATTTATAGTCTAAGCTATTACAAGTTTCATCCAAAACTCAAAAGCTCAACAAGTCTAACTATTACAAAAGATAAAACATTAAGCTCATCAAGATGCCACGAGGTCACTCCTTATAGTACTCACACACCTCATCATCTGCATCACCTTCTCAGGGTGGGAAACAACATAATAAAGGGTAACAAACGTACTTAGTAAAGGGTAGAAGCATCGAAACTACATATGCTATAACACAAGAAACAACAGCAATAATAATATCACATATGTCAAAGTAGCTTACACCACTCTACTAGTCTGACTAGTAGACACAAACAAGGAAGACATTTGTTACAGATTAATCCAACGACACTTTGGATGATGAAGATTGTACCACAACACATTCAATGCCTCATATGGCATGTCATCTAACTATGCAGATTATTACACGAGTCCGATTGATATCCAACCATGTGGAAGTGTAATAGTTTCATGTTGTTTTTGGAAGTAGCACCCGAAAGACAATTTATGTAATTGTTTTTAGAATTAATAAATGACAGATTTATTCTCATCTTATTACTTGCTTCGTGCTTGTAAGTAATACACTACTGAAAACCCTAAGTCGTATCATATGTAGCCATATAACTTAGTGTGTGTTGTTAAGGGTCAATTTGTAGTGTTTTATAAGGATATATTTTATATCAATATTCCCCATATATGGATGTTTTTTGTAGAATTCGAGTTTATAATCGATTAATTGAGCAAATGATGTTTTGAATAGTTAAAATGCAAAATCGAGTAAATATCGTGGTTTTATTATCTATTTTGTATGGTTTTACGTTTTGCTCGGTTTTGTCATCTTTTAGGTGCACAAATGTGGAATGGAAGAGGTTTAAATGATGTTTGATTGAAGATTAAAGTGTAAAGAAAGAGATACAAGAGGATGAAGATGAAAGAAAGCTTGGGAAAATCCCGAAAACGACTCGTAATACGACGGGCTAATCAAAAAGGCATTTTCTGAAGAGGAGTCCTTAATGAAAGTTGTAGAGTTTTCCGAGAGCTTTTTTATGACATTCGGATCATAATTTTGGGAGGTCTACAACTCAAGATATGAATTTTAGAAGTTTCATTCCTAAATCCATAATATTCAGCCGACATACATAAATCCTAATTAAATAAGGATTTAATTTCAGCCAAACCGCCTTATACTATTTATATATATGCGCATGCAATACCCTAATCCCGAATATTACAAAACAATTATTCGGTAACTTCACGAGCGAGCTAGCGTTCGGGAGTTCCAAGGCCGGTCACCCGAGCCTTGTGCTCAGGTGATCCGGGTTAGATTAGGATGTCGTTTTTCTTCCGTTTTCGATTCATGGATTCAATCATTACCAAACTACGTGAGTTTATTTATTTAATTTATTCAGTCCTTATTCGTTTTTTATGATCTTTAATTTATTTTGTATCGTTCTATGATTTTGATGCTATGATGTGAATTAGATCGAGAGATCAGTTTGCTATTGATACGTTTACAACATACGGAAGTTGCGTAGACTAGATCACCATAGAAAGATAGGATCTTTAATCATTAATTATGTGACAAATTAATTGGTTAATTATCTAGGTTGTTAGATTCTAAAATACGAGAGTTAACCTGAATCTACACCGAGTTTTGTTTGGTAAATCGATCTCAACATTCGGAAGATGAGAGATTGATAAATTGGACTCACTAAGGAATTATGAATCCATAGCTTGAGATTAAATTCACTAAGGAATTAGGGATTTGAAACTCGTGTAAAGGTGAAACCACAATTTGAATTAAAATCATGAGATGAACTAGGATTGAAATCACTTGGTTTGTGCCTTTCGTTTGATCCCATGTATCTTTAGTTTAGTTTAGGTTGTGTTATTTTATTTCGTAGGTTAGATTTATTTTAATTGCTCTTTCGTTTATTTTATTTGTTCTTTCGTTTATTTGTTTTTCCTAAGTAACAATTGAAAGGAATTAATGAAATTAGATTCAACATCCCAATTCCCTGTGGATCGACCCCTTACTCACTTCGCTCTACTATCAATTACCCGGTATTCGGCCGGTTAGGAGTTAGTTTTGCATGGTTGTTGGTCCCTTGAAAAGGCTTTAGTTAAGTTTAGAGGGGGGGGGTGAATAAACTTAACACTTAAAACTTTGGAGTTAACAAATTTCGCAACTTCGTTGTACTCGCTTATACTTCGCAGTCGTCGAGACCTCGCAGCTCCGCTCGATAAACGTAGTCTACCGACGGTTCGATTTCTTGCTGAATTTGTGCGGCGGAATAATATCAAAATTAAGCCTTGTTACTTGTTGTTAAATATGTTACCAAGTATTAGATACTCGTAGTGTATGTGTGTGATTTCAGTTTCTAGATTCAAGCAGTTGATATGAATAATAACTAAGTGCAGAAAGTAAATGCAGTAAGTAAGTAGAGAGATTTTTATAGTGGTTCCAGGTGATGTAATCCTGTACGTCCACTCTTCTCATGTGATGTTGGAGGAAATTCACTAGTGATCTTTGAGTTATCTGTTACAAAGAATCCTAGGTTGCTTGTCCTTCACCAATAACTATGGCTTCACAACCGAAAACTCGGGAACAGTAGGATTGCTTCGCTCCCGAGTCTTCCACTCGGTCCTTGAAGGGTAGGATTGCCTCTTCACCGGCTCCACCACAAACCAACGAGTCTTTCACACCTAACGAGATGCTTCACTGTCTTCACGGGTTCTTTATAAAATAAAGAATGAATCAAATATATGATTCGGTTGCGGCAGCCTTGATTAGGATGATATAATCAAGAAAGCTTGCAATCTTCAAGTGTGTATGCTTGATGCGGCTTGAACACGAATTCACTTGAAGAAAATAACTAGATCGTTGACCTTAAGCTCGGTAAGTTCGGCAGGTGTTTTTCACTCAATGTTATCACTTGAAGTTTATTCCCAAAATTCATCATCTTCTTCTTGAGTTGAAAGTCCTCTATTTATAGGTAGGAATGCATGTGACTTGAATTTGAAATTCAAATGTGACCGTTCCTTGTATTTGTCCCATCCTCACCGCATTCCGTCACTATTCATAGGATCGACACTTTGTCGTCGGATTACTTTTTGACGGTGCGGTACCGTCCACCCCTTTGACTTGTATCCAATGGATAAAAATATGGATCATCCCAACGTCTTTTTAATCTCGGCCTTTGATTTGCTTGATAAGTCGAGGTAGTTGGTCGTTCTTATCCATGTAACTTTCCAATAATCTTGAATTAATCGAGGTATATATCGCCAGCGGGTTCATCGTCCGTCGTAAAACCAATCGATCGTTGAACATCATATTTTTGTCTGTAAAATATAATGCAGCTGATTCCTTTTATCCAACTTTTGTTTGTGAAGTTAGATTACATCATTTTAATTATAACCAAGTTCCAAACATCATCCAACTTGTGGAACTTAGACCTTCTACACAAGGTATATGTAATCCGTTTAGGTCATCACAGACTTGCCTAAATACTGATTCCATATCCTTGACATTAAATACTAAGTTTGATCCCTTAGCCTTCATTTACTGAGTTTGAACCCTCAGCCTTCAGTCTTTAGTCTTCAGCAGGTTCCTGACAAGTCTACTGACCTATTTACCCTATCGACTAGACCCGGTCCGTCGATAAACATTCAGCAGCCTTTTACAGTGCTTGTTTGATCAAACCTATTTATGAATCAAACTCTAATAAACCTATACATTTTATCTAGACATCTTTTCGCCTTTGCACTATAACAGCTAGTATGGCACTCATCATCAAAACTAAGAAATAAGTCCAACAATTTCCCCCTTTTTGGTGATGATGCCACTACCCTCACCTAATCAGCAAAGCAAAAAGATAAAAACACAAACAGAACAAATTCAGTCAATTCTCATTATAAATATTTGTTCACAAGTTATTACAACTAGATACAAACAAAGATAAACAAGTGAAAAGTAGCTGATCTATTGTCTCTTCTCTCTTTCTTGTCTAGCCTTCTCAGCTTGCTCTTGATAAGCTCTGATCTCTTCTATCATTTCAATCATCCATTCATTCTCAATTAGTGTAAAGTCAATATAAGAATTGACTTGTTTCCACCAATTCCATGCTTCAGGCAGGACAAGATTGATCTGATTCACCCTGAAGCCAAACTTCATATACAGCTCCTTAAATTCATTCAGTGAATCTTTTGCTTTTGTAATTGGCAGCACCTTTTCACCTTTGCTACTTCTTCTACCTCTGGTATTTGCTCTTAAAGCTCTAATCCTTGCCTCCCAAAACTTCAAACTCAAGAAGGAGTTAAGACCTTCATGAAATCCCATGTCACGATAGGGTCTCCTTCTGTTATGGAACTCTTTCTTGTACTGTGATAGGAGATCATCAGTGAGTTGCACTCTGCCAGGTGCAGGTTGCCTAAAAGCATTTGTATCATCAGTCCATCTCTTCGTGCAAAGAGTCTAGCAGCCTCCTTGTCGCAAATTTCGATTGGCCCTCTTCCCCCTTAGTGACATCATCAACAAAACGTGAGATGAGGCCATGAATAGCTTCCCGTGATACTATCACTCGTGTATTTGACCCGCCATAGTTCCAGCTTCTAGTATCAAGTGAAGTAATCCTTGATTGCGGTGGTCTCTTCCGGTCCGTTGATCCTTTCGGTAAATTTGGGATCAGGCACATCAGGTTGTTGTGCAGCAGCAGGCTCAGCAAGTTTGGGAGCTTCAGCAAGCTTGTCAAGTTTCTCATGTATAGAGACAAGTTGATCTTTTAGAAACTTGTCTTTGGCTTTATTTCCAACTTTGATACCCTTGACATCTAGTATCAAATTATTCATTGCATTTTGAGTAGATGCAAAGTTTGAAGCAACTGTATCAGTAGATTGTCTATTATCATTTACCATCTTCATCAGTTCTTCAAATCTCTGTTCTTGCCTGTCCAATTGAGTTCTTAACTGCTGCATGTCATTTCTTACAGTTCTTAACTCATTGACAACTTCAATTGGCACTCCAATGGCCATTCTACTGTCAGTAGATCCATCAGCAGGCTCCTCAACTCTATATTGTGCCTGTTGTCTGCTGATGACCATGGCTCTACTCATATCTCTCCCAGCAGGGGGAGGTCCTTCCTCAACCATTGCACCAAGAACATCTTCAAGGATAGGATCTTGTGCAGGTTCTTCAATGCCTTCTTCTTCTCCAAAAATTTGAAATTCTTCATCATTGTAGTCATAGTCCAAAGCATGTCGCTCATCCTCATTAATGTTAGACCGTCGGCTATCCTTCCCTACAAAGTGACCTTGGCTCCAGCAGCTCTACTACAGCAGCCTCATCAACAACAGGGGTTTCCTCCATACCCAACTCTGGTTCCAACCTTTGTCCAGGTGCTGTTTGAGACTCAAGCACTCGTACCTCCTCTTCAATTTCCTGTGGATTAAATATAGCCTCATTATCCACTTGGAAACCTTCTGCATGACCAATCTTGGTCAGAATCATGGCAGTTTTGGTGAGAATCCCTTCAAAGTCAAATCCACTTTGATATTCAATGGATTCCTCAGAACTAACACTTGGTTCACTGAAGTCAGTGGTCTTTTCCACATCCAAATCAGCATTCTGTACATCTTCAGGTTGTGCAGTAGGCTCTACAACATGAAATGTGCTTGGTTCATCAGCCAGCCTACCAGCACTCAATGTAATTCCCTCAGTGATTAGTGCTTCTAGGTCATCCATGGTGAGATCTTGTAGATCCTCATCCATTTCTTCGATCCGCCGACCTCGCAGATCTACCAAGATCGTGGACCGTTGTACGATGGTACATGTGTTAGTGCAGCCCCACTTGATTCTCCCGGTCCAGAGGGAAAATCTCCTCTACTATCTGATGATGATGAAGAATCATCGGGACCATCTCTTGGATCTCTAAATTTGATACCCTCCTCCTTCGTTGCTCATCAAACGATCCATCAGTCTTGATTGCAGCAAGGTTGTATCAATCAGATCCAGCAAGTTTTCCACTCCCAACTTATTAAAAGCCCATTCTTCAAAATCTGTCATTGGTTGAGCAGCTGGTTTTTGTCTTTTGTAGAACCCAAACTTCCACTGGAAGTAATCAGCAATTTGCTGAAGTTTGGGATCCACATACTCTTCAGTTTTCTTGCTCTTTTTCACATGCCTTTCAAATGGCATGAAAGATCTCCTGGGAGCAGCTCCAGTAGCTTGTTGACCTCCAAAGGTTCCAACAAGCAGATTCATGGTATCTTCTACAGATGTTTGAAAGTCAGCAGGTTGCTGTGATTGTACATTTGTACCTACTACTTCCATCCGTATCACACTTGGTTCCCCCGACTTACATTCTCATCGCGGGGTTAGCAAGCAGATCGCTCTTCCCCCGAACTATTGCCAAATTTGCGTGGTCTTCAACCAAGTCTCCAATCACCTCGTCAATCACCACAAAGCAGTTCAGTTCGGTGGTTTGTCGTGGTTCTTCGATGGATACTACAAACAGCTCGGGGTCGCAGACCGCGTCGTACATCCTCTACGTATTGCTCAAAAACAACATGTTCGGCATCGTAGACTTGATAACTTCTTCATTTGAGGAATCACCGATAACAACTCGGTGGAATGATAGTTAGAGGCTCGGCCTCAACGGACCTCTTCTTCCTCTTCTATCGGTGCTTCCTCTTGGACTCTTTGAGCTTCCAAGTTTTTTAACTCTTTCCCCTTGCCATATTTCTTCTTTTTGGTAACCTCCTTCATCCTCTTGGATAGGGGTTCATCATCATCAACTTTTCTAGTCAATTTTCTTTTTCTACTAGCTTCCTTCGTTGTTCTCTAAAAATTTCTCCAACAGCTTTTTCTTGAAGCCACAAAGCAGGTCGTAACCTCCACTTGACCCTCAGCAGACTCATCAGTCTGTGCTGTTTCCTTTCTTGTTCTTTTTGATTTCAAGACTTCTGTAGTCTTTCTAACATCAGCACTCTTCTTCCTCTTTCCAGCAGTTTTCTTTGGTGCAGCAGGTTTGATGGATATCTTCTTGGTTTGCTGAACCTGCTCACCACCAGTATCACCATCATCTCCATCATCATTATCATCAGCAGCCTCTCCAGCAATCTCTTCATCATCATCAAGTCCAGGAATTGCATAATCAATCTCCTTTTTGTATCTGGACTGATTTATGTCAACTCGGTTCAAGGTCGTGAACCTCCAAGTGATTCAACACAGGTCTAAATCATCAAACCTAAGGGTAAGGCCTTTGATTTCCTTTTCCCTAGTTTGTCCTCCTTCGCAACTTTCTTCATATAATGAATAAAGTACCCGGCCCTACCAAACTTCATGCTTCATAGATGATAATCATCGCTCTATCTTGGGTCCCGATAGAGTATCCATACCGCCAACTAGCCCAAGTATGTTCTTTGCAATGAGCTTGCTCAAACAGATCGTATTCAATACCAATGTTTATGCAAAGCTTGATGCCTGGTACCGATTTGATAGTTGCTTCTGTCTTGATCTGATCTACAAAAGCCATCTTGTCCAATCCCATAGCTTCAGGATTGACTGAACCATCAACAACCTCTTCAAAACCAAACACTTCTCTCAGCAGACTGGAGGAGATTACAAGCTCCTCACCATTCACAGTGGTTTGGAATGCTTCAGTTCCTTCTTCTATAACCATATTCTTCCAGAAATCAATAACATTGGTGTATGATATCGTTTCTAATCTGATGTTGAGTTTGTTCTCCAGGCCTGCAAACCTTCTTATTCTTCGACCTATATTAATGGCCAGTTCGGTTCTGTTTGCATCAACAACATAGCCTCTTACACTTTGGCTAGATTCGATTTGAACTTCAACTCTTTCCGCCATTGAAATAAGAAAAGGATGAAGAAAATTGCTCTTAAATCTGTGTTCACACGATGTAGATTTTGCAGAAATAAAGCAGAAATTGCAAGTGGTGAATCTCGCTATGTAACAACCGATTATATAGACAAGTGGGTAGTTGAAACTGTCACTGCACGTACATTGAGGTAACCACGATTAAATCTGATTAAATGCTGTCTTGACACGTGGTCCATTACTCCTCCATAACGTTTGTAACCGTTGGATGATTTAACTGTGGTAATAAAGGATAGAATAAATATCCCGCCAATATGCTTTTTGACTTTAATAACTTTGACTGAGTAAAGTTCCCTTCAGCAGGGTATCCCTCAGCAGGTGCCTTCCGCAGTCCGGCGATAAGTAGGCTTCCAAGCGGCCTGCGGATAAGAGTACTCGCTGATCCTTGTTTTCTTCTTGTTTTGTTCAATTGATAATACAAGATGAGGTTTAATACCAATGACCGATCCGTCAAGTGAGCTCACCCAACATGACAAAGACCAATCCCCTTGGCAACCTCATTTGCTCAATTGTCCAAACATAAGTACATGGAATTGTTGATACCAATGACTAATGCGCTAAGTGAGCTCACCCAACATAGCAAAGACTAATCCCCTTGGTGAATTCCAGTACACTGCTGATTATCAGTCAATCTTTATGATTCCAAGTTCAGTCCTTAATTTGGCAAATCTTTCACTGTCAAGTGGTTTAGTGAAAATATCAGCAAGTTGATCTTCAGTAGGAATGTATAGAACCACCACATCTTTCTTTTCAACATGATCTCTTATAAAATGATGTCTCACATCAATGTGCTTGGTTCATGAGTGCAAAACAGGATTTTCTGTGATTGCAATTGCACTTGTGTTGTCACACATGATTGGAATTTCCTTTTCTTCAATTCCATAATCCCTCAATTGTTGTCTTAGCCATAGTACTTGTGCACAGCAGCTTCCAGAAGAATGTATTCGGCTTCAAAAGTGGAAGTTGAAATAGAATTTCGTTTCTTGCCGAACCAGGAGACCGCCTATTTCCCATTAACGCGACAGTTCCCGAGGTGCTTTTTCTATCAATCTTGCATCCAAAGATAATCGAATCCGAGTAGGATATTACTTTGAAGCTTCCTTCCTTGGAATACCATATTCCTACTCCCAAGGTCTCTTTAAGATACTTGAGAATTCTCTTAACTGCACCTAAATGACTTTCTTTAGGTTTAGACTGAAATCTTGCACAAACACCTACAACAAAGGATATATCCGGTCCGTCGGGGCGATGAGATACAAGAGATCGCCTATCATCCTTCTGTACAAAGTCTGATCAACATCTTTGCCTTCTTTATCTTCATCCAATCCGATGTTTGTACTCATAGGAGTTGAATTCTTAGTGCTGTTTTCCATACCAAATTTCTTCAGCAACTCTTTGGTATACTTGGTTTGATGAATGAAGATTCCATCCTTCATCCGTTTAACTTGCATCCCAAAAAGTAATTCATCTCTCCCATCATACTCATTTGGAATTTGCTCTTCATTAGATTTGCAAACTTTTCACAAAGTAAATCATTCTCAGAACCAAAAATTATGTCATCCACATAAATTTGTACCAGCAGGGTGCTGTCCCCTTCACTGATTCTGAAAAGTGTCTTGTCAATGGTCCCTTTTGTAAAACCATTGTCCACCAAGAATTGAGATAGAGTCTCATACCATGCTCTTGGTGCTTGTTTCAATCCATAAAGTGCTTTGTTGAGTCTATACACTTTATCTTCTTGATCTTTAACTTCAAATCCAGGAGGTTGCTGAACATACACTTCCTCCTCTAGGATACCATTCAAAAATGCACTCTTGACATCCATTTGATATACTTTGAAGTTCTTGTATGCAAGATGTGCCAAAAATAATCTCGATAGCTTCCAATCTTGCAAATGTGCATAAGTCTCATCAAAATCTATTCCTTCGCTTGAGAATAGCCTTTTGCAACTAGTCCGGCCTTATTTCTAACAATGGTACCGCATTCATCAAGTTTATTCCCGTATACCCATTTAGTACCAATGATATTTGCATGACTTGGCCTTTCAACTAGTGTCCAAACTTGATTTCTTTCAAATTCATTTAATTCTTCTTGCATAGCAATTATCCAATCCGGATCCGAAATTGCTTCTTCAACAACTTTAGGTTCCATTTGAGATAGGAAACAAGTAAACATAGCTTCCAGTTGTCTTCTAGTCCTCACACCTTGCCGTACATTGCCAATTACTTGTTCAAACAGGTGATTCCTTAACCATTGTGGATTTTGGTTATTTTGATTTTCAGAACATCATCTTCGTAGGGTCGCCGTAGTTTCTTCTACAAGTGGGGGTCGCAGATCCTTGAATTGCTTCGCTTGTTGCATCGTAACATTGTCGCCAGGTGTTCAAGCAGGGCAAGATCGAAACTTTTAAGTCATTGAATCTTTCCAAAACTTCAACACAATCTGGATCAGTGACTTGTTGATTCTTAGCAGGTTCATGATCTTCATCTTCCATTCCAGTAAACTTAGGTTCATCAAACACAACATGGATTGTTTCTTCATGTTTTAGTGACCTCTTGTTCAAGCACTCGAATGCTCGCCGACCGAAGAATATCCCAAGAATATGCCTTCATCGATTTTGGTTGGAATGTCTTCAAATGAACTTTGTGATTTAGAATAAAACATTTACTTCCAAATGGATGGAAATAGGATATGTTAGGTTTCCTTCCATTCCAAACCTCATAAGGTGTCTTCAAAGCAGCCTTCTTGTTTACCGATGTTCTATTTTGTGTATAGCATGTCTTGTATTTATCGCTTCAAACCCAATATCTTTCAGTAGCAATGCTTCACAAATCATTGTTCTTCCCGCTTCCTTTAATGTCCCGTTTCTTCTTTCAAAGAACCCCATTTTTTGCCGAGGTGTACCAAACAGACAGACAAGTTGATGAAGTACACCATTCCGTTCACAATATTCTCTTATAACTTTGTTGAGAAATTCGACTCGATCCGATCTTATCTTTATGATCGTTAAACTTTTCTCATTTTGTAATCTCTTCAAAAGATTAGGCATGCTTTGGAGTGTCTCACTTTTCTTGTTCATGAATATCACCCAGGTGTATCTAGAAAAATCATCCACAACCACTAAGGTGTATTTCTTTCTCGTCACACTTGTTGGAGTTATTGGTCCAAAAAGATCCATGTGCATAAGCTCCAACACTCGTTAGTTGATTGTTTAGTCTTTGACTTGAAACTTGACTTTATCTCGTTTACCTTGCCGACATGCATCACGATAGCATCCTTCTTGAATGTGATCTCGTGTAAACCAACCACTAACTTCTTCTTCACTAACCGATTAATATCATCAAAATTTAGATGATTTAACTTCTTGTGCCATAACCAATTGAGTTCGGATTTGGTATGCACAATCAAAGTGCAGTTTCGGAACTGCAAGTAGACCAATCCACAACATACATGTTCTATTGCCTTCTACCAAAGCAAGTACAACTTGATCACCTCTTTCACTAATGACAATACAATTGTTTTTGTCAAAAGTGACCTTGTATCCCATATCACGTAGAATTGTCCAAAGGCTCGCCAAGTTGTAATCCAAATTCCTTCCACATATGCAACATTCTTGATTGTAAGTCCATTTCGATAAGTGTGCCATATCCTCTTGTATAACCAGTGTATTTTTGTTGCCAAAATTCACCCTTGGACCATCTTTTGCCACAAAGTTTGATAGACAAGGTGCTTATTCTTTGTCATGTGTCCGGAACATCCACCGTCAAAGTACCGTACACCCTACAAAACAAAGTTAATGCATTTTAGGTACCCAAACCCGTTTGGGTCCATAGTGGTCATGGCAAGCATGACCCTTGGTATGTTTCCATAAGGTCTTCTCCTAAATGTGTCATACTTTGGTTCATACTTTGGTTCATACATGTATTCCACACATCCATAAGTTCTAACAAAGTAGGTTGTGTAGGAACCACATATGTTTTCCGGCCTTTTGGTACATAATGCCGTTTGAAATGATTCTTGTTATTAGAAACATTTGCATAACCATAGGTGTGCTGTTTATTAGGAGCAGCCCTGTAATATGGAGTCTGCTGAGGTCTTGTGTAAGTCCTCTGCTGATTCCATTGCCTAGGTTTTACTCTAGTAGTATGGTTATACTGACTGTTTCTAGCATTAGATGCAGGATATTCCAATCATTATCAGCAGGGAACAATCTACCTTTCCCCCTGAGATAAGTATCCCTTGAATGATCAGCATTTTTGGATTTGGGATTCTTATTCTTGGAATATTTCTGTTTCTTTCCCTTCTGTGGTCCAAACAGACTTGGTAGTGTCCGTTATCAAGGGCTTAAGGCACAAGCAGTCCTATTTTTGGATTTATTCTTTTCACTAGAGCCGTTGACTTCGAGACTTCGATTTTGCTTCCTTGAGGCATTCTCATTTGGTTTTCTTTCAAGCCTTATCGGGAGATGGATCTAGTGCAGGCACAAACTTAGGACCAATTCGGGTACTAGGTTCAGTAACCTTACTGGATCCACTCTTGTTAGATTGCTGAGTTCCAAATCCAAGCCCAGTTCTATCTCCATAAGGCTTTCCTGATTTGTATGCAGTATTGGAATAAGGTGGTTCAGCAGACTCAGAGGCTACTGGATGTTCAGCAGACTTATGCTGATTTTGTCCAACATCTTTTTCCTTACCTTTGAAAACCCTTAATTCAGCTTTCAATCTTCCAACTTCTAACTCAAGAGCCTCTTTTTCAGCCTTCACAACCTCATAACCAGATTGTATTATCCTTAGTTGATTAAGGATGGCATCCAAAGTCTCATTGTTGTCAGAATTTCTAGGATTTGAACCACAAGTTGATTCACAATCACTTCCAGCAGGAGTGTTTATAGATACAGTGTTGTATACCTCCTCAGTTTCATCCATGTTGGCCATTAAAGCATAATCCTCCATATCAGCAACTAGTGCTGTGTCATCTGATTCATTTCCTTTTTCAGATTCCACTTCATATCCTGATTCATCTTCTGCAACCATAGCCTTCTTGCCATGTCTCCTTTGTTGACTCTTGGTCTTCGCAGGTCCGGACAATCGTGTCTAAAATGTCCAGGCTTCTTACGGTTGAAGCAAAGATAATCGTGTTCCTTGCCTTGTTTCAACTCGGGACAATCAGTCCGAAGTGTCCCGGTTTCTTGCAATGAAAGCATAGATAGTCATTATCTTTCTTTGGTTCTTCTTTCCTTCTTTCGTAGGCCTCTTTGTGAAATTTCTTGTAGGGGCCTTTCCGGTCTTCATCATTCGATTTTCTTGCTCGGTAGGGCAATTTGCTCTTGCATTTCATCTAGCATATCATCCCGTCCTCCCGATGTTTCTTCATGATGTGAAGCACCAATGCGGTGGTCTTTGGCTCTTCCTTTTCATTTTCGTGCACTAGCTTCTTGCTAAATTCATAGGCCTTAAGATCGAGAGAAAGTTTGAAGGTGTCTTCTTCATGCGCCTTTCTCATTTCTTCAATTGCAATCACCTTCATTTTCCAAACATCTCTTGCGGGTAAAGCTTCCAAGATTTTGGTGTTTACTTCCTCTTTTGAATAACTTACACTCGGCGAGAGTAAGTTCATCTAAGATTGCATTGAATCCGGACTCCATTTGCTCAATGGTTTCATTAGGTAGCATTTTGAACTTTTGAAACCTTTTTCTGGCCACACTGATTTTGTTCTTCTTTATTGCATCAGTGCCTTCACAGATTAAGTGGATCTTATCCCAAAGTTCCTTTGCAGTCTTGCAATCTTTGACTTTCATGTACATATTGCTATCCAAGGTTCTGTAGATGATATCAATAGCAATGTTGTTGAGGTTTGCTCTTTTCATGTCTTCTGCATTCCATTCTCTCTTTGGTTTAGGAATGTACTCGGTTTCGTCACCCACTCGTTATCGCCTTTGTAATCTCCAAAGTGGTCCTTCGGTTAGTACATCCATCATCTCATCATGAGTAGCAAAGCAAGATATGCCTCGCATTCGACGTTTATACTCATCAAATCTATCAAGAGAGCACATCAACATGGTTCTAGCATACTTGTGTGTTATCCATGATGCAAGTCTTGAAAATCGTAACTTGAAAGAAAGTTTTAAAGAATTTTCACAAGCACAACAAGTAGGATTCCTTCGGAACGAAAACCGCTCCGATACCAATTGTTGGTCCCTTGAAAAGGCTTTAGTTAAGTTTAGAGGGGGGGGGGGGGTGAATAAACTTAACACTTAAAACTTTGGAGTTAACAAATTTCGCAACTTCGGCACCGCGATACTTCGATAGTCCGTCGAGACCTCGCAGCTTCTCGATAAACAGTAGTCTACTGACAGTTCAGTTTGCTGAATTTGTGCAGCGGAATAATATCAAAATTAAGCCTTGTTACTTGTTGTTAAATATGTTACCAAGTATTAGATACTCGGTAGTGTATGTGTGTGATTTCGTTTCTAGATTCAAGCGGGTTGATATGAATAATAACTAAGTGCGTAAAGTAAATGCGTAAGTAAGTAGAGAGATTTTTATAGTGGTTCCGGGTGATGTAATCCCGTACGTCCACTCTTCTCATGTGATGTTGGAGGAAATTCACTAGTGATCTTTGAGTTATCTCGTTACAAAGAATCCTAGGTTGCTTGTCCTTCACCAATAACTATGGCTTCACAACCGGCGGGAACAGTAGGATTGTCGCTCCCGAGTCTTCCACTGGTCCTTGAAGGGTAGGATTGCCTCTTCACCGCCTCCACCACAAACCAACGAGTCTTTCACACCTAACGATGCTTCACATCTTGTCTTCGAGCAGTTCTTTATAAAATAAAGAATGAATCAAATATATGATTCATTGCGTGCAGCCTTGATTAGGATGATATAATCAGCAGCTTGCAATCTTCAAGTGTGTATGCTTGATGCAGCTTGAACACAGAATTCACTTGAAGAAAATAACTAGATCAGCAGCCTTAAGCTCAGTAAGTTCAGCAGGGTGTTTTTCAGCTCAATGTTATCACTTGAAGTTTATTCCCAAAATTCATCATCTTCTTCTTGAGTTGAAAGTCCTCTATTTATAGGTAGGAATGCATGTGACTTGAATTTGAAATTCAAATGTGACCGTTCCTTGTATTTGTCCCATCCTCACCGCATTCTCGTCACTATTCATAGGATCGACACTTTGTCAGATTACTTTTTGACAAAGGTGCGATCGTCCACCCCTTTGACTTGTATCCAATGGATAAAAATATGGATCATCCCAATGTCTTTTTAATCTCAGCCTTTGATTTGCTTGATAAGTCAGAGGTAGTTGGCTGTTCTTATCCATGTAACTTTCCAATAATCTTGAATTAATCGAGGTATATATCAGCAGGTTCATCGATCCGTCGTAAAACCAATCGTCCGTCGAACATCATATTTTTGTCGTAAAATATAATGCAGCTGATTCCTTTTATCCAACTTTTGTTTGTGAAGTTAGATTACATCATTTTAATTATAACCAAGTTCCAAACATCATCCAACTTGTGGAACTTAGACCTTCTACACAAGGTATATGTAATCAGTTTAGGTCATCACAGACTTGCCTAAATACTGATTCCATATCCTTGACATTAAATACTAAGTTTGATCCCTTAGCCTTCATTTACTGAGTTTGAACCCTCAGCCTTCAGTCTTCAGTCTTCAGCAGGTTCCCGACAAGTCTCGACCTATTTACCCTATCGACCTAGACCATCCGTGGCGATAAACGTCGGCAGCCTTTTACAGTGCTTGTTTGATCAAACCTATTTATGAATCAAACTCTAATAAACCTATACATTTTATCTAGACATCTTTTTGCCTTTGCACTATAACAGCTAGTATGGCACTCATCATCAAAACTAAGAAATAAGTCCAACAATGGTAGTTAGGGTTTATAAATTTTCTTTTGTTTAATGATGCAAAATCCCTCCAACAAAGTGGCGCCGTTGCCGGGGAATAGGTGTCATGTTGAATCTAGTTAAGTTAGTTCTCGATTTTGTTACGTTTCGTTTTTCGTTTTCAATAAAAGTAGCGTTTAATAGATTGAGAGTTTTTATTTTGCCGTGTTTCGATGACCGTAGGGTTAAGAATGTGCAAAAGTTTTTTACTCAATCTGTTTTACGTGAAGTTTGTGTTTAGTTGTTACCTAGTCTAACCCATGTGCTAAAATTTATCTGTGGCTGCTGTCTGTGCTCTATGTTGTGTTTATAAGATTTAGGGTTTCTGTGTCTCTCCTGCATTGTCTGTGCAAATTCGTTGTATGGACGAGCGTTCAGGTAAGTGAACGCCCTCGCACTGGGAGCTAGTGCTTGCTATCTAAAAATTGCTCCATGGATCTCATCGGAAATGTTTGGATATTTTTTTGTTGAAAGAAAGATGCCAAGCCAAGCTCGGTTGTCAAGGCAAAGAGTTCAGAAACCTCCTTCTTTTAGAGTAGTGGGCAATACCGATCTACTTTAGTAGATCATATGGATGTAGAAAAAGCTTCTGATTTTGGAAACTCCAGTGAAAGTCCTTCTTTGATACTGTCTCATTGAATATGAATAGTCCCAAATTCAGAGTGAGTGAGAGTGACGGATGCCGCCTAGCCTGTGTAAGGAAGTTGAACAATGTTTTTTCGTGTTGTCAAAGATTTGCCGTCCAGTTCATAATCTGCAGGTGAACGCACGTCTGGTATGTTGGACGTTCGTCCGTCCCGAAACGTATTAACTTTGCTCTGGTTTCAAGAATCAGACGGGCGTCTGACTCACTGAACGCCCGTCCGACCTGTTTTTATTGCGAACGAGCATCTGAACTATTGAACGCTCGTCCGGCAGTCCAGGTTCCAAAATTTTTATTTATTTGATTTTTAATGCTTTATTTGACTTGGATGTTTTTAATCTGAGCTTCTGTGGCTGATTAATTTTACGTAGATGTTCTGAACTTGCATATTCATATCTTTCCATCTACGAATCCATGTTAAGTAATTGATCTATTTTTACATACATGATTCATCTATGCAAGTTATAGTTACTGTCGGTTCTCGTATGCTATAACTGGTCTTATTGTTATTTAGTAGTGAATGTCGGTTTTCGTATGCTACATACCGCTGTGATGAATCTTGTGAGCTTTGAGACTTATGTGCTTCCTTGTTATTTTTATAACTCATTTGGGTAGTAACTGTCGGTTTTCCGTTGCTACGATGGAAACCTTATGAGTTATATATGTTTAGTATAGCTAACTGTTGGTTTTCCATAATGCTATCACCTTTGACGAGTCTTAAAGCGCGTCTACACGCATGTAATGAACAAGATCTTGTCGTTTATCGTAACCCGTCATTATCTCGGTAGACGTTTATTATATACATGTCATGTTGCAAATGAGTGGGCTAGTTTTCTTTCTTTTATTTTCTTTTATTTTTGCATATCATTCAGATGCATATCATTTAGTTGCATGTCATCTAGTTGCATTGTTTTTCTATTTTTCTTTTATTTTTCTTGAGCGTAGTTAAGCTGTCGGTTTCCGTAATACTACCTCGTTTTTATTTTAGTTTCTCGCATAGGCCGTAGTCACCGTAGAGTTGTCAGGGGTCAACTTGCTCAGCCTGAGCCTGTCAGAATTTATTTTTTTATTTATTTTATTTTTAGGATTGCATATCATGTAGATTGCATTGTAGTATATTTTCATATAGTTGCACCTAGCCTACGACTTTTTAGTATTTCATGTATAGTATTCAATCTTTAGTTGAGCTTAAGTTGAAAAATCTCTATGATCCTTTTCTTCATGTGCTTTATATATGTAATCTTTTCTTTTTTCCCGAAGACTCTTTTTGCACTGATCAAGTCTGCAGGATATTTTTGATAGCTATTGTGCACTTTCACGATGAATTCAGTTTACCTGTGATGCTCCACAGTCTACTGAGCTATGCAGCAATTTTGGTTTTTACCGATTTTTTCGGAATTGCCAGCATCCAATCAGCTAAGTTCTCTAATTTATTATTTCTGTATAACTTGAGGACAAGTTGCAATCTAAGTGTGGGGGAAGGGATAGATGATTTATGTGTCTACTTTCGTTTGCTCATATTTTTAGTATTTCTACGAAAAGTGCTTAATTTTCAAATTTTTTGTTATATCCCGAGTAGACAAAGGCATATCTTTGCTTGAGTTTATATCATTTTTGCTATATTCTGTATATTTAGTAATTTTAGTTGTTTCACCCGACACTCTTTTTCACATGCCATAGTAAATGATGAGCTAAATGTTGAAAGCCTACCCCATTTTATTTGGAGATTTTTGATGATTATAGCATATTTCTTTCCTTATGTACAATTCTTGAAAAGTTTAGTAGTTTGTATTCTAGGATTAAAGTATGACATACTGTGAATATCTGTAAGTTTGAATGTGATAAGTGAAACGTGATTAAGTCTTTGCAATAGTAATAAATTGTTTACTTGAGGTGTTATGCTCGGTGGTCCGTGCTACTAGAAAATAATCTTTTCCACTCGCCGCCCGTAAATCTCTAAAGTAAACATAATTGTAATTGTGTGTGTCGGAAGTCGGTTTATGATTTGGGTGAGGTAGGGTGTACCACGTATGTCCTATTCCACTATGATGACCAAAAGCTCACGACATTCGGTTTATAGTCGCCTTATGATTGGAGTAAGGTAGGGGATTATCTTGAAATGTCCTATTCTCGCTATGAGGGCAAAAGCTTATTCGATGTGTGTTAGAAAAGTGTGAAAAAAGTGAAAATATTGAAATATATTATTATGAATAAGTAAGGACTTAGTTATCGTTAATCTTATACCCAAGTATAAACCGAAGGATATGTTGTAGGGATTATCCTCTCGAGTGTCAAAAATGTTTTAGATATTCTCTACTATTTCTTTTTGGGATATGTATTTTTTGTAAAGTGCCTGTTATAATTTTTGAATATTTCTAACTTAGATGGGAAACCGAGCTAGTTTTGGTTTGAATAACTTTCAAATTGTGGAACTTAGTGGAAGTTTATTATGGCTATGCACACACTACACGGGTGAACTTCTAAGTTATTGAATATACTTCATATTTGTATGGATGTTTATTTGTCTCGAGCTTGACTTTGTTTTGTTTTGCTCGGGACGAGCAAAAGATAAGTGTGGGGGAGTTGTTAAGGGTCAATTTGTAGTGTTTTATAAGGATATATTTTATATCAATATTCCCCATATATGGATGTTTTTCGTAGAATTCGAGCTTATAATCGATTAATTGAGCAAATGACGTTTTGAATAGTTAAAATGCAAAATCGAGTAAATATCGTGGTTTTATTATCTATTTTGTATGGTTTTACGTTTTGCTCGGTTTTGTCATCTTTTAGGTGCACAAATGTGGAATGGAAGAGGTCTAAATGATGTTTGATTGAAGATTAAAGTGGAAAGAAAGAGATACAAGAGGATGAAGATGAAATAAAGCTTGGGAAAATCCCGAAAACGACTCGTAATACGACGGGCTAATCAAAAAGGCGTTTTCGAAGAAGAGTCCTTAATGAAAGTTGTAGAGTTTTCCGAGAGCTTTTTTATGACATTCGGATCATAATTTTTGGAGGTCTACAACTCAAGATATGAATTTTAGAAGTTTCATTCATAAATCCATAATATTCACCGACATACATAAATCCTAATTAAATAAGGATTTAATTTCAGCCGCAACCGTCTTATACTATTTATATATATGCGCATGCAATACCCTAATCCCAGAATATTACAAAACAATTATTCAGCGGTAACTTCACAGAAGCAGCAGCGTTCTGGGAGTTCCAAGGCCGGTCACCCGAGCCTTGTGCTCGGGTGATCCGGGTTAGATTAGGATGTCGTTTTTCTTCCGTTTTCGATTCATGGATTCAATCATGTACCAAACTACGTGAGTTTATTTATCTAATTTATTCAGTCCTTATTCGTTTTTTATGATCTTTAATTTATTTTGTATCATTCTATGATTTTGATGCTATGATGTGAATTAGATCGAGAGATCAGTTTGCTATTGATACGTTTACAACATACGGAAGTTGTGTAGACTAGATCACCATAGAAAGATAGGATCTTTAATGATTAATTATGTGACAAATTAATTGGTTAATTATCTAGGTTGTTAGATTCTAAAATACGAGAGTTAACCTGAATCTACACCGAGTTTTGTTTGGTAAATCAATCTCAACATTCGGAAGATGAGAGATTGATAAATTGGACTCACTAAGGAATTAGGAATCCATAGCTTGAGATTAAATTCACTAAGGAATTAGGGATTTGTATCTCGTGTAAAGGTGAAACCACAATTTGAATTAAAATCATGAGATGAACTAGGATTGAAATCACTTGGTTTGTGCACTGTTTGATCCCATGTATCTTTAGTTTAGTTTAGGTTGTGTTATTTTATTTCGTAGGTTAGATTTATTTTAATTGCTCTTTCGTTTATTTTATTTGTTCTTTCGTTTATTCATTTTTCCTAAGTAACAATTGAAAGGAATTAATGAAATTAGATTCAACATCCCAATTCCCTGTGGATCGACCCCTTACTCACTTCGCTCTACTATCAATTACCCGGTATTCGGCCGGTTAGGAGTTAGTTTTGCATGGTAGTTAGGGTTTATAAATTTTCTTTTGTTTAATGATGCAAAATCCCTCCAACATGTGTCGCACGTGAGGATTATGTTTATGGTGATACACTTGAAATGTTAGTCCGTGGTGAACTTAATCAAAGTATAGAGTCTATTGATTAAACCACCATTAACACGCCTAGAACACTTTATGGTGTGACCTTCTTATCCGGACCGTCGACATTGGTTGTCTAAGTGGGGCATTATATATGATGTAGTCATATAGGACTTGACCGATTTAATATGCATTTCTCATATAAATCCGTGATTGAGAAATCTTATTAAATCACAAGATGATCATATATGGATTAACCTTAATCCTGATGTGATTACAGGCTCCTGCTTGTTTCAGGATAGGGTTTGATGTGTTCGTTAAGGATCGCTAAGAGGTGCGGTCTGAATCACTTTCATGTTGGAACTATTCTGGAATGAGTGAGAAGTCTGTGTCTCACAGATACATAATCCATTCCTTCCCGCGGGAAGTAGAAAGACAATCCCCTTATTTTTTGATCCTAGGCGATCGATGCGTGGAGTTCATATTGGTTATGAAGTAATTGATCACTAGGCGGTTAAGGTAAATATGGATAAGATGTATTGAAGAAGGTTTACGGAAATAATCCCGCTTCATTACGGATAGTCTATGGTGGGTTAGTTTATATGTAATGATTATATCAATGGACACTTATCGACTCGACGTTTTGAGAATAAGTTATATCTATAACCGATAGAGTTCAGTTTCAAATTTATGGTGGCGTAATTCCGGAATTAATGATTTGAGTAGAAATATTATGTTCGATGAATATCTTATTCAATTTATTGTAGCAACTGGTTATAGGTCCATGGTCCCCGGGTTGGCTCATAACATGCGAGTGATTTCTCGTTTGGTGGAACCTCGAGAATAAATTAAATAGTTGGTCTATTTAATGAATATGCAATATTATTTATTTGATAAATAATATGTAAAATAGAAAAGACATTTTCTATTAAATTGATGATGTAAATGGCGCCACTTTTGTGGATAAGTTAGGAGAAGAAATTTTCCTAGATTATGTCACTTGTATGTAATTAATTAATTATCTATTTGTTGGATAATTAATGGAAAAATAAGAGATTAATTTTTTGGGAATTATCTCTTATCTTTTGGAAAATATCTTTTCCTTGTGGGAATAGGTAATTGTGGTGTGAAAATGATAACTCTCTTGACTAGTTAGTTTCCTATATGAAGAGAGTTCCTCCTAGCACAATATACACAACATAATTTCGCCACTTACAAATTAGAAGGAAGAAAAATTTGTTTCTTGCCTTAGTCATTAAGAGTGTGCATATTCTATGAGGTTCTACGGCGTGGATCGACGTCCATCAGTCATCGCTAGGAGATACTCCGGAAGATCACGGCTTCTCCCTCTCTGTCGATTTACTATTCCTCTTCAATTAGGTAAATCTTCAACCTTCTCATAGTTAGATTAATTGTTTATGCGAATCAAATCGTGGTAAAACCGCATGCGAATTTATTCATAGCTTCCGCTAGGCATGATCGAGCGTCTCGATCAGTGCTGAGAATCAGATCTGACGATCCAATTATGGATCTGATCCGGATTCGGGTTTCTATATATCCAGCATGTGGTATCAGAGCCAGGTTGAAGCGATTTTGCGATCATGATTGCATAATTAATTAATAAGGAGTGTAATATAATAGAATAAAATTGCATCTTTTAATTTATTTATGCGATTGAATGATTTGGTTGACGAGATGGATTGGGGTTGGTACCTGTTTACCGTTAGATCTATTGTAAACACGTTTTTTTGGGTATAGGATATCATGTATTTTAATTTTCTGTTTTTAATTAATTCGGCCGAAGGCCATTTTACATGAATTCGGTCGAAGACTATGAAGAGAAAAAGACGCAGCACAGTGATCAAGACACAAGTTCAATTGTGGGCAGACAAAAGTTCGAATCCCCTTAGACGGATTAATTTTGGATTTTTTTTTCGTTGTTCAAATACGAAGAAAGAAAAAAAACCGAAACGAAAAAAAAAATATTACGAAACAAAAAAAACAAAGGGAGGGGAATCGAAAAAAAAAAACCCGAAACGAAAAAAAAATAAAATTACGAAACAAAAAAAAGGGGAAGGGGAATCAAACTCGGGTGGTGATGAATGAAGAAAGAGCTTCAACCAATTCAGCTAGAAGGTCTTTTTATTCAAGATATGGAGCAGAAAATTCTTATACCAGACGGCGGCTACAAATAATTTTAGGGCTTATTGATTTATTTGTATTATAGATTAGATATGGGGGGTACCAAAACGGTCCATCTCAGTGGTTTATTTTTTGCATTTATTTTCTTGTATGATTATTAATGTGATATAACCATGTCATGAATCATATTCATGAATTCCACTCCTAGCATATGCATACATGTAGGAAATTAATATTGAAATTAATTAGACATGTATCAACACGATAATTAGTTTAGATTAAAAATAAATTAAATTAATTAAAGGAAACGGAATTTTATCAGGATATAAAATTCACATGATAAACTTAATTTGGGATTAAGAATCCTTCGGGGTTTAGGTTACGTAGTGTCTATATAAATTAAAATTTTGATAATAAAAAATTGGAAATCATGAAATTGGACACCAACTAGACGGTATTTGGAACCGATAAGTTGGTAATTTCTTTTCATGATTTATTGTTTTCGATTATTAAAAAAATTCTGAGATCCTAAATTTTTTTCATGACAAGATTAGTGAATTTTACTTGTGTAGTGTCTACACATAGATTTTCTTTCAGAAAAATTGGAAAATCATGAATATAGTGTCGCTAGTTAGACGGTATTTGAAACCGATAAACTAGTGAGAGCTTTAAAATTTGTGATTTATTATTTTTCGATTTGGTGGGAAATTCATAAGTCCTAATATGTTAGGATTATAAAATTCTTGGTGAATTTTAATTGTGTAGCAACTACGCAAAGAATTTATAAATCCATAAAATTGGCAAATCGTGAATATAGTGACACTAGTTAGACGGTATTTGAAACCAATAAACTAGTGGGAGGATTAATATAAATATTCATGATTTATTGTTTTTGGACTATATTAAAATTCTAAAATCCTAAAGAGACTACCTAAATTTTAAAATAACGAGTGGGAGCGGGGAAGATGACAACTGACCCCTCGGCCTCTACTGTTGATGCAAGCACGTGAGAGAATGGTGACGCATCATGCCGCTTTGATTTCAACCCCCTGAGGGTGGCTTTCACCGCTATCAAAATTCAAGGGTTGGTCTCCGAAAAGATAGGATTTTGGGTACTCATCGAGTCACTGACCGACCCTGAGGCGGCATACTTGGGGCGTACTTTGAGATCTGAAACAATAGTTAACACTCTAAAGGATATATCTTGGCCGAAAAAGGAAGGTAATCAGCAATTAAATGGAGATGTCTGATTCTCAGTTAGTTGTTAAGAGAGATTGTCTCAATTTAATTGTCACCTCTTTGATCTACCTTGAGGCCGCACTGTAGGTGTGAGATTAAATCCTTGGAATGGTAGGATAAAGCTGCATGCATGACATCATGTTTATAATTCCTAAAATTATTATATGTTGTGGTGTATGATTTGATTTATTTTTCTGTCATAATTTATTTTTGCCACTACATATCATCTCAAGGTATCTAAACTGTCAAACACGATAAATTGACTAATGATGACTTCGTAAAAGTGGAAAAGTAACAAGAACGTTGAACTCAATAATCGAGAATGCAAATTAATTTTTCGGAAGAGGATGTTCCTCTTGAGCCTACAAACTTTAGTGACATTGATAAGTATGTCACTACTGTCACTCGTGTTGAATGAGAGACAAAACAAATTAATTCAAAGATGACGAGAATGATTTGGTATCAATCTCACTAGGCATCCCACTATTCACGAGTAGTGTCTACTCAAATGAACTGCTAGTTCACGGCTATTTCCTTTATAGAAAGCCAAGAATGGGAAGGTAAATGTCTACAAGTGCAAGTCATCTAAACTAAATAAGTTAAAGGCTAAACCGAAATATTAATAAGAGAAATATAGGATAAGGAAAGTGATTTCGGATCACTAACCTATGAATCCTTAGAGACTTTCTTAACCGAGTAATTTGACTCAGAAGCTAAAGTTCTTTTGTAAGAACAAGGTAGCTGGGCATTCATGATGAAGAGTAGACAACGGGCAGTTATTTCAACTAAGAAAGTGGGAGTGTTATAAGGAAACAAATTTCAGATTTTAATCCTTGAATATCGCAGAAATTTTATTTCTTATTTCCGGATTCGTTGGAACGAATGGATTCACTTTCAAATCGATAATATAGTTGCCTCAAAGAAAGTGAATGTGACATTTGTATACGATTCTGAGACTTGGTCTTTTGTCTGATAAAGTCAAAACCACTAAGTAATGTTGAAATGGTATATGTAACACATCATAAGATATTAAGACAAATGGTTTATGTATTTAGATAAACGATTCTTCAACATCTATTAATTAGTGCATATATCCTAAAGATAAAATCGAACCGACTAAGGGTGATTCCTATCCCAGTCTATGAACACTATCTCAAAGGAAAAAGGACTAAGTTACCTTTCAATTAGGAAAAGGTAATAGAGCTGAAGAAGTATCACAACTTGTTCATATTGACCTACGTGGTCTTATGAAGGATACAAGCTAGTGGGAGCTTTTGAGTAGTGGACAATTTGTCTGATAGCTACTCTAAACGCCGATTAGTTTTTCTAAATATTTGGAGGAATCTCTGATATTATCAGAGAAATGAGTATTCCATGCTTAGATATAGGCTATAGCATAGTATTTGGAACTGATGCTCGGCCTACCTCCGAGTGAAACGATTTCATTGAAAGGATAAACCATGTATTGTCTTGTATAGTTATTGATATACTACATTACACTGCTTAACTCAATTAAGATATTAGTTGCAAAATAACGGTATACATTATTATGTAATACCGAGAAGTCTACCTAGAAGATGCTTATGAATTTATGGATAAGGAGTGAACTACGTTTACTCCACTTCCGTAAATAGAGGCGTTTAGCACTTGGTGCTTGAAGGTAGGACTGTAGATTTTGTATGACTGTTCATGAAATATCTTAATTGATGTGAACCGAGATGGCATACAAAAAGTCAAGTTCCCTCATCTTCCTTCAATAAACTGGTGCCAAAAGGGTCAAGAGTTGCAGCAATTAATGTTCCCAAAAAGCTGAAGAGTTTCCTATCTTTTATTAATAATTGTAAACCTTTCAATTTACCTAAGATAATGTTGTTATCTTTTATTTACCAAATGGTATGTAATTCAGCCTATATATATGGTTGTTCCATAACAACTTAAAAAAGACAAAGCTTTGAGTGAAATTTTATATATTATGAATTTTCAGTGATTGAAAATTTGAGTGAGTTTTACATTTACTTTGCTGATTAGGTAGTGTTTAATTTGGAGAATCTATCAAAGGATTGAGCATTCCTTTGTTGTGATGTTCTCAAACTTGAGATTTCTAAGGTGCTGATTTCTTAGAAAGAAAAAGCTTGCTTATCTGTTCTTGTGCTCTTCATTGATGCCTTCAATCTAGATCCAAATCCATATCAATTGGTATCAGAGCCCTCCCTGTTTGGTTTCGGGTTGGATTGGGGTTGGATTGAGTCATGAGAGAGAAAATAAAATAAAATAATGTAAAGTAATGATTATAAGGTTGAAATGTTGTATTAAAATTTGTGTTGATGAAGAAATGATTGGTGAGAGAAATTTTAATGAAATATTATATTGATAAAGTAATGGTTGAATAGTGTAGGTGGTGAATAAAATGAATTGATGAATATTATTTTATTTGTTGATGGTGAAATGATTCGTGAGAGAAATATTAATAAAATTAATAAAATAATAGTAAATAAGATAGTGGGTGAATAAAATATTAAGTTGGATCCGGTCCAGTCTGAAACCAAACGGGGCCATGAGGTATCAAATATCAATTTGTTTGTGTTTTTCTTTCCTTCTTCCATTTCGTTTTTCATCTTTAAAAAAAAAATCAAATTGTATGTGATCTTGCATGCTAAGTGCTGAATCTTGTGATCTATTCTTGTGTTCTTATTAATTTTCCAGAAAATTATACATAAAAGTTCATGACTGTTCATCTTCTTTGAATACTATTCAAGTTTTTCCTTCAAAATCTTGAATTCAAGAATCCAGAACCCAAAATTTTGCAACCTGTTTTTCAGTTCGTTTCACACCCTACACACATCGAAACAATCTGAAAATATTTCCACAACTAAATCACCTTGTGACCTATATTTTCTCTCTTTACATCAGATCGAAATTCGAAGTGTATCAAATCGAAATCTGCTCCCCAACACAGAACAGTCTGTTCTAGAATTCTGCAGCACTAGATCATTATACGATTTCGATTTAGGTGCTTTAGACGGTTCCAAATCTTCTGAAAATTTGTGAAATTATAGGAAATTCCCTGTTCTAAAATTTTGATCTTTTGAGTTTTTCCATAATCGTCGTCGTTTGAGCACAATCGACCTTGTAAGTCACTGCTATCAATCTGGAAAATTTTGACAGATTGCACCAATTGACAAACTACGGTTGTTTGGTCGACCTATCTCGCCCGAAACGATCTGACATTTTTATATCCTCTAGAACACACATATATCTACAACTTTCATTTTTATTTCTAGTATAAATTCATCATTTTTTGGGCTGCACGTGCCAATACGTGCAGAGTTAAATTCTGGAAATTGTTGACAGCATCTTGCTTACGATTTGCTCGATTTTTGATTTATTTGATGGTTACATTTACCTAAAGCAAGTGTTGAGGGTGAGTGTAAACACAAGAGATTGTGAGGATCCAATATTTTGGGTCATGGCTTCCAACAAATATTATTCCAATTGTGATATGGGCAAGACGTATTTCCGAGGCTCGAGGCGTTTGGAGCAGCACATCATTGCTTTACCTGGCAAAATCAATCGGATTTTTGAGCAGGCTTTTGATGGATTTAATGACAGTGTATGGGCAGATTATAAACGACGTTGTGCTATATATGACGCTGAACAAGCAATGAAAAAGGCCACAAACAACAAGCCAGTTGTGGACAATTGTGCTTCCGTTGTGGAGTTGGCTTGTGCCAATGTGGGTGAGGTAGTTCCCACGACTGAGGCTCATGTTGACCTTCCTGTTGCAGATGTTGTTGTTGTTACTACAGAGGATGAGTTGGTCGTTGAGGCTGAAGTAATACCGAATGAGGTTGTAGTTCCCACGAATGAGGTTGTCATTGATTTTACGAGATGATATTGCGATGCTACCTTGTGTATGAAGAGGTCGTTAATGTTGAGGTATTTCCGAAGGTGGAAGCATTAGTTGATATCCTTGAATCGCATGACACTGGGATCTTTGATACACCCAATCCAGCCCCTATTCGTCCTATGGTTGATATTGACATTGTTGAGGGTGGTGGAATACTGAAGCACGAGTTTGTTGACCCATATTTGGAGCAGGTTGATGCCTATCATGATTTACATTTCTATGTTGTATCACAAGACGTCATTCCTATTTCTCTCAAGCCACGTGCATTTTCTCATGTTTCTTTGGTGAAGAATGGTGTGACCCATTACTATGTTATTGATACGAAGTTGTTTATTCGCGTTAATTTTGACCCCGACATATTTTTGGGGTTTATTGTGGAGTATCATGTTGATTCGAGGACGAATCATTTTTCAGCCGGGAGGGAATGATGTGAACCGAGATGGCATAAAAAAAGTCAAGTTCCCTCATCTTCCTTCAATAAACTGGCGCCAAAAGGGTCAAGAGTTGCAGCAATTAATGTTCCCAAAAAGCTGAAGAGTTTCCTATCTTTTATTTAATAATTGTAAACCTTTCACTTTACCTAAGATAATGTTGTTATCTTTTATTTACCAAATTCTATGTAATTCAGCCTATATATATCGCTGTTCCATAACAACTTAAAAAAGACAAAACTTTGAGTGAAATTTTATATATTATGAATTTTCAGTGATTGAAAATTTGAGTGAGTTTTACATTTTCCTTGCTGATTAGGTAGTGTTTAACTTGGAGAATCTATCAAAGGATTGAGCATTCCTTTGTTGTGATGTTCTCAAACTTGGGATTTCTAAGGTGCTGATTCCTTAGGAAGAACAAGCTTGCTCATCTGTTCTTGGGTTCTTCATTGATGCCTTCAATCTAGATCCAAACCCCTTATCATTAATGCAATGAGTAAAGGCTGGTTATAATATTCTTAAGATTGGATAGTGACGGTTACACTATTACATCATTTCTAAAAGAATGTTTAGATAACAACCTTAGACCTTGAAGTACAGTTACTCAAGGAGTTACTATCTGATTTAATCAGACCACATCCAACATTGCTTGTTGGGGATTATGTTGATAAATACTACTGAACCAGATCAGAATGTCAATCCACCCAAATACAGTAGGATTATGGTTTATTCATTGACTCGATGTGATGATGCAGACTTTACAGTCTGCTGAGGGTAATTGATAACCTATGGTCTTCTGGAAGGACTGTATAAGATTCTAACAATAGGAGTTTGGTTTAAAGCCATAAACCTATAAATGGAGTTTTGGTACTCCAGTTCTGTTCACAATCTTGTAGAACCACCTGAGTGTCTCAGGCCCAGTCGGAGTAATTGGTTCTACGTGATGAGAATGAATGGGAAGTTTATCTTTTCAAGACAAAGCCAAGTGGTCTAGGGGTAATTCCCTGAGAAGTAGAGAGTTAACCAGGGGTGATGCCCTAAAACTCTCACACCATTCCGCCTTGCTTGACTCCTTGGAAAGCAGAAAGACTAACAGGGGTGATGCCCTAAATATTTTCATGCCAAACAACGGAGTCTAATCTCATTCGGAACAGAAGGGTTTTAGCTTAAATCCAATGGTAGATTGACTGCCTATGCCTATATCCATTGGTGGATTAAAGCAAACCTCTGGGTCATTGAAAGCCACATGTTTGAAATATGTAGGCTTGACCAGAATATTGATGAGTCTTTTGTAGACCAGAGAGTCAATATTGGTAAAGTAGTAAATGTTAGTGTAAATAAAAGACAACACAGCAACAGTTGTAAACAACATGGGTGTGTTATCTAAAGTCGAAGGCGACGGCCAAAAATTCACTGAATCAGAGAAGTAGACTATCTTCATAGAATTTGATTCGGTCGAATTCATGAGAACAAGTTGTTGGCAATATCCCATGCATCTTATTGGTTATGATGATAATGCATTTTCGTATGCAAAATTCAACGAGAGGTTTCCTACCCAACCCCTCACGGAATAATTCTCTCAATTCTTCGGATATAGAGAAATGGGATAAGTTCTCTTTTGGATAGAGAATGTCATATTATTAAAAGTCAATTGTAATCGAACCTTGGATTTGAGTATTGATAGCAGTATAGTGCATCCTCAAGTATCTTTAGAGAACGAGGAATCATATGCTTGTGTATTCGGGTGCAAACCTGAGTGTTGTTGACTACACTGATTTTGTTTTTTGTCGGATTAAAGATGATCGTGAATCGATCTCAGGCTCAGTGTTTACTAATAGTGATGGAGCTATAAACTTGAGCAATCCAGCACTGCCAATCCGACTTTGTAAGTCAAATACATAGCAGCTTCTGGAGCAGCTAGAGAGGAAGTATAGCTTGAAAGGTTCATTGCTGATCTGGGAGTATTTCCACTTCTGGGTAAGTCAATATCACTTCGCTTTGAAAATAGTGGAGCGGTAGCTTATGCAAAGGATCTTTGCAGTCACAAGAGGTCAAAAGCACTCTGTCAATTTCACAAGCCTTCTTTCTGAACTGTAAAGATACATCTAGAAGATCAAACTCAGAAAACAAAGCATCAAATCTATATCAAGTACTGAGTCTGATGAACCTTCTGTGAATCCAATTCACACCAAACTGATGCAATTGAATCGGATTTTCTGAGAAGGAATTGTACCCTTGAAGTACTAGTGATAGCTGCTGAAGGACTTGTTCTGAAGGAGCAGTGTGGAAGACTGCGTCACTTAAGCTTTTGTAGCTAGGGAGTGATAGTCTTGAGATTGTGAAGCTTGTGTAGCCAAGGACAATAATAACTATTATATTGGTGAAAAAACAATAGTGAATTCCTCCAATCATCACAAGAGAAGAGTGGATTAAATGATTACACCACCTGAACCACTATAATCCTTTGTGTTCATTTACTTACTACACTTTACTTTACAACATTTCTTTACTGCATTTTATTTATACTCTGTGTGTCTTGAACTGCTTTGAAACAACTTTTAAGAAGGGACTTATCCGCTACCCAAAAACTTTTAAAATAAGAAAAGTTTTTGAAACTCCAATATAGTCATTCAACCCCCCCCCCCCCCTCTCTAACTATATTTTCACCCTTCTCTGGGACTAACAAGTCATATTTAAAACAAGGGGGCCACATACTCCCAACACATAACTCAAAAGATGCAATATTTTTGAGCAAAACATAGACAAAGTCGGATTAAACATGTAGCACTTAGAATATTTTCAAGCAATCCAGAAGCCAAATAACGGCCACAGTATCAAATCAGCAAAATCAAGTCAATCAAAAACTACTAAGCTATTACAAATAATAGTTTAGAAAGATGAAAAGAAGTTTCAGATAAATGAAATAAAACAAAGGCTGGTTGATTTTGTCAACTGCGTCCTTAGAGCTTGAAGCTGGATCTAGCAGACTCTCGTACATTTCAGTCTCAGCGGTTGTTGCGGGAGCAATCTCTAGAATGGGGTCCACTTCCCCGGCAGCCTCCACGATCAGGTCTCTCAGGTTTACAGCATTTCGAGGTGGCGGGTTCCACTCTTCCAACCTGTTAGCTCACGGATCCTCGTTAAAGCCTTTCACCTTGGCGTCAGAATAGGGAATCTCAGCATGAAATGCATGCAGCTCGGGAACACATGGATCGGTAGTAATCCAATCCTGCAGCTTATCCAGACCCGGAGCTGCTTCTGCCAGATTTTACTTTAGGCACCGAGAGATGTGGTAGAAGCCACGGTCAAAGGACAGACGACTTCATCACTTATACCCTTCTTGAATTCATCAAAGCCTTGAAATCTTCAACGGATTGCTTCCTGGTGGCTTCTAACCTTTCCGCCTCATTGACCTTAAGCTTGTCGAGCTCTATTTGGATAACAACAGTTTTGTTAACCTCTTCACCCCACAACTGCTTAGCACTGTTGATTCGGATCTTGAATTCATCGACAATGTTCTGAGCCTCGGCCTCATCCTTCTCATGAAAAGTCCACAACTTTGTCATCTTTAGCTCGAGGGCGGATTTCTCATTAGCAGCTTTCGTCTCCAACTCGGTCAAACGGCTATTCGTCGTCCTGAGCTCCAAAGTAGTGTTGTCCAAATCCGCCTCCTACTTTTTCACTTGGCTAACAGCCTTAGTTCTCTCACGGACCTCTTGAGATTTTATCCTCTCGACCTTCTTAACAATGGCGCCAAATTTGAAACCGAAACAAATCAAAAGTTTAAGTTACAAATGTGAAAGTACGAAGAAATATACATGAAAAGAAAAGTAAGTGTTGAGAAATCTTACCACACTAATAGCCTCTACAGCGACTCTAGATAAGTCCTCCATCGACTCCGTAAGGCCGGAGCGAGCATCAATTTGATCGGCCATATAGACCAGATCCAGAATCCCTTTCCCAATAGCCTTCCTCACTTCATCAGGTCAAGGAAGTGGAATTGTTAGGAACATTTTATTATGCTTTGATGATGGCCATACTAGCTATTATAGCAAGCCTGAAATAAGTTAGATATCTATGTATAAGTCTTTACCTAGAGTCTGACATGTTGTATAAGTTGAGTCAGACAAGTATTGTACTAGTTGGTAGGATGGTGAAGCAAAACGAGAAATCCGGCGAGTGAAGCCAGCCAAGTACCAGAAGAGAAGCACAAGAGACATATGGTCTGACTTATAACCAAGGAAGTCTATGATGACCTTGGATAAGTCTAAGTTGTAATCCAAATGATGGAACACATTGTCAAATATCGTGTACACTGATCTCACCCAAATCAAGGATCAGTGAAGTACAAGAAGTACCTTAAAAGATCAAAGAAAATAACAATGCAGTGAACCGGCAGAGTGAACTGACTATCGGCTGAGTAAAGACAAAGCAGTGAAGAAAGATCCAAACAGCCAAGTCAGAAGGATCACTTAACCGTTCAGGGAACGGCCAAGTAAACTTTACATGTTTAGATTTTATACTATGAAGATCAAGCATTAAATACACAATCAATTGAGGATCAATCAATGACGGATTCTCTGATAGACGTTTGAGAAAGAAATCCGATCACTGAAACCAAGGAGAATATAATTGAGGGGGAATCAAGAATTAAATCAAGGATTATTCCCCATATTAAATAGGCAACGGACAGAAATTCAAATCAAGGATCATCAAGGCTATAAATAGAAGGCATTGACAGACAGGAAAAATAACGATTGAATCTGATAAGAAACAAGCAAAAACTCTGTCAATTTGAAAAGCTTTTCTATCTGTACTTAAAGGAAATATCTAGAGATCAACTCAACAATCAGAGCTCAAATTCCACATAAAGCACTGAGATTGATGACAAGTCTGTGAATCCAATTCACATCAACTGAAGCAATTGAAGCAGAAGAATCTGAGAAGGAGTTGCAACCTTTGTGATAGCTGCTGAAAGATTTGTTCTCAGTGAGCAGTGATAGAGACTGAGTCACTGAAGCTTCTGTAGCCAGTGAGTGATAGTCTTGAAGATTGTGAAGCTTGTGTAGCCAAGGACAATCTAACTATTGTATCTACGAAAACAATAGTGAATTCATCCAATCGTCACAGGAGAAGAGTGGATTAAAGGATTACACCACCCTATACCACTATAAACCTTTGTGTCTATTTACTTTCAGCAATTTACTTTACCGCACTTTTCTTCATTGCTTACTATATATGTGATTGCATAATCTACTTTGAACCAACATTTAAAGAAGGGACTTATCCATTGCCCAAAGGCTTTTAAATAAAAGAGAAGTTTTTGAAACTCCACTATAGTCATTCACCCCCCTCTGACTATAGTTTTACCCTTCTCTAGGACCAACAATTGGTATCGGAGCAGAGTTCCTAGTATCAGAACCTATTCAGATCTAATTTCTGGTAACAAGGACATCACATATTTTCACAGTAGTTTTCAAATTTGTGTCTCTAAATATTTCTCTTATTTGTACTCATGGATTCCTCAAATTTCATGTCAAAGGTACCTGTATTTAATGTTAATAATTATGATGAATATAAAATAAGGATGATGTCTCATCTTGAAGCAACTCATGAGGAGATGCTGGATGTAATTAACTATGGCCCAATCAAGATCACAACTGTGATAACCATATGAGCAGATCAAGGAAACGAGATAGACAAAATCAAGAAAGATTGGACCAAGGAAGACAGAAAAAGAGCAAACCTAGAGTTTGTTGCAAAATACATGATCTTGAAGACTTTGGACAGTAATATGTTCATGAGGATCAAAGATTGCAAAACAGCAAAGGAGATGTGGAACAAATTAGCACTGATCATAGAAGGATCAGAAGCAGTCAAGGAAAACAAATTATCTGTTGCAAAACAGAAATTTGAGAATTTCAAAATGAAGACTGGTGTATCCATTGATAAAATGGATACCAGATTCTCAAGCATCATCAGTGAACTGCAACAACTTGGACACACATATCCACAAAAAGAAGTGTGCTTGAAAATCTTGAGAGGTCTACCGGAAAGATGAAGATCATCATATCAGTGCTTAGAGGAACAACAAACCTTGCAAACACTGATACTTTAACTCTGATGCATCAATTAAAGGCTCATGAATTTGAGTTGAACGGCGAAGACAGTGCACCAGCAAAAACACACAAGGCCAGTGCACTGGTTGCACCCCAGGAGAGCAAAACAGCTGACACAAGCAGCAACAATACACATGAGCTGAAAGAACAAGTAGCTTTACTGATCAAACATTTTGACAGGTTTAGCAAGAAAAAGCAATTCAAAGGAAGTTCATCATCAAACAAGAAATCAAGCTCAAGCAAAGACATGAAGAAAAAGGATGATGAATACAGATGCTTCAACTGTAAGAAGACAGTTCATTTCAAGGCTGATGGCCCTGAAGAAAAATACAAAGATGAGGATAAGAAGAAGTACAAGACAACTGAAAAGAGAAAAATCAAGAAGGCACTCAAAGCTGAAACCAGCAGTGAAAAGAATGAAGAATCATCTGAAAACGATTCTGATGATGATGAAGCTGACAGCTCAGACAATGAAAATGCTTACATATGCCTTATGGCCAAAGAATCTGATGAAACAAAGGTAACATCCAGTTCGTACTCATCATCTAGTGCATCCACATCTGACACTACACAATCTTCTATTCTCCCTTTAGATTTTGCAAACATAATTCAAAATCTCATGAGTAAATTTGAAGAAATTCAAGTAAATCATGAAATTCTGGAACAAGAATGTGAGAATCTGAGAAATGAAAATAAAAGATTAAAGAAAGAACTGGATGAAATGAAAGCTGAACAAACTAGTAAGGAAATTCACACAACTGATCAACAAACAGCATATGATCACTCATCTTGTTGATCCTTTCAAAAGGCTTTAGTTACGTTTAGAGGGGGTGAATAAACTTAACACTTAAAAATTTTGGAGTTGACAAACTCAGCAACTTCAGCAGCTTGCTGACTGTTGAGTTTACCGAATTTGTTGCAGCGGAATATATTAAAATTAAGCCTTATTACTTGTTGTTAAAATATGATACTAACTATTAGATACTCAGTAGTGTAAGTGTGTGATTCAGTTGCTAGATTCAGTAGGTTGATGTGCTAAATATACTAAATGCAGAATATAAATGAAGAAAGTAAGTAGGCAGATTTTATAGTGGTTCCAGGTGGTGTAATCCTGTCAGTCCGCTCTTCTCCTGTGATGTTGGAGGTAATTCACTAGAGATTCTTGAGGTATCAGTTACAAAAATCCCTAAGTTGTTTGTCCTTCACCAATAACTATGGCTTCACCAACTGAACACTTGGAACAGGTAGGATTGCTGCTCCAAAGTCTTCCACTGGTCCTTGAAGGGTAGGATTGCCTCTTCACCAGCTCCACCACAAACAACAGTCCTTGACACCCAAAGATGCTTCACTGTCTTCAGTAGATTTCTTATAAAAGAAAGTTTGAATCAAGAAAGTGATTCGGCTTTCGACGACTTGATCAGGATGATATGATCATCAGCTTGTAGACTTCAAGTGTGTAAGCTTGATGTAGCTTGAATGCAGATTACACTTGAAGAATTTTACTGGATCAGTAGCTTTATGCTCAGTAAGGTCAGCATGGTGTTTTATCGATTGAATTCTAATAGCTCAAGATGGAACCTTAATTTTCTTCAAAAATCATCACTTGTATCTGAGTTAGGAGTCCTCTATTTATAGGTAGGAATCCTTGTGACTTATGTTTGAAATTCAAACATAGCCGTTTCAGACTTGTCCTTTTCTTGACTTGCTTTTTCTGACTGTTCCTAGGACTGACACTGTCAGACTCCTTTTTGACAGTTTCCAGTCTATCCACCCTTTGACTTGTATCCATTGGATAATGCTCTATTTCTTTCCAACTTCCATTTAATCTTAACCATTGATTTGTTTGAAAAAATCAGAGGTTGTTAGCTGTCCCTTTTTTTGTAATCTTCCAATGTAACCTTTGAATAATTCGAGATATACATTAGTTGGTTCCTGTGAATGTTAGTCTGCTGAAATGTATATTAGTCAGCTGTTCCAATGTTGCTGTGTTTATAAAAACACTTCAGCTGACTTCTATTATATCTAACTTTTTATTGTGAAGTTAGATTACACCATTTTGCACATAACTAAGTTCCAATCACCACTTAACTTGTGGAACTTAGACCTTGTACACAAGGTATATGTAATCAGTTTAGGTCGTCACAGACTTCCTTAAATTCTGATTCCATATCCTTGACTTTAAATACTAAGTTTGATCCCTTAGCCTTCAATAACTGAGTTTGAGCCCTCAGCCTTCAGTCTTCAGCAGGTTCCTAAACTAGTCTACTGACCTAGGTACCCTACTGATATAGACAAGTCTGCTGATGTAAGTCAACTGACCTTTTACAGTGCTTGTTTGATCAAACCTATACAAAGATCAAACTCTAATAAACCTATACATTTGATCTAGACATCTTTTTGTCTTTGCTCTATAACAGCTAGTCTGGCACTCATCACTAAAACTCAAAAATAAGTCCAACAATTTCCCCCTTTTTGGTGATGATGCCAATACCCTCCTTACAGCAAAGCAAAAGGATTAAAAACAAAAATAGAAAAAATTCCAGTCATTTCTGATTATAATCATATCTATTCAAAAGTATTACAGTCTAGATTCAGCAAAAATAAAACATATGAAGTATGCTGATCTAGTGTCTTCTTTCTCTTTCTTCTCTCTCATTTTCTTGCTGTTCATGGTAAGCTCTTATTTCTCTAACCATTTATCTCATCCATTCATTTTTAATAAGAGAGAAATCAATGTGAGGAGTCACTTCTTTCCACCATTTTCATGCCTCAGGTAGAGTAAGGTTGATCTGATGTACTCTAAAGCCTAAGCGCATGTATACTTCCTTGAATTCATTCAGTGACTCCTTTGCTGATGTGGTAAGTAATCTCTTTCCACCTCTACCACCTCTTCCACCTCTGGATCTCATGGATTTGACTCTTGCTTCCCAAAACTTCAAACCTAAAAGGAGTTTAGACCTTCATGAAAGCCTTTGTCATGATAAGGTCTCCTCTTGCTGCTGTAGACCTTCTTATATTCTCTGAGAAGATCATCAGTGAGTGAAAGTCTGCCAAGTGCAAGTTCTCTAAATGCATTGGTGTCAGCTTCCCATCTCTTCTTAGCAAATATCCTAGCAGCCTCTTTTGCTACTGCTGTTTGGCTCTCTTCCCCCTTATTGACATCATCAACAAAACGGGACAGCATTCATGAACACTTTCCTGTGTGATTACTAGATTATTTAGTTGTCCCTCCATAATTTCAGTTCTTGTATCAACTGCAGTATTCCGTTCTTGCATAGTTTGCTCTAGTAGATTGATCCTCTCAGTAAACTTAGGATCCAATCCAGCAGGCTCAGCAAAGCAATCTTAGGTGTCTCATCAAGTTTATCTACTTTTCTGGTGAATGGCTTCAAGTTGATCTTTCAGAAACTTCTCCTTCATTGTATTTCCTTGTCTGATCCCCTTTACATCCAGAGCAAGGTCAGCAAGAGCATACTGAGTGGAAGTAATATTGGAGGCAACTGTTTCAGTGGTCCTCCCTCTATTTTCCACCAGATTCATCAAATCTTCAAACCTCTGCTCTTGCCTATCAAGTTGAGTTCTTAACCTTGTTATGTCATTTCTGACAGTCCTCAACTCATCCAAAACCTCTATTGGTACTCCACCAGCCATTCCTCCAGCCATATGTCCAGCAGCTTCATCAACAGGCTCTTCAACATTATATTGTGCCCTCTGTCTGCTGACCACCATGGCCCGGCTCATATCTCTCCCAGCAGGGTTAGGACGCTGGTTCCTCAAAAATGGGTACAAATGCCTGTTGTGGTTCATCAACAATATGTTCTTCTTCAGGCACTTGAAACTCCTCATCACTGTAGTCATAGTCCGAATCGCTCATTCTCATCAACAACGGCGGTCTGGCGACCATCTTTCCCTACAGTGGTCTTGTCTCCAAGTAGGCTCCACTACAGCAGCCTGTTCAACAACAGCAAGGGTTTCCTCCAAACCCATTTCTGGTTCCAACCTGTGTCCAGGTTCTGTTTGTACCTCAGCAGCCGGTACCTCCTGTTCCAACCTTTGTCCAGGTGTTGTCTGTTCCTCAGCAACCTGTACCTCCTCAATCAACAATGGTGATCTTTCAAATCCCATCACCATGTCCAATCTCTGTGCTACCACTGTTTGTTCATCAGTGGTCAGTACCCTCTGTACAAGGATTGCAGGGAATTCAGCCCTATTTTCTTCTTGAAATCCTCTAGCATGAAGCAATCCTTCTTAGGGTATTAGCAGTTTTAAACAGGGTGTCCTCAGTGTCAATCCAGTCTTGATATTGAACTAAATCCTCAGAACTGACATCAGGTTCACTAAGATCAGTCACCTTTTCTTCATCCAAATCTACATTCTGCTGATCCTCAGGATGTTCAACGGAGTTCAACAACAAATAAAGCATCGATTCACCAACCATCCTATTTGAACCAATGTGTATTCCCTCATTGATTTGTGCCTCCAGATCATCCATGGTAAGATCCTCCAGATCTTCCTCCATTTGACCAGTCTGTTGGCCCTCAGCAGACCTACCGATATCGTGACCGTTGTACACTTGGTTCATTTAATAACGCAGTCCCACTAACTCCTCTTGGACCAGAGGGATGATCATCACCAGAATCAGATGATTAAGAGTCATCACTGTCTGATTCATCTCTAGGATCTATGAACTTGATACCCTCTTCCTTCTTTTGCTGATCAAAGAGATCCATCAATCTAGCTTCCAACAAAAAGGTATCAACCAAATCCAACAAATTCTCCACTCCTAACCTCTCAAAAGCCCATTCCTCAAAATCTGTCATTGGTTCTGCAGCTGGCTTTTGTCTTTTATAGAACCCAAACTTCCATTGGAAGTAGTTGGCAACCAGTAGGAGTTTAGGATCAACATATCCTTCTTTCTGCTTCTTCTCCTTCCTTTCAAATGGCATGGTTGGCCTTCTAGGAGCAGTTTGAGTACCTTGCTGACCTCCAAAGGTCTCAACAAGTAAGTTAAGAGTTTCTTCAACAGATGCTTCTAGGTCAGTAGGTTGCTCAGATTGTACATTAGTGCCTACTACCTCCATCTATTCCACACTTGGTTCCCCCTGACTTATATGCTCATCAGCAGGGTTAGCAGCAGATTGCTCTTCCCCCTGAACTATTGCAGAACTTGCAGGGTCTTGTACCAATGTACCAACTTCCATAGCAGGTGCAGACTCAGTAGTCTGATGTGGCTCTTCAACAAGTTGCTCAACTACAACTTGTGCAGCTTCAGTAGGCTCAGCTGCCTTTACAGGGGAGGATTCAACAACTTCTACAGCAGGCTCAGGTTCAGCAGTCTGCTGTGATTCTTCAGTAGGTTGCTCAACAACAACCTCTACTAACTTAGTAGGCTTAATAGTTGTTAGGGGCTCAGCCTCAATAGCCTCTTCTTCTTCTTCCCTTTGTGCCTTTAGAATCCTCAGTTGTTTCCCCTTTCCATGCTTCTTCTTCTTAGCAATTTCCTTCATCCTCTAGGAAATTTGCTCAGATTCTACTTCAGCAGCTTTCCTCTTTCTACTATCTTTCTTCTGTTGCTCTTTCAAAATATCAGCAGCCAGATTTCTTCTTTGTGACAGCAGGGTCAGTAACCTCAATCTCAACTGGACCTTCAGTAGACTCAGCAGTCTCTGCTGTTTGCTTTCTTGTCTTCCTAGGCTTCAACAATTCTTTGATCTTTCTTGTGTCATGATGACGTAGATCAAGTGATAATAAAATACTTGACCATCATAAAACAATACTAGCAAGAGGACTAGGTCCATCGTAGTATAGCTATAGCGAATCAAGGTCAACCAATTGTGGGCCATTTATATACAAACAATTAATCATTCATATCAAGGACACAAAGGCGGTCTACGACCAATGAAAGATAGGAAAGATAAAGGACTCGACTCGACACAACACATAAACAACGTAATTAACCTCCCCAATTATTATGTTATCGTTTGGATCTAGAGATTCTATATAACTAAGCTAGACTCGACAACTATTAATCCGATTCGTATTTCTTTTATATTGGCTACGAGAGTCATCCCCTAAACTAGATCTAGCTCCGGTTAGGCCATCTAGATCACTGTGCTACATTACGTGACTTTGCTTCGTAGGCCTCCATCTCATATAACACGCACGCTTACAAAACTAGGGATGCCGCTATTAACCGTATTCCTCACCTAGGCAACATTCCTGTGGTTAGGCGTGCTTCCTAGATGATCGCATCAGTCTCTGTCCCATTAACAATTACCCGCACGGTCTCATGTTAATCTACGATTTACGTATAACTAGATGAGCTCAATTCCCTAATACAGAACAAATCTAGATCTCGCTGAAAGTCCTGGAAGATCAATTCATGAGCCGACCTAGGAGCCCTATATTGGTATTTCCTAATCATACGCTAATTAAAACAGACGAGCAACGTAGCCGTAGCCATACCTAGTAAGATAAGAAATTCTAGGTGGACAATCACACCATAAAGACGTGGCTAGATTGACGCGGCGAAAACCTAAATCTTAGCGTTTCTACATACGTAACGGATAAAATATAGATTCATAAAGCAATTATATAGATCTACTAAAAACACGATTTTTGATCATACCTAAGTCATCTATAGGTCACCGGATAACAGATCTGGGCGTGTGGATCCTTATAGACAAGGAATCCCTACTGCCTCATATCGTATCCTTAGATCTACATCGTTCGGTGAAGAATGAAAAACCTCAAACGATAAACAATAATTGGGAGGACTTAATTACAAAGAACAAAGAACAAATAAATACAAATAACTCACATTATTACTGCTGGAAATTTGTATGAAAACTGCTCTGAGAAACCGAGGATTTTGTGTTATGAGTTTATGTTAAAAGTGACAAATGAAAGGGAGTTTATATAGGCTGTAAAACCGACTTAGAATAGCCGTCAGCCGACCTAATTCGTATATCCTAAACCCTAACGAGATAGAAAATGCGTCTGGAGAAGCACGGACAATTTAGTCAACTCGCTGGCAGCCAGAGCAGGGCTCGCTGGCAGCCAGAGCAGGGCTCGCTGCCAGCGAGCCTGGGGATTCACCCGGGCCGTTCTCTGCTTCGCCCGGTCCGTTCCTGGTCCGTTTCTGTGCATTTTTCTCCTCCGGAGTCCATTTCAATCGCTTCCAAATCAATCCCACTATAAATAAACCATAAAGCAAGGCTTGTAATATCAAATAATATAATAAAATGGCTAATTACATAATAACGAGTCGTAACTTGGTTCGGGTGTAATTTATGCACGAGACGACTAATTATTAACCACTTAAAGCCCATTTAAACTAGAATCGGGGGTAATAAATAGATAATTAACGGTGTAAATTGACCATCATCAACTACCCCCCACTTAGCCTTTGATCATCCCGAGCAAACACAGAAGGCGAAAGAACCACCGAAACATAATTTACTAATTGATAGCAGGGTCATTCAAAATTCCAAAGTAAATAAAATAGCAAACACGTTTGTCAGTTAGGCATTAACCACTATTTCATCATTGAATCAACGTGTGTGTGATATAACCGTCATGCAAAGTATTCGAAATAGAGAGATTCAAATTATAATGTCCTCTTGATGCAACTTTCACCACTCAAAACTTTGTGACGCCTCCTTATCGTTAACAACTAATACAGGTGTAATACCAGATTCTAGTGAAGCGGGGCGGATTTGGAAACCAAGAAACTTTTCTCTGTTCATGTTTGTTTCTTTGCCAGGGCTGCGTAGATTCTAGGGACAGTAACTTGCAATGGTGGATGCCTAGCAAGCAACTACCTTCAAATCTCCACGAACTTGCTACCCTACTGCCTTGTTTTACAACCGTGCATCTTATGCTCCGTCGGTTTAGCAGTCTCTAACCGAAACGCTCATATTATTGTAGTTCTTGTTGTAATAGTTAATGGGTGTGCTCTAAAACAATTATTACTTTTCATTCATGCAAGTGGGAGATTGTTAGATGTAGTGCCCGAAAGACAATTTATGTAATTGTTTTATATTAATAAATGACAGATTTTCTTATTCATCTTATTTGCTTTGTGCTTATATAGTATACACTGCTGCAAACCCTAAGTATATATTTATGTAACCACTTAACTCAGTGTATGGATTACACGTGAGGATTGAGTTAGTGGAGATATGCTTAAATTGTTAGTCCGTGGTGAACTTAATCAGAGTTTAGGGTCTCTTGATTAAAACGCCAATAATGCGCCCAGAACACCTTAGAGTGTGATAGTCTTATCCGGAAAGTCGGTAGAGGCTACGCGGGCATTTATATATGATGGCATTCATATAGGACTGGACCGATTTAATCTGTATTTCTCGGTATAATTCCGTAATCGAGGAATCTTATTAAATCATTAAATGATCATATATGGATCAACCTTAATCCTGAGGTGATCATAGGGTGCTGCTTGTCTCGGGGTAGTGTTTGATGTGTTAGTTACAGTTCACTTGAATATGTGTTCTAAGCCACTTCTCATTGGCACTATCTCCTGATGAGTGAGTAGTTCTGATTTTCACAGACATGGAATCCATTCCTTCCAGCGGGAAGTAGAGAGACAGTCCCCTTATTTGTTAGCCCCGAGAAAGTGATCGATCCCGGAGTTCACATGTGTACTAATTGATCATTATGGGGTTAATGGTAAATAAGCATAAGATATTCTGAGTCGGGTTCACGGAGACTTCCCACTCAGAATGGACAGTCTATGGAGGGTTAATCCGTATGTAGTGATTATATCAATGGACGCTTATTCACTCTATGGGTTGAGTATAAGTATACATCTATAATCGGTAGAGTTCAGTTTTGGGTTTATGGTGGCGTAATCCCGGAATTAATAATTAATGTACTTATTATGTTCGATGAATAATTAATTATTGGAGCTATTGGTTATAGGTCCATGGTCCCCGATGTGGCTTCTGTAATTCGGACTAATAATCTTGTTATTTGGGCCTCAGTGATAATTAATTGGTTGGGCTAATTAATTGATATGCATGGATATTATTTAGTTGGGCTAAATAATATAATACACATAAAAGACATTTTGTGTGGGCTTATTAACCCTAAGTGTGGCGCCAACTCCTCTTTAATTATCACAAGAATTAATTTTTGGTGATATGGAAAATAAAAGATATTCTTGTTATATGATTGGTTGGATGACTTGTTATTTGATTTCCTATTGGTCAATACATGTCACACTTAGTCATTAAGGAAAATATCTTTTATTTTGTTTAATTAATTAATTATTTAATTAATTAAAACTTAGAGACCAAGGATTTACTCTCCTATAAAAGGAGAGTTATTCCAAGGGTAATTGGCAATGAAAAATTCGACCACCAAAACAATTTACTCTACTAACTATACGGTGTTGTCTTGTGTTTAGTGGTGTTGTTGTTCCTTGTAGCATATAACCTCGGGGTCTTATGCTTCTTGGAATCAACAAATCTAACCTCTCCTCAACACTGTATAGTTAGTAGGTAGTTTCTGTTGGACAATCTTGTTCAAAACGAAAGAAAAATTACAAAAAAACGAATAACAATAAATTCGAGTTACAATTGCAAAGAAAATGGAAAAAGGATATATGATCCGAGCCCTGTGTTGCACACAATTTCCTTAAGAGTAATTCGTCCCCTCACCTTCGTGTGCTGTGAGCTTCAGCAGGACGTTAATCTCCCAGGATAGAACGGATAGCAATTACAGGAAGCACAACGCCTTCAATTGCTTAAGAACCTTGTAGTTTGAACTCTCAGTTTTCATAAGTAAAAGAGGAAGCAAAATGCTGTGTTTTCTAGTATGAAGAACTGATCAAGAAGTCTGTTTATATAGGCTTTATTCTGTAGAGGATGTCATAAAACAGATGTCATTACAGCAAGGAAATGGAACAGGCACAGTATCAGTAGATGCCATATGTGTTGTCAGTTGGAAGGTCACTCTGAATTTGATAATTCAGTTCGAAAAGTAAAGGATCAGGTTTCAAAACCGAACCTTCGCGGGGAGCCGTTGAATTCGTGTCCGCAGGACGCGCGCTCACACACAAGTTCAAGCTGAAATCCGGATGGCTCGTGTCCGCAGGACGCATGCTCGCACACAAGTTCAAGCTGAAATCCGGATGGATTTGCACCCCCCCTGCGCCCGCGTGTAGAGAACGGTGTATAAAGTTGGTAATTTCTTACCACTACACTAAAGCAACATCATATATATATTGGCTCTTTTCCTTCCTTCCTTCCAATGTGGGAGAAATTGGTTTCCCCAATTTTCCCTTTATTACTAACACTTTCCATTCACCACTTAAGCCCAATAGACCCAATATGACATATCATTTAACATATCCATTTTAACCATCATTTTCCAACAGTTTCTTCTCTGAATAGGATGTAATGTCTTGTATTTTGCATACCTTGGTTATAATATTTTTTTACCTTTAACCAAAAAAAAAGAGAGGAAAAATTGTTTTTCTTGTCTAGGGTTTTTAGAGGAAGAAAAACTCTAAGTTTTTCTTGGTGTTGCATATCAAGGAGGTTCGTGTATCAAGAAGGGTGTCCACCAACCGCCATTTGGAGAACACATCGGAAGATCAAGGCGTCTCTTCCCGATATTGGTAACATGATATTATCCCCTTGTAGTAGTTTAAGTCCTTTAACTATGTATTGTGATGTATAAGTCGTGATCCATCCGCTGCGCGTAGATCTAACCCGTTTAGATCTACGATCCTACATCCTTCATGTGGTATCAGAGACAGGTTCCACGATTTATATAGTCATAATCATAATTAAACGATTTAAAGGAGTGGAATTGCATGTAGATAAATTTTATTTATTGTTTTATGCGTTGATAATGATTAGTTGTTGTGGTTGAAGAGATGGATTGGGGGTTGGCACTGTTTACCCGTTAGATCTATTGTAAACTCATATAAACGATGAAAATTCGTTCATATGAGTATAGGAAATTACGTAATTTATTTGTTATTGCAATTTTAATTTCCAGAAAATAGATCTGTTTAGTATCTGTTTAGTTTCTCCGTTTTTCCAGTTGATCGAGCCGTTAAAACGACGATCCCTCCGGTCAGTATCAAGAATGAAAGATGGAGAACAAGTCCAAAAAATTTGGCGTCGATCAGAATCCGTATCCATATCCGTTCATTGCTGTAAAGAGGCTGCTGTAACAGAAAAACGCAGGATTCACAGAAACCCTACCTGTGACTTCCTCGAATTTATGGAAGAGTTTGGACCGTTGAAACTTAAATCCGACCGGTCAGATTAATAAACATGGAGTCATTGAAGTGGAATAAAAATTTAAGGTTGATCGGGTTTCATCTGCATTCCCGATCAGCCTCGGGAAGTCACTGATGCGCTGCTGTAAGAGACAGATTCAGCAGCAAGTTAGGCGGCTCACTGGAGAAAATTGACAAGTCAAAACTCCGATCCAACCGTCCATATTGAAGCCCAAGGAGTGAAAAATAGATCTGGAAAGTGTCGTCGTGATCCGAGTTCGTTTGGTTTCCCGATCATCGAAGAATTTGAACAGCTACAGATTATGTTAGAAAGTAGTAAACCCTAGTTAGGGTTTGGTTTTTTTTTTTTTTCTAATAGGTTAGATACGGGGGTGCCAACGGTCCATCTCGGTGTTTATTTTCCGCACTAGAATACATGTTTAGATTGTATGTGTAGAACCGGAAAATTGCCATTACATGCATCATATCATTAATTCCACTGCATATGCATACATGTAGAAATTAATTTGAGGAATTAGTTAGGCATGTATACAACACACGCAATTAGTTTTAATTAATTGTTTGATATTAATTAGAAACTAATTAGGGTAAAAACCGAGGAACACGGGTTTTTTCAATCGTCGAGGTTGGGTGATGGATTCTTGGTGAATCCCACGCTGCGAAAGCATAAGGAGGAAAATCCCGAAACCTCGTGGTTAAGGTGTTGGATTCTCGGTGAATTCCACCTCACCTAGACGAGATTACGTTTTTGTTCAGTAGTGTCAACGTGAAAGTTTGATGTTTAAGGATTGGATAATCACGGGCAAACATGGTTCGAAAGTGGTTTAAACACGGTTGGGTGGTCAACAGTAGCTATGGCTCGATCGACTTCACCCTCCACGTGTGGCGTTTGCACGGGGGTCTAGCAAGGCTGAGGCATCCGAAGCGCCACTACGGCTCAACGGAGCTCCCCTAGTCTTGACCCGTCCGACAGCCACATGTATTCCAACGAATAGGTCGGGTGGGCTAGCCCACGTAACCGACAACATTCGGGCCTATGATTTATTGTTCCTTAATGTAACATCAAGTCCAAAAACGTGATCAGTAAACCCACCACTTTTTTCAAAATATTGAGTGGGAGCGGGAGAGGCGACAGCCGACCCCACGGCCTCTACTGTTGACGCAAGCAACGTGAGAGAATGGTGACGCCTCGTGCCGGCTTTGATTTCGGCCCCCTAAGGAAGGCCTTCACCGCTATCAAAATTCAAGGCTTGGTCTCCAAAAGGATAGGATTTTGGGTACTTGCCGAGTCACTGACCGACCCTAAGGTGGCACACTCGGGGTCTACCTAAAAATCTGAAACAGCAGGTCACACTCATAAAGGGTATTTTGGTAATACCTTGGCTGAAAAAGGAAAGGTGATTGACGATCACAAATGAGATGTTCGATTCTCAACTTGATCTTTAATATTAATCGAAACCTCTTTGACCTACCCTAAGGCGGCACTGAGGTGAGAGATTAAGTCATTGGAACGGTAGGATAGACTATAAGTACTTAGTTTATAGTTCCTAAAATTTATTAGCAATTTATGAACTTGAATTTAATTTCTGTCATTTTAATTTACAGCATCATGTCGTCTCAGATTTCATTACTGTTAAATGATAAGTTGACCGGAAACAATTTTTCAAAGTGGAAAAGTAACCTCAACGTTGTTCTCGTCTTTGAAAATGTTCAACACACCTTGACTTCGGCTATTCCAGCACTTACCGCTCAGTCTTCCAAAGCCGAGAAAGAAAGTCGGCAGAAATGGACTGAGGCAGACAACAAAGCGCGGGGCATCATGTCAACCTCAATGTCAGAGATCATAAGGACCAAATGTGAGAACTTTGGCACTGCAAAAGAAATGATGCAGCACCTTGTTTCCATGTTCGGCTCACTTTCTAATCAGGCCCAATATGAGGCTGTCAGGATGGCTGTTAACGTGAAGATGAGGAAAGGTCAGTCAGTGACGGGTCATGTAATGAACATGATCAATTACTTCGCTGATGCTGAGACTCACGGTTCCAAGTTCGACGAAGTGACTCAGGTGAGCATGATTCTCGAATCACTGTCACCTGATTTCTTCCGCTCAAGACCAACTATGTCATGAACAAGTTTAAGTTTGACTTGACGCGGTTGATAAATGAGCTGCAGATATTCGAGGGTTTCCAGTCTAACAACCGGGCCCGAGAAGGGGAAAAGAAAGCTGAAGCCAATTTGGTTGAGGCTAAGTCGTCAAACAAAGGGACAAAGGGAAAGCCGAAAGCCAAGCCTGTGAAAGAACAGAAATCAAAGCCCATGAAGAAGAAAGGGAAAAAGACAACTCCTTCCAAACCTAAAGGTAAGTGCTTTCACTGTGGAGAATTATGGCATTGGCGCAAGCATTGCCCGAAACATCTCAAAGAGGTGAAGGAAGGAAAGGGCCAGGCAAACAAGGCGCAGGATAAGACAGGTAATTTACTTGTCTTGGAATCCTACAGTGTAGCTAAAGATGTATCAACTTGGATACTGGATTCTGGAGCTACTAACCATGTTTGTTCTTCTTTGCAGATCCTTAGTTCGTATGAGGAGCTAGAGGACGGGGCACATGTGATAAGAGTTGGCAACGGAGCAGTGGTTTCAGCAAAAGCAGTGGGAGTAGTTCGTTTAATGTTTGGAAATAAAGTCCTTAAGTTGGACCATGTCTTTTATATTCCGCACTTTATAAGAAATTTAATTTCTGTGTCTGTTTTGCAAGAACAATTGTATTCTTTTTCTTTTGAGTATAATAAGATTGTTATTTCAGAAATGGACGTAACTTATGTTCTGCAATGTTAGAAAACGGATCGTATGTCATTAAACCAACCGATACTCCACTGCTTAATACTTAAATGTTTAAAGTAGCACATCAAAGTTCTGCTAAAAGTCAGAAAGTTTCTCAAAATGATGAAACATACCTTTGGCACCTTAGGCTAGGCCATATTTCCTTGGAAAGAATCAAAAGACTGGCCAAAGATGGTCCCTTAAGTGAGTTATATGTTGACTCACTGCCAGTCTGCGAGTCTTGCCTGGAGGGGAAGATGACCAAGCGACCCTTCTCGTCAAAGGGTAACAGGGCTAAAGAACCTTTAGAATTGGTACATTCAGATCTGTGTGGTCCGATGAATGTACAGGCTAGAGGTGGATTCGAGTACTTTGTGACTTTCATCGACGACTACTCGAGATTCGGATATGTTTATCTGCTACATAGGAAATCCAAAGCTTTTGGCAAGTTTAAGGAATTCCAGGTAGAAGCCGAAAGGCAGTTGGGCAAGTCTTTGAAATGCCTTCGCTCTGATCGCGGAGGTGAGTACATGGATAATGATTTCACTGACTACCTTTTGGAACATGGGATTTGTTCCCAACGTTCTGCGCCCAGAATGCCACAGCAAAACGGAGTTGCTGAGCGGAGAAACAGGACTTTAATAGACATGGTCAGATCCATGATGAGCTACGCGTCACTGCCGGTGTCCTTTTAGGGACATGCCCTTCAAACAGTGGTCCGCATTCTAAATGTTGTGCCGTAAAAGTCTGTCGAGAGAACGCCTCTTGAGTTATGGAGTGGGAGTAAACCTAGTTTGCATCACTACCGTGTATGGGGGTGTCCGGCACATGTGCTGGTTGACAAGACTAGCAAATTGCAAGCACGTAAGAAAGTATGTCTGTTTGTAGGGTATGCACAAGGGACAAGAGGAGGTCTGTTCTATGATCCAGAAGATCAGAGGGTGATAGTTTCAACTAACGCCACTTTTCTCGAGGATCAATATATGAAATACTTCAAACCTCGAAGTAAATTTGTACTCGAGGAGTTACTTTCTGACGAAGTCAGACCACTGGTGACACCTACTGTCACGAACAACAACACCACTAATACACCTGTCGACCCTGACAGTCCTAGACCACTCAGACATACGACCGAGTGGTTAAGCCACCAGTGTTGTACGGAATGCAACCAGAGGTGAATATCGCCGTCTCTGATAGAGTGGAGGATGATCCGGTGTCCTATCGCGGGGCTATGGATGATTCGATAAGGACATGTGGGTTGAGGCGATGAATTAGGAGATGGAGTCCATGTACTCTAACTCGCCTCCGGAAACTTGTGGATTGCCCCGAGGGTGTACAACCCATAGGCGTAAATGGATCTACAAGAGAAAGCGAGGAGTGGATGGAAAGGTTGAAACCTTTAAAGCTCGGCTAGTGGCAAAAGGCTACACACAGAGAGAGGGAATCGACTATGAAGAAACCTTCTCCCCTTTGGCAATGCTGAAATCCATTCGGATCCTCTTTTCAATAGCTGCATGTCTAGATTATGAGATTTGGCAGATGGATGTTAAGGCAGCCTTCTTAAATGGCTATATTGACGAGGAAATATATATGCAGCAACCAGAAAGATTTGTCGAGAAAGACCAAGAGCACTAAGTGTGCAAGTTGCTCAGATCCATTTATGGGTTGAAGCAAGCATCTTGGTCTTGGAATCATAGATTTGATGAAACAGTCAAGTCGTATGGTTTCGAACAAAATTTTGATGAACCTTGTGTATACAAGAAGGTCGTCAAAGATTAGGTGGCGTTCTTAGTGTTGTATGTTGACGACATTCTGCTTATTGGACCCAATAAGGGGATGTTGTCAGATGTGAAGAATTGGTTATCCACGCAATTCCAAATGAAATATTTGGGAGAGGCGAGTTATATTCTGGGGATCCAAGTTATACGGGATCGCAAGAATAGGATGTTGGCTCTGTCCCAAGCATCTTACATAGATAAGATGTTGTTGCGTTACAGCATGACAAATGCAAAGAAGGGTTTCCTACCAACCCGTCACGGCATTCAACTCTCTAAGAAGCAGTCTCCACAGACTCCTGAGGAAATTGAGAGTATGGGATGAATACCATATGCTTAGGCTGTTGGTAGTCTGATGTATGCCATGTTGTGTACTAGACTAGACATCTGTTATGGCGTGGGTTTGGTCAGCCGATTTCAGTCCAATCCGGGCATGGACCATTGGATGGCAGTGAAGAATCACCTCAAGTATCTTAAGAGAACGAGGAATTATATGCTTGTATATTTGGGTGCGAACCTGGATATCGCAGGGTATACTGATTCTGACTTCCAGTCAGATAAGGATGATCGTAAATCGACATCAGGCTCAGTGTTTACTCTGGGAGGTGGAGCAATAGTCTGGAGAAGCATCAAGAAATCCAGTACGGCCGACTCAACTATGGAAGCAGAATACATAGCGGCCTCTGAGGCAGCTAAGGAAGCGGTATGGCTCAAGAAGTTCCTGGGAGATTTAGGAGTAATCCCAAATCCAGAAAATCCGATACGTCTCTACTGTGACAACAACGGGGCAGTGTCGAATTCCAGAGAACCCCGGAGTCACCAGAAGTCAAAGCATATAGAGAGAAAATACCATTTGATCAGAGAGATTGCTCAAAGATGAGACATTTCCGTTACGAAAATGCCCTCAGCCGACAACCTTCCTGATCCATTTACAAAGACACTTTCCATTGAGTTCTTTACGAGGCACTTGGAAAACATGGGTATTCGGGACATGAGTCATTTGCTTTAGAGCAAGTGGGAGATGTAGTTCTTGTTGTAATAGTTAATGGGTGTGCTCTAAAACAATTATTACTTGTCATTCATGCAAGTGGGAGATTGTTAGATGTAGTGCCCAAAAGACAATTTATGTAATTGTTTTATATTAATAAATGACAGATTTTCTTATTCATCTTATTTGCTTTGTGCTTATATAGTATACACTGCTGCAAACCCTAAGTATATATGTATGTAACCACTTAACTCAGTGTATGGATTACACGTGAGGATTGAGTTAGTGGATATATGCTTAAATTGTTAGTCCGTGGTGAACTTAATCAGAGTTTAGGGTCTCTTGATTAAAACACCAATAACGCGCCCAAAACACCTTAGAGTGTGATAGTCTTATCCGGATTGTCGGTAGAGAGTACCTACGTGGGGCATTTATATATGATGGCATTCATATAGGATTTGGACCGATTTAATCGTATTTCTCGGTATAATTCCGTAATCGAGGAATCTTATTAAATCATTAAATGATCATATATGGATCAACCTTAATCCTGAGGTGATCACAGGGTGCTGCTTGTCTCGGGGTAGTGTTTGATTTGTTAGTTACGGTTCACTTGAATATGTGTTCAAAGCCACTTCTCATTGGCACTATCTCCTGATGAGTGAGTAGTTCTGATTTTCACAGACATGGAATCCATTCCTTGCCGTGGGAAGTGGAGAGATAGTCCTCTTATTTGTTAGCCCCGAGAAAGTGATCGATCCCGGGAGTTCACATTTGACTAATTAGCTACTAGTCATATATGTGTACTAATTGATCATTAGGGGTTAATGGTAAATAAGGATAAGATATTCTGAGTCGGGTTCACGGAGACTTCCCACTCAGAATGGACAGTCTATGGAGGGTTAATCCGTATGTAGTGATAATATCAATGGACGCTTATTCACTCTATGGGTTGAGTATAAGTATACATCTATAATCGGTAGAGTTCAGTTTCGGGTTTATGGTGGCGTAATCCCGGAATTAATAATTAATGTACTTATTATGTTCTATGAATAATTAATTATTGGAGCTACTGGTTATAGGTCCATGGTCCCCGATGTGGCTTCGTAATTCGGACTAATAATCTTGTTATTTGGATCGGTGATAATTAATTGGTCGTGCTAATTAATTGATATGCATGGATATTATTTAGTTGGGCTAAATAATATAATACACATAAAAGACATTTTGTGTGGGCTTATTAACCCTAAGTGTAGCGCCAACTCCTCTTTAATTATCACAAGAATTAATTTTTGGTGATATGGAAAATAAAAGATATTCTTGTTATATGATTGGTTGGATGACTTGTTATTTGATTTCCTATTGGTCAATACATGTCACAATTAGTCATTAAGGAAAATATCTTTTTATTTTGTTTAATTAATTATTTATTTAATTAATTAAAACTTGGAGACCAAGGATTTACTCTCCTATAAAAGGAGAGTTATTCCAAGGGTAATTGGCAATGAAAAATTCGACCACCACACTTGTAAAAGAGAGGAAAAATTGTTTTTATTGTCTAGGGTTTTTAGAGGAAGAATAAATCTAAGTTTTGCTTGGTGTTACATATCAAGGAGGTTCATGTATCAAGAAGGGTGTCCACCAACCGCCGTTTGGAGAACACTTCGGAAGATCAAGGCGTCTCTTCCCGATATTGGTAACATGATCTTATCCCCCTTGTAGTAGTTTAAGTCCTTTAACTATGTATTGTGATGTATAAGTCGTGATACATCCGTTGCGCGTAGATCTAACCCGTTTAGATCTAAGATCCTACATCCTTCAATTATTCCTCACTTTTTACTTTATTCACTCTTTTTGTTTTTTTTTTGTCTTTTTTTTATAAACCAAATCGTGTTTTTTCTTGCCCGGTTTTTGCTTCACTATCATCGATATTAGCCTTATCGGAAGTATGAGAAGAAGAAGTAATCACAAAGTCAAGTAGTTCCAGTTTAAACCTTCCGGAAAAAATAATTTCTTATCTAACCTTTCAGACTTAGCATTTAAGTTATTCGTGCTTAAAGAGGTTGATTCCACGACAAAATATATGTTTAATACAAAACTACTCACACAGCGTGATATGATATTTACTAAACAATTATGAAGATAGCATGGCAAAAATAAGTTATAATTATGCTTAAGAGCTTCTTTCATTATCTATACATGCTCGGTTTTCACAAAAGGAAATGTGATTCTTGCTTAAAATTTTAATTTTTACACATTTATTAGTTATTTGATCTACGGAAGCTAAGTGACTCGTGTACCCCCCACTTAAACGATGCATTGTCCTCAATGCATAAAAAGAAAGTAAAGCATAGGAACTTAGTTTCGGTCAAGCGCGGTAGTGGAACAAGTCGATGAACTTCGGGGCACATAGATAGACCATGGAACTAACAAGAGATATATCGCTGCAAAAAAAATCTTCCACAAAGCTCGAAACTTGTTATAGCGTTAGCCCATAAAAAGTAATAATCAAAAAGGGGCAGTAAAAGGAATAAAATAAACCTTAAACCGATGTTTAAGCCCTTACAATGTTTATTTTATAGCATTAAATTTACTCATTCAGACACGAATTTTCTAAAACGAATAAGATAAAGGATATACGGACTCAAAAAGAAAAATACTAAAAAGAAAGAAAAATAAACAAGCAACTAAAGATGGTAGTCTTCATCTATAACCTCCACCGCTTAAATATTCTTAAAACCGGGTGGAGAAGACAAAGATCAAAAAGCATTAACCCATGTGGGAAAACACGAGGTTGATTGGATCAACCATGTATTCAATCTAGTGTAAAAGAGAAACTTGGTAAGGTATAACAGATTGAATGTGACCTATAGGCTAAAGACTAAATCAGATACTGAGCGCAGACGCTTCACGTGTTGATTGGATATCAACAACTTAGGGAGATGTAGCTTCTCCTCGAAATTACTAATAACCCAATGTATTACGTAAAAGGTCTCAACGACATCAACAAGGTCGGATCGGTGTGATATTTTTAGAACAAAACTCATCATCTATATGTGCCGGAAGGGTCAGAAAAATTGTGAAATTGAAATCTTCCGGTAGAAAGAGAAGTTGTATTTCGATCGAACCAAAAACTTATAAAATCTAGCTAGGTTCAGAGCTACACTTACCTCAGCTAGGATCATGAAAACCAACATGATAAAAGATAAGCATTAAAACCTAGCAATATTTCTCATTCCGCAACACAAGGGTATTTTGCAAACAACATGGAGGTGGAGAGTGTGTTAAGTTTAGAGAAAGATAGTGAAGGATGGTAAGAAAAGATAAAGGTTGGGTAAGACATTGTGATTATGGGTGGGTTGAAATTGGTTTAGAATATGGGTTTGGGTAGGTAGTGATGAAGGGATTGGGTTAGGGTGGGAGACTGATTTAGATGGAAAGAAAGAGAGGGAATGAAAGAATGGTTAGAAATGTGAACTGTTGGGGCAGATTTGTGAGAGGATCGAAAAGTCTGAAGGTGAAAAAGTGTAAAGGGAAAGATAAGGATAGTTATAGAACCAATTGCACACCACTTTGGATTTTCACTTGGATCACCGTTCTAAAAACGAGTTTTGGGAGTTGACCAAAAAGCGTTCTTGTTTGCACCAAAACTCGGACCTAAATTCGAAAAGGCTAGACCATGGCTTCATCTACTCATCCTGGACCGGTGAAGTCAGAATCCAATGCAGTGAAACAGCCGAGTAAATCATCATATCAGCAAATTAAAGGCAAAGGCTTACTGGAAGTTAAGGGAAGACTTTACCCTTCAGAAGATGATTGGAATGTTGCACCTCCAAAATACAAGAAAAAACCATTTTATGCTATGCAACATGTGTTTAGGAAAATCCATCCTAGGCATGTTCCTGGATACAAGAAGCAATGTGGAAATAAGTTTCCTCCTACATATTGGAGAGTGAAAAAAGATGAAAATGCACCAAAAAGTAGAGAAAAGTATCAGAATTCCTTTAGTAAAAATATTGGAAGTTATTCTGCCATGCCTTATACATATGAAGTTGATGACTTCAATTATCCAAAACGAAAATCCTTTGGGTACACACTTAGAGTATGAGGCATGACTGCTAATAGGTATGGACCCAAACAGTGTTGGGTACCAAAACATATTTAATTTGTTTTGTAGGATGTCTGGTACATGACGGTGGATGTTCCGGGCACATGACAGGGAATAAAGGATGGCCGATCGATTTTAAAGCTTTTGATGGACCCAAAGTAACATTTGGAGGCAAAGAAAACCCATGCAAAATTAATGGGGGAAGGCATAATGCTCAAAAAAAACTTGAAAATTCAAAATATGGCTTAGGTTAAAGGATCGAATTTCAATCTTCCGAGTATCGATCAATTTTGTGATAAAGGCTACAATGTGCACTTTAACAAAGAAGGAATCAAGGTGATCCACAGCCAAACCAACACGGTAGTACTTGCGGGAAGAAGAGAAGATAACATGTATGTGGTAGATTGGAAGACAAAGCAAAGGCTGAAACATTTTTGCTTGTAAAAAATAAGCAATCAACCAGCTGGATTTGGCATAGAAGATTAAATCATCTCAACTTCAAGACCATCAATACACTAACAAAGAACAAGCTAGTTGACGGCCTCCCAGAAATCACTTTCAAAAAGGAAAGCCTTTATGATGCATGTCAAAAAGGGAAGCAAATCAAAAGCACCCTCATGTCAAAGCCTTATCAATCAACAACAAGAATTTCACATTTGTTGCATATGTATCTTTTTGGACCAGTCACACCAGTAAGTGTAAGTGAAAGAAGTACACTTTAGTGGTGGTGGATGACTTTTCCAAATTCACTTGGACCATATTCATGAACAAAAAAAAAGAGAGACACTCAAAAAGCTGCCAGATTTACCTCTCTGCTGTGTCCAAAGATGCGAGAGCCGTGGCACTGCGAATAACTCCAAGGTCTATACTCTTTTTTCTTTACCTACCATCATTGCTGCCTTATCAGGGACTTTAGTTGCTGCTGTTAAAAGTGCATTTTTGAATGGAATACTTGAAGAAGAAGTCTACGTTCAACAACCTTCTGGATTTGAGATCAAAGATCAAGCTGATAAAGTCCTTAAACTGAGAAAAGCTCTATATGGACTAAAGCAAGCACCAAGAGCTTGGTATGAAACCTTATCTCAGTTTCTAGTGGATAATGGAATTATCAAAAGAACCATTGACAAGACTCTATTTAGAATGAAAGTTGAAGAAATTACTTTACTTGTCCAGATATATGTTGATGACATTATCTTTGGATCAGAGAATGAACAACTCTGTGAGAAATTTACAAGTTTAATGAAGAGCAAATTTCAGATGAGTATGATAGGAGAACTAAGTTACTTTCTAGGGTTACAAGTGAAACAAATGGACAATGGGATTTTCATTCACCAAACTAAGTATACCAGAGAATTGATCAAGAAGTTTGGAATGGAAAAATCAGCTGGCATTTCAACACCTATAGGAACTAACATCAGATTAGATGAAGACAATGATGGCGAGGATGTGGATAAAACTCTCTACAGAAGAATGATTGGAAGCTTGCTCTATCTTACAGCAAGTAGGCCAAATATATCCTTTGTTGGTGTTTGTGCCAGATTTCAAACGATACCTAAGGAAAGTCATCTCAGTGTTGTCAAAAGAACTTTAAAAAATCTGAAAAGTTACAGAAGGAGTTGGAATATGGTATTCAAGAGAAGGAGAATTCAAGCCGATATCCTATTCGGACTCGGACTATGCGGGATGCAAAGTGGATAGAAAAAGCATCTCGTGCACATGTCGGTTGCTAGAAATCGACTTGTGTCTTGGTTCGCAAGAAACGAAATTCTATTTCCACTTCAAACCGAAGCTGGGTACATAGCAGTTGGAAGCTATTGTGCTCAAGTTTTATGGATCAGACAACAACTAAGAGATTATGGAATAGAAGAGGGAATGATTCCTATAATGTGTGATAATACAAGTGCAATTGCAATAACTGACAACCCAGTTTTGCACTCAAGGACGAAACACATTGATGTGAGACATCACTTCATAAGGGATCATGTGGAAAAGAAGGATATTACAGCTCTCTATGTTCCAACTGAAGATCAGTTAGCAGATATTTTTACCAAGCCTCTAGACAAAGAGAGATTTGCCAAACTGAGAACTGAGTTGGGCATAATCAAAGTCAGCTAAGTCAATTTAAGCCAAGAGATTCGTCAAGGGGATTGATCTTTGTTATGTTGGGTGTGCTCACTTAACAGATCAGTCATTGACATCAACAATCTCAAACTGACTCACTGAAACTGAAGAATTGATGGAACTGAATATTTCATTAACTGACCTCAAGCATCAGTTTACCCAGTCAAAGAAAGTCAAACGGTTGAAAGGATAAAACCGACAACGGCTATATCGCATTTAATTAACATCGTTTATGTCAGAACCTGTTGCATGTACACCCCCACTATTGTCAGAACAGTACATGCATCGGTTACCAAACCATCATGGAATTTGAAAAGGTGGTACAAAATCTTTACAAAATCATGCAAGATATACGAGCCGTCAGCACACCCCCTTATATATATATATATATATATATATCCAATATTTTTTCAAAACTTACCATACTCTCCAGAAAAATTCTAACTTTATATCTCTCAAAAGCCCAAAATTTTATCTTTCTAAAAATCAAACCTTTTTCAGAAAATCGGTAATGGCAGCCTCAAAGAAATGCAAGAAGAAAGGCTTATTACTGAGTTGGATATTTTATCATTCGAACAATATGAAGAACTCTATAGCAATACTCTGTTAGCAAGTCTTATGTATGAGAAGATCAAGCGTCAGCCAGGATTAAAAGACATCCTGGAAGTAAAGTTCAAGGAAGATCGTGATGTAGAAGGAATTTTACAGTTCTGGGAAAACATGAGATTGGTAAGACAATCTCTCATTACAAAAGTTTGAGGAGAAAGGATTATTCTCAATGAAGCAGTCATCAGGATGCTTTTTGATTTCAAGGAACCACTTGTGAAATCAATCGATTTGAGTTGTTTACCACTCAAAAGAGATGTCTTTCTCAAGCCAATTTCCTTAAGGAAGGAACCAGCAACTATCGGCACTCATTTCAACGATCTGAAACCTGAATTTGGACTTCTCAACAAATGGCTCAGCAGGCATGTTATTGGAAGATACAAAGGAATTGCCGGTTTATCTAAAGACAACATTTATCTGATGAACATAATCTGGGACGAACTTGAGTTCAATTGGGCAGGTTATGTATTTAACCAGATAAAAGAGCAACACTTAGCTGAATTTGAAAGTGTTCAAAAAGCTCAAGCTGAAGGAAGACCACTTGTTGGCAGATTTCGATTGAAAAAAACACTCAGTGGCGTTATTCAACATTACTTGGAAAGAATCAAGGAAGGAAATTTAGCAGAACGAACTGGTGGATCTGTAAGAAGAATGGATACATCCACAGGAGATGTTGCTCTAGTTCATTCTAGGAAAGAAACCTCCAAGAAATCTCAACCTGAAGTCAAGGAGAAAACTGTGTCTTAGCAAACAGCTGAACACAAAGGAGTCAAGAGAAAAGCTGACTCAAAATAGTTAAGTCAGTTGGCAAATGTTTGTTCCCAAGCACTTCAAGTCAGTCAGCACCAACTGAGGGGGAACAACAACTGACAACTGGAGTCACTAGACAGGACGTTATCGCAACTGAAATTTTTTCTCATTTACAACAGACGATTTCAAAGAAACAAGTTTCCGTTATGCATGCTGAAAAGGAGCAATAGCAATTTCAGCAGCAACCAGCTGACTGTTTTGAAGCGGAAAGAATCATCAGGCTGATGAAGATGAAACTCTACTCTAGCAAGTGAAGAAAAGTCATTATTGGAAAAACTTGAATTCAAGAATTTATACACTTTATTTCCAATGAATGAGTTTCTCACAAATTGTTTCAGAAGATTCACTGAGATAGTTAAACGAGGAAAATCAGCCATGTCATCAGCTTTAGATAATCAAAAGAACAAGGATGATGCCAAAGATGATGAATCTAAGAAAGAAGCTGATAAGGTTACAGAAATGCAACTGAAATTCAACCTCAAGTTCATTCTACGCAAGCGCTAATCGAAGAAGAAGCTTTGCCGAGTTGGAAACCAACCAACCGACAACCGTAAAATAGATGGAAAGGATAAGAATCAAGCAACTTATGGTAATTGGAGATGATACTCACCTAAGATTCAACAAGAAGAAGCAACGGATCTGTTGGACTTATTTCTTAGTTTTGATGATGAGTGCCATACTAGTCGTTATAGTGCAAAGGCAAAAAGATGTCTAGATCAAATGTATAGGTTTATTAGAGTTTGATTCATAAATAGGTTTGATCAAACAAGCACAAGTAAAGTGGCCGCTGGTTGATATCGACAGACCGGTCTAGGTCGCAGGGTAGATAGGTCGGTGGGACCGGTCGGAACCCGCCGAAGACCGAAGACCGAAGGCCGAGGGTTCAAACTCAGTAAATGAAGGCTAAGGGATCAAACTTAGTATTTAAAGTCAAGGATATGGAATCAGAATTTAGGCAAGTCTGTGAAGACCTAAACTGATTGCATATACCTTGTGTAGAAGGTCTAAGTTCCATAAGTGGGATGATGTTTGGAACTTGGTTATAATTAAAATGGTGTAATCTAACTTCACAAATAAAAGTTAGATAAAAGAAATCAGCCGCATTGTATTTTATACACAGAAAATTAGAGTTCAGCAGACTGATAGGTATCTCAGCAGACTAATGAACCTGCTGATATAATACCTCGATTAATTCAAGATTATTGGAAGATTACATGGATAAGGACAGCCAACTACCTCGACTTATCAAGAAAATCAAAGGCCGAGATTAAAAAGACGTTGGGATGATTTATATTTTTATCCATTGGATACAAGTCAAAGGGGTGGACGGCATCGCTTGTCAAAAAGCAATTCGACGGTGTCGATCCTATGAATAGTGACGAATGCAAATCGATGGGACAAAAACAAGGAACGGTCACATTTGAATTTCAAATACAAGTCACATGCATTCCTACCTATAAATAGAGGACTTTCAACTCAGAAAAGATGAGAGGATGAATTTTGGATAAACTTTAAGAGATAACTCTGAGCTGAAAAACACCCTGCTGAACTTACTGAGCATAAGGCTGCTGATCTAGTGAATTTCTTCAAGTGCATTCTGTATTCAAGCTACATCAAGATTACACACTTGAAGACTGCAAGCTGCTGATTACATCATCCTAATCAAGCTGCTGCAACTGAATCATTTACTTGATTCATTCTTTATATTATAAAGAACCTGCTGAAGACAGTGAAGCATCTGTTGGGTGTGAAAGACTCGTTGTTTTTGGTGGAGCTGGTGAAGAGGCAATCCTACCCTTCAAGGACCAGTGGAAGACTCAGGAGCAGCAATCCTACATGTTCCCAGTTTTCAGTTTGTGAAGCCATAGTTATTGGTGAAGGACAAACAACTTAGGAATCTTTGTAATAGCTACATCAAAGATCTCTAGTGAATTTCCTCCAACATCACAGGAGAAGAGTGGACTGACAGGATTACGCCACCTGGAACCACTATAAAATCTGCCTACTTACTTTCAGCATTTATATTCTGCACTTAGTTTATTATACACATCAATCTACTGAACCTAGCAAATGAAATCACACACTTGCACTACTGAGTATCTAATACTTAGTATCACATTTAAAAACAAGTACTAAGGCTTAATTTTGATTTAATTCCGCTGCACAAATTCAGCAAACTCAACCATCAGTAGACTATCGTTTATCGGCGGAGCTGCGAAGTCTCTCGACGGACTCGAAGTATCGCAGCCGCCGAAGTTGCAGAATTTGTTAACTCCAAAGTTTTAAGTGTTAAGTTTATTCACCCCCCCCCCCCCTCTAAACTTAACCAAAGCCTTTTCAAGGGACCAACAATTGGTATCGGAGCAGTGCTTCTGTTCTGAAGGAATCCTACTTGTTGTGCTTGTGAAAATTCTTTAAAACTTTCTTTCAAGTTACCGATTTTCAAAGACTTGCATCATGGATAACACACGGTATGCTAGAACTATGTTGATGTGTTCTCTAGATAGATTTGATGAGTATAAACGTCGAATGCGGGCTTACCTTGCCGCAACTCATGATGAGATGATGGATGTACTAACCGATGGACCACCGGAGATTACCAAGGCAAGAATGTGGGTGATACAACCGAGTACATTCCTAAACCAAAAAGAGAATGGAATGCGAAGACGAGAAAAAGAGCAAACCTCAACAACATTTCTATTGACATCATTTACGAACTCGGATAGCAATATGTACATGAAGGTTAAAGATTGCAAAACTGCAAAGGAACTTTGGGACAAGATACATTTGATCTGTGAAGCCACTGATGCAATAAAGAAGAACAAAATCGGTGTGGCCAGAAAGAGGTTCCAAAAGTTCAAGATGCTGCCAAATGAAACCATTGAGCAAATGGAATCAATATTCAATGCAATACTGGATGAACTTACCCTGCTAAGTGTAAGTTATTCAAAAGAGGAAATAAACACCAAAATCTTGGAAGCTCTACCTGCAAAAGATGTTTGGAAAATGAAGGTGACTGCAATTGAAGAAATGAGAAAGTTGCATGAAGAAGACACCTTCAAATTGTTTTCAGATCTAAAGGCTTATGAATTTAGCAAAAAGCTTGTGCCTGAGACTGAAAAGGAAGAGCCAAAGACCACTGCATTGGCTGCTTCACATCATGAAGAAACATCAGGAGGACAGGATGATATGCTGGATGAGATGCAAGAACAAATTGCCCTACTGAGCAAGAAAATCAGGATGATGAAGACTGGAAAGGCCCCTTCAAGAAATTTCACAAAGAGGCCTACTGAAAGAAGGAAAGAAGAACCAAAGAAAGATAATGACTATATGTGCTTTCATTGCAAGAAACCAGGACACTTCAAACCTGACTGTCCTGAGTTAAAACAAGGCAAGGAACCTGATTATCTTTGCTTCAACTGCAAGAAGCCTGGACATTTTAGACCTGATTGTCCAGACTTACTGAAGACCAAGAGTCAACAAAGAAGACATGGCAAGAAGGCTATGGTTGCGAAGATGAATCGGGGTATGAAGTGGAATCGAAAAAGGAAATGAATCGGATGACACAAGATCGGTTGCCGATATGGAGGATTATGCTTTGATGGCCAATATGGATGAAACCGAGGAGGTATACAACACCGTATCTATCAACACTCCGCTTTGGAAGTGATTGTGAATCAACTTGTGGTTCAAATCCTAGAAATTTCGACAACAATGAGACTTTGGATGCCATCCTTAATCAAGCGAGGATAATACAATCTTGTTATGAGATTGTGAAGGCTGAAAAAGAAGCTCTTGAGTTAGAAGTTGGAAGATTGAAAGCTGAATTAAGGGTTCTCAAAGGTAAGGGAAAAGATGTTGGACAGAATCAGTGTAAGCCTGCTGATCATCCAGCAGCCTCTGAATCTGCTGAACCATCTTGTTCCAATACTGCATACAAATCCGGAAAGCCTTATGGAGATAGAACAGGGCTTGGATTTGGAACTCAACAATCTAACAAGGGTGGATCCAGTAAGGTCACTAAACCTAGTTCCAGAATTGGTCCTAAGTTTGTACCTGCACTAGATCCAACTCCCAGTAAGGTTGCTGAGGCAGTAAAACCCAATGAGAATGCTTCAAAGAAGCAAAATCAGAAGTCAAAGAAGTCAACGACTCCTAATAAAAAGAGTAAATCTAAAAATAGGATCGATGTGCCTTCTAAGCTCGCCGATAGCGGACTGCTACCAAGTCTGCTGAACCACAGAAGGGTAAGAAACAGAAATATTCCAAGGATAAGAATCCTAAATCCAAAAATGTTAATCATTCAAGGGATACTTATCTCAGGGGGAAAGGTAGACTGTTTCCCACTGATGATGATTGGAACATTCCGCATCTAATGTTAGAAACAACAAGTATAACCATGCCACTAGTTAAAACCTAGGCAATGGGATCAGCAGAGGACTTACACAAGACCTCAGCAGACTCCATATTACAGGGTTGTTCCTAACAGACAGCAAACCAATGGTCATACTAATGCTTCTAACACCAAGAATCACTTTAAACATCATTATAAACCAAAAGGCCAGAAAACATATGTGATTCCTACACAACCTACTGTTAGAACTTATGGATGTGTGGAATACATGTATGAACCAAAGTATGAACCAAAGTATGACACATTCAGGAGAAGACCTTATGGAAACATACCAAGGGTCATGCTTGCCACTGACCACTACGGACCCAAACATGTTTGGGTACCTAAAATGCATTAACTTTGTTTTGTAGGGTGTCTGGTACTTTGACAGTGGATGTTCCAGACACATGACAAAGAATAAGCACTGTTTATCAAACTTTGTGGCAAAAGATGGTCCAAGGGTGAATTTTGGCAACAAGAATACACCTGGACATACAAGAGGATATGGCACACTTATCAGAAATGGACTTACAATCAAGAATGTTGCATATGTAGAAGGACCGGACTACAACTTGCCGAGCACCGGACAATTCGTGACATGGGATACAAAGTCACTTTTGACAAAGACAATCGTATTGTCATTAGTGAAAGAGGTGATCAAGTTGTACTTGTCGGTAGAAGACAACGAGAACATGTATGTTGTGGATTGGTCTACCTGCAGTTCCAGAACTCGCTCGATTGTGCATACCAAATCGAACTCAATTGGTTATGGCACAAGAAGTTAAATCACTTAAACTTTGATGACATCAATCGGTTAGTGAAGAAGAAGCTGGTGATTGGTTTACCGAGATCACATTCAAAAAGGATGCTATATGTGATGCATGTCAGCAGGGTAAACAGATAAAGTCAAGTTTCAAATCAAAGACCAAACAATCAACAAATAGAGTGTTGGAGCTGATGCATATGGATCTTTTTGGACCAATAACTCCAACAAGTGTAACAGGAAAGAAGTACACCTTAGTAGTTGTGGATGATTATTCAAGGTACACTTGGGTGATATTTATGAACAAGAAAAGTGAAACACTTCAAAGCATGCCTAATCTTTTGAAAAGATTACAAAATGAGAAAAGTTTAACAGTAATAAAGATAAGATCAGATCAGGGTACTGAATTTCTCAACAAAGTTATAAGAGAATATTGTGAATAGAATGGTGTACTACATCAACTTGTTGCTGCTGGTACACCTCAGCAAAATGGGGTTGCTGAAAGAAGAAACAGAACTTTAAAGGAAGCAGGAAGAACAATGATTTGTGAAGCATTGCTACCCGAAAGATATTGGGTCAAGAAAGCGATAAATACAAGCATGCTATACACAAAAAACAACATCGGTAAACAAGAAGCCGTCGAAGACACCTTATGAGGTTTGGAATGGAAGGAAACCTAACATATCCTATTTTCATCCATTTGGAAGTAAATGTTTTATCCTAAATCATAAGGTACACTTGAAAACATTCCAACCTAAATCAGATGAAGGAATTTTCTTGGGATATTCTTCGATCGCACAGAGCATTCGAGTGGTACCGAACAAGAGGTCACCGAAACATGAAGAAACAATCCATGTTGTGTTTGATGAACCTAAGTTTATGGTATGGAAGATGAAGATTGTGGACCTGCTGAGAATCAACAAGTCACTGATCCAGATTGTGTTGAAGTTTTGGAAAGATTCAATGACTTGAAAGTTTCTGATACTGCCCCTGCTGAACATCCTGCTGAAAATGTTACTGATGCAACAACTGAAGCAGTTCAAGGATCTGCTGACCCCCCTGTAGAAGAAGCTACGAGCAGACCCTACCGAAGATGATGTTCCCGAAAATCAAAATAACCAAAATCCACAATGGTTAAGGAATCACCCAGCTGAACAAGTTATTGGCAAAGTACAGCAAGGTGTGAGGACTAGAAGACAACTGGAAGCTATGTTCACTTGCTTTCTATCTCAAATGGAACCAAAAGTTGTTGAAGAAGCTATTTCAGATCCAGATTGGATAATAGCTATGCAAGAGGAATTGAATGAATTTGAAAGAAATCTAGTTTGGACACTAGTTGAAAGGCCAAGTCATGCAAATATCATTGGTACTAAGTGGGTTTACAGAAATAAACTTGATGAATCTGGTACCATTGTGAGAAATAAGGCCGACTAGTTGCAAAAGGCTATTCTCAAGCGAAGGAATAGATTTTGATGAAACTTATGCACCCGTTGCAAGATTGGAAGCTATCGATTATTCCTGGCACATGCCGCATATAAGAACTTCAAAGTATATCAAATGGATGTCAAAAGTGCATTTTTGAATGGCATTCTAGAGGAGGAAGTGTATGTACAGCAACCTCCTGGATTTGAAGTCAAAGATCAAGAAGATAAAGTGTATAGACTCAACAAAGCACTTTATGGATTGAAACAAGCACCAAGAGAATGGTATGAGACTCTATCTCAATTCTTGGTGGACAATGGTTTTACAAAAGGAACCATTGACAAGACATTTTTTAGAATCAGTGAAGGGGACAGCACCCTGCTGGTACAGATTTATGTGGATGACATAATTTTTGGTTCTGAAAATGATTTACTTTGTGAAAAGTTTGCAAATCTAATGAAGAGCAAATTCCAAATGAGTATGATGGGAGAAATGAATTACTTTTTGGGATTGCAAGTTAAACAGATGAAAGATGGAATCCTCATTCATCAAACCAAGTACACCAAGGAGTTGCTGAAGAAGTTTGGAATGGAAAACAGCACTAAGAATTCAACTCCTATGAGTACAAACATCAGATTGGATGAAGATAAAGAAGGCAAAGATGTTGATCAGACCTTATACAGAAGGATGATAGGCAGTCTGCTGTACCTAACTGCCAGCAGACCTGATATATCCTTTGTTGTAGGTGTTTGTGCTAGATTTCAATCTAAACCTAAAGAAAGTCATTTAGGTGCAGTCAAAAGAGTTCTCAAGTACTTAAAAGAGACTTTGGGAGTAGGGATATGGTATTCCAAGGAAGGAAGCTTCAAAGTCATATCCTACACGATTCTCGATTATGCTTGGATGCAAGATTGATAGAAAAAGCACCTCAGAACCCGTCGTTAATGGGAAATAGACCGGTCTCCCGGTTCGGCAAGAAACGAGAATTCTATATCAACTTCCACTGCTGAAGCTGAATACATTGCTGCTGGAAGTTGCTGTGCACAAGTACTATGGCTAAGACAACAATTAAGGGATTATGGAATTGAAGAAAAGGAAATTTCAAATATGTGTGATAACACAAGTGCAATTGCAATCACAGAAAATCCTGTTTTGCACTCAAGAACCAAGCACATTGATGTGAGACATCATTTTATAAGAGATCATGTTGAAAAGAAAGATGTGGTGGTTCTATACATCCCTACTGAAGATCAACTTGCTGATATCTTTACTAAACCACTTGACAGTGAAAGATTTGCCAAATTAAGGACTGAACTTGGAATTATCAAAGTTGACTGATAATCAGCAGTGTACTGGAATTCACCAAGGGGATTAGTCTTTGCTATGTTGGGTGAGCTCACTTAGCGCATTAGTCATTGGTATCAACAATTCCATGTACTTATGTTTGGACAATTGTGCAAATGAGGTTGCCAAGGGGATTGGTCTTTGTCATTTTGGGTGAGCTCACTTGACGGATCGTCATTGGTATTAAACTTCATCTTGTATTATCAATTGAACAAAACAAGAAGAAAACAAGGATCAGCAGAGTACTTATGTCAGCAGGCTGCTGAAGCCTATTTATCAGGAGACTGCTGAGCCCACCCTGTTGAGGATCACCCTGCTGGATGGAAAGTTACTCAGTCAAAGTTATTAAAGTCAAAAAGCATATTGGCGGGATATTTATTTTATCTTTATAACCGCAGTTAACACGATCTAACGGTTATCATAAGTTATGGAACACGTGTCAAGCCAGCATTTATTCAGATTAATCATGGTTAACATGGATGTACGTGCACTGACAGTTTCAACCACCCACTGTCTATATATTCAGGATATCATACAGCAGAATCTCTACTTGCAAATCCACTTTATTACTACGATTTCTACACTGTGTGAACACAGATTTGAGAATCAATCTTCTTCATCTAATTCTTCTCTTACAAATGGCGGAAAAGGTTGATGTTCAAATTGAATCAAGCCAAAGTGTTAGAGGTTTTGTTGAAGATGCAAACAGAACTGAACTTGCCATTAACATTGGTCGAAGAATAAGGAGGTATGCGAGTGTTGGAGAAAACTGAATATAAGACCGGAAACAATTTCTTATACAAATGTTGTCGATTTTCGGAGAAATATTCGATGGAAGAAGGAACCGAAGCATTTAAAACTCGCCGTGAATGGGCAAGAAATTGAAGTTTCCCCAGTGTTCCGAGAGAAGTTTTTGGATTTGTTGAAGTAGTGGATGGCTCAGTCAATCCTGAAGCAATGGGATTGGACAAAATGGCGTTTGTTGATCAGATTAAAACAAATGCAGCCACCAAATCCGTTCCAGGCATCAACTGCAAACATATTGGAAGTGAATACGATCTGGCCGGGCAACCGATTGCTAAAAACATACTTGGACTGGTTGGAAGTATGGACACTCTATCAGGATCCAAGATAGAGTTGATGATTATCATCTGCAGGAGCATGAAGTTTGATTAGGCTAGATACTTCATCTATTACATGAAGAAGGTCTTCAAGGAAGACAAAGAGGGAAAGAGGAAGTCCAAGGCCCTGCCTTTAGGTTTGATGGTTCAGACCCTGCTGAATCATCTGGAAATCCCTGATGTAGCACCTGAAAAGATCAATCAGTCTAGATACAAAAAGGAAATTGATGATGCTATCCCTGGTTTAGATGATGATGAAGAGGTGTTAAGGGTGAAAATCTATGTTTTATTATGATATATTTTATGGTATTTTTCCCCCTTAATTGGATTAATTGCATAATAAATGGCCCTTATATGGAAATATTGAGCATACTAGGTTTTTAAGGACTTAATCGCAATATTGAATAAATTATGTGTTTTCATCGTGAATTATAATTAATTGGACTTTATTACGGTTTGCGATGTTTTCCATGTGTTATAGGTATGTTCATTGTGCTCAAATGATGATCAAAAAAGGGTTAAAATTCGAGCTATAAAGATTTAAGAAGAGATAATGATCAAATGGAGTGGACAGGAAAAGAGATAGAGATGATTTAATCAAGTTTTATTCCAGCTAAACTGGCGTCCAAGTCCCGTCCAGGAGTGGACGGGCGTCTGATAATCCAAACGGGCGTCTAGAGGAAGAATTCAATATTGAGGCATCATGAACTTACTGAACGAACGTCCAGAACAATCAAACGAGCGTCCAAAGTGCAAAAAGAAGATCAGAGAGTTTGGACGCTATCCAAACGAACGTCTGCGTTGGAGTTCAGAACACCTGGACGAGCGTCTACTTAACTGAACGAGCGTCCGGATTGCCGACTTAGTGAAACCGCCTCAAATCTCTATAAATACTTGCCTATTTTCACACATTGAGATACCAATTCTACAATTCTCGAACCCTAAACCCTAGGGGCGGCTATAGGCTGCGTTTTTACTCAGTTTTTTTCCCAGTTTTATGTTCTTAAATTTCTAGATAAAAATTAGTTTAGTTTATGCAATTTACTTCAACAATTCAAGATATTCAAGGATGCTAAGAGGCTAGGCTTCAATCAAACGAGCATTGTGAAGCCGTCCAACTTTCATTACTTTTGATTCTTCGGTTATTTTGTAAGTTTTTAATCAAGTTGTTTCCTTTATCATGTCTTATGTTGATTAATTGCATTTATATCGAAAGATGTGCATGTATGATGCTTTATATTTGATGAAAGTCTTTATAAACATTAGATCACCATGATTTAGGAATAGATCTTTAATCTATGTCAAACGAAAGTTGATAGGTTGGAAATCTAGGTTAAAACGCTAAAGTTTACATCTTTGTTTATGTTATGACGCGTTAATTTCCGTAAATCGAAAGATAGAAATTAATAGGCGAATCATCTACGAAAGTAGGATTCATACCTTTGATAAGATGAACCACAACTTGGTAGAAACTGCAATATAATCGGGATGAGAGATTAGTGTTTGTTGGATAGGTGGATCAATACTCGTTTGCCCGTATTAAACTTGATTTAACCCTTGAGACTTGAACTGTTTAGTTAGTTTATTTTCTATTGCACTTTTAGAGTAATTTGTTCGCAACCAAACCTCCCTAGCTTTGGATTCGTCCTCTGTCTAGTTTATATTCAGCATATATGTTCAGTTTAGTTTTGTTTAATCGCTGTTTAGTTTAGTTTTCCGTGACATAGTTTAGTTAGACAAAAACTAGGAACCACAATCGTTTAGTTCCCCGTAAGATCGACCCGGCATTAACCACTAGTACTACGATCCTTATACTTGGGGTTAACCGGATTATAAATTTATTACTTGTTTGTTTTGCATAGATAAAATCCGTAGACAAGTTTTTGGCGCCGTTGCCGGGGAACCGGACGGTTGTCTAGTTTTTGTTCTAGTTTTTATTTTGCTTTCAATTCCTGTTTTTAGGTTAGATATTTTCAATTTCTGTTTGTGGTTAGTAGTTTAGTTGTTTTTGTTCAAATTTCTGTCGTTTTAATTGCGTTTTTGCTAGTAGTTAATATAAAATCTTTCCTCCTAATTTATCCCCTGTTTTCTGTTTACCACGCTCTGTTTTTCCTATCCGTTTCTGCCCAGTTGGACGAGCGTCCGTACTACCAGACGCCCGTCTAGTTCTTGCTTCAGTCGGACGAGCGTTTAGTTTACTGGACGCCTGTCCTCTGAAACGTCATCAATCCTGAATCAGATTCTGACGAACAGACGAGCGTTCACACTTATGGACGCCCGTCTATCCTGGAAACTGGTCAGACGCTCGTCCAAAATTTTGGACGTCCGTCCGTTCCTCTTTTCCTTCTATCAACTTCTTCTTTTCTTTTCTTTTCCCTAGGTTTTGATCTTAGATTAGATTATAAGTCTTTAGTTTAAGTCGTTAGTTTCTTAGTTTATAGTTCTCTTTCTCTCCTTCTTTCTTTCTTGCTCAATAACTTGATCTTGGATCTCGGTGTATGCAAACTCGTAGTCAGAAGGGACCACTAATCTACTCCCCTGACCCCGAGCGGACCATAGTCCGACCCAATAGGCGGAAACTTCGGTTCGACGAAGGAAACGCTCTAGATCAAGAATTTGAGCATTATCTTTCAGGAGAAATCGAAAGAATAGTAATAATGGCAGCGGAAGATAGACGGACGTTGGCCGACTATGCCATGCCTGGCACAGTCACCATCAACCCCGCGATTGTTATGCCAGCCATTACCGCTCAAACTTTCGAGCTTAAGCCAGGACTTATTCAGATGATGCAGCATGCATCGATTTTTCACGGCTATCAATCTGAGAACCCCCACACTCACCTACACACATTTCTGCACATATGCGGTACTACCCGTATCCAAGGTGTAAGTGAGGACGCAATCAAGCTCAAACTTTTCCCATTTTCCTTGCGGGGGGAAGCACTAGAGTGGTATCACTCTCTCCCCTCGGAATCCATTACGACCGGGCCGGACTTGAAAGAGAATTTTTGAGTCAATATTTCCCTCCATCAAAGACGGCCCAGTGTTTGAACGAAATCTTCACATTCCATCAGCAGGAAAATGAATCTTTCTTTGATTGCTGGAAAAGGTTCAATTCCCTCCTCCGAAAATGTCCCCACCATGGCTTGCCGATGCAAAGGCAAGTCCATACATTCTTTAGCAGATTGACCGAGCTCACTAAGGGCATGGTCAATAGTTCATCTGGCGGGGCATTTTTGAAGAAGACTCCAGATGAAGGATGGGCATTGTTCGAAGACATAGCCAAATACAACTATGCCCCATCCTATCAAGCTATTCAGGCACCTCCTCCTCCTCCCAAGGTCGAGGAAGTGACTATGCAGAATCTGATTGCCATGTTGCAAAAGCAAATGGTTAACTCTCAACTGACAACGTCTCAAAATGTTCCTAATCCGAGTAATCAGACTCTTTCGTTTCCACAGAACTCTCAGGTCCTGTATTGCGACAATTGTTGTCAACCTGGCCACGTGTTCAGCCAGTGTCAATTTCAACCCCCCGCTGCTCATCAAGTCAACGCTGTTCATAATAATGGACAGTATAATCCAATCACATGCCAAGTATGTGATGATCCGGGGCACACTGCTCGTTTCTGTCCCATGATTGGACAAAACGCGAAAGTGAATGCTTTTTCTGGCCAGTCTAATCCTAGGTTCAATAACCAATTCTCTGGCCAGAATAATGCTCAAAATCAGGGCTTCGGCCAGAATCCGAGTTTCAATCAGAATCCAAACTCGAACTTTAATTCTAACCCGAACTTCAATAGAAACCCTGGTTTTGGTTCGAACCAAAACTCTAATTTTTCCAATCAAACACAAAGGTTTAATCAGAATTGGCCCTCCATTTCCAATTCCAATTATCAGAATCGGCCCAGCCAGCCACAAAATCAAAATTTCTCCAATTCTCAAGGCCCCTCGAATTCCAATGACCTCAAGGCTGAATGGAACTCATTCAAAGAGGAGCAAAACAAGAACATTCAGCTCCTGATGAGTACCAATAAGAACCTTGAAAGACAGATAGGGCAACTGGCTGAGCAGTTAGCATCAAGACCCCCGGGGCATTTGCCCAGTTTTACCGAGAAAAATCCTAAGGGCGGTCATGTTGCTCGAGCCGATTTAAGCGGCGGCCAATGTACCGACCTCGTACCAACCATGAACTATGGACAAGAGGAAGCCAAGTACAATGAGTTTAAGAAGCGGTACACAGCTGAGTGGTCCCCCTGGCTTTCAGGGAAACCACTAGCCCCTCCTGCCATTGATAAGGCAGGAGGGGAAGTTGAGCACCCATCGTCCCCTTGGCTGCAAGCAAGTACTCAGGTGGCTGATCCCCTGATAGGTGAAAAGGTAGGAAATCCTCAAGTGGCTGATCCCTTGAGGACTGAAAAAGGGAAAGAAAGTCAGGTGGCTGATCCCCTGACTACGAAAGCTTCTGAAAAGACGGTTCGGTGGAAGGATTTGGAAGACAAAGCTATCAGCGCATCCTCAAAGAAAGTCTTTTCCGAGAGTGATCTGAAGAAGCTTCCGTTTCCACCGAGGAAGAGCAACATTCCATTGGTTGAAGACAAAAAGTACGAGAAGGTGCTAAACCTTCTGAAAAATACTCAGGTAAATCTGCCATTATCCGAGGTCTTGGTCGAGATGCCTAAGTATACAAAGTTCATCAAGGATGTTGTATCTTCCAAGAAGAAGTTAGCCGGAATGGATCAAGCAGTTGGTAAGGAGTGTTCTCTGGTCAATTATGAAAGCTTACCAATCAAGAGGAGCGATCCAGGAAAATTTGTGCTCACATTGCAGATGGGAGGACTAGTCTTCCCAAATTCCTTATGTGACCTGGGTGCATCTATCAGCTTGATGCCATTATCTGTGTGCAAGCAGCTGGGTTTACAAAGTCTTCTAGAACCCACGACCATGAATCTGCAGTTCGCTGATAGATCTTCTAAGAAAGCTTCAGGAATCCTAAAGGACGTATTAGTTCAAATAGATAGGTTTACCTTTCCAGTTGACTGGTACGTTTTAGATATTGAGAAAAGTGAAAATGTCCCCTTGATTCTTGGAAGACCCTTCCTATCTACAGCTAGAGCCCTTATCGATTGTGATGGTGGGCACGTGACCATTCGAGTTGGTGACCAGGAGGTGAGTTATAGTGTTTCTAAATCTATCAATGTACCTTCTGGATCTCCAACCGGTTGTTCCATTGAGGAGACGTCTGATGACTTCAATGACTCCATGGATACGCAAGTCTTGGCCGTAGAAGCGAAGAATATGAGCGATTGATTGATAATCGAATAATCATGGTGTGGTCAATCTAGATCGGTTAGTTGTACCGAATTTGAGGATGAGCTAAGAGAAGAAGCCTTGGCAAGTGGGACCACCGAGTAAGCTCGCGATGTTGAGTTGAAGAGTGGTGATCTTAAATCAAGTCTAGAGGATCCTCCCGTAGATTTGGTACCGAAGCCGTTGCCTAAACATCTTAAGTATGTGTTTTTAAGAGAAGGTGACAAGCTTCCTTTGATCATCTCTCGCCAAGCTATCTCGTATAGAAGAGCTTAAATTCGTTAAACGTCTTGCGCAAAAATGCAAAAGCCTTTGGATGGCAGGTGGGAGATATCCGAGGGATATCTCCCGACATCCGTATGCACAAAATCAAGACGAGGAGGGTGCAAAACGAGTTAGACGGCCTCGCAGAGAAGACTCAACCCTCACATGCAAGAGGTAGTCAAGAAGGAAATTATCAAGCTTCTAGATATGGGTATCATATACGCCATTGCGTACAAGTGAGTGGGTATCCCCAACTCGGGTAGTTCCCAAAAAGGTGGAATTACGATTGAGAAAAATGAGAAAGGAGAGGAGATAGCATTGAGGCTCGTTACGGGCTATAGTGGTCCGTATTGACTATAGAAAACTCAATGAGGTCACACCGAAAGATCATTTTCCCCTTCCATTCATAGACCGGATGCTTGAGCGTCCGGCGGGGCACGCATTCTACTCGTTTCCGGATGGATATTCGGGATACTTCCGATACCCATCGATCCCGTTGACCAAGAGAAGACCACTTTCACTTGCCCTTATGGGACATTCGCCTACGGGCGGATGCCATTTGGTCTCTCGTAATGCCCCGGCCACCTTTCAAAGGTGTATGATGGCAATCTTTGACAAAGCTAGTTGAAAAGTGCATGGAGATTTTTATGGACGATTTTTTGGTTTTCGGTCAATCCTTTGATGACTGCCTCAATAATCTTGATCAGGTGTTGTCTAGATGTGTGGAAAAGGACTTAGTACTCAATTGGGAAAAATGCCATTTTATGGTCGATGAGGGGATAGTTCTTGGCCACAAAGTGTCCGCCAAAGGTATAGAAGTAGATAGGGCCAAGGTAGAAGCCATTGAGAAGATGAGTTATCCTAAGAATGTACGCGAAGTCAGAGGTTTCCTCGGACATGTCGGTTTCTATAGGAGATTCATCCAAGATTTTTCCAAAGTAGCCAAGCCCCTATCTACTCTGCTCAAGGAAGACGTTGAGTTCAATTTCGATGAAAACTACAAGCAAGCGTTTGAGGAGCTCAAGAATCGGTTAATATCCGCTCCAATTCTTATTTCACCTGACTCGAACCTGCCCTTTGAACTTATGTGCGATGCATCCAACTATGCTGTTGGTGCAGTCTTAGGGCAAAAGCTTAATGGAAAGTTCCAGCCTATCTATTATGCCAGTCACACACTGAATCCTTCTCAAGTTAACTACACAACCACTGAAAAGGAATTATTAGCCGTAGTCTTTGCTATGGATAAGTTTCGTAGTTACTTGCTAGGTGCTCAAGTAATTGTGTGGACTGATCACGCTGCCTTGCGTTATCTCATGACCAAAAAGGAAGCTAAACCGCGCTATCTTGCGTTGGATACTGACCCTCCAAGAGTTTGACGTTCAAATCAAAGATAAGAAGGGCAGTGAGAACGTAGTGGCGGATCATGTCTCTAGGATGATAAGTAAGGAAAGGGGTGATCCTGAAGATATAGATCTTTACATTCCTCTAGAAAACATCATGTTGATCGATGGCCGCTCTCCTGATGTTCCATGGTATTCGTCCATTGTGAATTACCTTCATGCCCGTTACCTTGACCCCGAGATGTCGTATCAGGAGAAGAAGAAGTTCTTTCTCGATATGAAATATTTCGTTTGGGATGAACCTTATCTCGTTCAAGATCCGCAAAGATGGTTTGCTTAGGAGATGCATTCCCGAATCCGAGCAACAAGAGATTATCGAGCAATGCCATAGTGGACCCACAGGTGGTCACTTTGGTCCTTGGAAAACGGTTGCGAAGATCTTCCGGTCCGGTTTCTATTGGCCTACAATCTTTAAGGATACAGAAGCCTTCTGAAAAGCTTGCGATAGGTGTCAAAGAACCGGAACTCTGACAAGGCGTTTCGACATGCCTTTAAAACCCATCTTAGAGTGCGAAGTCTTTGATGTATGGGGCATCGATTTTATGGGACCCTGTCCCATCATCGTGTGGCAACAAATACATCTTAGTCTGCGTTGACTATGTTTCGGAATGGGTGGAGGCAGTGGCCACTCCTCACAATGATCATAAAACGGTCATGAAATTTCTGAAGAAGAACATCTTTGTGAGATTTGGATGTCCTCGAGCCTTGATCAGTCATGAAGGAACGCATTTCTGCAACCGACCTCTAGAGAAAGTCCTTGAAAAGTATGGTGTTCGCCATAAGACCGGCACACCATACCATCCGATGACTAGCGGTCGTGTTGAGCGAAGCAACCAAAACATCAAGCAAATCCCGGAAAAGACAAAGTGAACATCATAGAAAGGACCGGAGTTTGAAATTGGATGATGCACTATGGGCGTATAGGATCGCCTATAAAACCCCTATGGGTACATCTCCATATCGATGGTTTACGGCAAGCCATGTCATCGCCGAGTTGAGTAAGAGCATAGGGCCTATTGGGCGACGAAGTTTCTTAACTTTGATTCCCAAACTTGTGGAAAACATCGACCGCAAAGAACCGTACGAGTTAGACGAGTTCCGACTCCAGGCTTACGAAAGCGCCAGGATAAGCAAGGATAAGATGAAACTCCTCCATGACGCAAAAATTAAGAAAAGAGAATTTCAAGTAGGGGAACAAGTTCTTCTTTATAATTCCAGATTACATTTGTTTTCTGGAAAGCTGAGGACACGATGGTCCGGGCCCTTTACGATTCTCAAAATCATTCCTGGAGGCGTTCTAGAACTACTCGGTTATAAAGATCAGCCGTTTCGAGTTAATGGTCAGAGGTGCAAACACTACATTGGAGAACCTACAGGCAAGCCTTTGATTGTTAAATTTCTCGATATCCTTGGATGTGGTGTTAATGAGGTCGGAGACTCTGACGAGGTTTCACCCAATCTGTTTTCTGAGGATAACTGTAGTGGTCTATCACGAGAAGTTCTAGCCGGTAGTTGGGATATGGAGGAATACGCGAGGGAGCAACAACTCAAACGTCAGCAGAGAAATCTACAAAGGAGAAAGTCGACCATGGGAAAGGTTCAACATATCTGGAAAACTGTCAAAGCTTTAATCCCATGCGTTAGGTGTCGTTTCTGCAGCCACAATCCCAATCAGAACTTTAACGAGGTAATGGCGGGCAGAAAAGTCAAATGGCCTGACCCATGCTGAATTTAAATGGTGTCGAGCTAACGACATAAACCAAAAGCGCCACTAGGAGGCATCCTAGATATCCAATCTTGTTTTAGTTTTTCTTAGTTCTTTTTGCTTTAGTATGTTATTTTGGTTAGTTTTACTAAGCTTCTATGTTTCGATCTGTCAGTAGTGCTTTCTAGATATGGATCTCTACGGAGTTCGCCCTGAGGAGTTCCCACTCATTAGTCGCATCCCGCTGATCACAGTAGATGAGTGACCAGGAGGCACTATAGTTCTTCATGTAGATTTTGACATTAGCACTCAGGTTAAGACCATCACGTACGTTATCATTGTTCCACCTTGTTCGGGAGGCAGCGATTTCACGACTGAGGAGTTGCAGGAGGCCATAGGACGTCCTTACACGATCCTTAATGATCCTATGCTGACGGATTTGGCACTAGTGCTGCGGGCTGAGCATTTTAGAGGTGTTGAGGTAGCTGGTGAGGATTGGTGTTTGCGGGATGAGTACGACTTCCCTCCGGCTATCGACATGCTTCGACGTCTCATTCGCTTAGTGGATTGGGACGAGATCTACGCAGATTAGTGTTTCATTAGTTAGTTTTGCTTTCGTCGAGCCCCGACGTAAAATGGAAGCGCTTGGTGGGAGGCAACCCACTGTTTTATTTTTGTCTGTTTTATTTTCAAATTCTCTCATGATTTTCCATATTGTACTTTTGAATTTTAAATTATCAATAATAAAGGTTTCGCGTTTAGTTGTTTTATATGATAAGTTTTTTAAAAAAAAAAGGGACAATTTTGTGTTTTTCTTGACTGGACGCCCGTCTAGTGATACTGGACGCCAGTCCGGCCTCGATTTTCCTGGACGCCCGTCCAAGATATGGGACGCCCGTCTGGAAACGAGCTTTTCAATCGTATTCGACTTCTTGACCGGACGTTCGTCTAAAAATATGGACGCCCGTCCGGATAATTCCCTCCAATCCCGTATTCAAATCAAGCTTTTGGACGAGCGTCTAGCATTTTGGACGCCCGTCCGGTTCATCATCACGGTTCCGCACGTACGCCCGTCCGCCGAGTTGGACGAGCGTCCACCACCTCGTCTATATATACCCCCTCATGCCATGAAACCTCATTCCTTCGAATTTCAAACCGCCTCACCCGACTTTTGCCCTCCTCTCAACCTAAATCCCTTGATTCAACACCAAATTGGGCGATTTCAAGTGCTATAGACGCCCCCGACCCCCTCTCATCAATTTTCAAAGCCAAATCCACCAACATTCCATATTTTTGGAGAATCGGCCACCTATAGAGTCCGACTTTGTTCAAGAAAAATCGGATTTTTGAGGTCAATTTGGGTTGTTTTGGACGTCTACAGAGCATTATCTTCATCTACTCATCATCTTTGGTAAGTTTGTAGCAACTTTTCTTGATTTCTTTCACGTTTTTGTGAGTTCGATCTTCGGGTCGGCTCATTTTCTTGAAATTTATCTCATTTTGTTGCTTTTTCTTCCTGTTTTGGTGTTGTGATGATGTGGTGATGATGGTTGTGGTGGATGGGTTGACATTGTTGAATTGAAATCCCGATTTGGATGTTAAACGGGTAACCTTTGTTGTGGGCTTGTTTGAATTGATCTTAATAGCTTCAAACATGGTTGATAAGGAAGTGGTTGCGAAGAAGAGGTTCGGTAAGGATGTGGCTAGGGAGAAAGGTAAAAAGCGTAAAGGATCGGACCCTCCCATAGTTGATCCAAATAGAGGCGTAGTGATTCGAGAGCCATCCTCTAGGGCTTCACAGCGAGTTAGGACTGATTTGAGGGACGAGACTACTTCCGGATCCAAAACTAATGACGATGAACCCTTGATTAGGATGCCTAGGGTACCTCACGGTGCAGCATCTTCTAGGGCTGAACGTATGGTGGAGACATTTGTACCGTGACGAGGCCGAGACCGAACCGAGGGCCGAACCGCCTCGAAAGAAAGTGAGACCAGCTGTGCCTATTCCTATGCCTCGGCGGTTTGTCAACTCTAAAGCACATGAGGCCTATACCAAACATTACTTTGCGAGAAACATGTTGGTTGAGCGAGCGGTGTTGAAAACGAAAGTGGCCCCCTCTTTTGTAAAAGTGTTGGAAGATAGGAAATGGGAGGAAATGATGAAGATTCCGACTACCCCGGTGAATGATTCGTTGGTTAGGGAGTTTTACGCTAATTTTTCGGAAACCGACTTAGACACGGGGGTGGTGTTGGTTCGAGGTGTTCAGGTTCCCATTTCACCACAAGTTTTTAATGCAAAATATGGGTTGGCAGCGTTTGAAGGGTTGGATTATAAGGAGGAAATTAAGAGACGGCAGGATTCGGGACAGGATCCTTTGGAGGACCTGAGGTTGACAGTTTGCCCCGATGTTGCTTGGACGCTCAGACCGGGTGGGGACCGTGAGGAGATTGTTACTACGGCGTGGTCTGAGGATTGGAGAGTCTATTGCCGTTTCATCCAGAGTCGTTTATTGCCGAAGAATAATTTGACACACTTTCACATAGGCGACCTTGGAATGTTGTATGCTTTGGTTTTCAAGTTAAATGTTGTTCGGTAAAAACTAGTTTTACAATTTATAACCGAAACACCCCAAGTATAAGGATCGTAGTATAGGGTGTTTACGGGTCGTCCTAAGGGAGTGGAATGTTTATCGGATTCAAATATAAATCTATATCAATTATGTCACGATTATCTATCTAAACTAAAGCTGAAACTAACTAAAACCTAAACCTAAGAATTGAAGCTAAAACAAGAATAAAAACAAGCAGGAAATAAGAAAACAGAAAGACGGACGAGCGTTCACTAAAGTGAACGAGCGTCTGGAAACTAAACCTAATGGACGAGCGTCTGCTATTGCGGACGAGCGTCTGATTATGAACTGAAGCAGAAAAGTGCAGGAAAACAGCAGGAAACTAGGGTTTATATAACTAGAACTTAAACTAAACTTAATCTAAGCGATTTGATTAATAAACAATTAAAGGAAAACACAGCGAGGCGACTAGGTTCCACCTATCAACCAACAATCCCAACTAGATGGTGATCTAAAAAGACATAGTTTTTAGTAGTGATTTATTCACGAATTCAATTAAATTTCTTCAACCAAATTCTAGGGTTTCGTTTATCTTTTCAAACAAACTAAACATGCAATCAAAACGAAATCACGAGATTGTTTCCAAACTCTTACTCAACTAATCATGCATAATCTCTTACAACACAATTAGATGCATTACTTTGAACGAAAAGAGAACTCAAATAAACAGACTTTCATAAATTTATTCAAGCATAAATTAAACATAAATCGTTTCATCAAATCTTAATTCAATAAAACTTAAACAATATAAAACAGATCCAAAGTAATGAAAAACTACGAAATAAACTCACTACACATAAGCATCGAATTCCCTAGTTGGTTTTGTTGTTGATAGGCTTCCTCCGTCGACTCACTGCAAGGTTTCTAGCCAACAATCATGTTGAATATGATTGTTGGTTGGGAGATTTGCATCTCCGTGAAATTAGGGTTCTCTCGGCCGCAGCCTTTTGGTGAATTTGCGATCTCAATGTTGCGTAAAAAGGTATGTTCTTAGGGTTGGGGCTGCCGCTTTATTTATAGGATTTTAAGTCGGTTATGACTAAGTCGGCCTTGGACGCCCGTCTGGTCTTGTGGACGCCCGTCTGGTGGATCTTGACTTTGCTCTAGACGTCCGTCCATGCTGCGTCCAAACTCTCTGGTATGTGATTTCCTCTCCGGGACGCTCGTCCATGAAATCAAACGCCCGTCCGGTGGACGGGATGTGACGCTCGTCTGGACTGCTTTGAGGTCGGATTTCATCATCTTTATCCAATTTCTTTGAGCCAATTCCAACTCTATCTTGAATAATTCGACTTGAGCTTCATTTATCCTCATTATATGCACGAAAATTAACTCCTACATGATAAATAAACAATGCAAAAATGTAATAAAATCCAAATAATAATAATTCCATTAAATCAACACTTAAAATCATCAATTTTGCATACAACCCTCTTAAAATCATCTTTATTAAATAATTACACTTAAACCCTTAATTCTCATGTAAATTACGCAAATGTGGGGAAAATAATAATGAAATAACCCTTTAATAATCATATAAATATGGCCTTAACAACTCCCCCACACTTAGCTTTTTGTACGTCCTCGGACAAAACAATCAAAACTATAGCTCAACTTTATAAATAATCCACATAGATCTCTAACTCACGTAACAAAAGATACAACAACTATAGCGAATGATACCAACACAGAGATAGATTCGGTGCAAGTGTGACAAGCCGTTCTCAATCTAACAAGCCTTTCAAAGAAATATCCTCTCAAAAATCCAATGACTATCCTAGGTACAAACAGTAATAGCTCCACTCAAAGCCTTCCCACGCACTCAGTAGGATAATCCCTACAACATATCATGCGGTTCTACTGGGTATAAGATCCATGATAACAAAGACTTTACTTTATTTTTACTCATCATTTTTCAAAATTTTCAAATTTGACGCATATCAGAATGAGCTCTTACCCATCATAGTAGAATAGGACATTTCGAGATAATCCCCTACCTACTCAAATCATAAGGTAGCTTCTCCTGACTGTCGTGAGGTTTTGGTCATCATGGTGGTATAGGACATTTCGAGATAACGCCCTACCTCACTCCAATCATCGACCAGCTTCTGACAAACGTATTTATTAATAATTGCTCACTCACTTTATTCATTCACTTTTCAAAGTCATAAGTTACATCTCACTTATCACATTCAAACTTTATGATATTCACAGTACACGGTCTAACTTAGGTGTAACTATACTGACCTTCCTAAGATAAATCATTAAAAATAATGAAAGGATATAATTCAAAAGTCATGCTTCAAAATCAAAGGCTTTCGTGAGTGAAAAAAAACGAAACTATCTCCATAAAAGTAAAACATGCTATAATTATCTCACTAAGTCACATACTATCATCGTTAGAAAACTACAACTAGCAAGCATCTAGTTCCAATTATATGCTCGAGACTCACAAAAAATTTTAAATTTCGCAGAAATTCAACATTCACTCATATGTCAAAGGATATAGCATAAAAACATACCCAAACACCCCCCCACACTTAAATCACATTATGTCCTCAGAATGTGCAGAATAAAAGAAAAAGAAAACTTAGCTGGTTTCAACAGTGGTTGTCGGATGAAAGTTGGCAGAGGTCAGGCCGGAGCATGAATGCACCGCTGCAACTCGAATAGACAACACTGGACAGTAGTGACTCGAAAACCTGCTCAAAAGTATCTGCAACACTCGACATACCATATAATCTCGGGGTACACGGGGTATATGAGCAACACATAACACAAAACACTCACAATGAACGTAAGAGGAATAATCATCAACACAAAATCAACTAAAGTATTATTTCTAAAACAATAAAACAAAACAACCTAAGAAAAGAAAACAAACAAAGAAAACTAGGTTGCCTCCTAAGAGCGCTCTTTTAATGTCAATAGCTTGACACAAAGTTCAAGATCAACCCGGATCGGGCCACTTTGGTTTGACTACCGCCACCTCAGTATCAGAATCAGGAGCACTGGGGCGGAAATGATTTTTACCACAACAACAAGTCAAGTGCGCAATAAGATCATTAAACTTTTCTCTCCAAACTACACTGACTCTCTTCTTCTTGTTCTTGCGCACGACAGGCATAGACATAGTGGTATGATCAGAAGTGTCAGCAGAAGGTACCTCATGGGTGGATATAGGAACGTCATCATCATCTGACTCAAAGAAATAAGATGGAATCTCTTCACAACGCAGGACATCTGTACTCTCATCTCTTCTTTGGAAATAAAGAATCTCAGGCTTTTCCTTTGGTTGCCCAAAATATTTCTTAAGTCTATGGCCATTCACTTTAAAAGCTTGATTACCATACCCGTTCAAAGTAATTACTCCACTGGGATTAACCTCGAGAATCTCAAAGGGACCAGACCATCTAGACTTGAGTTTACCCGGAAACAGGTGAAGTCTAGTATTATAGAGTAAAGCCATTTCACCAACTTTGAATTCTCGGTCCTTGATCTTAGCGTCATGGAGCATCTTCGTTCTTTCCTTGCTAAGCTTAGCATTCTCGTATGCACGGAGTCTGAATTCGTCGAGCTCGTTCAACTGTAACAACCTTTTCTCCCCACAGAGTTGGCTATCAAAATTTAAGAATTTAATTGCCCGGAAAGCTCTGTGTTCAAGTTCGATAGGTAAATGACAAGCTTTGCCATAGACCATTTGGAAGGGTGATGTGCCCATCGGGGTCTTGAATGCAGTACGATAAGCCCACAACGCGTCATCCAGCTTAAGACTCCAATTAGATCGATTATTGTTCACGGTCTTCTCCAAAATTCGTTTCAAGCTCTGGTTGCTTACCTCGACTTGGCCACTAGTTTGAGGATGATAGGGTGTACCAATCTTATGTTTGACACCATACTTCTCAAGGATCTTGTCAAGCGGCGCATTGCAAAAGTGAGTACCTTCATCACTAATGAGTGCTCTCGGACAGCCGAATCTAGTAAAGATATTCTTTTGCAAGAATTTCTTTACAACCTTGTGATCATTAGTTTGAGTAGCTATGGCCTCGACCCACTTTGAAACATAATCCACACAGACGAGGATATACTTATTACCACATGAGGATGGAAAGGGTCCCATAAAATCTATGCCCCATACATCGAAAACTTCGCATTCAAGAATGGGCTTAAGTGGCATTTCCATCCTACTACTCTGCCGTCCAGTTCTCTGGCACCTATCACAACCTTTACAAAAGGCTTCTGCGTCCTTAAAAAGAGTCGGCCAGTAGAATCCAGCTTGAAGGATCTTTGCAACCGTCTTTGGTGTTCCATAGTGACCTCCGGTAGGACCGCTATGGCATTGTTCTAGGATATCCCACTGATCATGCTCAGGAACACACCGTCGAAGCAACCCGTCTTTACAGACCTTGAACAAATAAGGATCTTCCCATACGAGATATTTAATATCAGAAAAGAACTTTTTCTTCTCCTGATACGTCATATCCTCTAAATGACCACTCGCTAAATAGTTGACGTAGTCAGCATACCACGGCCTAACCGTTTCGAGCTTCATCAATTGCTCAGTCGGAAAATCAATGCCTATATCATTGTGAATCTCTGCACCCTCATTTACTAAGCGAGATAAATGATCAGCCACAATATTCTCACTACCTTTCTTATCTTTAATCACAAGGTCAAACTCTTGTAGAATTAAAATCCATCTAAGTAACCTTGGTTTGGCATCTCGCTTTATCCATAAGGTAGCGTAAAGCTGCGTGATCCGTCCATACAATCACTTGAGAACCTAGAAGATAACTTCTAAACTTGTCAATGGCAAAAACAACAGCTAAGAATTCCTTCTCAGTTGTGGTGTAATTGCATTGAGCCGGGTTCAAGGTACGACTCGCATAATAGATGGGCCTGAACCTTTTATCAACTCTTTGACCCAAAACTGCGCCTACGGCGTAATTAGAGGCATCGCACATCAACTCAAAAGGCTTGGTCCAGTCAGGTGCTACTAAAATAGGGGCACTGATAAGCTTATCTTTCAGACAATTGAAAGCTTCTTTGCACTTCGCATCGAACAAGAAATCTACATCATCTTTCAAAAGATTTGATAAAGGCTTGGCAATCGTAGAAAAGTCTCTAATGAAACGCCGGTAGAAGCCAACATGACCTAGAAAACCTCGTACCTCTTTCACTGTCTTAGGGTACGTCATCCTTTCAATGGCTTCGACCTTAGCCTTATCAACTTGAATACCGCATTGGACACCTTGTGTCCCAAAACTATTCCTTCATCAACTAGAAAATGGCATTTTTCCCGTTAAGCACCGCATTCTTCTCAACGCAACGTTGGAGTACCATATCTAGGTTCTCTAAGATTTCATCAAAACTATCGCCGTAGATCGAGAAGTCGTCCATGAAGACCTCCATGCATTTCTCAACAAGTCCATCAAAAATGGCCAACATACACCGTTGAAAAGTCGCGGGTGCATTGCATAGACCGAATGGCATTCTACGAAAAGCAAAAGTACCGATGGACATGTAAACGTGGTCTTCTCTTGGTCATTGGGGTCGATGGCTATCCGGAAGTAACCGAGTATCCATCAAGGAAACAATAATACTTATGACCACTCAGTCGTTCAATAAGCTGGTCAATGAAGGGTAGGGGAAAGTGGTCCTTGGCAGTAACCTCATTAAGTCTACGATAGTCAATACAGACTCTGTAGCCTGTCACGAGTCGTAAGGCAACTTCCTCCCCTTTTTCAATCTTTTCGACTGTGATTCCGCCCTTCTTTGGCACAACTTGAGTAGGGCTGACCCACTCGCTATCGGCGATTGCGTAGATGATTCCCATGTCAAGCCACTTTATAACCTCCTTCTTGACAACCTCTTGCATATGCGGATTCAGCCTTCGCCGAGGTTGTCTTACCTTTTAGCTCCTTCCTCCGTTCGGATTTTATGCATGCATATGTCCGGGCCGATCCCTCGGATATCACCCACTTGCCAACCGAACGCGAGGATGTTTTTCTTAAGCACTTCTATCACCGTGCTTCTTGATCTTGGTCGAGTTTCGAAGAAATGATCAAAGGCAATTTATCTCCATCCTTAAGAAAGATATACTTAAGGTGTTTTGGAAGCGGTTTAAGCTCTAAATCGTAGGTGGTTGCTCAATACTAGACTTTAACGGGCCACCTTTCTCCTTATGAGCTTGAAGTGGTTGACGTTGGAGTAGAACACCTCATCTTCCCGAGGCTCAACCCCGTAAAGGTACCGGATCAAATCATCCATCGGAATCCTCCGGTCAACACTTGCTTCCTTTTTCTTGTGATCGATCATTTTTCTTAACTCTTCATCTTTAAGCTCTTCTGCCAGCTCCTCCCAATCATCTACTTCCCAATGAGTAGCTTCTCTCCAAAACTCTACCTCGTCCCAACTACCCATCATAGCTTCTTCTTCACCAGGGATGGAGTCTTCCTGACTTAGTTCTGTGAAATTATCGTTTGTTGTTGGGCATCTCCATGCTTCTAACTCAATAATAGACCCAGTGTGAGCGAGTGAAGATGACTCGTCAATGCCTACGGCTTGAAATGAATTAGAAGATGGTCCGCAGTCAGCCGGATCCTCAATGTCCATGACTTCAAAAACACCTATCTCTGTCAACTCCTCTGCTTCTTCAAAGTAGGCATCTTTTTCGTCCTCATAGATAGCTTCGACAAACGATATTTCATCAATTACGGCTCTTTCAGGATGTGTCCCTCGTGTGAAGGTGACAGATGTGTCACCGACTCTAAGAGTAATCTGTCCTTTGCAGAAGTCGATGAGAGCGTTAGAAGTGTCTAAAAAGGTTCGGCCTAGAATTAGAGGCATTTCCTTATCAGGTGGATAATCTAGGATAACCCAGTCGGTAGGGAAGACCAAATGTTCAACTTGAAGGAGAACATTAGCTACACAACCGGCTGCAGTCCGGCTAGATTTATCTACCATCTGAAGAGAAATCGGGCGTTCCCGCATCCTTTTATCTAACCCGAGCTTTTTGCATACATTTAATGGCATCACATTAATAGAGGCCCCTGAGTCGCATAAGACGTTTTCGAATAAATGACCTTCGATCTCACAGGAGATTGAAGGTCTGCCAGGGTCACCTCGCTTAACAGCAATTTTCTGTGAAACCATCGCGCAATCTTCGCGTAGCACTTCTTCAGCCATCCCCTGAAGTTTTCTCTTACTCCCCACGTAATTCTTTAAGATACTTAGAGCATTTAGGCATTTCAGACAATACCTCAGCTAAGGGCATACTCACTTTAGTGTCCCTAAGTATCCTCCTCACCCCATCATACTGCTTGTCTTTGGCGAGGGTTCTCTCCTTGCTCTTCGGTGGATAAGGAAGGGCTTTATCATTCTTCGTGGCCTGATTCTTTATCGCCTCATCCTCCTTATCCTTCCATCTCACAAACTTTTCTTCCTTTTTCTTAGTCAGGGGTACAGCCTCCTGACTCTCCTTCCTTTCCTCATCATCAGAATTATTTTCGTCCTCCGAAGAATTGTCACTAAGCTCCTCATCGTTGCTTTCTTCAGCATGTGGTTTCTGATTTCCCCCTCCTAAACTCATGGCGTCAGGAGGGGCTACTCGTTTCCCGACATCTTGCCGGGTCCAGCCTTCTTACCACTTCTCAGAGTTACTTCGTTTAACTCCTCTTCTTGCCCATACTCCCACTGAGGTGTAATGGCAGTGCAAACATTCACATCAGCTTTCGGATTTCTCTCGGTATAACTTGGAAATTTACCGTGAGGTCTGCTTGCTTGCTGGTCTGCCATTTGACCAACTTGTCTCTCAATTGCTTTAACACTAGTAGACAGAGTCTTCACCATGTCTACCAGCTCATCGAATTTGTGTTGAGGGACACATGAGGTGGTATGATTGTTGTTCTGAGTTTGATTCCAGCCACCTTGAGGCCTTTGGGAGTTCTGAACTGGCCTTTGATAGTTCGAGTTGAAAGAATTCGAATTTGAAGGGCCAGGTGGTAGCTTGGCTTGATTGAAGTTTTGTCTTTGAAATCCTGAATAGTTCTGGTTCTGGTTGAAGTTTCGGAAGGGTTGGTTTTGATTATCCATTAAGTTTACCTCCTCCGTCATCTCAGTTCCTACCTGCATTCCCAGATCAGAAGGCTGCGTCTGAAGATTGGCTAGCTGCTGGCTTATCAATTCCATCTGAGCAACCAACAGTTGTGTATCAGGATTGCTTGCAGTTCCTTCGTTCTTAACAACATTGGTCTTCTTAGGAGTCGACCACATATTGTTCTTAGCGATGGTCTCACCACTCGTAGGCGGCCTCATCACCTCCCCTAAGAAGGATCCATGAGTCGTGGAGTCAAGATAGTCTCTATTAGGTTGAGAGACTCCTCTCGTAAAATAGTTCCAACAACTCATGTCTATCATATCCGTGATTGGGGCACTTCCTCATCAACGATTTAATCTCTCCCAAGCCTTGCCAACAGCCTCATCCTCCATCTCGCTCAAACGTAGCTATTTCCCGTTTCATCTCCATAATCTTGCCTGGTGAAACCCACTTAAGAGCGAAGGCTCTTTTGACATCATTCCATGTATGGAGGGAATGATGTGCTAACGATTTAAACCATCTGCTAGCTTCACCTTTCAAAGCAAAAGGAAATAGCTTCAACTTTACGATCTCGGAATCAACACCAGGATAATGGCCTGCTTCACAGATTTGTACGAATGTGGACAAGAAGTCGTGTGGATCTTCTTGAGCAGTACCATGGAAAGAGCTATTCTGAACTAGAGCAACTACTCCGTTCTTTAGATCAAAGTTCACTCCTCCCATGTCGGGAGGACGAATAGGTCTATGTCCCTCGAGAAAATCTTGATTTAGATATGGAGTGTAGGGGTCCTGGTTCAACTGATTAAGCTGGTTTTGGCGGAATTGTTGAAGTTGTTGATTTATGCCAGCTTGCTGATTCTGCTGTTGCTGTAGAGCTTGCATTTGTTGAAGGAGTAAATTTAACTGAGCTTGGGGGTCAGGATTTGGAATTGGTGGATCTTGATCCGCCATTTTGTCCAAATCGGGGAGAAGCCTTCTTCTAAGGATAGATCGTTCGTGCTCAGGATCGAAGATCAGAAGTCCCTTCTTACTTCTCGTTTGCATAAACCAGAAGAAAGGAAAAGGAAGAAATCAACCCTTTGGGGTTGATTAGAACAGGTTTAGAAAAGATTAGATGGTTTAGAGGGAGGAAAGAAAAGAGAGGAGAAGAGAAGATAGAAAAGAAGTGATGATTTGAGAGACTAAACTGGCGTCCAGTGTTAGTGGACGTTCGTTCAGAACTGAACGCTCGTTCAGTTGAATGAACGTTCGTTCAGAGAACAGAATTGAGGTGGACGGGCGTTCAAGTTGTTGAACGCTCGTTCAGATACGAAAACCTAAAAACTAAGGTTACCAGAAATTAAAAACGAGATAAAAATAAAAGCAGAAAAGACTTATGGAAATAAAATCAAACAAATCTATAATTACGGAAACAGATCTAAGCTATATAAAAAAAAAGTAAGGAAAATAATTGAAAGAAAATCAAATAAAATAAAACAGTAATAAATGTAATCCTAAAATTAAACGAAACTGGAAAAGAAACCTACCTACGAAAAGTTTAAAAACAAGAAAAACACTAAGACGGTAAAAAAAAACGTGTTGAAATCTTCTAGGGCCAAAATGGAGGGGAAAACAGAGGATTTTGACCTCGAAAACGCACTGAACGGCCTACGGCCCCAAACGGACACTCGAGCCGAAAGTTATGGTCAAATTACTACCGTGTGCCCTAACGACCCCTTTTTGACACAGAAAACTGTCCTAAGTAGAATCCGACAACCGTTACCGACTCCCCGGCAACGGCGCCAAAAACTTGTTCGGTAAAAACTAGTTTTACAATTTATAACCGAAACACCCCAAGTATAAGGATCGTAGTATAGGGTGTTTACGGGTCGTCCTAAGGGAGTGGAATGTTTATCGGATTCAAATATAAATCTATATCAATTATGTCACGATTATCTATCCAAACTAAAGCTGAAACTAACTAAAACCTAAACCTAAGAATTGAAGCTAAAACAAGAATAAAAACAAGCAGGAAATAAGAAAACAGAAAGACGGACGAGCGTTCACTAAAGTGAACGAGCGTCTGGAAACTAAACCTAATGGACGAGCGTCTGCTATTGCGGACGAGCGTCTGATTATGAACCGAAGCGTAAAAGTGCGGGAAAACAAGCAGAAACTAGGGTTTATATAACTAGAACTTAAACTAAACTTAATCTAAGCGATTTGATTAATAAACAATTAAAGGAAAACACAGCGAGACGACTAGGTTCCACCTATCAACCAACAATCCCAACTAGATGGTGATCTAAAAAGACATAGTTTTTAGTAGTGATTTATTCACGAATTCAATTAAATTTCTTCAACCAAATTCTAGGGTTTCGTTTATCTTTTCAAACAAACTAAACATGCAATCAAAACGAAATCACGAGATTGTTTCCAAACTCTTACTCAACTAATCATGCATAATCTCTTACAACACAATTAGATGCATTACTTTGAACGAAAAGAGAACTCAAATAAACAGACTTTCATAAATTTATTCAAGCATAAATTAAACATAAATCGTTTCATCAAATCTTAATTCAATAAAACTTAAACAATATAAAACAGATCCAAAGTAATGAAAAACTACGAAATAAACTCACTACACATAAGCATCGAATTCCCTAGTTGGTTTTGTTGTTGATAGGCTTCCTCCGTCGACTCACTGCAAGGTTTCTAGCCAACAATCATGTTGAATATGATTGTTGGTTGGGAGATTTGCATCTCTGTGAAATTAGGGTTCTCTGGCCGCAGCTTTTGGTGAATTTGCGATCTCAATGTTGCGTAAAAAGGTATGTTCTTAGGGTTGGGGCTGCCGCTTTATTTATAGGATTTTAAGTCGGTTATGACTAAGTCGGCCTTGAACGCCCGTCTGGTCTTGTGGACGCCCGTCTGGTGGATCTTGACTTTGCTCTAGACGTCCGTCCATGCTGCGTCCAAACTCTCTGTATGTGATTTCCTCTCCCGGACGCTCGTCCATGAAATCAAACGCCCGTCCCGCGTGGACGGGATGTGACGCTCGTCCGGATCGCTTTGAGGTCGGATTTCATCATCTTTATCCAATTTCTTTGAGCCAATTCCAACTCTATCTTGAATAATTCGACTTGAGCTTCATTTATCCTCATTATATGCACGAAAATTAACTCCTACATGATAAATAAACAATGCAAAAATGTAATAAAATCCAAATAATAATAATTCCATTAAATCAACACTTAAAATCATCAATTTTGCATACAACCCTCTTAAAATCATCTTTATTAAATAATTACACTTAAACCCTTAATTCTCATGTAAATTACGCAAATGTGGGGAAAATAATAATGAAATAACCCTTTAATAATCATATAAATATGGCCTTAACAAATGTCGATGTTGGCCAAGCAATTTATGATGAGTTGGTGTTCAGTCAGAAGAATTACAAGCGGAGTTTGATTGTCCCACATTTGATTCATCAGATATGCAAGGATGCCGGAGTGCCGGAGTATAAGCAGGATCATAGGCCTAAGAACCCGAGAGGTATTCAGAGAGAGAAAGCTCCGTCTACGGTTGAGTCTGAGGCTGTTCCCGTTACTGAGCCTGGTTCCACTTTGACACCACCTCGAGCCTCAGTTCTTTCTGGATTATCTTCTTCCGAGATTACTCGGCATAGTATGGCTCATAGTTTGAGGGCGATGTTGAGTGACATCCGGGATGGCCAAGATAATATTTTGTCGGTTTTGGAATGTATCGTTGATGGACGGCAACCGAGAGATCGGCGGGTATTCAATGCAAGTAATATGGATTATGTCTTCTCCGAGCAGATAGAGCGGGTGATAGCTGAGGTGGTCAAGATGGAGGAGAAGCCCGAGTCGTCTGACGATGAGGAGGATGAGCCCCCGGTAGACCCTGCTACTGCTTCTACTACGCAGCCTGAGCCTACACGGACGACGTCCACTGTTGCTGTACCTACTTCAGATCCTCCTCATGTTGATGCCCCTGCTGGTGGTTCTGCTGTTATTCCTCCGTCTGATGCTCCGATTCCGCCCGAGTGATCTTGAGATTTTTATGCTTTTTCTGCTTGATGTATTTCTTTCTTTTATCCGACTTCGATCTGGTTGTACAATGACTATTACTACTTTCCTTTTGGATGCTTCTATGATTTCTGTACTTTCTATTTTTCTGTTGCTTCATGTAAGCTGTCTAGCACCACATATTTGGATTGCGATTTCGTTGGTATTATGATCATTTTTGGTTGACGCTTGTTGTTCTATCTCTTTCATTCATTCCTTTCACATTATTACGTTATTGTGCCCCGTTTTCCCCGAGATTCTCGTTGTTTTGTCGAGTAGTGCGGATCTAGTCTTGGTTGAGTTCGGTTTGGACGTTTTTTTTCCGACGCTTTTGCGAGTGTTGTTTCTTTCATGCTCCGGCCCGACCAACATCTCGATTTTCTACGCGCATACTGCCTAAGTTTCTTATCCTTTTACTTTTTTCGCACAACATGAGGACATGTTGCATTTTTAAGTGTGCGGGAGGGGATAGTTCGATTTGTGCCTATGTGTAAACGTTTGTTTAGTACGTTAGATTGTTTTTATTATGCGAAATGAGCGTAAATTTTTCAAAACTTTCCGACACCCTTGTTTTTGTTTTGTCCCGAGTAGGCAATTCAATTTGAAGTTCGTTGTTTTTACAAATATCATCTATGCAATATTTCATATGTTCCGTAAGTTAGTTGTTTCACTCCGTCACTATTTCACGAGCCATAGTGACGATGAGCTATTTTATAAAGCTATACCCCGTTTTGGATTAGTAGTTTTTGATTTTCTTATAAGTCATGTGCTTAGTGCTACGTATATATCTTGAGATTTATGATAGTTTGTATTTAGATCCGAAGTATGAGATACTGTGAATATCTAGATGTTTGAATGTGATAAGTAACACGTAACTAATGTCAAATGAGAAGTTGAAAAAGTTAAATGAATCTATGTGTGTGTCGAAAGCTAGTCGATGATTTGAGTGCGATAGGGTATACCACGTATGTCCTATACCACTATGATGACTAAGAGCTCACGACAGTTAGGAAAAGCTGCCTTATGATTGGAGTAAGGTAGGGGATTATCTCGAAATGTCCTATTCTGCTATGAGGGCAAAAGCTCATCCTAATGTGTGTTTAAAGTGAATGAATTCAATCAACTTAAGATGTGTTGTGAAATTGAATATAAGGCTTAGTTTTCGTTAATCCTATCCCCAGTATAAACTGAAAGATATGATGTAGGGATTATCCTCTGAGTATTTCAGAAAGGCCCTAGATATATTCGATCATCCTTTTCGGGATATGTCACGTTTGTAGGGTACATCTTATGAGTGTCATTTATTACTATTCTACGAGGGGGTATTAGCTAGTTTTGCTTTGAGTTATTCAAGTTTGGTTTTAGTGGAAGTTTTCTATGGCTATGCACTTACACGATGGTGAACACCTAAGTTATTGAATATATGTTATACTTGTTTAGATGCCTGTTTTCCTTTCTCGAGCCTAATTTTTTTGTTTTGTTTTGCTCGGGACGAGCAAAAGCTAAGTGTGGGGGAGTTGTTAAGGGTGAAAATCTATGTTTTATTATGATATATTTTATGGTATTTTTCCCCTTAATTGGATTAATTGCATAATAAATGGCCCTTATATGGAAATATTGAGCATACTAGGTTTTTAAGGACTTAATCGCAATATTGAATAAATTATGTGTTTTCATCGTGAATTATAATTAATTGGACTTTATTACAGTTTTGCGATGTTTTCCATGTGTTATAGGTATGTTCATTGTGCTCAAATGATGATCAAAAAGGGTTAAAATTCGAGCTATAAAGATTTAAGAAGAGATAATGATCAAATGGAGTGGACAGGAAAAGAGATAGAGATGATTTAATCAAGTTTTATTCCAGCTAAACTGGCGTCCAAGTCCCGTCCAGGAGTGGACGGGCGTCTGATAATCCAAACGGGCGTCTAGAGGAAGAATTCAATATTGAGGCATCATGAACTTACTGAACGAACGTCCGGAACAATCAAACGAGCGTCCAAAGTGCAAAAAGAAGATCAGAGAGTTTGGACGCTATCCAAACGAACGTATGCGTTGGAGTTCAGAACACCTGGACGAGCGTCTACTTAACTGAACGAGCGTCCGGATTGCCGACTTAGTGAAACCGCCTCAAATCTCTATAAATACTTGCCTATTTTCACACATTGAGATACCAATTCTACAATTCTCGAACCCTAAACCCTAGGGGCGGCTATAGGCTGTGTTTTTACTCAGTTTTTTCCCAGTTTTATGTTCTTAAATTTCTAGATAAAAATTAGTTTAGTTTATGCAATTTACTTCAACAATTCAAGCTATTCAAGGATGCTAAGAGGCTAGGCTTCAATCAAACGAGCATTGTGAAGCCGTCCAACTTTCATTACTTTTGATTCTTCGGTTATTTTGTAAGTTTTTAATCAAGTTGTTTCCTTTATCATGTCTTATGTTGATTAATTGCATTTATATCGAAAGATGTGCATGTATGATGCTTTATATTTGATGAAAGTCTTTATAAACATTAGATCACCATGATTTAGGAATAGATCTTTAATCTATGTCAAACGAAAGTTGATAGGTTGGAAATCTAGGTTAAAACGCTAAAGTTTACATCTTTGTTTATGTTATGACGCGTTAATTTCCGTAAATCGAAAGATAGAAATTAATAGGCGAATCATCTACGAAAGTAGGATTCATACCTTTGATAAGATGAACCACAACTTGGTAGAAACTGCAATATAATCGGGATGAGAGATTAGTGTTTGTTGGATAGGTGGATCAATACTCGTTTGCCCGTATTAAACTTGATTTAACCCTTGAGACTTGAACTCGTTTAGTTAGTTTATTTTCTATTGCACTTTTAGAGTAATTTGTTCGCAACCAAACCTCCCTAGCTTTTGATTCGTCCTCTCGTCTAGTTTATATTCAGCATATATGTTCGCTTAGTTTTGTTTAATCGCTGTTTAGTTTAGTTTTCCGTGACATAGTTTAGTTAGACAAAAACTAGGAACCACAATCGTTTAGTTCCCCGTAAGATCGACCCGGCATTAACCACTAGTACTACGATCCTTATACTTGGGGTTAACCGGATTATAAATTTATTACTTGTTTGTTTTGCATAGATAAAATCCGTAGACAAGAGGTTGCTGGAGAGGCTGCTGATGATGATAATGATGGAGATGATGGTGATGCTGGTGGTGAGCAGGTCAAACAACCTAAAAAGAAATCTGTTAAACCTACTGCACCAAAGAAGGCTGCTGAGAAAAGAAAAGGTGGAAATACAAAGAAAATAACTGAAGTTTCAAAGCCTTCAAAGAAAACAAGAAAGGAAACAAAGCACTGCATCGTCGAGTCCGCCGAGGGTCAAGTGGAGGTTACCGACCCCGTCGTTGTCGCAAGAAAAACCGTTGTTGAAATATTGAGAGAACAACAAGGAAGCCGTAGAAAGAGGAAGTCTCATCGTGGATCGAAAAGAATGATGAACCCATTTCCAAGAGAAGAAAAGAGATTGTTCATAAACAAAAACATGGAAAAGGGAAAGAACTCAAAAACTTGGAGGCTCAAAGAATCCAAGAGGAAGCATCAGTAGAAGAGGAAGAAGAGGCTGTTGAGGCTGAGCCCTTGACTATAATCAGGCCTGTGGAGATTACTGACTCCTCACCTGAAGAGGTAGTCAAATCTACTGATGATGGACTAGGTTGTTGTTGAGCAATCTGTTGAAGATACACACAGCAGCCACCGACCCCGAGCCCGCTCGTAGTATCTATCGAAGAACCACAGCAAACCACTGAACCTGAACCTGCTGTGGTAGTTGAAGAGGTAATTGAAGACTTGGTTGAAGACCCTGCAAGTGTGGCAAGAACTCAGGGGGAAGAGCAGTCTGCTGCTAACCCTGCTGATGAGCATGTAAGTCAGGGGGAACCAAGTGTGGTACAAATGGAAGTAGTAGGCACAAATGTACAACCTCAGCAACCTACTGACTTTCAAACATCTGTTGAAGAAACCATGAACCTACTTGTTGGAACCTTTGGAGGTCAACAAGGCACCGGAGTCAAGCCCCGGAGATCTTTCATGCCCTTTGAAAGGCATGTGAAAGAAAGGAAGAAAACAGAAAGAGTATGTAGATCCCAAACTTCGAAAATTGCTGACTATTTCCAATGGAAGTTTGGTTTCTACAAGAGACAAAAGCCAGCGCTTGAACCTATGACAGATTTTGAAGAATGGGCTTTTGAAAAATTGGGAGTAGAGAACCTACTGGATCTAGTTGATACCACCCTACTGAAATCAAGGCTGATGGATTTGTTTGATGATCAACAGAAAGATGAGGGTATCAAGTTTAGAGATCCAAGAGATGGTGATGATGATTCTTCCTCATCATCAGATTCTAGAGGAGATTTCCCCTCTGGACCAGGAGCAACCAGTGGGACTGCATTAATCATAGAACAACCTGCACAACAGTCTACTAATACTGGTAAGTCTGATGAGGGCCAGCAGACTGGAGAGATGGATGAGGATCTACAGGATCTCACCATGGATGATCTGGAAGCATTGATCAATGAAGGAATCAATCTGAGTGCTGGTAGGCTAGCTGATGAACCAAGTACATTCCATGTTGTAGAGCCTACTGCACAAACTGAACCTAAACTGAGTGAGGATTCAGATGGAGAAAAGGTTACTGATTTCAATGAACCTAGTGCCAGCTCAGAAGAGTCCATTGAATATCAAGATGGATTTGACTTTGAGGGCATTCTTACTAAAACTGCCTTCATCCTACACAAGATTGGTCATGCAGAAGGATTCCAAGTGGATAATGAGGCTATATTCAATCCACATAGTGTTGAAGAGGAGGTACAGGTTGCTGGGCTACAAACAGCACCTGCACAAAGGTTGAAACAGGAGGTACAGTCGTCGAGTCTCAAACAAAGACTCGGACAAAGGTTGGAACCTGATTTGGGTTTGGAGGAAACCCCTGTTGTTGATGAGGTTGCTGTAGTGGAGCCTTCTGGAGGCAAGACCACTGAAGGGAAAGATAGTCAGCAGACTGCTGTTAATACAGATGAGCAGCTGCTGGACTATGACTTCAGTGATGAGGAGTTTCAGATGCCTGAAGAAGAAGATGTTGGTATTGATCCCCCTCAGGCATTTGTACCTATTTTTGAGGAACCTGCCATTGATCCTATCCTGGAGGAATATGAAGGACCTAACCCTGCTGGACTGGATAGGAGTTGGGCAATGGTAATAAGCAATCAGAGGCCACAATACAATGTGGAGGAGCCTACTGATGAAGCCACTGGTGGAAGAATGACCAGTGAAGTGCCAGTTGAAGTGTTAAATGAATTGAGGACTGTAAGGCATGATATGCAACAGTTAAGGACACAACTGGACAGATAGGAAGAGAGATTTGAAGAACTGATGAAGATGGTAAATGAAAACAGACAATCAACTGCCACAGTTGCTTCAAACTTTACATCTACTCAAAATGATGTGAATGATTTGATATTAGATGTGAGGGGCATCAAGGTTGGAAATACTGCCAAAGAAAAGTTTCTGAAAGACCAATTAATTTCCATTCATGAGAAACTTGACAACCTTGTTGCTACACCTAAACCTGCTGAGCCTACTGCTGCTGCACAACAACCTGCTATGCCTGATCCCAAACTTACTGAAAGAATCAACCTACCGGAGGAGACCCTGCAATCAAGGATTACTTCACTTGATACAAGAACTGGAGCTATAGAAGGTCAATTGAATAGAGTGATCATCTCACAGGAAGGTATTCATGGCCTCATTTCCCGTTTTGTTGATGATGTCACTAAGAGGGAAGAGGGCCAATCACCGCAAAGAAAAGAGGCCGCAAGAATTTTTGCACAAAAGAGATGGCAAGATGATACCAATGCTTTCAGCAACCCGCACTGCGAGTTCAACTTACTGATGATCTCTTTAGACAATACAAGAAAGAATACTATAACAGAAGAAGACCTTATCATGACATGGGATTTCATGAAGGTCTAAACTCTTTCTTGGGATTGAAATTTTGGGAAGCAAGAGTCAGAGCCTTAAGGGAAACTTACAGAGGAGGCAGAGGTGGAAGAGGTGGAAGAAGTGGCAGAGGTGATAGGACCTTACCTATCACAAAAGCAAAGGACTCACTTGATGAATTCAAGGAACTGTACATGAAGTTTGGATTCAGAGTGAATGATATCAATCTTATCCTGCCTGAAGCTTGGAACTGGTGGAAACAAGTTAATCCCCACATTGATTTCACTTTGATTGAAAATGAGTGGATGAGGGACATGATAGAACAAATCGAGCCTATCAAGAGCAAGCCGAGAAGGCTAGACAAGAAAGAGAAAAGAGACAATAGATCAGCATACTTACATTACTTTATCTTTGCTGTATCTAGTTTGTAATAGCCTTGAACAAATGATTTTAATGAAAGATGAATACTTGTTCTGTTTTTGTCTTTATCTTTTTGCTTTGTTGATTAGGTGAGGGTAGTGGCATCATCACCAAAAAGGGGGAAATTGTTGGACTTATTTCTTAGTTTTGATGATGAGTGCCATACTAGCTGTTATAGTGCAAAGGCAAAAAGATGTCTAGATCAAATGTATAGGTTTATTAGAGTTTGATTCATAAATAGGTTTGATCAAGCAAGCATCGAAAGTGGCCGCCGGTTGATATCGTTGCAGATCGGTCTAGGTCGCAGGGTAGATAGGTCGCAGACAGTCGTCAGAACCCGTCGAAGACCGAAGACCGAAGGCCGAGGGTTCAAACTCGCAAATGAAGGCTAAGGGATCAAACTTAGTATTTAAAGTCAAGGATATGGAATCGAATTTAGGCAAGTCCGTGATGACCTAAACCGATTGCATATACCTTGTGTGTAAGGTCTAAGTTCCATAAGTTGGATGATGTTTGGAACTTGGTTATAATTAAAATGGTGTAATCTAACTTCACAAATAAAAGTTAGATAAAAGAAATCACCGCATTGTATTTTATACACGTAAAATTGGAGTTCAAATAGATCGATAGGTATCTCACAGATCGATGAACCCGCCGATATAATACCTCGATTAATTCAAGGTTATTGGAAGATTACATGGATAAGGACAGCCAACTACCTCTGACTTATCAAGAAAATCAAAGGCTGAGATTAAAAAGACGTTGGGATGATTTATATTTTTATCCATTGGATACAAGTCAAAGGGGTGGACTGACTGCACTGTCAAAAAGCAATTCTGACAGTGTCAGTCCTATGAATAGTGACAGAATGCAAATCAGATGGGACAAAAACAAGGAACGGTCACATTTGAATTTCAAATACAAGTCACATGCATTCCTACCTATAAATAGAGGACTTTCAACTCAGAAAAGAGGAGAGGATGAATTTTGGATAAACTTTAAGAGATAACTCTGAGCTGAAAAACACCCTGCTGAACTTACTGAGCATAAGGCTGCTGATCTAGTGAATTTCTTCAAGTGCATTCTGTATTCAAGCTACATCAAGATTACACACTTGAAGACTGCAAGCTGCTGATTACATCATCCTAATCAAGCTGCTGCAACTGAATCATTTACTTGATTCATTCTTTATTTTATAAAGAACCCGTCGAAGACAAGAAGCATCCGTTGGGTGTGAAAGATCGTTGTTTGTGGTGGAGCCGGTGAAGAGGCAATCCTACCCTTCAAGGACCAAGTGGAAGACTCAGAGCAAAGAATCCTACATGTTCCCGCTTTCGCTTTGTGAAGCCATAGTTATTGGTGAAGGACAAACAACTTAGGAATCTTTGTAAAATGCCTACATCAAAGATCTCTAGTGAATTTCTCCAACATCACAGGAGAAGAGTGGACCGACAGATTACGCCACCCGGAACCACTATAAAATCTTCCTACTTACTTTCAGCATTTATATTCTGCACTTAGTTTATTATACACATCAATCTACTGAACCTAGCAACTGAAATCACACACTTGCACTACTGAGTATCTAATACTTAGTATCACATTTAACAACAAGTACTAAGGCTTAATTTTGATTTAATTCCGCTGCACAAATTCAGCAAACTCAACCATCAGTAGACTATCGTTTATCAACAGTTATCGAAGTCTCAAAGCAGACTCGAAGTATCGTTGCAGATCGCCGAAGTTGCGTAATTTGTTAACTCCAAAGTTTTAAGTGTTAAGTTTATTCACCCCCCCCCCCCCCCTCTAAACTTAACCAAAGCCTTTTCAAGGGACCAACAGGATCCATCTGAATTTTTGACAAAAGATGAAATGAGCAAAGTACAAGAAAATCTGAAGATTATGCTCAACCAAAAGGATGATTACAATGGACTTATGTAACCTTATCGCCTTCTTTCTTAGATTCATCATCTTTGGCATCATCCTTCTTCTTTTGATTATCTAAAGCCGATGATGTGGCCGATTTTCCTCGTTTAACTATCTCGTTGAATCTTCTCGAAACAATTTGTGAGAAACTCATTCATTGGAAATAGAGTGTATAAATTCTTGAATTCAAGTTTTTCCAATAATGACTTTTCTTCACTTGCTAGAGTAGCTTCTCTACAATCTTCGCTTTGAGTTTCATCTTCATCACTCGATGATTCTTTCCGCTTCAAAACAAGAAGCTTTGCCTGTTGGAAACCAACCAACTGACAACCAGAAAATAGATGGAAAGGATGAGAATCAGCAACTCATGGTAATTGGAGATGATACTCAGCCTAAGATTCAACAAGAAGAAGCAAAGGATCCATCTGAATTTTTGACAAAAGATGAAATGAGCAAAGTACAAGAAAATCTGAAGATTATACTCAACCAAAAGGATGATTACAATGGCCTTTTGTCAAACATTTTTGGATACATGGATTATCGAAAGAAAACGGACGTCTCAGTCCACACCAAGTTGGATATTATTCACAAATCATCTTCAAGCTCAGCTTCAGAAATTCTCAGTCTCAAGGAGAAACTTGAAGTTACAACTATGGAAGACAGAGAAACGCATGCTCAAGCACATTGGTATTTAAATCAGCGTATTTATGTCTTAGAAACTCAGCTGAAAGAAGTGCTTGATTCTCAAAAGAGTATCTCAGCCGACCAAAAAGCGACCCATCAGTTGGTAAATCAGTTATATGATGCCAAAAAGGGGGAAGCTGAAGAAGAAAAGCGGAGACTGCTAAATGAAAAACAGAAGCTTGAAGAAGAACTGAAGAAATGCAAGTCAGCAGCAGATCCTTATGTTCGAAATATACAAGAACTGACTGAAGATCAGCTAATTGAAAAATACAGTCAACCTGGTGAAAGGAGAGCTATTCTTACAAAGGATTTGTGGATGAAGTTTGTCAATGATCACAACAATATCAAACACAGAGACAAGACTTATGAAGAATCTCTTGTTTACTTCTTATCTGATCAGTATCACAATCAGAGGATGGAACACTATAAGAAGATCAAGAAGATTGAAGAAAAATTGCAAATCAGAGACAAAACTGAACAAATGAAAGCTGATGTTGCAGAATTTGAAAGCTATTACAAGGATGAAGCAGCCTTACCAAAGCTGGTCTTGTGGAGAAAATGGAAGCGTTCCAGTCAAGTAGATTATCTCAAGACATTCTCCAAGGAAGACACTAAGCTAGAAAAGGCTTATCAACTTCATGATAAGGAAAGGAAATATACCTTAGTTACACAAATAGCACAGAGAACAGCTTAGCTCTTATTTCTGTTTATTATCAACTGTGTAACTATTCCAGTTTTTGCTTATTCTTAATGAAAACCAGTTTCCAGTTTTACATTGCTTTAATTGTTATTTATCATTAAGCTTTTCTTTTAAGGAGGGTTTTGGCATCATCAAAAAGGGGGAAATTGTTGGAAATAAATTTTATGTTTTGATGATTATTCATCGTATTCACTCAATAATTATTTTAACCCCATTGATGAAGTGCTGAAACTAGCTGTTATAGTGAAAGGATAAAAGATGTATAGAACTAAATGTATAGGTTTTACTAGAGTCTGCTATTTGTATAGGTTACATCAGACAAGCACTGTAATAGATAGAAGTGTCGTAAAATTGAAAACTGGAAATCATCTAAGAAACTGGAAAGACAAGTCTTCAAACTGAAACTGACTCAGACTACACCAAGACAGAACTGAAGAAGGTAAGTTCGCTGAGGGAATAGACTCAATTGGCTTATTTAGAAAACAGAAGAACTGAGGGACAAAGACACTGTTACAGAAGATTGAAGGACTGAGGGCTTAGACTCAGTTATGAAAGTCGAAACTGTAAAGTTAGACTTCAGGGAAGTTTATGGTGACCTGAACTGACTTTATGGATCTTGTATGAAGACCTAAGAGTCATAAGGACAATGAACTCTTAGAAGATATATGCTTATGGTGTACTTTGATTAAGTCAATTATAATCAGATAAAAATCTGGAGTACTGATATTTGGAAGAGTAAAATCTCTGTTAATGCTCCAAGTCAGTTAAGAAACTGTCAACTGACAAACTCAGTATAAAACTGATAAGGAAACCCAGTTTTATAAGTCAGTCATCCAACAAACTGATAGTACAGTCGAACGTTGTAAAGGAAACAATTCTATTGGATGAAATACTGACAAGTCAGAACGGTCACAAAATATACCCGTTACAAGATAGACGTTGATACAATTCGAATTCAAGCAAGATGAACGTTGGACCTTACACTATAAATAGAGGACTTTGCACCAAGAATTAAAACACCAAAAAATACCAACGAATTAACAAGATTGCAAGAATTTTTGCAAAAGTCTCGGTCATTCGAATTGCTATCATCTCTGCACTAACAAGATCAATAAAGAAATTATTCAAGTGTTCAAGCTACACGTAACTTATCTAGAATCGACACTTTGAAGAACCACAAACAAGAATCAATTTATTGATTCTCAGCCCAACTTTGATTCTTAATCAAAGGTCAAGACTGTGAAGCAATCCGGTGAAGGATTTGCCAAGGACAGTTGTATCAGCAGTCGTGTAGACTGTGTTTATGGTGGTAGCTGGTGAAGAGGCATACGTAATCCTTCAAGGACCAGTGGTTCAAAAATTTGAAGAGTAGCAATCCAACCTATTCTTTGATTGTTTACATAGTGAAGCTAGGATTAGCCAAGGACTATTGTTTAGGAATTTTTGTAACAGCTCACCTCAAGAAGTTCTAGTGGAATTTTCCTCCTACACCACAGGGAATAGAGGATTGACAAGATTACACCACATGGAACCTCTATAACTCTTGTTTCATTTACTTTACGCATTTACATTTTGTTACTTATTGTTACAGCATTTATTATTGTTTACACAGCATAATGAGAACTGATTGTCACACAAACTCACAAACTCACAAACCGACATTCACCGTAATTCGCTTTACACACTCACTTTCACATAAAATAACAAGATCAAGGAAAATGATAGAATTATATCCGTCGCCAACTCGCCTTAGTCGCCTTAACTCCACACAAGTTTTAACTGAACCTTAAAAGTCTAAAATCCAGTTTTTGGTGACAAGTTTATTCACCCCCCCTAAACTTGTGATAGCCTTCCAAGGGACCAACACATTTCCTATAGTAGTGTTTCATCAAGTACACCTACAAGGGTTGTGACACCAAGAAATCCAAAGAACCAAGCTTCTTCATCAAACATTCTTGTAGAATTGAGAGTTGAATCCTCGGAATCTCCCATTTTCCAGCTTGAGATATTCCGCAACTCGTCATCAATGTCCTTTCAATGTTTTCTCCCGGTTCTTCGTGAGCCTCTTCTTCTTGTTCTTCTCCATCATCATTAATCTCGTCTTCATGTTCCTCTTGCTGTTCTTCATCCTCATCTCGCAATTTTCCAAATGATTCTTTTTCCAGATTTCTTTGGATCTTTTGTTTTTTTTCTTTGACCGGAGGTGCTGTTATTTGATTTCTTCCTCTTTTCTCCACCTGCTATTTTTGGTTGTTTGACATAGGTATACATTACCTTAGCATCATGCAATCGATGATGTGCTACAAATGGTACATTCAGACATTTCAGCAGATATTGAAGATGAATCCTGTAGGATTTATTTACCCAGAAAATCCCCGTTTTCTTCATTCCTCCACCTATCCCATATTAAGCTGTAGCTGTCTCTCATTTGATTTGTTCCTTGAGCAAAGCCTTGAAAAAGTAGGTGGCCTAGTCAAATTCCAGAGTTGTAGATAATGCCCATAAGTCTCATTCGGCCTTGGTCATGACATTCATGGCTCCTAATTTTCCTTCGATGTTCTTACCAATCAATAGGCTAAACTCATTGAAAGGCTTCTTGAGAGCAGATCATAGATAGTTGAACTTTTTGTTTTCCGCAATGGCATCTGTTGGACTTATTTTTGAGTTTTAGTGATGAGTGCCAGACTAGCTGTTATAGAGCAAAGGCAAAAAGATGTCTAGATCAAATGTATAGGTTTATTAGAGTTTGATCTTGTATAGGTTTGATCAAACAAGCATCGTAAAAGGTCACCGATTTACACGCGACTTGTCTATATCGCAGGGTACATAGGTCGCAGACTAGTCAGAACCCGTTGAAGACCGAAGCCGAGGGCTCAAACTCGCTTATTGAAGGCTAAGGGATCAAACTTAGTATTTAAAGTCAAGGATATGGAATCAGAATTTAGGGAAGTCTGTGATGACCTAAACTGATTACATATACCTTGTGTACAAGGTCTAAGTTCCATAAGTTAAATGGTAATTGGAACTTGGTTATGTTTAATGGTGTAATCTAACTTCATAAATAAAAGTTAGATAAGAGAAGTCACCGCATTGTTTCATAAACACAAGAAAATTTGGATCGCTTGACCGATATGTATGTCGTCAACAGACTTATAATCACAGAACCCGCCGATACATACATTTCAAATTATTCAAGGTTACATTGGGAGATTATAAAGAAATGGACAGCTAACAACCTCTGATTTTATCAAACAAATCAATGGTTAAGATTAAAGGGACGTTGGGATGGTTCAGACCTTTATCCAATGGATACAAGTCAAAGGTTGGACAGACTGAAAACTGTCAAAAAGGAGTCCGACAAAGGTCTGTCGGCCCTAGAACAATCGTAAAAGCAAGTCAAGATGGAGACAAATGGCTATGTTTGAATTTCAAACATAAGTCACAAGGATTTCTACCTATAAATAGAGGACTCCTAACTCAGATACAAGTGATGATTTTTGAAGAAAAATAAGGTTCCATCTTGAGCTATCAGAATTAAATCGATCAATCACCCTACTGAGCATAAAGCAACTGATCCAGAAAAGTTCTTCAAGTGTAATCTGCATTCAAGCTACATCAAGTTTACACACTTGAAGACTTCAAGCTGCTGATCATATCATCCTGATCAAGCTGCTGAAAGCTGAATCACTTACTTGATTCAAACTTTCTTTTACAAGGAATCTATTGAAGACAGTGAAGCACATTTGTGTCAAGGACTGTTGTTTGTGGTGGAGCTGGTGAAGAGGCAATCCTACTCTTCAAGGACCAATGGAAGACTTTGGAGCAAAGAATCCTACCCGTTCCAAGTGTTCGCTTTGTGAAGCCATAGTTATTGGTAAAGGACAAGCAACTTAGGGATTTTTGTAACAAGCCTACCTCAAGAATCTCTAGTGAATTACCTCCAACATCACAGAGAATAGTGGACCGACAGATTACACCACCCGGAACCACTATAAAATCGCCTACTTACTTTTCGCATTTATATTCTGCATTTAGTATATCTAGCACATCAATCTACTGAATCTAGCAACTGAATCACACACACACACTACTGAGTATCTAATACTTGGTATCATACTTTAACAATAAGTAATAAGGCTTAATTTTGATATATTCCGCTGCACAAATTCAAGCAAACTCAACATCGAGTACGCAGACTATCGACCGCCGCCAGTCGCTAAAGTTGCTGAGTTTGTTAACTCCAAAAGTTTTAAGTGTTAAGTTTATTCCCCCCCCTCTAAACTTAACCAAAGCCTTTTAAAAGGACCAACAATTGGTATCGGAGTAGTTCTTCTGTTCTAAAGTAATCCTACTTGTTGTGCTTGTGAAAATACTTTGAAAACTTTTTCAAGTTTCGATTTTCAAAGCTTTGCATCATGGATAACAACCAGTATGCTAGAACAATGTTGATGTGTTCTTTAGATCATTTTGATGAGTATGAACGTCGTATGCAGGCTTATCTAGCTGCAACACATGATGAAATGATGGATGTGTTAATAGATGGACCACTGGAGATTACCAAGTCAAGAATAAGTTGGGAGATGAGACACAAGACATTCCAAAACCAAAAAGAGAATGGACTCGTCGAAGATAGAAAAAGGGCAAACCTCAACAATATTGCTATTGATATTATATACATAACTTTGGATAGCAATATGTATATGAAGGTGAAAGATTGCAAGACTGCAAAGGAACTTTGGGACAAGTTGCAATTAATTTGTGAAGGTACTGATGCAATCAAAAAGAACAAAATCGGTGTGGCAAAGAAGAAGTTCCAGGAGTTCAAAATGAAACCAAATGAGACCATTGAACAAATGGAATCAAGATTCAATGCAATCATGGATGAACTCACCTTACTGAGTGTGAAGTACTCACAAGAAGAGATAAATTCAAAAATCTTGGAAGCATTACCTGCAAAAGAAGTTTGGGAGATGAAGGTGACTGCTATAGAAGAAATGAGGAGTTTGCATGAAGAAGACACCTTCAAACTGTTTTCATATCTTAAGGCCTATGAATTTAGCAAAAAGCTTGTACCCGAGACTGAAAAAGAAGAGCCAAAGACCATCGCATTGGTCGCTTCACATCAAGAAGAAACATCAGAGCTCAAGATGATCTACTGGATGAAATGCAAGAGCAGATTGCCCTACTGAGCAAGAAAATCAGAATGATGAAATCAGGAAAGGGTTCTCCAAGGAATTTCACAAAGAAATTCAGTGAAAAGAAGAAGGATGAATCAAAGAAAGATAATGATTACTTGTGCTATCATTGCAAGAAACCAGGACACTTCAAACCTGACTGTCCTGAATTAAAACAGAAAAAAGAACCTGATTATCTTTGCTTTAATTGCAAGAAGCCTGGACATTTTAGACCTGATTGTCCAGACCTACTGAAGACCAAGAGCCAACAAAGAAGATATGGCAAGAAAGCTATGGTTGCTGAAGATGAATCAGGATATGAAGTAGAATCTGAAAAAGGAAATGAATCTGATGATACTGCACTTGTTGCTGATATGGAGGATTATGCTTTAATGGCAAATATGGATGAAACAGAGGAGGTATACAATTTTGTATCTATTAACACTCCTGCTGGAAGTGATTGTGAATCAACTTGTGGTTCAAATCCTAAAAATTCTGACAATGAAGAAACTTTGGATGCCATCCTTAATCAATCGAGGATAGTACAACGGTTACGAGATTGTGAAGGCCGAAAAAGAAGCTCTTCAATCAGAAGTTGAAAGATTAAATACTGAATTGAGAGTTCTCAAAGGAAAGGAAAAAGAAGTTAGACAGAATCAGCATAAGCCTGCTGTACATTCAGTAGCTGATGAGTCTACTGAACCATCTTGTTACTCCACTGCATTCAAATCTGGAAAGCCTTATGGTGATAGAACAGGGCTTGGATTTAGAACTCAACAATCCAATAAGAGTGGATCCAGTAAGGTCACTGAACCTAGTACCAAAATTGGTCCTTAGTTCGTGCCTGCACAAGATCCAACTCCCAAAATGGTTGCTGAGGCAGTAAAGCCTACTGAGAAAGCTTTAAGAAAGCAAAATCAGAAGTCAAGGAAATCAACAGCTCCTAATAAAAAGAATAAATCTAAAAATAGGACTGATGTGCCTTCTAGACCTGCTGATTGCAGACCTGCTACCAAGTCTGCTGGACCACAAAAAGGGAAAAACCAGAAATATTTCAAGGATAAGAATTCTAAACCCAAAAATGCTAATCGTTCAAGGGATACTTATCTCAGGGGGGAAAGGTAGATTGTTCCCTACTGATGATGATTGGAATATTCCTGCACATACTGCTAAAAACAACAAGTATAACCATGATGCTAGGGTAAAACCTAAGCAATGAAATCAGCAGAGGACTTATACAAGACCTCAGCAGGGACCTCAACAGACTCTATATTACAGGGTTGTACCTAATAGACAGCAAACCTATGGTTATCCTAGTGCCTCTAAGAAAAGGAATCACTTTAAACAGCATTACGTTCCAAAAGGCCAGAAAGCATATGTGAATCCTAAACAACCAACTGTTAGACCTTATGGATGTGTAGAATACATGTATGAACCAAAGTATAATACCTTTCAAAGAAGACCTTATTGAAATTTTCCAAGGGTCATGCTTACCACTGACCACTATAGACCCAAACAGTTTTGGGTACCTAAAATGCATTAACATTGTTTTGTAGGGTGTCTGGTACTTTGACAGTGGATGTTCCAGACATATGACAAAGAATAAGCACTGTTTGTCAAGTTATGTGGCAAAGGATGCTCCAAGAGTGAATTTTGGCAACAAGAACACACCAGGATACACAAGAGGATATGACACACTTGTGAGAAAGGGATTAACAATTAGGAATGTTGCATATGTGGAAGGACTGGACTACAACCTACTGAGCACTGGACAGTTTTGTGACATGGGATACAAGGTCACTTTTGACAAAAACACATGTATTGTCATTAGTGAAAGAGGTGATCAAGTTGTGTTAGCTGGAAGAAGACAACAAAACATGTATGTTGTGGATTGGTCTACTGCTTTTCCAGAAACATGCATGATTGTGCATACCAAGTCAGAACTTAATTGGTTATGGCTTAAGAAGTTGAATCATCTAAATTTTGATGATATCAATCAGTTGGTGAAGAAGAAACTGATGATTAGTTTACCTGAGATCACATTCAAGAAGGATGCTATTTGTGATGCCTGTCAGGAAGGTAAACAGACAAAGTCAAGCTTTAAGTCAAAGACTTAACAATCAACAAAAATAGTTTTGGAGCCGATGCATATGGATCTATTTGGACCAAGCAACACCAACAAGTGTAACAAGAAAGAAGTACACTTTGGTAGTTGTGGATGATTATTCAAGATACACTTGGGTGATATTCATGAATAAGAAAAGTGAAACACCTCAAAAGATGCCTGAACTTTTGAAGAGATTACAGAATAAGAAAAGTGTGACAGTAGTGAAAATCAGATCAGACAAGGGTACTGAATTTCTCAATGAAGTTATAAGAGAATATTGTGAACCAAAAGGTATACTACATCAACTGGCTGCTGCTGGTACATCAGCAAAATGGGGTTGCTGAAAGAAGAAATAGAACTCTAAAAGAAGCAGGAAGAACTATGATTTGTGAAGCTTTGCCGCTCGAAAGATATTGGGTCAAGCAGCTTAATACAAAGATGCTATACATAAAACAACCTCAAAGTTGAACAAGAAACCGCCGAAGACACCTTATGAGATTTGGAATGGAAGAAAACCTAATATATCTTATTTCCATCCATTTGGAAGCAAGTGTTTTATCTTGAATCATAAGGAACAATTGAAGACATTCCAACCAAAATCAGATGAAGGAATTTTCTGGGGATATTCTTCGGTGAGCAAGGCATTCAGGGTACTGAACAAAAGAACATTGAAACATGAAGAAACAATTCATGTTGTATTTGATGAACCTAAGTTCACTGGAATGGAAGATGAAGTTTATGAACCTGCTGAGAATCAACAAGTCACTGATCTAGAATGTGTTGAAGTTTTGGAAAGATTTAATGACTTAAAGGTTTTTGATTCTACCCCTGCTGAACACCCTGATGGTGACACTACTGATGCAACAACTGAAGGAGTTCAAGGATCTACTAAACCCCCTAAAGAAACAGCAGACCTTACTGAAGGTGATGTTCCTGAGAATCAATCTAACCAGAATCCACAGTGGTTAAAGGACCACCCCGCCGAACAAGTTATTGTCAATATACAAAGCAAGGTGTGAGGAATAAGACAAGAAGCAATGTTTACTTGCTTTCTATCTCAAATGGAACCAAAAGTTGTTGAAAAAGAAATTTCAGATCCAGATTGGATAATTGCTATGCAAGAAGAATTGAATGAATTTGAAAGAAATCAAGTTTGGACACTAGTGGAAAGGACTAACATGCAAATATAATTGGTACAAAATGGGTATACAGAAACAAATTGGATGAAACTCGGTACCATTGTGAGGAATAAGGCCGACTAGTAGCAAAAGGCTATACTCAAGGTAAGGAATAGATTTTGATGAAACATATGCACCCGTTGAAAGAATGGAAGCTATATAAAAACTTCAAAGTATATCGAGGGATGTCAAGAGTGCATTTTTGAATGGCATTCGGAAGATGACATATATGTTCAAGAACCTCCGGATTTGAAGTTAAAGATCAAGAAGATAAAGTGTATAGACTCGACAAAGAACTTTATGGTTTGAAACAAGCACCAAGAGCATGGTATGAGACTCTATCCCAATTCTTGGTAGACAATGGTTTTACCAAAGGTACCATTGACAAGACTTTTTTCAGAATCAATGAATGGGACAAAGACTCGCCGGTACAAATTTATGTGGATGACATAATATTTGGTTCTGAAAATGAATTTCTATGTGAGAAGTTTGCAAATCTGATGAAAAGTAAATTCCAAATGAGTATGATCGGATAAATGAACTACTTTTTGGGATTGCAAGTCAAACAGATGAAAGATGGAATCTTCATTCATCAAACCAAGTATACCAAGCGAGCTACCGAATAAATTTGGTATGGAAAACAAGACCAAGGTATCTACTCCTATGAGTACAAACATTAGATTGGATGAAGACAAAGAAGGCAAAGATGTTGATCAGACCTTATACAGAAGGATGATAGGTAGTCTGATGTACCCATCGCGCACAGACTCGATATATCCTTTGCTGTAGGTGTTTGTGCCAGATTTCAATCAAAACCTAAAGAAAGTCATTTAGCTGTAGTAAAAAGGATTCTCAAGTATCTAAAAGAGACTTTGGGAGTAGGGATATGGTATTCAAAAGATGAAAGCTATAAATTTATATCCTACTCGATTCTTGATTATGCTGGATGCAAGATTGATAGAAGAAGCACCACAGGAACCTGTCAGTTAATGGGAAATAGACTGGTTTCCTGGTTTAGCAAGAAACAAAATTCTATATCAACTTCCACTGCTGAAGCTGAATATATTGCTACTGGAAGTTGTTGTGCACAAATACTGTGGTTAAGACAACAGTTAAGGGATTATGGAATTGAAGAAAGAGAAATTCCTATAATGTGTGACAACACAAGTGCAATTGCAATCACAGAAAATCTTGTTTTGCACTCAAGAACCAAGCATATTGATGTGAGACATCATTTTATAAGAGATCATGTTGAAAAGAAAGATGTGGTGGTTCTTTACATCCCTACTGAAGATCAACTTGCTGATATTTTCACTAAACCATTAGATATTGAAAGATTTTCTAAGTTAAGGATTGAACTTGGAATCATAAAAGTTGACTGATATATCTTTGATCAGCAGTGTACTGGAATTCACCAAGGCGATTAGTCTTTGCTATGTTGGGTGAGCTCACTTAGCAGACTAGTCATTGGTATCAACAATTCCATGTACTTATTTAAGTTTGGACAATTGAGCAAATGAAAAAAGCAAATGGCGGGATATTTATTATATCTTTGTAACCATAGTTACACGATCTGACGGTTATAAAACGTTATGGAAAAGTAATGGGCAACGTGTCAAGACAAAGATTCACTCGCATTTAATCGTGATTAATATCACAATACGTGCTCGACTTACAACTACCTCTCGTCTATATATACGTACCTATACACAGAGGATACTTACAACTCTCGAATTGCTTTTTCTCTCGCAAATTTCTTGTGTGAACATAGATTTGAAAGCTTTCTTCTTCATCTCATTCACTCAAAATGGCAAACAAAGATAATGTTCATATTGGCACCAACCAAAGTGTAAGAGGCTATGTGACTGACTGTCACTCTACTGAACTTGCCATTAACATAGGAAGAAGAATCGACGGTATGTCGGTTTGGAGAACATTATCAATAAGACCGGAAAGGATTTCTTATATCAATGTTTTGGAGTTCTGGAAGAACATTGTCATACATGAAGGTAGAGAGGCCTTCACTACAACTGTTAATGGAAGAGAAATTGAAATTTCCTCAGATCTACTAAGAGAGGTATTTCATTTTGCACCTGGAAATAATGCCCCTACCAATCCAGAGGCAATGAATCTACCAAGGATGCAGTTTGTGGATGCAATAAAGACGAATGAGAAATTTGCATCAAATCTTGGCATTAATGTGAAGCATATTGGTTATGAGTATAACCTGCTGAGAAAATTGGTTACCAAGACCATTTTGGGATTCGTTGGGAGTCTAGATACACTGTCTGGACCTAAAATAGATATGTTGGACTTATTTCTATGTTTTGATGATGAGTGCCAGACTAGCTGTTATAGTGCAAAGGCAAAAAGATGTCTAGATCAAATGTATAGGTTTATTGAGTTTGATTTATGAATAGGTTTGATCAAACAAGCACTGTAAAGGTCAGCTGATTTATATCAGCAGACTGGTCCATATCAGTAGGGTAGATAGGTCGCAGACTAGTCCGGAACCCGCCGAAGACCGAAGGCCGAGGGCTCAAACTCGCATGTAAGGCTAAGGGATCAAACTTAGTAATTTAAGTCAAGGATATGGAATCGAATTTAGGCAAGTCCGTGATGACCTAAACCGATTACATATACCTTGTGTACAAGGTCTAAGTTCCATAAGTTGGATGATGTTTGGAACTTGGTTATACTCAAAAGGTGTAATCTAACTTCACAAATAAAAGTTAGATAAAAGAAGTCATCTGCATTGTATTTTATACACAGCAAATTGCTGTTCAGCAGACTGATGAACCTGCTGATGATATACCTCAATTAAATCAAGATTATATTGGAAGATTACATGGATAAGGACAGCCAACTACCTCGACTTATCAAACAAATCAAAGGCCGAGATTAAAAGGACGTTGGGATGATCCGCATTTTTATCCAATGGTTATAAGTCAAAGGGTGGACAGATCGCACCGTCAAAAGGATTTCGACAAAGGTCGCAATATGAATAAGTGACATAAGGCAAATCAGATGGGACAAAAACAAGGAACGGTTACATTTGAATTTCAAATACAAGTCACATGCACTCCTACCTATAAATAGAGGACCTTCAACTCAGAAACACAAGGATGATTGATTAAATTTGATTAACTTTAAAAGAGGCAATTCTGAGCTGAAAAACACCCTGCTGAACTTACTGAACATAAAGCTACTGATCCAGAGAAATTCTTCAAGTGTATTCTGTATTCAAGCTACATCAAGTTTACACACTTGAAGACTGCAAGCTGCTGATTATATCATCCTAATCAAGCTACTGCAACTGAATCATTTATTTGATTCAATCTTTATTTTATAAAGAACCCGTCGAAGACAAGTGAAGCACGCTTGTGTGAAAGATCGTTGTTTGTGGTGGAGCCGGTGAAGAGGCAATCCTACCCTTCAAGGACCAAGGAAGACTCAGAGCAAAGAATCCTACCGTTCCCGCTTTCGCCTTGTGAAGCCATAGTTATTGGTGAAGGACAAGCAACTTAGGAATCTTTGTAATCGCAATATCAAAGAACTCTAGTGAATTTCCTCCAACATCACAAGAGAAGAGTGGACCGACAGATTACACCACCGGAACCACTATAAAATCGCCTACTTATTTTCGCATTTACATTCTCGCACTTAGTTTATTTCACACATCAACCCACCGAATCTAGCAACCGAAATCACACACTTACACTACCGAGTATCTAATACTCGCATCATATTTAACAACACATATTAAGGCTTAATTTTGATATTATTCCGCCGCACAAATTCAAGAATCTCAACTATCGCAGACTACGTTTATCGCCAGTTATCGAGGTATCGCCAGACCATCGAAGTATCGCGCAGACCGCCGAAGTTGCGAATTTGTTAACTCCAAAGTTTTAAGTGTTAAGTTTATTCACCCCCCCCCCTTTCTAAACTTCACCAAAGCCTTTTCAAGGGACCAAAATTGGTATCGAGCAAAGGTTTCGTTCAAGAAATCCTACTTGTTGTGCTTGTGAAAATTCTTTGTAACTTTCTTTCAAGTTACTGATTTTCAAAGACTTGCATCATGGATAACACCCAGTATGCTAGAACTATGCTGATGTGTTCTATAGATAGATTTGATGAGTATAAACGTCGAATGCAGGCTTACCTTGCTGCAACTCATGATGAGATGATGGATGTACTAACTGATGGACCACTGGAGATTACCAAGGCAGTGACAGTGGGTGAAACTACAGAGTACATTCCAAAACCAAAAAGAGAATGGAATGCAGAAGATAGAAAGAGAGCAAACCTCAACAACATTGCTATTGATATCATTTACAGAACCTTGGATAGCAATATGTACATGAAGGTCAAAGATTGCAAAACCGCAAAGGAACTTTGGGACAAGATACAGTTGATCTGTGAAGGCACTGATGCAATAAAGAAGAATAAGATCAAGGTGTGGTCAAAAAGAGGTTTCAAAAATTCAAAATGCTACCAAATGAAACCATTGAGCAGATGGAATCAAGATTTAATGCAATCCTGGATGAACTTACCCTGCTAAGTGTAAGTTATACAAAAGAGGAAATAAACACAAAAATCTTGGAAGCATTACCTGCAAAAGATGTTTGGAAAATGAAGGTGACTGCAATAGAAGAAATGAGAAAGCTGCATGAAGAAGACACCTTCAAATTATTTTCAGATCTTAAGGCTTATGAATTTAGCAAAAAGCCGGTACCTGAGACTGAAAAAGAAGAGCCAAAGACCACTGCATTGGTTGCTTCACATCAGGAAGAAACATCTGGAGGACAAGATGATCTGCTGGATGATATGCAAGAGCAGATTGCCCTACTGAGCAAGAAAATCAGGATGATGAAGACAGGAAAGGCCCCTGCAAGAAATTTCACAAAGAGGCCTACTGAAAGGAAGAAAGAAGAATCAAAGAAAGACAATGACTATCTGTGCTTTCATTGCAAGAAACCAGGACACTTCAAACCTGACTGTCCTGAGTTAAAACAAGGCAAGGAACCTGATTATCTTTGCTTCAACCGCAAGAAGCCCGGACACTTTAGACCCGATTGTCCGTACCTATCGAAGACCAAAAGTCAACAAAGGAGACATGGCAAGAAGGCTATGGTTGCTGAAGATGAATCAGGGTATGAAGTGGAATCTGAAAAGGGAAATGAATCAGATGACACAGCACTGGTTGCCGATATGGAAGATTATGCTTGATGGCTAACATGGATGAAACAGAGGAGGTATACAATATTGTATCCATCAATACTCCTGCTGGAAGTGATTGTGAATCAACTTGTGGTTCAAATCCTAGAAATTCTGACAATAATGAGACTTTGGATGCCATCCTTAATCAACTGAGGATAATAGAATCTGGTTATGAGATTGTGAAGGCCGAAAAAGAAGCTCTTGAATTAGAAGTTGGAAGATTGAAAGTCGAATTAAGAGTTCTCAAAGGAAAGGAAAAAGATGTTGGACAGAATCAGTGTAAGCCTGCTGAAAATCCAGCAGCCTCTGAATCTGCTGAACCATCTTGTTCCTCTACTGCATACAAATCTGGAAAGCCTTATGGTGATAGAACAGGGCTTGTATTTGGAACTCAACAATCCAAAAAGAGTGGATCTAGCAAGGTCACTGAACCTAGTACCAGAATTGGTCCTAAGTTTGTACCTGCACAAGATCCAACTCCAAGTAAGGTTGCTGAGGCAGTAAACCCTACTGAGAATACTTCAAGGAAGCAAAATCTGAAGTCAAAGAAGTCAACAGCTCCTAATAAAAAGAACAAATCCAAAAGTAGGACTGATGGACCTTCTAGACCTACTGATAGCAGACCTGCTACCAAGTCTGCTGGACCACAAAAAGGTAAAGGCCAAAAATATTCCAAGGATAAGAATCCTAAATCTAAAAATGTTAATCATTCAAGGGATACTTATCTCAGGGGGAAAGGTAGACTGTTCCCTACTGATGATGATTGGAATATTCCTCGTACTCGCCGATAGAAACAACCAAGATAACCATGCCGCTAGTGGTAAAACCTAAGCAATGGAATCAAGAAAGGACTCAAACAGAGGACTTATAAAAGGCCTCAAGCAGGACCTCAACAGACTCCATACTATAGGGTTGTTCCTAACGTACAACAAACAAATGGTTATACTAATGCTTCTAACACCAAAAGTCACTTCAAACAAGATTATAAACCAAAAGGCCGTAAAACATATGTGAATCCTACACAACCTACCGTTAGGACTTATGGATGTGTGGAATATATGTATGAACCAAAATATGACACTTTTAGAGAAGACCTTATGGAAACTTACCAAAATTCATGCTTACTATCGACCACTATGGACCCAAACAGTTTGGGTACCTAAAATGTATTAACTTTGTTTTGTAGGTGTTCTGGTACTTTGACAAAGGATGTTCCGTGCATATGACAAAGAACAAGCACTGTTTATCAAACTTTGTGGCAAAAGATGGTCCAAGGGTGAATTTTGGCAACAAGAATACACCTGGATACACAAGAGGATATGGCACACTTGTGAGGAATGGACTTACAATCAAGAATGTTGCATTTGTGGAAGGACTGGATTACAACTTGCTGAGCACTGGACAATTCTGTGACATGGGATACAAGGTCACTTTTGACAAAAACACATGTATTGTCATTAGTGAAAGAGGTGATCAAGTTGTGTTAGCTAGAAGAAGACAACAAAACATGTATGTTGTGGATTGGTCTACTGCTGTTCCAACAAAACATGTATGTTGTGAATTTCTCAACAAAGTTATAAGAGAATATTGTGAATTCGTAATGGTGTACTACATCAACTTGTCGTCGTATGGTACACCTCAAAGAAATGGGGTTGCCGAAAGAAGAAACATGACTTTAAAGGAAGCAGAAGGACAATGATATGTGAAGCATTGCTACCCGAAAGATATTGGGTCAAGCAAAGCTTAATACAAGATGCTATACACAAAACAACATCAATGAACAAGAAGCCGCATAAGACACCTTATGAGATTTGGAATGGAAGGAAACCAAATATATCCTATTTCCATCCATTTGGAAGTAAATGTTTTATTCTAAATCACAAAGTACATTTGAAGACATTCCAACCAAAGTCAGATGAAGGGATTTTCTTGGGATATTCTTCAGACAGCAAGGCATTCAGGGTACTGAACAAGAGGTCACTGAAGCATGAAGAAACAATCCATGTTGTGTTTGATGAACCTAAGTTCACTGGTATGGAAGATGAAGATTGTGAACTCGTCGAGAATCAACAAGTCACCGATCCAGATCGTGTTGAAGTTTTGGAAAGATTCAATGACTTAAAAGTTTCGACACCGCCCTCGCCGAACACCCCGCCGGTGACATTACCGATGCAACAACCGAAGTTATTCAAGGATCCGTCGAACCCCCGTTGTTGAAGAAGCTACAGCAGACCCTACCGAAGATGAGGTTCCCGATAATCAAACTAACCGTAATCCACAATGGTTAAGAAATCACCCCGTCGAACAAGTTATTGGCAATGTACAAAGAAGGTGTAAGGACCAAGACAACCGGAAGCTATGTTCACCTGTTTTCTATCTCAAATGGAACCAAAAGTTGTTGAAGAAGCAATTTCGTACCAGATTGGATAATTGCTATGCAAGAAAAGTTAAATGAATTTGAAAGAAATCAAGTTTGGACACTAGTTGAAAGGCCAAGTCATGCAAATATCATTGGTACTAAGTGGGTTTACGTAAATAAACTTGATGAATCCGGTACCATTGTGAGGAATAAGGCCGTACTAGTTGCAAAAGGCTATTCTCAAGGTAAGGAATAGATTTTGATGAAACATATGCACCCGTTGCAAGATTGGAAGCTATTAGATTATTCTTGGCACATGCCGCATATAAGAACTTCAAGGTATATCAAATGGATGTCAAAAGTGCATTTTTGAATGGCATTCTAGAGAAGGAAGTGTATGTACAAGAACCTCCGGATTTGAAGTCAAAGATCAAGAAGATAAAGTGTATAGACTCAACAAAGCACTTTATGGATTGAAACAAGCACCAAGAGCATGGTATGAGACTCTATCTCAATTCTTGGTGGATAATGGTTTTACAAAAGGTACCATTGATAAAACTCTTTTCAGAATCAATGAGAAGGACAAAGACTCGCCGGGTACGCATTTATGTTGATGACATAATCTTTGGTTCTGAAAATGAACTGTTATGTGAAAAGTTTGCAAATCTAATGAAGAGCAAATTCCAAATGAGTATGATGGGATAAATGAACTACTTTTTGGGATTGCAAGTTAAACAAATGAAAGATGGTATCTTCATTCATCAAACCAAATAAACCAAGGAGTTGTCAAGAAATTTGGTATGGAAAACAAAGACCAAGATATCAACTCCTATGAGTACAAATATCGATTGGATGAAGATAAAGAAGGCAAAGATGTTGATCGACCTTATACGTATGATGATAGGCGTACCGTCGTACCCATCGCACAGACTCGATATATCCTTTGTTGTAGGTGTTTGTGCAAGATTTCAATCTAAACCTAAAGAAAGTCATTTAGGTGCAGTCAAAAGAGTCCTTAAGTACCTAAAAGAGACTTTGGGAGTTGGGATATGGTATTCCAAGGATGGAAGCTTCAAGGTTATATCCTACTCAGATTCTGATTATGTTGGATGCAAAATTGATAGAAAAAGCACTACAAGAACTTGTCGCTTAACGGGAAATAGATCGGTCTCCCGGTTTAGCAAGAAACAAAATTCTATATCAACTTCCACCGCCGAAGCCGAATACATTGCCGCCGGAAGTTGTCGTGCACAAGTACCGTGGTTAAGACAACAAGCTAAGTGGATTATGGAATTGAAGAAAAGGAAATTCCAATCATGTGTGACAACACAAGTGCAATTGCAATCACTGAAAATCCTGTTTTGCACTCAAGAACCAAGCATATTGATGTGAGACATCATTTTATAAGAGATCATGTTGAAAAGAAAGATGTGGTGGTTCTATATGTTCCCACTGAAAATCAACTTGCTCACATTTTCACTAAACCACTTGATAGTGAAAGATTTGCCAAATTGAGGACTGAACTTGGAATTATAAAAGTTGACTGATAATCAGCAGTGTACTGGAATTCACCAAGGGGATTAGTCTTTGCTATGTTGGGTGAGCTCACTTAGCGATTAGTCATTGGTATCAACAATTCCATGTACTTATGTTTGGACACTTGAGCAAATGAGGTTGCCAAGGGATTGGTCTTTGTCATGTTGGGTGAGCTCACTTGATGATCGCTCATTGGTATTAAACTTCATCTTGTATTATCAATTGTTCAAAACAAGAAGAAATCAAGGATCGCAGAGTCACTTTAAAGCACCGTCGAACATATTTATCAGCAGACTGCTGAGCCAACCCTGCTGAGGACAACCCTGCTGAGCCAACCCTGCTGAATGGAATGTTACACAGTTAAACTTTATTAAAGTCAAAGAGCAATTGGCGGGATATTTATTTTATCCATTATTACCATAGTTAACACGATCCAACGGTTACAAAACGTTATGGAGGAGTTATGGAACACGTGTCAAGACAGAAATCACTCAGTTTAATCGTGGTTAACATGGATGTATGTGCACTGACAATTACAACTACCATCTGTCTATATATACAGACCTACACACAGCAAATTCTCTCTACTTGCAAAATCTACTTTATCACTACGATTTTACACTGTGTGAACACAGATTTACAATCTATCTTCTTCATCTTATTCTTCTCATAAAAATGGCGGAAAAGGTTGATGTTCAGATTGAGTCAAGCCAAAGTGTTAGAGGTTTTGTTGTTGATGCTAACCAGACTGAATTAGCTATCAACATTGGTAGAAGAATACGGAGATATGCTGGTCTGGAGAATGTGCTGAATATAAGATTAGAGACAATCTCATATACTAATGTTGTCAGTTTCTGGAGGAACATTCAAATAAAGGAAGGAACTGAAGCATTCAAAACGGCTGTGAATGGACAAGAAATAGAAATTTCCTCAAGTCTGCCGAGGGAAGTTTTTGGATTTGAAGAAGTAGTGGATGGTCCAAGAACTCGAAGCAACGGGACTATCCAAGATGGCTTTTGTTGATCAAATCAAAACAGATGAAGCCACCAAACCGTTCCTGCATCAATTGCGTACATATTGGGAATGAGTACAGACTACTGAGCAAACTCATTGCAAAGAACATACTTGGACTGGTTGGAAGTATGGACACTCTATCAGGACCCAAGATAGAGTTGATGATGATTATTTGCAGGAGCATGAGATTTGATTGGGCTGGACACTTCATTCATTATATGAAGAAAGTAGCCAAGGAGGAAAGAGAAGGAAAGAGGAAATCCAAGGCCTTGCCCTTAGGATTGATGGTTCAGACCCTGCTGAATCATTTGGAAATCCCTGATGTAGCACCTGAAAAGATAAATCAATCTAGATACAAGAAAGAGATTGATCAAGCTATTCTTGGTCTTGATGATGTTGAGGAAGGTGTTGTAGAGGCTGCTGATGATGACAGTAATGGAGATGATGGTGATGCTGGTGGTGAGCAGGTCCAGCAAACTAAGAAGAAATCTACTAAACTTGCTGCACCAAAGAAGACCACTGAGAAAAGAAAGGCTGCAGATACAAGGAAGATCACTGAAATCTTAAAGCCTAAGAAGACAAAGAAGCAAACAAAGACAGATCGTTGTGTCCGCCGAGAGTCCACCGAATTTGAAGGTACCGACCCCGTCGTTGCCGCAAGAAAACCGTTGTTGAAATTCCGAGGGAACAATGAAGGAAGCTAGTAGAAAGAGAAAGTCTACTAGAACCGATGATGATGAACCCTCTCCAAGAGGATGAAGGAGATTGCCAAAAAGAAAAATTATGGCAAAGGAAAGGAACCGAAAATCTTGAAAAACAAAGAGTCCAAGAAGAAGCATCGTAGAAGAGGAAGAAGAGGCTATTGAGGCGAGCCCTTAACTATCATCAAGCCTGTGGAAATTACTGACTCCTCACCAGAAGAGGTTGCTAAGTCTACTGAAGCTGCACAGGTTGTTGTTGAGCAATATGTTGAAGATATACAGCAGTCTACTGACCCTGAGCCTGCTGTAGTATCTACTGAAGAACCACAGCAAACCATTGTACCTGAACCTGCTGTGGTGGTTGAAAATTTGGTGAAGACCCCGCAAGTGTTGCAAGAACTCGGGGGAAGAGTACCGTCGCTAACCCTATTGATGAGCATGTAAGTCGGGGAACCAAGTGTTGTACGATGGAAGTAGTAGGTACAAATATACCACCTCAAAGAACCTACCGACTTTGAAGCATCCGTTGAAGAAACAATGAATTTACTTGTGGGAGCTTTTGGAGGTCGCAAGCTACCGAACTCGCCACTAGAAAGCCATCTATGCCATACGAGAAGGCATCTAAGAAGGACAAAGTAGATCCTAACTTCAAAAAGGTGCAAAACTACTTTCAGTGGAAGTTTGGATTCTACAAGAAACAGAAACCAGCTGCTGATCCAATGAGTGGATTTGAAGAATGGGCATTTGAGCAGCTGGGTGTGGACAGCCTGTTGGATTTATTAGACACAAGCATGCTGCAATCTAGGCTGATGGATCTTTTGGATGAAGGAAAGAAAAGTAGAGGAATTATGTTCAGAGATCCAAAGTACACACCAGACAGTGATTCATCAGACTCTGATGATGATTCCCCCATGTTCCCCGGGGAGACCAAAGGAGTGGCTAGAGAAACAACAATTGAAGCCACTGGTCAAGGAGCCATTGATGGCATAGAAGCTGAACCCACTGAGACGGGTAAGTCCGCCGAGGCCGCCAGATCGGAGAGATGGATGAGGATCTATAGGATCTCACCATGGATGATCTGGAGGCATTGATCAATGAAGGAGTTAATTTAAGTGCTGGTAGGCTAGCTGATGAATCTTTTACATTCCATGTTGTAGAGCCTACTGCACAAACTGAAGCTGAACAGAGTGAGGATTTGGATGAAGAGAAGGTTACCGATTACGTTGAACCTAGTGCCACTCGTAGGAATCTATTGAATATCAAGATGGATTTGACTTTGAGGGCATTCTTACTAAAATTGCCATCATCCTGACCAAGATTGGTCATGCTGAAGGATTCCAAGTGGATAATGAGGCTATATTCAATCCACAAAGAGTTGAAGAGGAGGTACAGGTTGCTGAGTTACAAACAAGACCGGACACAAAGTTGGAACAGAGGTACAGCCGCCGAGTCTCAAACAAAGACTCGGACAAAGGTTGGAACCTAATTTGGGTTTGGAGGAAACCCCCGTTGTTGTTCAAGAGGCCGCCGTAGTGGAGCCTACGGAGACAAGACCACTAAAGGGAAAGATGGTCGCAGACCGCCGTTAACGAGGATGAGCAACCGCCGGACTATGACTTTAGTGATGAGGAGTTCCGTATGCCCGAAGAAGAAAATGTTGATGTTGATCCCCCACATGTGCATTTGTACCTATTTTTGAAGAACCAGCCCTTGATCCTATCTTGGAAGAATATCAAGGACCTAATCCCGCCGGATTAGATAGAGTTGGGCAATGGTTGTGAGCAATCGCAGGCCACAAGACAATGTTCGAGGAGCCCGTTGATGGAGCTACTAGTGGAAGAATGACCGGTGAGGTACCGTAGAAGTATTGAATGAGTTGAGGACTATCGTGAATGACATGCAACAGTTAAGAACTCAACTTGATAGACAGGAACAAAGATTTGAAGAGCTGATGAAACTGGTGAATGAGAACAGAAAATCTGCTGATACTGTTACTTCAAATTTCACATCTACTCAAAATGCTGTGAATAATATGATGCTAGATGTGAGGGGAATCAAGCAAGGAAATACTTTGAAGGAAAAGTTTTTGAAAGATCAATTTACATCTATTCATCAAAAACTTGACAAGCTTGCTGAAACCCCTAGACCTGCTGAGCCTGCTGCTGCACAACAATCTGATGTGCTTGATCCTAAACTTACTGAGAGGATAACCCTGCTGGAGCAAACAATGCAAGAAAGGATCACAAAGCAATTGATACCGTAACCGAGATTATGGAATGGCAACCGAATAATCCGGTTATTTCACAGAGAGTGTTCATGGCCTAATGTCCCGGTTTGTTGATGATGTCACTAAGGGGGAAGAGGGCTTAAACAAATGCAAAGAAAAGAGGCCGCAAGACTTTTTGCACAAAAGAGATGGATAGATGAAACCAATGCTTTCAGTAACCCGCACCGGCGAGTCCAACTTACTGATGATCTCTTTAGGCAGTACAAGAAAGAGTACTACAATAGAAGGAAACCTTATCAAGACAAAGGGTTTCATGAAGGTCTAAACTCTTTCTTGGGATTAAAATTTTGGGAAGACAGAGTCAAAGCCTTAAGGGCAACTTACAGAGGTGGAAGAGGTGGAAGAAGTGGCAGAGGTGATAGGACTTTGCCTATCACAAAAGCAAAGGACTCACTTGATGAATTCAAGGAACTATACATGAAGTTTGGATTCAGAGTGAATCAAATTAATCTTATCCTGCCTGAAGCATGGAATTGGTGGAAAGAGGTCAATCCCTACATTGATTTTACACTGATTGAAAATGAATGGATGAGGGATATGATAGCAGAAATCAGGGCCTATCAAGAACAAGTGGAGAAGGCCAGACAAGAAAGAGAAAGAAGACAGTAGATCAACATACTTTAACTGCATTATGTTTTTGCTGATTCTAGACTGTAATATCTTTGAACAAATGATTATAATGAAAGATGACTATATTTGTTCTGTTTTTGTTTTTATCTTTTTTTTGTCGTTAGGTGAGGGTAGTGGCATCATCACCAAAAAGCGGGGAAATTGATGGACTTATTTCTATGTTTTGATGATGAGTGCCAGACTAGCTGTTATAGTGCAAAGGCAAAAAGATGTCTAGATCAAATGTATAGTTTTATTAGAGTTTGATTTATGAATAGGTTTGATCAAACAAGCACTGTAAAGTTCAGCTGATTTATATCAGCAGACTGGTCCATATCAGTAGGGTAGATAGGTCAGTAGACTAGTCTGGAACCTGCTGAAGACTGAAGGCTGAGGGCTCAAACTCAGTTACAAAAGGCTAAGGGATCAAACTTAGTAATTTAAGTCAAGGATATGGAATCAGAATTTAGGCAAGTCTGTGATGACCTAAACTGATTACATATACCTTGTGTACAAGGTCTAAGTTCCATAAGTTGGATGATGTTTGGAACTTGGTTATACTCAAAAAGGTGTAATCTAACTTCACAAATAAAAGTTAGATAAAAGAAGTCAGCTTCATTGTATTTTATACACAGCAAATTGATGTTCAGCAGACTGATGGATATCTCAGCAGACTGATGAACCTGCTGATGATATACCTCGATTAAATCAAGATTATATTGGAAGATTACATGGATAAGGACAGCCAACTACCTCTGACTTATCAAACAAATCAAAGGCTGAGATTAAAAGGACGTTGGGATGATCCAGATTTTTATCCAATGGTTATAAGTCAAAGGGTGGACTGACTGCACTGTCAAAAAGGGATTCTGACAGTGTCAGTCCTATAAATAGTGACAGAAGGCAAATCAGATGGGACAAAAACAAGGAACGGTTACATTTGAATTTCAAATACAAGTCACATGCACTCCTACCTATAAATAGAGGACCTTCAACTCAGAAACACAAGGATGATTGATGAAATTTGATAAACTTTAAAAGAGGCAATTCTGAGCTGAAAAACACCCTGCTGAACTTACTGAACTTAAAGCTACTGATCCAGAGAAATTCTTCAAGTGTATTATGTATTCAAGCTACATCAAGTTTACACACTTGAAGACTGCAAGCTGCTGATTATATCATCCTAATCAAGCTGCTGCAACTGAATCATTTATTTGATTCAATCTTTATTTTATAAAGAACCCGTCGAAGACAAGTGAAGCACGTTGTGTGAAAGATCGTTGTTTGTGGTGGAGCCGGTGAAGAGGCAATCCTACCCTTCAAGGACCATTGGAAGACTCAGGAGCAGCAATCCTACGTGTTCCCAGTTTTCAGTTTGTGAAGCCATAGTTATTGGTGAAGGACAAGCAACTTAGGAATCTTTGTAACTGCAATATCAAAGATCTCTAGTGAATTTCCTCCAACATCACAGGAGAAGAGTGGACTGACAGGATTACACCACCTGGAACCACTATAAAATCTGCCTACTTACTTTCAGCATTTACATTCTGCACTTAGTTTATTTCACACATCAACCCACTGAATCTAGCAACTGAAATCACACACTTACACTACTGAGTATCTAATACTCAGTATCATATTTAACAACAAATATTAAGGCTTAATTTTGATATTATTCCGCTGCACAAATTCAGCAATCTCTACTATCAGCAGACTACTGAAGTATCAGCAGACTGCTGAAGTTGCAGAATTTGTTAACTTCAAAGTTTTAAGTGTTAAGTTTATTCCCCCCCCCCCCCCCTCTAAACTTAACCAAAGCCTTTTCAAGGGACCAACAAGATATGCAAATCATCATTTGCAGGAGCATGAAGTTTGATTGGGCTGGATTCTTTATACACAACATAAAGAAGGTGTTTATTGAAGATAGAGATGGTATAAGGAAGTCCAAGGTCAAGCCCTTAGGTCTACTGATTCAGACCTTGTTGAATTATTTTCAGATACCTGATATTTCATCTGATAAGATTAACCAATCCAGATACAAGCCAGAAGTTGCTACTCCTATTCCTGGCTTGGATGATGATGAAGATGTGGATGCTGAGGCTACACAAAGTGATGATGATGGTGGAGATGATGATGCTGGTGGTGAGCAGATTAAGGTATTTGCTAAGTCAGCTGCACCCAAGAAGACTGTTGAGAAGAGAAAGGCTGCTGATACAAGAAAAATTACAGAAATGTTAAAGCCTATGAAGACTAGAAAGCAAACAGCAGAGACTGATGAGTCTGTGGAGGGTCCAGCTGAAATTAAGGTTACTGACCCTGTTGTAGTTGCAAAGAAGAAGACTGTTGCTGAAGTCTTAAAGGAGCAATAGAAGGAAGCCAGTAGAAAGAGGAAAGTTGTTGAAGCTTGATGGGAGTCAACTTCACTGCACTTTTTTATGTGATCTAGCCCCCGTTTATCACTTTATTGGCATGTTTTGGGTAGATTTAGGCCTTTTTAAGAGTAATATCGTGAGTTATACGCACGGGGAGTTAAACTGTCACATCGATAGGGAACTCCGCCTTTTTAGCGATATTTGACTCTTTTCCGAGCACTTTTGTCTTACGGAATTATGCGTGGTGTTTTGTTAGTGTGTTTATTGCAGGACTTAGATGAATCGAGGCCCGGAAGGCGATATTTTAAATTGAAAGAGTTTATCAAGGCACAAGTGTAGCATGAAAGTGGAGGAAAATCGAGTTTAGAGTGATGTCAAGGCAAACTGGCGTTTGCTCTATCCCAAACCGGCGTTTATGGCAAGCTCAAGGCAAACTGGCATTTGTCCAGGCCAAACGGGCGTTTACAGAGTTGGCACTTCATTCAGAAAGTTGGGTTTCAGCTGGACGAGCGTCCCAATGACCCCCAAACTGGCATCTGAATGGGTTCAGCCTGAATCAAGAAAGCTCGTATAAGACAAACCAGCGTTCAAGGCAGGCCAGACGCTCGTTCAAATCTCAAGAACCCTAATCAAGAATCTGATCACCAGGCAGACGAGCGTTCACCAGGAGGGCAAACGCTCGTTTGGCACCGACAGCAGTATTTCACCATGCCTGTTCGTTAATATTTATTTTGACCCATCTTGAAGGCATTTTCTGGTCAAGTCGTCTTCATGAAAGTTGTAGGGAATTGAGCGAGCTTTCCAACTCATATTGAATCGTTTAATTAGGAGCTATACACAGAACGTTATCGCTGATTTACTGAAGACATGTCAAATGGGCCGAGTTGGTCGGCCCAACTAGGTCAAGGTCGCGATTTTGCTTCTATATAAGAGCGGCTAAACCTAAGAAAACAAATATTCTGACTTTTATTGGCCTAGACTGAGCTCAAGGCTGGCTTAGGTGCTCAACCCAGCCGCTTCGGCGGTTGTTATGACAGGTTGACATCTAAATAGTCGGATTAGAGCTCTGACTAGGCTCCGTATTTCAATTTCTTAGTTTAGATTTCTAAATATGGAGTAGAATACGATATTCGATCGATAGCTTGGTGGAGTTCATGCCTGGGATCATTGTATGAATATTAAAGGTTGATATCTTTTGCTGATTTAGGATTCAAATGTCTTGATCTGCAATCTTTAGATCTTCATTATTGTGAGTTTTCTGATTTCGATTTGTTTTCTCTCAATATGGTTTTGATTGAGTAGATCATTAGTTTGATAAAATTTACTCTGGATAAAAGTCTTGATTCAGATCCTTGTTTATGCCGTGTAATAGTAAAAGCTTCGATCTTTTGTCTTGTTCATATACTTTTGCCCTCTGATTTTAACACAAGTTTTGAATTCGATTCAATCTCCTCGTGGGATCGACCTCGGACTCTGAACGCACTACCTACGATTGACCCGGTTCACTGCCGGTTAGAAAGTGAGTTTTGCCTAAGGTTTCGTGACATCTTCTTATAAGCGCATCCCGTATACCTAAAGTCAAATAGACAGAAAACAACGCAAACACATGCACGGGACGTGGTCCACGTGCCAAAAGTATGCAACAGATATACTGGGGATATAAAATAAAGAAGCCATGCCACATCAATAGACTCGAAACACAAACAATCACTCAACATGGACCGCAATAGATGGAAAAATAACCATAAAGGTAAAAGAACAGAACATCTACGCATATCATAGAAAGGCCACAGAGGGTCACGTTAAAACATCCATGTCATGGAGTGAAAGCATGTATCACAATCAAATACTCCTCACTATATTCATTGCGAATTCCTCTTAGACACACCTAAGCTTGCTTTATTCCAAAAAGTTCTCTCTAAAAATTTCTTGTCTCTTTTTTTTTTTATCAGCAGCATGGTATTTTTTATTTTTTTTTTCGAGTTTCATTTTTTTATCCCTCACACACACGATATTTTAAACCCCTCAAAAAGTCATGGTAGCCGAAGGCCCTAAGCCCCAGTTCTAGCCGGACTTACAAGATATCAACCTAACTAACAACCCCATAAAGGGATTGGGTTGAGTACCAAAGTCGTATTCAATCCGAGTTCAGGACATTATCACTTCAGCATCCCATGACTCCTATCGAAATCTAAATAAAACAAGATGATAAAAACCTAGGTCCAAGTTCTAGGACAACCTACAAGATATCAACCTAATATAACAACCCCATAAAGGGATTGGGTTGAGTACCAAAATTGCATTCAAGCCTAGTCTAAGCAAATCATATCAAAATGTTTTCATTTTTTTTTTCTCTTGACCTAACACAATTTTTTTTATCGACTTTTAAACAATCTCCCCGGCAACGGCGCCAAAATTCTTGATAGCAAAATACTTAACCGCTAACCTTAACCGACAGAGTATCGGGTCAACGGTAGTATAGTGGTTTCAAGGTCGAATCCACAGGGAATAATAGTGAAGTACCAAAGTGGACGTCTAAACTTGGTTCAGGTCAATATTAATTGAAAAGTATTATAGCTAATGCAGAAAATAAATATTATTCTAACGGATTTATCTAGGTGATTAAAAGGCATAGCCGAACTACGATCCAACAGGTTACTTTTACCCCACAGGAAAGACTTGACAAGGAGTGTGTCTTAACTGACCTACCTATCCAATTCAATTTATATGACATCCACGGGTGTCAACTCCTTATTCTTGCATTAAGGTCTGAACAACTCTCGATTAACCCCCTATACTAGGCTTATTAACCCTCCCTTTTAGAAAGCTAACTCACCTATCATGGTTGACCAGAATAATGAGCCGCTCAGGAACCCGATAAGAACCTCATATAGGCATAGTCCTAACGTCTAGCTAGGTTGTCAATCTAACAATCAAGGCTATGTCTAGTGATTCTAATACCCGTATCCCACACCTCGCCGCAAAATACATATATAAGCTCGATGTGTGTGTAACAGTGAACAAGGTTGTCAATCTCATTCAAAGCTATTAAAACAATCAAAACAAGTTTTAGAACATGAATTTATCGTACAAACGTTTAATTAAGCGCTACACAACTCCAATCTCATCCCCCTTTGGGATTTTCACCCGTTTTCACATAATTCGGCTACACAACTACTCTAGCTGCTCATAATCATACTAACAACGAAGTAATTAAAGGAAATTATACTAAGAACAATAATAAACGAAAGCATAATCATCATAAAAATCAAACCTTGAATATTGAGTAAAGGTACTGTGCTAAAAGTCGAATCTTTGGTGTTGAAACAGAAATTTAATCTAATAAAAAGTATGTAGCATCAATGGAATTAATCTATGGAATATGGGGATCAAAAGTATGTAGCACCACCCCACACTTAGCCTTTGCTCGTCCTCGAGTAAATTAGGCGTATTAAAAGAGACCAAGGGATCAACTTCACAAACGCGTATGAAAACACTCACATTGCCAAAGTAAAAGATAAGTAAAACAGTGAATGCAAACATCTTAACTCAATCGTTATCAGACAAACGGAATGTGTATGTGTGAAAATTATCTTCCAAGTCATAGACCAAATCACCGGTTCGGATTATAGATGCTTAGCTATCGCGACTGCATTAAAGCTCATTTTAATAACATCTCAACTAATCGTGACCAACCAAGGCTAAACACGGTCCAGTAGGACTTGAAGGGTTATAAATTTAAGCTCGGGACAGGGGCTAATCGAAAGGAAATTTGGGACTGGAGAAAAGAAAATACGAGTGAACCTAATCATCTTACGTCTTTCTTCTCAAAACAAATCAACTAACACCAAAATGCCTTCGATTTTTTCTTTATTCACACTTTATTCAATTTTTTCAATTTTTTTTTTCAATTCACTTTTTTTTTCTTTTTTTTCTTTGTTTCTCGAACCAACGGCCTAATCAATAGATAACTCGAGCTCCTCCCCATCATAATACTAGCTCGTACTAACCACCTCTTCTCGAAACACGCACCATCTCCCACCCCACACTTGCATCAGCAAGTGTGTCTAAAGCAACAACTAAGTCCATTCGTAGGGTAATCAAAGAAACATGACCAATAATAAAGCTCGTGGTTAGGGATAATATAGGCTACGTAACCAAACGGCTAAATGTCGGACGGTGGTCGACCATCCTATTCAAGGCTCGGAGGGGGTACGAGGGTAAAATGTTGGGATTTTGGCTTATTTGGCTCTGGTTGTGTCAAAGAAGCGCCAGGACTATCATCTAATGTTTAACCAAGATCAATCCTTCTATTTTGTCTCGAAGTTACAAATGGGATCTAGGCAGTCAGAGTGTGCTCAATTCAACCATAATCGTTCACTAGATCCTAAGTCCCATGAAATTGAAGCTAAACGTGCAAAAGAACTTCTGTTTATAAGTTAAACCTAGCGTCTTGCTATAAGAATTTACTACTTCGCTAAGTCGTTTACCATGAGAATGTGAAGTTTAAACATGCAAAAGGACGTTAAAACCTTGGAAAATTTTAAAATCTGACTCGAAAACGGACACAGACTAAGTATATTACTGAACTGGCACATTTAAACATACAACTCAAACCAAGCTAAGTCTACCACCCCACACTTTGAATGAAACACTGTCCTCAGTGTATGAAAGAAAGAGAAAGAAGACTTAGCTTTAGACCTGGCAGAAAGGCGTGAACGAATCTCGTGACATCTTCTTATAAGTGCATCCCGTATACCTAAAGTCAAATAGACAGAAAACAACGCAAACACATGCACGGGACGTGGTCCACGTGCCAAAAGTATGCAACAGATATACTGGGGATATAAAATAAAGAAGCCATGCCACATCAATAGACTCAAAACGAAAACAATCACTCAACATGGACCGCAATAGATGGAAAAATAACCATAAAGGTAAAAGAACAGAACATCTACGCATATCATATAAAGGCCACAGAGGGTCACGTTAAAACATCCATGTCATGGAGTGAAAGCATGTATCACAATCAAATACTCCTCACTATATTCATTGCGAATTCCTTTTAGACACACCTAAGCTTGCTTTATTCCAAAAAGTTCTCTCTAAAAATTTTCTTGTCTCTTTTTTTTTTTTTTTTAATCGGCAGCATGGTATTTTTTTTATTTTTTATTTTTATTATATTTTTCGAGTTTCATTTTTTTATCCCTCACACACACGATATTTTAAACCCCTCAAAAATTCATGGTAGCCGAAGGCCCTAAGCCCCAGTTCTAGCCGGACTTACAAGATATCAACCTAACATGACAACCCCATAAAGGGATTGGGTTGAGTACCAAAGTCGTATTCAATCCGAGTTCAGGACATTATCACTTCAGCATCCCATGACTCCTATCGAAATCTAAATAAAACAAGATGATAAAAACCTAGGCCCAAGTTCTAGGACAACCTACAAGATTGTACATGAGTGCCTACTACCTCCATCTGTTCCACACTGGGTTCCCCCTGACTTATATGCTCATCAGCAGGGTTAGCAACAGTTTGCTCTTCCCCCTGAACTATTGTGGAACTTGCAGGGTCTTGTACTAACTTTTCAACTTCCACAGCAGGTGCATTCTCAGTAGATTGATGTGGTTCTTCAACAAGTTGCTCAACAACAACTTGTGCAACTTCAGTAGGCTCAGCAACCTTTATAGAAGAGGATTCAACAACTTCTACAGCAGGCTCAGTTTAGTAGTCTCCGTCTGTGATTCTTCGCAGGTTGCTCAACAACAACCCGTTCTTTCTCGCAGGCTTGATAATTGTTAAGGGCTCAGCCTCAATAGCCTCTTCTTCCCTCTGAGCCTCCAGAGTCCTCAATTGTTTCCCTTTGCCATGTTTCTTTTTCTTGGCAATCTCTTTCATTCTTTTGGAAAGTTGCTCTGTTTCAACTTCAGCAACTTTCCTCTTCTTTGTAATTTCACCAATATCAATTATTTCAACTTCAACTGGACCCTCACCGACTCGGCTAGCCTCTCGTTGTTTGCTTCCTTATCTTCCTAGGCTTTAACATTTCGCTTATTTTCCTTGTATCGTAGCCTTTCTCTTCCCAAAGAACCTTTTTAGGTGCAGCAGACTTAGCAACTTCCTTAATCTACTCACCTCTAGCATCATCATCTCCTCCATCATCACTCTCAGTGGCTTCATCATCCACATCTTCATCATCATCCAAGCCAGGAATAGGAGTAGCACTTCTGGCTTGTATCTGGATTTGTTAATCTTTTCAGATGAAATATCAGGTATCTAAAAATGATTCAACAAGGTCTGAATTATTAGACCTAAGGGCTTGACCTTGGACTTCCTTATACCATCTCTATCTTCAATGAACACATTCTTCATGTAGTGTATAAAGAATCCAGCCCAATCAAACTTCATGCTCCTGCAAATGATGATTAGCATGTCTATCTTAGGTCCAGACAGTGTATCTAGACTCCCAACGAATCCCAAAATGGTCTTGGTAATCAATTTGCTCAGCAGATTATACTCATATCCAATGTGCTTCACATTAATGCCAAGATTTGAAGCAATTTTCTCATTTGTCTTTATTGCATCCACAAACTTCATCCTTGGTAGATTCATTGCCTCTGGATTGGTGGGGGCATTGTTTCCGTGTCCAAGACGAAATACCTCTCTCTCGTAGATCGAAGATATTTCAATCTCTCTTCCATTAACCGTTGTAGTGAAGGCTTCTCTACCTTCATGTATAACAATATTCCTCCAGAATTCTAGCACATTAACATATGAAATTCTCTCCAGTCTTCTATTGATAATGTTCTCCAAACCAGCAATCCGTCTGATTCTTCGTCCTATATTAATGGCCAGTTCAGTAGTGTGTCAGTCACATAACCTCTTACACTTTGACTGGTGCCAATATGAACATCATCCGTGTTTGCTATTATAAGTGAATGAGATGAAGAAGAAAGCTTTCAAATCTGCGTTCACACAAGAAATTTGCAGAGAAATAGCAGTCTGAGAGTTGTATGTATCCTCTGTGTATAGGTCTGTATATATAACAGAGAGTAGTGGTTGAAAATGTCAGATCGTGTACTGTAGCATTAACCACGATTAATTTTGAATAAATGAGATCTTGACACGTGGCCCATCACTCATCCATAAAGAGTTGTAATCGTTCGATCGTATAACCGTAGTTATAAAGATAAGATAAATATCCCGCCTTTTTGCTTTTTGACTTTAGTAAAGTTTGACTGTAACGTATTCTTCAGCAACCTTGTCATCAGTACACTTGGCCCAAGAACCGCCTCGATAAAGATGTCTTAGCGTACCGTCGATAGAGTTGCTCGTCGATATTTAATTCTTCTTGTTCCAACTGATAATACAAGATGAAGTTTAATACCAATGACTGATCTGTCAAGTGAGCTCACCCAACATGACAAAGACCAATCCCCTTGGCAACTTTATTTGCTCAATTGTCCAAACATAAGTACATGGAATTTTTGATACCAATGACTAATCTGCTAAGTGAGCTCACCCAACATAGCAAAGACTAATCCCCAGGTGAATTCCAAGACACCGCCGATCAAAAATGTGTCACCAACTTTTATAATTCCAAGTTCGGTCCTTAGTTTAGCAAATCTTTCACTATCCGGTGGTTTAGTGAAAATATCAGCAAGTTGATCTTCAGTAGGGATGTACAGAACCACTACATCTTTCTTTTCAACATGATCTCTTATGAAGTGATGTCTCACATCAATATGCTTGGTTCTTGAGTGTAAAACAGGATTTTCTATGATTGCAATTGCACTTGTGTTGTCACACATTATAGGAATTTCACTTTCTTCAATTCCATAATCCCTTAACTCGTTGTCTTAACCAAAGTATTTGTGCACAACAACTTCCAAAGAAGAATGTATTCGGCCTTCAAAGAGTGGAAGTTGATATAGAATTTCGTTTCTTGCTAAACCATGAAACCGCCTATTTCCCATTAACTGACAGGTTCCTGTGGTGCTTTTTCTATCAATCTTGCATCCAGCATAATCAAAATCTGAGTAGGATATAACTTTGAAGCTTCCATCTTTTGAACACCATATTCCTACTCTCAAAGTCTCTTTTAGATACTTGAGAATTCTTTTTACTGCAGCTAAATGACTTTCTTAGGTTTTGATTGAAACCTTGCAAAAACACCTACAGCAAAGGATATATCAGGTATGCTGGCAGTAAGGTACAGCAGACTGCCTATCATCCTTCTGTATAAAGTCTGATCAACATCTTTGCCTTCTTTGTCTTCATCCAATATAATGTTTGTACTCATAGGAGTTGATACCTTGGTGCTGTTTTCCATACCAAATTTCTTCAGTGGCTCCTTGGTATACTTGGTTTGATGAATGAAGATTCCATCTTTCATCTGTTTGACTTGAAATCCTAAAAAGTAGTTCATTTCTCCCATCATACTCATTTGGAATTTACTTTTCATCGATTTGCAAACTTCTCACATAGCAATTCATTTTCAGAACCAAATATTATGTCATCAACATAAATTTGTACCAGCAGGGTGCTGTTTCCTTCACTGATTCTGAAAAGTGTCTTGTCAATGGTACCTTTGGTAAAACCATTGTCCACCAATAATTGAGATAGAGTCTCATACCATGCTCTTGGTGCTTGTTTCAAACCATAAATGCTTTGTTGAGTCTATACACTTTGTCTTCTTGATATTTAACTTCAAATCCAGGAGGTTGCTGTACATAGACCTCCTCTTCCAGAATGCCATTCAAAAATGCACTTTTGACATCCATCTGATATACCTTGAAGTTTTTATAAGCAACATATGCCAAAAACAATCTGATAGCTTCCAATCTTGCAACAGGGGCATATGTCTCATCAAAATCTATTCCTTCTGCTTGAGAATAGTCTTTTGCTACTAGTCTGGCCTTATTTATCACAATGGTACCAGATTCATCCAATTTGTTCCTGTATACCCATTTTATACCAATTATATTTGCATGATTAGGCCTTTCCACTAGTGTCCACACTTGATTTCTTTCAAATTCATTCAACTCTTCTTGCATAGCAATTATCCAATATGGATCTGATATTACTTCTTCAACAACTTTAGGTTCCATTTGAGATAGAAAGCAAGTAAACATTGCTTCTAACTGTCTTCTAGTCCTCACACCTTGTTGTATGTTACCAATAACTTGTTCAAGCAGGTGATCCCTTAACCATTGTGGATATTCAGAACATCATCTTCAAGTAGGGTCCGTTGTTTCTTCAACGGGGGTTCAGCAAATCCTTGAACTGCCTCAGTTGTTGCATCAGTAGTGTTACCAGCAGGGTGTTCAGTTGGGGCAGAGTTAGAAACCTTTAAGTCATTAAACCTTTCCAAAACATCAACAAATTCTGGATCAGTGACTTGTTGATTCTCAGCAGGTTCTGATGCTTCATCTTCCATTCCAGTGAACTTTGGTTCATAAAATACAACATGTATTGTTTCTACATGTTTCAGTGTCCTTTTATTCATTACCCTGAATGCCTTGCTGACTGAAGAATATTCCATGAAAATTCTGTCATCTGATTTTGGTTGGAATGTCTTCAATTTTTCCTTATGATTCAAGATAAAACAGTTGCTTCCAAATGGATGGAAATAAGATATATTAGGTTTTCATCCATTCCAAATCTCATAAGGTGTCTTCAGCAGCTTCTTGTTCACTGATGTTCTGTTTTGTGTATAGCATGTTGTATTAACTGCTTCAGCCCAATATCTTTCAGGTAGCAATGCTTCACAAATCATAGTTCTTCCTGCTTCTTTTAGAGTTCTATTTCTTCTTTCAGAAACCCCATTTTGCTGAGGTGTACCAGCAGCAGGAAGTTGATGTAGTACACCATTTTGTTCACAATATTCTCTTATAACTTTATTGAGAAATTCAGTACCCTTGTCTGATCTGATTTTCACAACTGTCACACTTTTCTCATTCCGTAATCTCTTCAAAAGTTCAGGCATCTTTTGAAGTGTTTCATTTTTCTTGTTCATGAATATCACCCAAGTGTATCTTGAATAATCATCCACAACTACCAAAGTGTACTTCTTTCCTGTTACACTTGTTGGTGTTACTGGTCCAAACAGATCCATGTGCATCAGCTCCAAAACTCTTTTTGTTGATTTCTTAGTTTTTGAATTGAAGCTTGATTTTGTTTGTTTACCTTGCTGACAGGCATCACATATAGCATCCTTTTTGAATGTGATCTCAGGTAAACCAATCACCAGTTTCTTCTTCACCAACCGATTGATATCATCAAAATTTAGATGATTCAACTTCTTATGCCATAACCAATTAAGTTCTAACTCGGTATGCATAATCAGCATGTTTCGGAACAAGAAGAGACCAATCCACAACATACATGTTTTGTTGTCTTCTTCCGCCCAACACAACTTGATCACCTCTCTCACTAATGACAATACATGTGTTTTTGTCAAAAGTGACCTTGTATCCCATGTCACAAAACTGTCTAGTGCTCAGTAGGTTGTAGTCCAGTCCTTCCACATATGCAACATTCTTGATTGTTAATCCATTTCTCACAAGTGTGCCATATCCTCTTGTGTATCCTGGTGTGTTCTTGTTGCCAAAATTCACTCTTGGACCATTCTTTGCCACATAACTTGACAAACAGTGCTTATTCTTTGTCATATGCCTGGAACATCCACTGTCAAAGTACCAGACACCCTACAAAACAAAGTTAATGCATTTTAGGTACCCAAACCTGTTTGGGTCCATAATGGTCGGGGTAAGCATAACCCTTGGCAAGTTTCCATAAGATCTTCTTTGAAAGGTATCATACTTTTGTTCATACATGTATTCTACACATCCATAAGGTCTAACAATTGGTTGTGTAGGATTCACATATGCTTTCTGGCCTTTTGGAACATAATGATGTTTAAAGTGATTTCTTTTGTTAGAAGCACTAGGATAACCATAGGTTTTCTCGTCCGTTAGGAAATGTTCGTAATATGGAGTCTACCGAGGTCCCCGCTAAGTCCTCTCGCTCGATTCCATTGCTTAGGTTTTACCCTAGCAAAGATGGTTATACCGTTGTTTCTAGCAAGTAGGTGTGGGAATATTCCAATCATCATCGTAGGGAACGCCTACCTTTCCTCCCGAGATAAGTGTCCCTCAAATGATTGACATTTTTAGGTTTAGGATTCTTATCCTCGGAATATTTCGGACTTTTACCTTTTTGTGGTCCGGCAGACTTGGTAGCAGGTCTGCTATCAGCAGGTCTAGAAGGTACAGCAGTCCTATTTTTGGATTCGTTCTATTTGTTAGGTGTTGTTGACCTTTTTGACTTCTGATTTTGCTTCTTTGAAGTTTTCTCAATAGGCTTCACTGCCTCAGCAACCCTTTTTGGAGTTGAATCTTGTACAGGCACAAACTTAGGACTAATTCTAGCACTAGGTTCAGTAACCTTGCTGGATCCACTCTTGTCGGATTGTTGAGTACCAAATCCAAGCCCTATTCTATCACCATAAGGCTTTCCAGATTTGAATGCAGTGGATGAACAAGATTGTTCAGCAGATTCAGCAGCTACTGAATGTACAGCAGGCTTATGCTGATTCTGTCCAACTTCTTTTTCCTTACCCTTGAGAACTATTAATTCAGCATTCAACCTTTCAACTTCTGTTTGAAAAGCTTCTTTTTCAGCCTTCACAATCTCATAACCAGATTGTATTATCCTCAGTTAATTAAGGATGGCATTCAAAGTTTCTTCATTGTCGAATTTTAGGATTTGAACCACAAGTTGATTCACAATCACTTCAAAAGCGGGAGTGTTAATAGATACAGAATTGTATACCTCCTCTGTTTCATCCATATTTTCCATTAAAGCATAATCTTCCATATCAGCAACAAGTGCAATATCAACAGATTCATTTCCCTTTTCCGATTCTACTTCATATCCTGATTCATCCTCAGCAACCATAGCTTTCTTGCCAGATCTTCTTTGTTGGCTCTTGGTCTTCAGTACGTCTGGACAATCAGGTCTGAAATGTCCAGGCTTCTTGCAATTAAAGCAAAGATAATCAGGTTCCTTTTTCTGTTTTAATTCAGGACAGTCAGGTTTGAAGTGTCCTGGTTTCTTACAATGATAGCACAAGTAATCATTGTCTTTCTTTGATTCATCCTTCTTCTTTTCACTGAATTTCTTTGTGAAATTCCTTGGAGAACCCTTTCCAGTTTTCATCATTCTAATTTTCTTGCTCAGTAGGGCAATCTGCTCTTGCATCTCATCCAGTTGATCATCTTGAGCTCCTGATGTTTCTTCTTGATGTGAAGCAGCCAATGCAGTGGTCTTTGGCTCTTCTTTTTCAGTCTCAGGCACAAGCTTTTTGCAAAATTCAAAGGCCTTAAGATCTGAAAACAATTTGAAGGTTTCTTCTTCATGCAAACTCCTCATTTCTTCTAAAGAAGTCACCTTCATCTCCCAAACTTCTTTTGCAGGTAATGCTTCCAAGATTTTTGAATTTATCTCTTCTTGTGAGTACTTCACACTCAGTAGGGTGAGTTCATCCATGATTGCATTGAATCTTGATTCCATTTGTTCAATGGTCTCATTTGGTTTCATTTTGAACTCCTGAAACTTCTTCTTTGCCACACTGATCTTGTTCTTTTTGATTGCATCCATGCCTTCACAGATTAATTGCAGCTTATCCCAAAGTACCTTGGCAGTCTTGCAATCCTTCACCTTCATATACATATTGCTATCCAAAGTTCTGTATATAATATCAATAGCAATATTGTTGAGGTTCGCTCTTTTTCTATCTTCAGCAGTCCATTCTCTTTTTGGCTTTGGAATGTACCGTGTCTCATCTCCCACATCGTTACCGACTTGGTATATACCTTGGACCCCTAACAATGAAATTGTTAAGAACCCTAAGTAATACAATGAATATCCCAAAATAAAAAAGGAAAATAGAATTAGATGAAGGAAAAGACTTGAGCAAAAGTAGTTTAACTCAAGGATGAGACTAGAAGAACCAATGGCTATGAAGAAGCCAAGACCCTTCTAATGATCCTTAAACCAAAGACTACAATGAAACACTTTAAGCTATTCTCACAAACTTAAAACGCACTTAACAAAAGTTGTAAAAACTCTAAGAGAAAACTCTCAATATGATTATAATTCAAGGTGTCAAATACAGATGGTGTGCCCCTCCTTTTATAGGCTAAGGATGTTGGCATTTTATTTCCTAGAAAATAAAAACAAAATAAAAAAATGTAAAATAAAAATGAACCTTGTCACCTTTTATGTCTAGGTTAAAAAGAAATAAAAATAATTCCTAAAATAAAAGAAATCTTCAAATCAATCATTAGTAAATAATCCCCCAATCGATTGATTGATTATCTACCAAAATTAGATGAAGATTTGATGAAATCAATCATCATAAGACTACTAATTTCGTGCTATATGGCCTTGGTAAGCTTTATTGGACACCAATATTAATAATAAGACTTCAAATAAATAGAAAATAGCCAAAAGTCCATCTTCGTTTCTCTTGAATTCTTGATCCATGCTCTTTGGCCCAAATGTGTTAAAATAATCAAAGTAAGAAATCATTCTCTTCATTTGTACATGTACTTCATCACATTGGGCTTCTCTTAGATGATAATAGTCAACATGGTGACAAGTGGATCGTTGAAAATGTGCAAGTCCGCCAGAATATGCAAACTTGCCGAATTTAGCCCGAATAAAGGACAACTTCTATACGCTAATGAACCGACCCTTGATACTTATGAGTAACCTTAAAATTATCAAAATAAATGATAAATTAAAGTTCCATAAGTTTCCCACATTTAATGGAATGCAGATCTCATGCAAAGCACTTGATATAAGTCTTAGATGGTTAACGATCATCAATGTGAAATCGTGGACCATAAGAGCTGTGTAGAAAATGATGATGGCTTGATGGTCCTCCATCATATCCTCCCCCTTTGAAAAGATTCGTCCTCGAATCCAAAATATCATCGATAATCTGACTACATCATTATGATCCTGCCATCCACAACTAACTAAAACAACAATGCTAGAACAAAAGATTAGTGGATTAGTCCTTCTAACTTTGTGTTTAGTATTCCTCTCCAATAAATTTATTCCACTGAAATAATTTCCTCTATTATTCACAAAGAAATTAAGTAAATTTACTATCTTTTCCTTTGCAAAAATTCCATCCAGACAAACTTTCAAAAACCTTTCCCTTTTAAACAAACTTACTCTCATTTTCTTATCAAAAACTCCACACATGCTTAAGTTATCTTGGCAAAAGGATAAAGCATAAGAGTTCTGCAAAATTTTGAGTTCACTAAGCACAACATTTTTATATAGTGGACAACTAAAATAAAGATGATATGATTCAACTTTCACTTTCTTTCTCTCAAAATCAACTAAATCATTATTGCCAAATTTACCCTCATTTCCATCACATTTATTTCTCAAAACAAGAAAAATGATTGGAAAACTGAGATACATGCAAATCGCTATCACCAAAATGATGAGAATTAAAGATAATTTCATTATCACTTAGAAATGGATCTAAATAATTATGGAAAAATCTTAAGTATTTTATTTTCATAAAATTCTCATCTTCATCTCCACAAACACCAACAAGAGGTGGAGATTCTTCAATCTGCATAAGACATGATTTACCAACAAAAGGCTGCATTTCAATCACATCAAGACTTTCACTCACATCAACATCTTCCAATTGAATCCTTTCACGAAAATCAAAATTAAGTGCTTCATGTTCCATTTGAAAAAATTCATTATTATAAATATGAAAATTATTTTTGCCAATGGAATCATTTACACTCGATTCTTCCACATCAAACAAAGGATTGTCATACCACTTAATTTCAAGATTTTCAACATTTAATTCCGAACACACATTAGATCCATTCTCAACCATATAATTTGTTGGATCCATTTCCAAATCATGGTCGCAATTTTCATTCAAGGCATTAAAATTAGATTTAGATTCATTCACATTGCATCCCATATCATTATCATGCACCATTGGTTCAACAAATTCATTTGTTTGGCTTAAACATTTCAAAGATGATTCTTTTCTTGAGTTAGCCATTTTTAATTGAGTTTCAAGAACTTGTTGATTATTCAAGGAAGTTAGTATAATGGTTTTATTACTTTGTTTAAATCGAAACCTGTTAAGTTTACCATCATACTTAGCTCGCTTTTCCTTTGACCAAGGTTTTCCCAAAATTATATGACAATTAAACATAGGGATGACATCAAATAAGATCTGATCATGGTAAGTCCTAAGAGAAAATGAAATCACAACTTGCTTTGAAACTTTAATTTCCTCAAACTCATTAAGCCCTTGTAGACTATATGGGTTTGGATGATCAAAAGTTTTTAAATTAAGCTTTTCTACAGTTTCTTGGCTTACCACATTAGATTCACAAGTATTATCAATCCTTACCAAACAGATTCGGTCCATCACCATGAATCTTGTATAGAACTCCTCAGTTTGCAAGGAATCAGAAGACTCCAGTTCTTTAACTTTATTCGCAACCACTTGCTCATGATTCAAGTGTTGCTTGCTTTCTCCAACCTGCTCACAATAAACCAAAGAGGAAGCATTTTTAAAATTAGAAATCCTCACATCCTCACAAGATTTTTCTTTTTCGACTAAATTTTCTCCCTCAAAATCTCTCGGATTTTCAACTTTATTTTCTCCCTCCTCATTATTCTTTTCAATTTCTTTTTTGACCCTTTTTTTAATTTTATTTTTCTCAACCAATTTAACCCATGCCTTTTCCAAATCAAGATTTTGTACATCATCTTTTTGTGGCAGATTTGTAGACCTAGAACAAGAAGAATCATGACAATTACAATAAAGAATTTTGGTATTTCTTATATGCTTATGATCAATAACTGGATCACTATATTGTTTCCTCAAAGTAGGACATTTACGATCGTAATGCCCATAATCATTACAAATTAAACAATATAAATCTCTAGTTTTAAATGAACAAGAATAAGGATATTTACAAGTTGTTTCCTTTCTGGTCTTAAAATATTGATCATAAGTATTAGGAGTTTTAGATCTCCCTTTACTAATATCAAAAGATTTTATAGAATTGTAATTAGGATTTCCCCAAGAAAAGGAAAGATAATGTGACATTAATTTTTATTTTATTTTTTTACAAGAAAGAAAGAAAAATAATATATATATATATATATATATATATATATATATACACACACAAAAGAGAATAAAAATCCTCACTTTCACTCTTTATTTGGGTGATTGATGATTCACTCTGGCTTTTCTCTCCCCTCTTATAGACTCACCACACAATTGCCTTTTACCGCTCTTTCTCAATTAGAGTAATAAACGATTGGAAAGTGCACAATAATATGCTTGCAATGCTCTGTGAATCACTGTATCCTTAGTCCTCAAATCACAAGAAGAGAAGGCTAGGATGGATTCAGATGTGAAAAGAAAAGACAAATGAATGGAGTAGATGTGGAGGAGATCAAAGATGTAACAGACTTGGGGCACCTTTTGAGTGACTTACCCTTTATATGACTTTTTTTTTTTAATATTTTTTTTTTTTGTGTTTTTTTTTTTTTGTTTTTTTTTGTGTTTTTTTTTTTTTTTTTACTCAAAAAAACTCTGAAGAACTTGGATTAGATCAGGTTATCACCTTTTAATCAGTGCCTAAACGATTAGCACTTCAACTGGAGTTCGGTGACAACTTCCTGATTTTGTCCAGAAATTCAGCCCTGCACTTATTGGCACGTGCAGCCCAAACAAAAACGAATTTCAACTGGACGCAAAAAGGAAATTTGTAGAATAATGAATTATGTAGATGATACCCAAAATTCAGATTTTTTGGACTTTCATAGGTTGAACAAACAATCGTTTCTTGTCAACTAACTCAATCTGTCAGAATTTTCCAGAGTTGTAGCAGTGACTTATTTTGCCGATTGTGATCAAACTATAACGAATATGGAAAAACTCAAAAGATGAAAGTTGTAGAACAAGAAATTTCCTATCACACCACCAATTTTCAATGAATTTTGAATTTGATAACCCACTCAAACGAAATTCGAAAGAAGATCTAGTGCTGCAGAATTTCAGAACAGAGTATTATGTGTTGCCATGCAGTTTTCAGTATGATCTGATTCGAATTTTGAGATACAATAAAAAGAGAAAATCAAGATCAATTGGTGATTTATATGTGATAAAAATTACAGATTTTTTTGACTTTTCATGAGTACAAAACGAATTGAAATAAAAACGGGTGTCAAATCAGCAACACCAAAACAAATGGATTGAACCACTTTCTCTGATACCAACTGATGTATACCTTGGACCCCTAACAATGAAATTGTTAAGAACCCTAAGTAATACAATAAATATCCCGAAATAAAAAATGAAAATAGAATTAGATGAAGGAAAAGACTTGAGCAAAAGTAGTTTAACTCAAGGATGAGACTAGAAGAACCAATGGCTATTAAGAAGCCAAGACCCTTCTAATGATCCTTAAACCAAAGACTACAATTAAACACTTTAAGCTATGCTCGCAAACTTAAAATGCACTTAACAAAAGTTGTAAAACTCTAAGAGAAAACTCTCAATATGATTATAATTCAAGGTGTCAAATACATATGGTGTGCCCCTCCTTTTATAGGCTAAGGATGTTGGCATTTTATTTCCTAGAAAATAAAAATAAAATAAGAAAATGTAAAATAAAAATGAACCTAGTCACCTTTTATGTCTAGGTTAAAAAGAAATAAAAATAATTCCTAAAATAAAAGAAATCTTCAAATCAATCATTAGTAAATAATCCCCCAATCGATTGATTGATTATCTACCAAAATTAGATGAAGATTTGATGAAATCAATCATCATAAGACTACTTATTTCGTGCTATATAGCCTTGGTAGGCTTTATTGGACACCAATATTAATAATAAGACTTCAAATAAATAGAAAATAGCCAAAAGTCCATCTTCGTTTCTCTTGAATTCTTGATCCATGCTCTTTGGCCCAAATGTGTTAAAATAATCAAAGTAAGAAATCATTCTCTTCATTTGTACATGTATTTCATCACATTGGGTTTCTCTTATATGATAATAGTCAACATGGTGACAAGTGGATCGTTGAAAATGTGCAAGTCCGCCAGAATATGCAAACTTGCCGAATTTAGCCCGAATAAAGGACAACTTCTATCCGCTAATGAACCGACCCTTGATACTTATGAGTAACCTTAAAATTATCAAAATAAATGATAAATTAAAGTTCCATAAGTTTCCCACATTTAATCTCATGCAAATCACTTGATATAAGTCTTAGATGGTTAACGATCATCAATGTGAAATCGTGGACCATAAGAGCTGTGTAGAAAATGATGATGGCTTGATGGTCCTCCATCAACTAATGAATTGACAACAATTCCTTTCAGCTGTTGCACTTGTAGATAATCTAGTTGTGGTGTATTTCTGAGATCTTGTGCTAGTCTATAAATGTAATAGCCAGGTAAAGGGCACATTTTCTGCATTAGATTTCATTGATTCTGTTATTATTGTGTATGTTTTGTTATGGTCATTATGTTACGTAATTGCATTCATACTTACGTTTGATTATCCTATAAAGGTAGATTTTGAACATTTTCCACTTTGTTGATATGCTCTGTTGCCTGGTGCTGGCATGTCTTGTTGGTGGAGTGGCTTTCAAAATAATCTTTAACTATAAATAAAAGAAGCATGTGTTGAATGTTTTTGTTATAAGAAAAGATATTGACAAGAAAGTGCAATGACAAGATCTTGTTTTGTAATAATTTCATTGATAACTTGCTTTATCCTCGCACTCTTTGATGAATATGTACGTGTTGCCCTTACGCACCGGTGTAGAATGAAGCATTTTTCCAGGATGGTTCTCCTAATTTGTATGTTATTAGTACCCAGTGGTATGGCCTTGGCTCTTTTCTACAGATTCCATATTTATGAGATTATAAATTTGAACTTAAAATTATTTATTCAAATTTAATTTGTATGCATACCCATGTCCCTATAGAGAATATGTGGTAGTTAGGTTTAACTAAATCTGCATGTTTTAAGAGCTCAATGAACAATTCAACCACCTGTTTGATATTTCCCTCTATATCCTTGAATATCTGATGTATGTTGTTAAGCGTCGATCTATATTGTTCTCTTGTTCTGTAAAAATCCAAAAAATGAGTTACTTCCATCTAGTGACATCTTGACGTCTAAGTATTTGTAAGGATGATGGTGACATGAAATTTGAATGTTATTAGTGCATTGATATGATATTTTTCAAGGTTGTGATTGCAATGACATGGTATCTTGAACATTATGAATGTACTCGCATTACATTATCAATATTGAAATGCAGTGACATTATATTTTCAATATTGTGAAAGCGATCACATGATATTTTCAAGTTTATAATGCGGTGGCATCAAAGTTTGCACTTCAACAACTTTACTTGAAACTTCAATCATTATGTAGTGGCATGATATTTTCATTTTTGTAAATGCTGTGAAGTTATATTTTCAATGTTATAATGCAGTGACATTATAGTTTGCATTTCAATAACAATAGAAAGACTTCAATCATTATGCAGTGACATGATATTTCAGTAGCATTTATAGCAATATAGCGGCAATCAGCTACAGAAAACACTTAAATCTATCAGAATACGGTGACATGATCTCTTATACATGAATAAATAAACGAGAAATCTGTTTAAAAATGCGATGACCACATATTTCATTAGAGAAAACGGTTACAACTTTTTCTTTCGAATTGCAAGCACAATTTCAATCTCGATTTTGTTCTAATTTAGTGACATGTAATCGGTGACTCTTGTTTTGCCCTATTATTGAGTTTTCTAGCACTACATTTCGATTTTGTATGAAAAAACCATATTTTCTTCGACATCTACATTTCTGTGTTTTTCTATTGTTGCATGTTCAGTATTAATGTACACTTACTCCTTTTTCTTCGTTTTTGATGCTTTTCGTTTCTTCTCCGCTGAAATCACTTGCTTTCTCCTCGGCATTGTCCTTGATTTTGTGCAGTGACTGTATTAATCCGGATTCTTCTCTCTTCTCTTCTCTGCTTTCGCTGCTTCTTCTCTGCGATTTTGCTTAAATTTGGATCCGATTTTTGCTTCAATTTCGGTTGTTCTCTTCGCCGTTCCTTAATCAAATGACCTAGAGCAGTTTCACGGTTTTGTGCAGCGTCGTGAATGTTCTATGTAACTGTTGAATGATAGTTAATAGGGTTATTTTAGTCCATGTCTTATTTTTGTGTCCTTATAACCAAATAAAATTCCTTAGTGTGATATTTGTCTAATTAAGTCTAATATATGTCCTTTTGGACCCTTGTCCCATATTTATTTTGGGTGAAAATTTAGATTTTTCCCTCTTTCCCTCTTTTCTTAATCCGTATGAAAAGTCAAATAGGACAAATCTCTATCTCTATCTCTACTATATTAAAAATGTGAATTTGTTTCCCCCAAAAAGTGTTTCTTCCTAATTATTAATTTATTAATTAAAATTTACAAGCAAAGAAAAAGATAAGCACAATAATAAAAATTAAAAAGAAAAAAAGATACGCATATGCTTACAAAAATATGCTATTTATTAATTAAAATTTACCAGTAAAGAAAAATATAAGTATAATAATAAATATTAAAAAATAAAAATTAAAAAGCACCTTATAGCTTAAAAGATAAGCACAATAATAAAAATTTAAAATAAAAATAAAAATAAAAAGCAAAAATACGCATATGGATAAAAATATACGCTATTTATTAATTAAAAGTTACAAGCTAAGGAAAAGATAAGTACAATAATAAATATTAAAAAATAAAAATAACAAACAATAACAACAATAATAACAATGATAATATTGCTATAATGTAAGTATACGAGTAAATTGAGGATAATAAACACGGCGATTTCAAGTTCTTTTGATGATAATTTTAGGGTTTTCTCTGTTTACGAATTGTATAATTAAAAATCAATAATAATAATAATAACAAACAATAACAACAACAATAACAGTATTACTATAATGTAAGTATACGAGTAAATTGAGGATAATAAACTTGGAGATTTCATGTTCTTGTGATGGTAATTTTAAGGTGTTCTCTGTTTACGAATTGCTCGCATGCGATTTGCACTTCTTCTCAACACATCTCTAGGGCTTAAATCTTTTTTTCTTATAGCATTGCTTGATAATAAACATGTCTTGATTATACCCGACTTTTCTAACGACATTTTTGGCATGTTACTAAAAATCCGATGTAATTATCTAAATAGATGATCAATTTTTTCCTTGATCAAGAGGCGTCTTTGGTCCCGTTTGGATAGAACCTTCTAAATTATCTCTCTCTCTTTGTTTAACAAAGATTGTCGATTTCAAATTTTCCTGTGTTTAATAGAGATTATCTATGCCGAATTGCATCTTTGTTGGCCGGCCTCTTCAAATTGACTTTGATACTATTGAACTAAGAAGGCCTTATAATGCATGTGTGATGGTCGAAGTTGGATTTTTTAATTCCTGAAGTATCCCTAGACAATTGTCGGAGACTAATCCTCATAAATATTGTTGTGCACCAAAGGTGGGGACCTTTCCCAAGAAAGTTTGATGTATCCACAAGGACTCAAACTTGAGATACCTTGCTTAAGCGATTGAAGTCTCTTTCACTTAGGCTTGGGTGGATTGTATCTAGATTGGGAATGAGGATTCGGGTATTGCGGATGATTAACAATGAATTAGGGTCTTCGTACTATCATTTTTACATGTGTATTATACATCATGAGCATAGGTGTCCAAGAAGAATCATAATATGATGGTAATACTAAGGAAACTCGAGCTAAGCCTCGCCAAGAGTATAGTGGGAGAGATATTCAAGGACCATTTCGAAGAATGAAGGTAATCAATGTGAAAGCGGCTAATGATGAAGCATGAGAACGATTTCACAACTAGAACAAGGGTTTGAGGAATTATAGCAATGAGCTTGAAATTCAAAACAATGTGTTGAGGATCGAATGCAGATTAGTTGAGGATCAATTGGTAAATGAAGAGGTTTTAATTGCATGGACAAAAGGAATGAGACTTGACCGGTTTGTATAGGCAATTCGAATGAAATACAACCAACGGTACAATTCATTACTAGAGGCTTAAGAATTGTTTGATGATGATCTTTCTACTGACGAGGCTTTGTTGTAGTACTTGCGTAGAGTTGAAGAAGTCGAGCATGAAGCACACGGCCTCACAGCATTCTGTGGTGACTTCAGGTGAGGATTCGAAAAGATGTGGCATGAGGGATGTAAAGGTTGAAACATGTATCTATTGATGATTTATGATTTATATCAGATGCACATTTGGTTTCCATTAAAAAGATTTTTCTCCCACATACAATGTCATTAAACGGGAACATATCAAATATCAACTTCGTGGCAATGATAGTCCAATATGAGCAGGATAACGAGACCATGTTAAGTGATGGTTTGTCCTTGAATGATGGGTCAATCGATTCTTTAAAGATTTTGTAGTTGGATCATCTTTCTACATGAGACTGGTGGTTGTGAAGGTAAACAAAAGATCAAGATTTACAATAGATTTTACAAAGATGTAAATGACCATGATATGGACACTTTTCACAATCAGAAGCTCAAGGAAACCAAAAGGCAAGAAAATGGGTCGTTGTATGGGGAAATCAATATCCATTTTAAAACAAATTTTGAACCCCTCAAAAGAATTGAAATTTTGTTAATCTTTGTGTTAGTTGATGGCTTAGGGGGAGTGATCTTCAATTTTTGTTCAACAACCATACTATTTCCGTTATTCGTCTTCCTATGTAGGTTTGCTAATATGAGATTTTAACGAAGCATTGTTGGTGTTGAGGAGGTTTAGAAATTTTTGAAGGGGGTTGGGAAGCTTGTTGTACATGATTCTTTATTTTCTTTAAATAATTCATATATACTCATATGAGTTCTTATGAAAAAAGATGACTCTTCTTAATAAAGAATGAAAGCACACAAAGTTTTTACTCTTATTAATGACCCAATTTATGCTATGGAAGAGGATGACACATGAAGAATGAAAGAACACAGTATCGACAACTGCATCTTTAAGCATAGTGGAATTTTGAATTTCTATAAATTGCTTTTGTTTTATTTTTTATATATTCAACTTCTTACACTTTTATGTTCATATTGAAATCTACAATAGTATTTGATGACGTCTGCAATCATCGGTGATGAAATTGGATTTTTAAGCGGGTAATCCATTACTTGACTGGTGGATTTGTGATGAATTATAGCTGAGCCAATTTGATTGACTGCATGCGTGCCTAGAGAATTAGGGATCAAGCTATTAACATATATATAGTTATGAATCGGTGAGGAGTGCATCATTTTTATATGTTCTCCATTTTCCAGAAAGATGCCTTGAAGCATATCACTGCGGACATGATTGAGATCATAGGACGGTTAACGATTCGTGTCCTATAGATCGGGAATCATGAGGCCATTATTGTGGCAGTTAGTCTGCTAAATGATCTGACCACTCACCTCAGAAACATGAAGGCTTTATTCCCTCAGTTCAATCTTTTTGTTCTTGAGAATGGTTGCCACCTCTCACATTCGTTCAAGCTTTAAATCCTCTCTCATGAACAGAATGATTATCCATGCCCGATGGGTCTACTTCCATCCCTGAATGTCGTTTGTTATTGTTAACTTCCCTAGCATTCTTGTAACTGTCACCTATAATCCGTGCAGGACCGAGGTGATCCTGCACCATATAGTTAAAACGAGAGCCATGGGGCACTTCATATCGGACATAGACATCTTCATCAAAGTTATCTAGGGTATGAGGCCCTAAAATGGGTTGAACTTCTATGGTCCATATTGTAAGAGTATCTAATGTAGATTAAGTGTCGTGTGTATGACGTCGGGTAATACCCACGTCAAAAGCCCCATAGTCCTATGTTAGAATGGAGGTCATAGGTTAGGTATGATTGGAGATGACGTGGCACTTCTTAGGAGGTGGGAAACCAAAGGTATCTGACATGAATGCGTTTTCTAGCTATCTTTTGAAATTCAGATCTCCATTATCAAACTTTGAGATCCCGATTCACTTGCACCTTGGGATACATACTAATCATTCAATCCTGTAATCAAAACGTCTTTTTGACTTCACCGTTATAAAATAAGAACTCATTCAATCTGCGTCTTTCTTTGCTTTTTCCATTATAATCAAAGTCCTTTGTTTTTCAGAGTATGCACATTATCAACATAGTCATTCACACTTCTTCTTCTGAAACCAAAATCCTCCTTGAAATTTCAATGGTTTCTATTGAAGATCAAGGTACCTCAATTCTATTGAAATCTTAATGGTTTCAGATGTTTTGAGTCCAAAAGAAAGTCCTTAACCCGCTCAAAATAAAAGTACGGACTCATCTAAGGCAATGGTAGTACTTTTCGGTGTGATGGATATTCGATCCTCTCTTACCGACGCTGACATGGAGGTGATTTTCCGGACTTATGATATCAACCTGAAAATATTCGGTCCCCACCTCCTGTCATCTGATAAGAGGGTTAGGGCCGAGCAAAAAACCCAATAAACACGAACCAACCCAAAACCCAAACCGAACCAACCCAAAATAACCCAACCCAGTTGAAACCAAAAATATTGGGTTGGTTTTTGACCCAACCCGAATGCCATTGGGTTGGTTGGGGTTTTTATTTTTTTCTTCGGTTCGACCCAACCCAACCCGAAAGACATTACAATAGATAATTCTATTGATAGCCAATGAAAAAGGTTATTGCTATTCATTTTCGATCAAAATTTATTCTTATGGTGTCATAATTGAAAATTGAAGAAACATATGTAAGATTGCAGAATTAGACTAAAATAACTATTTGATGAATATAATATTTTTTCGAATGAATCATGGATCATTTCTTTAACTTTTATATTTTCATGTATGATTTCCTTAATGCTTAAGTATTGTTCTTTGATACAATCTCTATATGTTGTTGGTTGTGTCATGGATTATTGGATTCGTAATATGATGTCCATAAAAAAATTGTCTTTAAATATTGTTCTCAATGGACATGTGGTAAAATATTTGAATTTCGATAGAATACATGTATGGATTTTATTACATCAAAGTTTAATTATAAATACATTGTTTATGGCTTAAAACCCGAAACCCAACCCAGCCCAACCCGAAACCAACCCGGACCAAACCATTGGGTTTTCTAATAATTTGGTTTGGTTTGGGTTAGTATTTTATTAAACCAACCGACTAATATTATGAAAAACCCAACCTAAATGAACCCAACCCGACCCAAACTCAGCCTTAAAGAGGGTTAATCAAACCTCCTGAAGGTTTTATGACTTACAAAGAACAAATGGTGGGAGGTTTGCGATTGTTTTTGAATCCAGCACTCATACATGTCCAGAGATTTTTTCAGTATCCATTCATATATGCTTCAGCTTGATTATATTATGTTTTAACAATAGACGTATTTATAACGTTATGTTGTTTAGATTCTTTTTGTATTGATGTTTTTTCCTCAATTGAAACCATCAACTCATACATTGTTATTTTTATAAGTCAAACACGTACTTAACAATGTATAACGTCAACTTACGTTGTTAAATTTTATTTAAATATATCAATTTAACCAACACGCGTCAACACAGCGTGAATTTTGTTAGTAAATGAAACGAACGGGTATTAATTTATATATATTTTACTTTTTTTTTGAGCGGGGGCGGGTATTATATTACGCCTAAAATTGTGAATGATACGTGGTGAGTGCAGCACAAATATTGGAATAGGTGGTTCTGCGAGATCAACTTTTATTTTCTTATTATTTTTTAGGAAAGCGAGATCAACTTAAACCCCTCAAATTTGCCAATGATCGATAATGGAGTAGATCTTTTTTTCGCACCCAAAACAACCCCCTCCCCTCCCTCATTTCCTGATTTCAGTTTTGTTTCTTGAAGGGTATGCTTATTTTTGCAATCAATTAAAGCTTGAGACAGAATATAGTTGCTTTTGCTGTTGGGATTCAGGAACCTTTTGGCGTTTTAAAGCTTTTCTCTGCATAAAGATTCAATCCCGTTTTTGTCTCCTTTGGTTTGTTTCCTAGTTCAGTTGAGAATCTTACATTTTTTACTCTCTGAATCTCTATATCCCATTTTAATTGGTTTTTGTTTGTTTGTTTGTTTGTTTGTTTTATCATCGTGATTTGTTTACCGTAGTTTTTTCCCCTTACTAAATACAACATGTATTCTTGCATGATTCTCGTTCTGTTAGGTTGAAGGGTTCTCTGTCTGGTGTGCTGATGTTAAAAGAAATTAGTATTAACCCGAACCCTTTAGCAGTCAACCACAGAACTTGGCTTGAATTAGGCCTTTTTAGGTTAATTGATGTGGTTTTAGAAAACGCTTTTCTTTTTTTTCTTTTTTTTGTTTGGGGGCGCGGTTGGGTGGGATTCCTTGGTTCTTAAGTCGTCTACTTTCACACAATTGAATTTATGACCATTAGTCAACATGATTATATGTAAGTATGAACTATATGTCTGATTAATTTATATGCTTTTACGGTGTAAGATTGAGATGCTAATCGGTTCAAGTTGTTCAAAAGTAGAATGGGCTGTCGTAAGATTGATGTATATCCTTCAGGAAATGTCATTGTGTATTTCTTGGTTTGATTAGAAGAATAGTGTATGGAGTATGTAGTGTTTGAGCCAACACATGTTGTCTGAATTTGTCATTGGTAAGAACGAGTCACTTCCTCTATAAGGTCGTGAGACTTTTGATGGGCAATATGTAAGTTACTGTTGTAAGTTGTCAAAGGGCACGGAGCTTGCCCTGTCCAGAGATGGTGATTAGATGAAGGTGAAACCATACAAACCTTTTTGTGCCCAAAAAAAATAGAGTCTGATAATTGTTTTGGCCAAACAAAAAGCAAGACTGAACTGGTATAGGTTATGTGATCAGTGAGTTGTATGTAGTGCATTTTGATGCTTACATTGGGCAACTATGAAAGTAAAACTTTTGAGCAACTTGAAATCCACTTTTTATTATACTAATTGTTTTGCCGCTTGTGCAATTTCAGTGCTGTTTCGGGTAATCTTTTAAAATGGTTATCCTTGTTCACTATATAGTTCAATCATTTCTTTATAACTCAAACATACGTTGTAGAGTTTTATATTAGTTTTGACTTTTGAGTGAATAATTTGCATTTTTTTTCTTCACCCTTAAATTACTAAAGATTACAACTTTGGCAAGTGTCTACTGCAAATCTAAATCATATGTTTCTTTTTTAACATTGTAATTAATGTTTGTGTATAATTTTGTTAGAGCATGTTTGGGTTTGATAATTATAAGTCAAAGCTTTGAGGTTAGAAGAAGGATGTAATTCTGTGTATTAGCTAGATAAGCTAGGAAAATGCTCACATATGATATAGGAGCCTAGATTCTTGATCATGATGTCTATTTTTTTTCCCTTGCAATTATTGAAATAGTATGCTCGGAAGATCGGCGTTTTCTTGAATCTTGTCATCTAGCTGCCATTTTTTGCTATGACTCTGTGATGGCGTGGGGTTGAATTAATTAAAAGCTTAGAATTTTTCTGACATTTCTTCTTCATGCTTGATTTTTTTTGGTGCTTCGACCGATCAAACATTTACATTCAAATAGTTTTATATTGGGCAGAACACATCTTCTTTTTTTCAAATATGGGAGGTGTACTACAAAGAGGTCAATCCCCAAAGGCCGATGCAGGGGAGACAAAACTCGAGGCAAAAATCACAGAGGCAATGCAGATAAGAGAAAGGAAAGGGAGTTCTATAAAATCATTCAATACCATAATCTTGAAGTTTCCCAAAATTGACGAGAGCCTTAGAAAATGCAAATCCATATTTGAACAGTTTGGTAAGTAGCCTCCTTTTCTCATGATAATCTGTTAGCAGTAGTCCTTGTTTCATTAAAGTTGGTATCAGATGTCTCTATTTTTAAGGTTGTCTGAAATTGATTAGTGATTTCTCATGCCACATGATTATTAGTAAATAGAATACTACCTCCTTCCCATAAAAAGTGTTCACTTTTTGAAAATAAGTTGTCCCACAAAAAGTGTCCATTTACAAAACCAATACATCATTTAATGCATTTTTTCCAAACATACCCCTATATTAACATTTAATGTTTGTATGCTTATTTCACATTTCCAAAAGAAGCATTAATTATGTGATAAGGGTATATATGTCCATTAGTACTTCAAATACTACACATTAATTAATTTCCTAATCTGTGTGCAAAGCAAAAAGTGGACACTTTTTGTAGGACGGAGGTAGTATTCTTTTGACAGAACACGGCTACTCCTTAGCTTGTTGTAATTGAACAGACATTCAAGATTGTTCCCTTTAACTAATCACCTTCACGTCTATATATGCGAATTTGAGTTTATGGGTTCAATCTTTATTATGGTGCAGATGAGGATGGAAATGGTTCGATAGATCCATTGGAGCTGAAGCGCTGCTTCCATAAACTGGAGATAGAATTTTCAGATGAGGATATTGATGAACTCTTTACGACATGTGATATTAATGACGACAGTGGAATAAAATTCAGTGAATTCATCGTTCTTCTTTGCCTTGTGTATCTTCTGAAGGACGACCCTGCTGTTCAACATGTTGTATCCTAAATAACAATTTTTTTTTTATTTCTATTCATTAGATCTCTCTTGCCTAGATTATTTGCAATACTATGCAAGTTAGGTAATTGTTGCCACAAACAATCAAGCTTTACAGCCTTTCTTCTTAGTTTTTGTGTTATTTATTAAGAAAGGGATATTTAGAATGTTTTCCATAACAGTAAAAGAGGGCACAGATGGGAATGCCAGATCTTGAGTCCACATTCGAAACATTGGTTGATGCTTTCGTGTTTTTGGACAAGAACAAGGATGGATACGTAAGCAAGAGCGAGATGGTTCATGCAATAAACGAGAGTAGTACTGGGGAGAGATCTTCCGGGCGAATTGGTCTGAAAAGATTTGGTCAGTGCTTTGCCTCATCTTATAAATTACACTTATCTTTAGCATTTGTTTTCCAATTGCATGATGTTTTTGTCGTTATCTACGTAAATCAAATTGTGGCCCGTTGTCTATTTGGTCAGAAGCATGATGGTGGATGATGATATAATGTAGTGATCGTCTCTTGTTTCTTGTAAATTACAGAGGAGATGGACTGGGACCATAATGGAATGGTGAATTTCAAGGAATTCATTTTTGCTTTTACTCGTTGGGTTGGTATAGAGGAACTTGAAGATGATGATGAAGACGAAGAGGGTTCGATTGATGATTCTTGAAATATCCGAGTTCCTGTTCGGGTGTGTTTTGTCCAATAACCCGGTCCTTTAAATACACTTTTGATCTCAGTTTTAACTTCTTCTTTTTTTAAAAATAAATAACAACTTTTTTATATTCGTAGGAGTGACAATGAACAAAAACCCCACCCTGCAAGAATTTGTTTTCTTTTACATGTTTTTTCTCAGTGATTATTTGTTTACTTTGACAATTGGATTTGTTTTTTTCTCAGTAATTATTTCATTTATTATTGTTTGTGAGATAATATATTATAATGTTCGATAATGCTTTTGAGCGGGCGTTCAGTTTAAACTTCAAAAGGCATGAGTTTGACTCGTTTTCCAAACGAGCTGCAATTGCTTTTAAATACAGAAAACAGCTTCTTTGACTTGTAGAATTCTACAGGCAGTGGAACAAAACCGTTTCCTTTTATTGTATAACTTTTATATGTATGTATCATTCATATTATATCAATATCTTTCAATAGGCTAGCAAGCTTATGCTGCTAAATTTTTTTATACTTTTACTTAAACCATGGGATTCAACAGATCTTGAGATGGTAGATCCCATAAAACACAGTCCTGATTGAAAATATTGGAGTTTTCTCTCATTTCTTTTTCTCCTTCCAAATCCTCATTATTAATAATTTCTTCCTGTTCAAGCTTCCTTATTGATGTGCTGCTTCCAGCACACATACTTTTTTGGTTCCATGGAGATCCATAGTTGAATCCTGAGTTGCAGATTGGAAACGAGCTGCAAGATGCGTCGAAATTCGGGCAACCATTTTGATCCCAAGGTTTGTTGATTGGAGGTAATGTATGATCATCTGCATCATCATCTTTAATGGCCATTGATATACCATATCTGATCTTTTCAACGGTTTGATCTTTATCATCTTTATCATCATCCTCATTCTTGACATGTTGGGCACCGTTATTAGTGTTTTGTGGTACTAATCCTAATTGCTGCATTTGGAAACCGATACGTTTCTTGGTGAGAAGGTGAAGCATTTCATCCTTGAAACAACCTAAGGCTGCTTCTGCCAAGTGAGGAACTTGTGGTGGTGATAGAGTCGTGGCGATCTCTGTTATGAGGTGAGAGAATGGCTTATGAGTTACCGGGTCGATACCCATGCCCGTTAACTTCTTTCTCAGTTTAGTATTCCAGTGGTTTTTTACATCGTTATCGGTTCGCCCGGGTAGCTGAGCAGCAATTGCTGACCATCTGCTTTTTTATGACGACGACGACTCTATTGGTTAAATCAATAAGAGTGAATAGAAAAGGTAGGGATTTTGGGAAAATTCTGATGCAGAGACTCTCTCTATTAGAACTGACCGACCGTCGGATGACAGACATGTGTAGAAAAAGACAAAACTTGTTTTATTTGTTTGTATACGTGACAGTCATCTGACGGTCCATTCTAATATGTAGTCCCTACTGTGAAATTAACCCGGGATTTTGAGGTTCATACCGATTGCCAAGAATTGAATGAAGTGTCACGATGGTTTGCTCTTCTGCTTCTGAGAATTGGCCATGCTTAAGGTCGGGTCGAAGGTAGTTTGTCCATCTTAGTCTGCAACTCTTTCCACATCTTTGTAGACCTGGGAACCAACAAACAACGAAAAAGCAATCACGTTACTTAGCCTGCATTTCATGTAATCGTTTTTGGGTGTGAATAACAATGGATGACACACACACACACACACACACACACACACACACCAGCATGTTTAGGTATAAGGCGCCAGTTTCGAGTGCCGTGTTGAGCAATGTAAGAAGTGAGCTTGTTATCTTCCTCTGGAGTCCATTGTCCCCTTTTAACATTGTCCTTCTCACAGCACGGAACTCGCCCCATCTCTTTTCTTTCTCTTCCCCTTAGAAAAAAGGATAATGACACTAACAACAGTAGGTGCAGAAAAAAAAAGATGAGTTGTTTTTTTTTTTTTTTTTTAATGGAAAACTATATTGAGTAAAGTAAGAGAGAAAGATTATATAGTAACAAAATCCACCCCCTCGTGTGGAAGAACACATCAAAGACGCATGATTTCATTAAAGAATTCAACGCTATTGAGAGCGTGAGAAATAAGTAGGTACTTCACTCAAAAGACACCCAGTCAACCTCTCTTTTTCTCTTTCTCTCTCTCTCGGGTTGACTGATTTGGAGATCAGGCATTACATTACAATGAGAAATATGTGTTGGGTGGTTTACTGATTGATGAAATTGAAGTCACACGAATTCATTGCATTTTGCTGCTGTGTATATCGAGTTATAACGGAGTTTAAGGTTTCAGCAAAAACGGGTTTGTTCTTGTTCTTGTTCTGTGCAAAGTGTATGTCTGGACATTGCAAAGGTCCCTGCAAGAATGGCTGGTTCCGCAAAGATAGGATTGAACAGCATTTTCTTATGTCTGAAAATGAAAAAGAAGTGGAAAACAAATTGATTTCTAATGAAACCTTGCACTGATCAACTCTTTTACAGATCCAATGAAAGCAAAAAGCGTTACAATCAAGCAAACCGTGCTATATATACGAAGAATAACGGATTTAGTTGTCCAAGATCCTATATTTTTCTGTACTAAGTACATCTCAATTGGGAAATACACAGTGATAGGCCAAAAGTTAATACTTCCAGCTACTCCCACAACTTGGTTGAAAAACGGGAAAAGCATCGCGATCCCGGTAACAGATGCCACGTAAGCAGTGCGAAAACAAAGCCGCAAAACATTCAGCTTTAATACTGTTGGCATTGAAGGAAGTTTGACACTTAACTCGTTATGCACAATCCTGCTTTCTGGGAAGCAATTGGCAAACCATATTTCAACATTGGCAAATAAGGGCTGACTAAATACCTGACAACATTGAGAAAGGGAGGGGTATTATTGTACTTTATGGCCATATTAGAAGGAAGGGGGGGGGGGGGAGAGGAGCAAGCAGGGAAACATGTACCTGATATGCTCCAACTAAATGAAGAATAACACAAGCATTTGCAAAATCAAGAAGCCAATGAATGTTGTGTGAATCAAATCCTGACAAAATATTCCCGGGAGTAGAATTTCCGAAACCTGCATAACCGAATCCTCCACAGGAGAAGTAAAAAGTTGTTACGATGCAGACGGCAATGATAGATGTTTTCCTCATGGTAACTTCTTCTTCTTCCTGTGACGGTGATCTTAACGTATTCTTCAACAATAATCAAAATTACCAATGTTACTTAGTGTTCATTTGGAGAAAGTTGTTCAATGGAAAAACATAAACATTAGTACCTGTATGTCCAGGAAAACAGAAGAGAATGGAAAGGCAAAAGCAACATTTCCAATGGCTTGAGCAATGGACCATGTTTTTTCAGCACCAGATGAAGCCGGTACTCCATAAACATTGCCTTTTACTTCTCCATTTTCTGCAAACAAAAAAATAATAATAAATAAATTACAAATTAACGTCCAACCCTAATTACTGCAAGCAGCATCCAGGGTTTACCTATTATTTTAGCTAAGCCAAGTCCTGATCCAATGATGGAATATGTGAATGACATGATGGCTGCAGTAACAGAGAGCCACTTTGTATTTTGAAAATCGGAGATTTGGGATACGAAAATTTGAAGAACACCGAATACAAGAATTAAAAACACAATGTCAAAGTCACAGGTAGCTTCATCCCCTTGTTTATGATAACAGTTTGATTTCAGAATTGCCCTGCACCATTGAAATTAAACACTGTACTCCAAATAAAATGAAAAAAAAAGGGGAAAAAAAAAGCCTCCTGGAGTTGAACATTTGTTGAAAACTGAAAGGTATATTACATACATACCTCATGCTAGTAGCTGATGTGATTGTATAAACAATTCCAAGCTTAACAAAACTAAATCTCACAATGACCCCACAAATTGCTGCATGCTTTTTCCCTGAAATGGTGGCCAAACATGTATTTCCAGAGTAAATAAGAAGCAGGCATTAAACAGTTAACATCAAGAATTGGTACCTAAAATCATTTCTATTACGAATATGCAGAGGACTACAAAAGAAAGAAAACAGACTTCATTTCTTTTACAAATAAAAGTAGAAAGGAGCAAAAATTGGTACCTAAAATCATCTGAACAGCATCAATGTAAGAAGCATTTCTTGTGGGACCGAATCGAGGGTCAGGGGATTTATAGCAATCAGAGAGAAGAAAGGCAGAAAGAAGGGTAACAAAAGCAAACAAGAGAAAAAGCAATGGACCAGCAATCCAACCCAGCTGGGACATGCTCCAAGCTAAGGACAATACCCCTGACCCGATTACTGCGGTTATTATATGTGCCAAAGCCGTCCACATAGTCCCTGAATCATCAAAACATCATCTTTATACAATAATATTAACTAAGACTGCCTACAAAGAGCATTTTTTTAAGAAGATAATACACCATACAAAACTTACTTTTGGATACTGTGACACTGTAAAGGCCGAACTATATGCCGTGTAATATCTCCAAACACAAACATACATAGGGAGAAGAATTACCTTTTGATTGTTTCTACTCCTTACTAAGAATCTACGGTGTCCACTTCCCTTTCCTTCCCTTTTAGATATTTCTCAAGGGATGATTTAGTGATTTTCATTGACTTGTTGATTGCTAAAAAACGGTTAAACCCTATCCGAAAAGGCCCCTACTCCCCTGTCCCACGGAATGAGTAAAGATGTTAATCAGGTAACTTAATGGCGCAGAGTCATGGGCTGTCATTATACCAAGATAATGAAAGAAGTCGTCTATTTACAGGATTCGAACCTCCACACTCCAACTCCCGGTCTAGTTGCCATTACAACACCCAAGCCCTTTACCACTAGGCCATGTCCTGGGGACGACTTGTTGATTGCTAAAGGTAATGGGCAGATGCTTTAGCGCTATCGTACTTCAGTCACAACAACGAGTGATACAAACCTTATTTTCAACCAACTTTCTAGGCTCATTCAACCAATCAATCTTTCATATTCAATACACTACTACACTTGTCAAGATTTTTTTAGTATTTTATAATGAAAGTCAATGCAATTACTCATTTTCTTAATTTATGTGTTTTTCTTAAATGCGACAGAACGGAGGGGGTAAAACACAACCTCATTTTACATCATTAATATCATATCTGACACATTGATCATGATGAAGGCATATGATAATCAATGTAAAATCAGGGTATCACTAGTACTTCCTGAATGGTTATGTCACTAGGATTGCCATTTGTGTTTTCTAAGTTGACAACTGTTTTTACTTAGCTTCCATAAGCGGTTTACTTAATGAGACTGCATCACTTTGAGTAGAATTTTTTTGCAATAGATCTATACATTTTCTTTACCTTAGAGACACGTAACAAACAGTAACTAAAAAAGGTAAATTAAAGGGGTGGGGGGTAGGGGTGGGGGGTGGGGGGTGGGGGGTGGGGGGTGGGGGTGAATTGGTGAGAGAGAAAATGTAGGAAGCTAGGTAGCATACCATTTCTTTGGAAGTGGGGCTTCTGAATTGGTGTTCCATTAGTTGATGATGAAGAGGTACTACTGGCAAATAACAGAGGAGCAGTGTCATCACAAGCTCCCATGGCGGGTGCTGCCTGCTTGAAATTGAAAATTGGAATTGAGTTTGGAGCAATTGGTTTCTCATAATAATTCAGCAAGTTGGCAAGTTGCTAATCCGAGTTGGAACTCCATTTCATTACCATCACAGCGTGCCGATTGCGATGGGAAATTCACAACCAATTACACCTAGAAAAATTATTTTAGTGAAATTATTTTGTGGGATCCTCATTTATTGAGAGAATAATCGAATCATTTTTTGTCTGCATTTTAAGCGTGGACCAACGATACTTTTTGTATCGATATACACGTCATAATGAAAGAAACAATCTTTGATTTTCATTGATTTATTTGTGTATAGTAGAGGAGTATATATATATAATATATGGACAATTATTGAAAATGACGCATATTGGATTTAATTAAGTAAAAATGGCATCCAAAACAAACATTTAGTTATAAGGACAAAAAATAGGTAGATAGACCCAAATATCCTTAATGAAAAAAAAAATATAAAAATAAATAATAAAAAAAAGGCTGAACGGACGGAGCATATACATCCTGAATGTTTAGTTACCTTTTCTTTATTTAATTTAAAAACACATGCTGCTGTTGTGTTTTTGCATTATTATTTTTTTTTTTAATTTTAAATTTCCTGGACCTTGAATGAATTTTTTTTTAATATTTTAATTTACACGGTGAAAGTTTTTTTTTCTTTTTTTCATTGACCACCCCGATTCATTGACCACCGCGATACATTGACCTTCTCGATGCAGACACCGTGATCATCGACCACCCCCGATCCATTGACCACCGCAATGCAGGGGCAACCCCGATGTAGTAGCCATCCCCGATGGAGAGACACCGTAATGCGTGACCACCCCGGATGCAAAGACACCGCGACGCACTAACAACCGCAAACGCATTGACCACCACGATGCATTGACATCGGCAATCATATATGCGGTGACATCGACATTTTATGCGGTGACATCGACATATTATGCGTGACATCGCAATCATATATGAATGACATCAACAATTTATTTCGTGATATCGGAAATCAAATATGCAGTGACATCAACATTTTTGTTGATATTTTTGTCCCGAAATTTGGAAGAATTTTCAAGGGAAATCGAGCTTATGAGCTACGTCGAGCTATATCGAGTACTTAGTTAGTTGAGTTCGATGTTGCTTTTTTATGGCTTAATTGAGCCCGAACTTTTTTAGTCGATTCGAGCTCGAGCCCTAGGGAGTATCGAATAACACACAATAACACCAACATTTTATGAAGTGACATCAACACTCAAATTGCAAAAACAAAAACTTTGTAAAATGTATATGCAGTGACATCGACATTTTATGCAGTGACATCGACATATTATGCAGTGACATCCGCAATCATATATGAATAAAATCAACAATTTATTTAGTGATATCGGAATCAAATATGCAGTGACATCAACATTTTTGTTGATCTTTTTGTCCCGAAATTAGGAAGAGTTTTCATGGAAAATCGAGCTTATGAGCTGCGTCGAGCTATATCGAGTACTTAGCCAGTCGAGTTCGATGTTGCCTTTTCATGGCTCAATCGAGCCCGAACTTTTTTAGTCGATTCGAGCTCGAACCCTAGGGAGTATGATATATTTGCGTAAAAGCATCATATATGCAGTGACATCGGCAATCATATATGCGTGACATCAACAATTTATGCAGTGACATCGGCAATCAGATATGCAGTGACATCAACTTTTTATGCAGTGACATCGGCAATTTATGCAGTGACATTGGCATTTTATGCAGTGACATCGCCAAATCATACACAAACCCACCATCAACGTATATCTTTGCTTTCTTTGTTTCAAGGTGATGCATGTTAAACTAATTGATCATTATTACATCATGATCAACGGTGTCGATACATGATATATCACTCGTTGTGTCACAACGGTTGTGTCCGGATCATTACTCAAAAAAAGAAAGGAAAAAATTAAACATCATCCAAAGCCTTTCATAATCATACCAAAGCATCAATGTCACAGAAAATTTAATAACAACAAAAGGTTGAATGCTTTGCTAATGTCACTTCATCAAATAATTAAGCTGAAATTGAACGAACAAAAATGTGAATTACAAATTTGCGTAAAAGCTACATTTACTAAGATGGAGATTATTCTTTCACGTCTCTATTTTTCGTGGTAGGTGTACCAAGGATCATCTTTGTTATGCTTATCCTCTTCACCATCTTGCAAGTGCTAAGCCGTTTAATCGCGAGTACAAAGCTATCCTTTAAAATGGCCCCGTATGTAGTTCTCATTCCGTAGTGTTAATCATATTTCTGTCTTGAAATTGTTGGTTGCTCTTAATAAATCAACTAATTTAATCTTAACTAGTGGCTTTTGGAAAATCATTACTTGAATAAGCTTATGAGCCCTCAAACCATCAACCCAACAATCAGAATCAGCCCTTCCAATTCCATAACCTTTCTTCCTCCTCCGAATCGATTTCGAAAAATACCACCACCAAGCTCCAAATCCCATATCCCAATAGTAAAGATGCAGAACAAAACAAAACATCTTTGAATAATTCCCTCGGCATATAGATTCATATCCCTCGACTCAAAGCCATTATTCCACCTGATGTTGTGGCCATGGCCATAAAAGTAACCCATTCTCCTCCGTATGACCTGATTTCAAATACTTTGCCATATTTGCTAATTGATTTCCTCTCGAATGGTAAATAAATTGGCTTCATCCATTCCTCCTTCGAGTAGTTGGAAGTAACGCCAAGAAATTTAGTCGCCTTCCCAATTTCATATGCTTCAACAATATCATGTTCATTCTTCTTTTTTTTCGTTGCAAAACGTCGCCGGAATGTCATATTCTTTCTCATTTTGTAGTCACTCATGGAACGGACGACAACACAAATATCACCGGTGGAACGAAACGATGAATTAGCCTTCGTAAGGGTAGAGCATCATCATCAATCTCAGAGTTTATATCTTCCGACGCCAACTACTCAATGATTCAGCCGTCGATGACTTGATTCATGGAACGACTACGGCACAAGCTTCAAAGTTATCTCGAGCATGATTCTGGATGTTTTCTTTTTACCTAGAAATAGCTATTCGAAGAATAGGATTATTATTGTCCAATGACTATTAATTTGTCCTTATAACTAATGGTATTTTTTGGGTGTCCTAAGTGCCTAATTAAGTCTCAAAACACATCCTTATAAACAAATAACACTATAATATATTACATTGCTATAGAGTGAACAGAATAAAACACAAAAAATGCAAATGATTACAATAATTATTCTTGATTATTTTGTGTCTCTAAAATATTCTCAACCCGTCCCAACAATCCTATGAGAATGGAATGAACATGGAGATTGGACTTGAGAATGGTGAAGCGAGGAATGCCAAGGGGTTTAGTAAGAAGATCCGCTAACTGGTCCTCTGAGGAGATGAAGGCGACGAGATAGTTTCTTGGAAGCAACGAACTCACGAACATGGTGAAAGTCTATCTCAATATGCTTGGTGCGTGCGTGGAAGATGGAACCGATATTATCACACCAAAGAACGGGAGGAGAAGGCGGTGAGATGTGCATTTCGCGCGAGGAGACTACAAATCCATTGAAGTTCGAATTTGCGGTGTTGGAGAGGGATTTATACTCAGCTTCGGTGCTGCTCTTAGAGACAGTGAGGTGTTGTTTGGCATGTCAACTAATAAGATTTTTGCCAAAGAATTTGTAATATGCACCAATAGTGCGGTGAGTGTCAGGATCAGCTGCCGGATCTGCATCAGTGTAGGCTTGCAAGGAGGTGTAGATGTGGCGGAGAGAAACAAACCGTCAGAGATAGTGTGTTTAAGATACTGAAGAATGCGTTTAATGGCAGCCCAATGAGCGTTAGTGGGGGAGTGCATGAACTTGCTGACTGATTGGACAACAAAGACAATATCTGGGCGAGTGAACTAGAGATACTGAAGACCACCAACAATAGTCCTGTATAGAGTGGGATCAGAAAATGAAGGAGAGCCCTCGCGCTGAAGGTGAGTGTTTGTCGCCATAGGAGTTTGGCAAGGTTTGGATTTATCCATGCTAGCTCGCTGAAGTAAATTTAGGATGTACTTGCGTTGAGTAAGATATAGACCATCATTGCCTCAATCCCGAGAAAGTAAGACAAAGGCCCAAGATCCTTGACAGGAACATGAGACGCTAGATGAGTAATAACCTGCTGAATAAGAGATGGAGACGTGCCAGTAATAATTACATCATCAACATAAATAAGTGAAAATCAATGCCTTCAGCTTAATGACATCCTTTAGCAACGAAGCAGGCTTTATAGCGTTCAATTTGCCCATCAGCATGCCATTTGATACAAAATACCCATTTATTTCCAATAACGTTCATGTGTTTAGTAGCAGGAATGAGATCCCATGTATCATTGTGAAGAAGAGCATGAAGTTCATCTCGCATTTCATCACGCCAAACGAGTGCTTAGAGGCTTCGGTGTAGGAGGAGGGTTCGTGGGTGTCAGAGGAAGCTAGGAGAAGGGAAGAGGGCAACGAATAAAGTCGGGAAATTGAGTAGGTTTGAGATTATTGGTTTTAGAGCGGGTGAGGAGGGGGAGGATATTCATGAGAGGTGGGAGTATACGATGGTGGAGAGGAGTTTTGTGGGGGAAGGGGGTGATAGGAGAGGAGGAGGAGCGGTGGTAATAGAGGAGTCAAAGGAGGATATAGTGGAAGAAGGAAGAGGGACGAGTATGTTGGAATGAGTAAGAGGAGTAGTGGGGCTTTGGTAGGGAAGACGGATTCATCAAACACTATATGATGAGAGATATAGATACGGCCCGAGGAAAGGTCAAGGCACTTGTAGCCATGATGGGAGGGGTGTAGCCTAAGAAGATGCAACTCCGAAGTCGGTTTGTGATTATTATAGGGACGGAGGTGAGGCCAGCAAGCACATCCGAAGACCCGAATGAATGAGTAGTCGGGGGGCAATGATAGACCATTTCATAGAGCGATTTGAAACCAGGAATTCGAGTAGGTAGACGATTGATAATGTAGGTAGAAGTGGTAAAGGCATCATCCCAATATTCAAGATGAAGATTTTACTGAGCAAGGAGGGAAAGGACCACTTCAACTATTTGACGATGGCGACGTTCTATGGCACCAACCTTTTCGTTGGTGTAGGGGCATGAGAGACGGTGTTGGATTCCAATGGTGGAGAAGAAGTGAGATAATCGGCGATATTCAACCCCCAGTCAGATTGGATTGGTTTAATTTTAGAATTAAACTGGCGTTCGACAAGGATCTGGAAGGTGGTAAAAACATGCTCTACATCAAATTTTGCGCGTAAAGGATAAAGCCATAAAAATTTAGTAAAATCATCAAGAAAAATAACATAGTATCGAGAACCATAAATTGAAGGTTAAGCACAGGACCCCCAAACATCAGTATAAATTAAAGACAAAGGTTCATGAGCAGTAAATTTAGAAACAGGTAAGAACTGACGATGGCAAGTTCCTTGTTGACAGGAGCGGCCCAGGAATGGGCAGATATGATAGAAAAAAACTAAGGTAAGATCACAGATGATGAGGTGGAAATCATCACGGTGGCCCAGCGGTGTATGTTTAGTGGATATCTGGCTATTTGTGGATGATTTAAACATTAGCTAGCCGGTGGCAAACGGCGGCGATAGGAGGAGGGTGAGAGAGATGTTGTTTTTACAGAGCTTGGGCCTGCTTTTGTATTAGAATGTCTCATTTTTTAGGTTACACAAGCTTTCCTTTTATAGGAGGAGGAGGCTTAGGAGCTATGTAAGGATAGGTGTTACATAATAGCTTAGTCATTAAGTTTACTTAACAGCTAAGCAAACTTTAAATATCTGAAATGCAAGTGGACAAGATATCGTGGCGGCAACCTCTTAGGACCGTAAAGCTCGCCAACTTTATCGTCCTGTCTTGCTCTGGCTCCCTGCTACCTCGTCAAGTTTTGTGCGGCTTCTTAAGGATCTTTTGTCCAATGTCGCAGTCCGGCCCCCTGGTCCAGTAGCGCTCGGGGCGGGGTTCGGTAGCAACGACCTCGACTTGGTTGGTTGGCCTCGCCGGTGCTGTGGTCGCGGGCCTTTATCTGGCTCGGTGGGTCAGATAGGCTATTTCCGGGACTCAAGGGTGGCGATTCCATTTGTACGTATCAATGGCCCCCTACTCCATGTCTTGGTCATTTTTCATGAAAATGTCGAGCGTGGAGTAAAAAGAGCTCGAGGATATATATCATGTATTTGCGACCTCGTCGTCTGATGTGACTTGTTCACTAAGGACCGTGCTTTTAAAGCAAGCGGCCTCGAATCAACACTAAGGACCGTGCTTTTAAAGCAAGCGGCCTCGAATCAACTTTGGGTCTATTTTGCGACCTCGTCGTCTGATGCGACTTGTTCACTAAGGACCGTGCTTTTATAGCAAGCGGCCTCGAAGCAACTTCGGGTATGTTTTGTGACCTCGTCGCCTGATGCGACTTCTTCACTAAGGACAGTGCTTTTAAAGCAAGCGGCCTCGAAGCAACTTCGTGTTTTTTTTGCGACCTCGTCGTCTGATGCGACTTGTTCACTAAGGACCATGCTTTTTAAGTAAGCGGCCTCGAAGCAACTTCGGGTATGTTTTACGACCTCGTCGTCTGATGCGACTTGTTCACTAAGGACCGTGCTTTTAAAGCAAGCGGCCTCGAAGCAACTTCAGGTCTATTTTGCGACTTGTTCACTAAGGACCGTGCTTTTAAAGCAACCGGCCTCGTAGCAACTTTGGGTCTGTTTTGCGACCTCGTCGTCTGATGTGACTTGTTCACTAAGGACCGTGCTTTTAAAGCAAGCGGCCTCGAAGCAACTTTGGGTCTGTTTTGGCGACCTTGTTCTAGGTGGGGTGATCCAATAGGTCGTGGGTGTTTGAGTAGTTGAACCGTCAGATCGTGGCTATCGTCAGCCCTCTCGGTAACCGCAATTACGTGGGCATTGGCGCCTCTGGTAACCGCCCAAGTAGGCACGTGGGCATTGATTGACCTCCATAATGATTATGGTTTTTGAATTTCAGAATCCGAATCGACTGCGCAATTCTCGACCGTTAGATGGATTAATTCCCGGCCGCACGATCCAAATTCTCGACCGTTTGAGGTCTGAAGGTTTGGGTGTGAAGGTTTGGGTGTGACTGAAGCAAATCCGAATTCTCGACCGTTTGAGGTCTGAATTCTCGACCCGCCCTTCAGACCGCAAATCTCTGGTGAAGGGCGGGTGAAGGTTTGGGTGTGACTGAAGCAAGTTTGCGGTTTTAGGTTAGGAGTTGGAGATTCCGGTCTTGAGTTTGAAGATTCCGGCGTGCTCTTGCGGCTGTCCGTTTTATCCTCTTCATAAAAACAGGTAAATCCTTTTCCCCTAACCTCTTTCTCTGTTTTCCTTCTTAAATTTCAATCTTTTTTAGTGAATTTGATCCACTGTGTGGCAATGTGCTCCGATTCAAGATGTTTTTAGGGTAAAAGTCTGGGTTTTTTGAGTTTTGTGTTTTCGTTTTGGGGTATGATTTTTCTGGGAAAAAGGGGAGAGAGATGGTTTGGCCCAGAAACCTTTACCTTTTCTTTGCTATGTTTTCATTCGTATCTGCTCCTCCCTGTCATTTGCAATTTGCTTTCCATTTCTCCTGTAAAAACGGAGGGGAAGGCGTCGAGATGGGTGCGATCACCTTCCTGGCTTAATTCCCATTATCCCAGGTCTGAAAGCTCCACCTTTTCCTCTTGTTTTTGCAGGATGTCCGATGGGGAATGTTCTTTAGGAGGCGACTCCGAGGGGGATCAGGAGGCCTATGACTATGCACAGGATGTAGAGGATGATGACCCCTCTAGCCCCGATGTGTCCGCCGGGGACGACCTGCTAGACGAGATAACCAGAGAGGGGACCGCTGCCCATGTAGGCGATGATCCCTTTAACTTAGACGTTATGTTCCCTGATCCAGAGCCGCGACGTAAAAAGGGTCGCAAAGAGATGGCCCGCCCACAAGAAACTAGTACTAGCGAGGCCGGAGATAGAAAGACGTCTGATGTTGAAGATCAGGCCGCCGGACCCAGCTCCAGTGGCGTCGCTGATCGTGACGAGGCATATATTGAGGACGCCGCTCTTCACGAGCTCATGGGATCGAGCGAGGATGAGAATGCGCCCTTACCTCGCAAGACTGTCTGGGAGCTCCCTAAGAAACCAAAAAGGAAAAGGGATCCCAAAACAATAACTGTTGGTGAAGCGGCGGCGAAAGCAAAAAACCCGAAACCCAATAATCCGGAGGCGTTAAGGGAGTTCACTCTTTTGACCGCATATGAGAAAGCTCTAGAGGAAGAGTGGGTGATGCTTCGCGACAGTGACGATCTTAACAAAATTCTTCGCCGCCGATATAAGATTGAAACAAGTGTGTATAGTTTTTCTTTGCTTGACTACTCGAAGGAGGAGGATAAATTTAAACCCGGAGATCGTGAGGATTATGTTTGTGCCCACCGTTCGGATGATATCCTGATCTTCCACTTTGATCATTTCTATGCAGGGCTTAGACCTCCCTTCGGTCCATTTTTTTGTCAAGATTTGTGAGCTGATGAGGGCTCTGCCTACTGATTTTGCCATTGGGGCCGTCATTCAGTTTATGGCCTTCATTGTCATGTGTCGGACAATGAAGATAGAGCCTACCCTTACTTTGCTGGGTCAATTTCACTTGTTCTGTGCAACGGGCCTTCCGGGGAAAATATCATTGAGGACCAAGACACCTCGCTTGCTCTTCTTGCTACCCAATAAAATCCATAGATGGAAAGAGCGGATTCTTAAGGTGGAGTCCAAGGTTGGCTGGCCGTTCCCCAAGGCCGCAAAGCGCAAAGGAAAATCCACCCTTTCGATGGCGAACCTCTAGTTCCTGAGCAGCGCTTCGTTAAATGGCTCATGTCGCTCATATAGTCTGACGGGGTTGAACCCTCTTTGAGAAACGTGGCCTGGGTCGATCTTCTCGATGTGGCTCTTCCCCTGGCGCACATGGCTGGTATCGCGGGTCCGGGTGGAGCGGAGCCGTTAGTTGCCGTGGCCCTAGAAGAAAGCGATCCTGAATAGATAGGAGATTGCCATTTGGGCAAGTGTTTTCCTCCGAGTGTCTCGTATGTGGGGGCGACCCAAGTAGAAGACCGCCTTGTAATTTTTCTTGTTTTTATCTCCACTTTGTAAGCTGTATTATTTTGCTCCTTCTTTGTACCTGTTTCTAACGAACTCCTTTGCAGGTATGGACGCTACCGAACACAGAGCTCAAAGGCAGAGGCTCGCTGATGAGCAGGCCAAAACCCGACAGGCGACCCTAAAACAGGTTCTGGGGAAGATACCCCCACTGTGGATGCCTCTATTGTTGATGAGACATATGACCCTACTCAGCCAGCGGCGGCGCCAATAGATGCGAGCTCAAGCAAGGCCGGTGGGGCCCAAAAAAGGTCGCAGGCTGATGAACCCGCAAAATAGCCTCAGGGCCAAAAGCGATCCAGAACCGAGAAGGCCAAGACCGTAGGCGGAGCTGGCAAAGGCTCTGATCGTTCGGACAAGTGATCTATGGAAAAAGGCTCTCAGCGGCCAGAGGTTATTGTGGAAGAGTCCTCTGGGGGGATGGGGACGCTGCCCCCAGGGACCTTGCCTCGAGGTTAGAAAGGAAAAGAGGCCGTGTGCTTGGATGCCAATTTTACCCAAGGCATTGACATGACTAAGGCGAGCCAGATTAGGGAGGCCATTGCTGATGTCATTCCTTTGGGCCGCCTCGCATGGGACTCGCCGCCCAGAGTTCAGATGGAGATCGGAAGGGGGATTACTGCTCGCGTCGTGGTTCAGGATGACGCCCCCGCCGGTGATGAAGTCGCCGAACTCGAAGATCTCTCGGGTCAATTTGGGATCGCTGCCTCGATGGTGAGTTTTTACTTGTATTTTTATTCTCTTTCAAACTTTAATTTTCTAGCGGGCTTATTTTTCTTCCCTTTTTCAGCTTGGAACTCGCATAAACAAGGCCATTGCGGCTGCTGAGAAACGCAGGGCTGAGCTTAAGAAAGTGACTGCGGCTCTTGGAGACTCGGATAAGGCCAAGGTCGCTTCTGAAAATAAGATCGTGGAGGCTTTGATCGAGGTAGAGTGGATGAAGAAAACCCTGCTTGAGAGCGCCAAACTGGATGTGGAGCTGAAGCAGAAGGTGTCGGTTTTGAAGGACGAAGCCCGTAAATCTGCTAAGGGGTTGTCAGCAGCGTAGGAGGAGATTGCGAGTTTAAAAGAGCAGCTCGATGTTGCAAATAAGGCCACTGAGGAGGCGGGCCCGGCAGCCGTTGATGCCTTTAAGTGTTCTGATGAGTTTATTGATTATCAGGAGGCGAGCTTCGACCAAGGGTTCAACCACCTCGGTCGCTGCCTTTGGACTTATCATGGCAGAGATAGCATTACCCTTGAGGAAATGCTCCTGTGGGTTAACATGTCCCAGCGAAGTCCCGACCTGCTGGCCCTTCACCCAGATATACCTTATGCCGCGGACCACATCGTCGCCATTCAAACTAATCAGATATAGCATGGCGAGCTAGTGTGGGATCCTCTTCCAGTTAATCCTGTCAATTTTGCTATTTTGAAGAATCCTCCTGCTGCTGTGGGCGATCAACCTGGCGACGAGTATATCGAAACTCCTCCCGGCTCACTTAAATGATTTTATGCTCGTTTCTAGACTTTTTATGCGATCTTGTAATAATTCAACTTTGCTTTTGTTTTTGAACTATTCCGATGCTTTCTTTTGATGATTGTAATAACCTTAGCTTTTACTTTCCGCACTGATCTTGTGGCCTCGTTTGGCTTACTAAACTTGATTTGTGGCCGTTTTTGGCCCCTTGATTTATGCATCGTATTTTTCTTTAGATTCCTCTCGTATCTTGGGGATCATGTATGTGTGCGGCCCCCTTTATTTTGGCGAGGTTTATTTAGCTCGCTGAAATAATAAACCGGAGAGAACCGATCGAAAAATCCTGTTGCGGCCCTCCTTATTTGGGACAAAAATCGGTGATCAAGCTTATACTTAATTGCGTTGCGTTGTTTAAAATTTTGGCCATCCCCACTTGTTTCGGGCGAGGCCTGAAGGGATTTGAGCGAAACAAGTGTCCGTTGCTACTTGTACCCTCCTTGGTCGCTGTGGACTTGTGGCAAATAATCTTGTGGTGACTGCTTTAAGAATTCCACCCTAGGCTCGCTGGAGCAAGGTTTTACAAGGATTTATGCGGCCCCGTAAGTTTAAGGCGGAGTAGAGGTTCGCCAGAAACTTGAAAGATGAATTGATTGGACTAGACTAACCTTTCTCGACTGTCGTGTTGCCGAGAATGAAAGGCTCTGAATTGATTTGACAGCTCACTGTCCATATCTTTGACCAGCAGTGCACGCGTGGTCAACATGGCCTAAAATCTCGCGCTAATAACTGTCGAGCATTAATATAGCCTGAAATCTCGCGCCCCTCGGATTTCAAATTTTTGGGTAAAACCGCGTGGGTGCTGGCCGTCCGATCTTGTCGATCGTGGCCGTTTATTTTGCTTTCTTCTGCTATAAAAGGAGGGAGCAAACCTAGGTCTATTTCATGCCTCTTTTGCATAAATCTTTGTTGTGAGAGCCATGTCTTTTCAATCTAGAGAGGGTAGCGCAGGCCGGGTGTTTAAATCCCGTCCCGTACGTGATGTTTCCCCTTTCTTTCTTACTGCCTCTCTTACTGCCAAAGATCATTTCTGGAGTTATTTTGATGTGGTTAAGCTTGTGAGGGAGAGGGGATTGAATGAAGGCAAGGTTGAAGGTGACGGTTCTTTGCTCCGGGTACGGTTTTCCGGATGGTTAGATTTTGTCTCGCCACCTTCGATACCCTCCAACCTTACGATTGTAAGGGAATTTTACTCAGTCCTATCGAAGGTTCCTTCTGTAGAAATTGTTAGCTGTGTTTCGGTCATTTTTACCCCGGAGGCTATCAATGAGGCTCTTCACATACCTGGTATCAATCCCTCTCGCTCACTATGAGGTTGCCCGGAACCTGGGGATGAGGCAAGTAGATAGGTTCGCCCTGCGTCGGGAGATCCACGAGCTCTTCCTGCATTCTCAACGGCCTCGTGTACTAGGATCCGCGTCGAATTGTCTCGCAGTAACCGTGAGTGGAAAAGGTTTATCAACTCACGTGCTCTCCCGTCCATGGATTTTGAGGTTGTTAGCGAGGCTGAAGCTTTCCTCTTGCATGCTATTTGCGACCCCCATGTTGACATTAATTTGAGGGTCCTGATTCACCGTGAGGCAGTTAATTTTGCGATCTCAATGAATCCCGACTGTCGCATCCCTTTTGCCTCGCTTATAGCTAGGCTGTGTAGTTTAGCTAGGGTGCCGACGCACTCGTTGGACCGTTGTGGGTTCGCCTGAATATAGTCGTATGTAGTTTTTTTTTTATGCCTCCACCCTGTGGCCCCCTTGTTTTTGGTTAAATCGAAGGGCGTTGTAGGCCGCGGGTTTGCTAGAAACAATTGTACCATTTTTCATTAATGAATCTTCTTTATTTTGATTTCATTCTTCGCATGCTCTGCTCGTACGTAGTAGATGGACAGCTTACATATAATACTTTTTCAAATTGTCTGCGTGCCAAGGCCGGTTGTATTCACGACCTTGATTATCACTTAACACATAAGTCCCTTTCTTGACTACTCGAGCGATCCTTACTGGGCCCTCCTAGCTTTCCGATAACTTTCCTTTCTTGGCCTCGTGGCCAATGGCATGTCTCTTTCGCAAAACATAATCTCCCACGGCGAAGTGATGATTGCGAATGTGTTTATCATGGTGACGTTTGGCAGCCTGTTTGCAATTGATCAAACGGCCATACGATTCGATTCGCCGCTCCTCTGCTAAATCAAGATCGAGCTTCCTAGTGAGCGGGTTGTCGGCCTCGCTGAATTGGGCGACCCTTAGACTTGGCAGGGCCATTTCCCGGGGCCATAGCTTCGATCCATAGGTCAAAGCAAAAGGAGTTTCCTCTCGTAGTTGTTTTTGCGACGTTCGAGCGCTCATAAGGCCGTGGGGAGGTGGTCTGGCCATTTACCCGCCTTTTCGCCCAAACTCTTTTTAAGCACGCTCAGTACCTGTTTGTTTGCATTCTCAGCCTGCCCAGTGCGTTGTGGATAGCATACTGACGATTGCCAATGTTTTACGTAATTTTCTCTGCAGAAAGTGTCGAACTCTTCCCTGAATTGCGGCCCGTGATCCGATACTATTACTCTGTGGACGCCGAATCTTGTCCATACTTTATCGAGTAGAAAATAGATTATGTCTCTGGTGTTGATCTTTACCAAGGCTTTGGCCTCGACCCATTTGGTGAAATAGTCAACGTCGACTACCACATATTCACACCCGGAGCAAACCCTTTTTAATGGTCCGACGAGGTCGATGGCCCACATGTCGAATGGCCAGGCGGCGATGACAATGCTTTGCTCGATTGATGGTAGCCTGGGAATATCCGCAAATTTCTGACATACGTCGCATGCCTTAGCGTATGCCTTGGCGTCATCTGCGAGCTTCGGCCAGTAGTACCCTGCCAATAAAACATTCTAAGCAAGAGTGCAGCTGGTTGGGTGGCCACCACACATCCCTTCATGTAGTTCTGCGAGGATTCCATCGACTTCTTCAGGTCGCACGCACTTTAGTAAAGGTTTAAAGAACGATCGCCGATACAAAATGTTGTCTAAAATTGTGTATCTGGCGGCTCTCCTGATCAGGGCCTTAGCTACCATCGGATCATTAGGGAGTTCACCAGAGTCAATATAGGCCCTCATGACGTCAACCCAACATGGGTTAGTGGGTCGGAAATCCATTACCTCAACCATGTCGATAGCTGGTCCTGACAAATGTTCTACCATGATTGTCGGATTGCTGATTTCAACGTCGCTAGTTAGTTTGGACAAGTAATCTGCTCTGTGATTGTCCTCTCATGGGATGTTGGTGAATTTGTAGTATTTGAAGTCGCTCTTGAGTTTTTTGACGAGATTAATATACTTTTGCAAGATTTCATAGTGGATGCCTGTTGGTCCCTTGAAAAGGCTTTGGTTAAGTTTAGAGAGAGGGGGGGTGAATAAACTTAACACTTAAAACTTTGGAGTTAACAAATTTCGCAACTTCGGTCGTACGCGATACTTCAGAGTCTATCGAGACTTCGTAGCTCCGTCGATAAACGATAGTCTGCGATAGTTGAGTTTCTTTGAATTTGTGCAGCGGAATTAAATCAAAATTAAGCCTTAATACTTGTTGTTAAATATGATACTAAGTATTAGATACTCAGTAGTGCAAGTGTGTGATTTCAGTTGCTAGATTCAGTAAGTTGATGAATGAAATAAACTAAGTGCAGAAAGTAAATGCTGAAAGTAAGTAGGCAGATTTTATAGTGGTTCCAGGTGGCGTAATCCTGTCAGTCCACTCTTCTCCTGTGATGTTGGAGGAAATTCACTAGAGATCTTTGATGTAGCTGTTACAAAGATTCCTAAGTTGTTTGTCCTTCACCAATAACTATGGCTTCACAACCGGCGGGAACGGGTAGGATTTCTTTGCTCCGAGTCTTCCTTTGGTCCTTCAAGGGTAGGATTGCCTCTTCACCAGCTCCACCACAAACAACAGTCTTTCACACCCAACAGATGCTTCACTGTCTTCAGCAGGTTCTTTATAAACTAAAAATTGAATCAAGTAAATGATTCAGTTGCAGCAACTTGATTAGGATGATATAATCAGCAGCTTGCAGTCTTCAAGTGTTTAATCTTAATGTAGCTTGAATACAGAATGCACTTGAAGAAATTTTCTAGATCAGCAGCTTTATGCTCAGTAAGTTCAGTAGTGTGTTTTTCAGCTCAGAATTATCTCTTAAAGTTTATCCAAAATTCATCATCATTTTCTGAGTTGAAAGTCCTCTATTTATAGGCAGGAATGCATGTGAATTCTATTTGAAATTCAAATGTGACCGTTCCTTGTTTTTGTCCCATCTGATTTGCATTCTGTCACTATTCATAGGACCGACATCGCATCGAAATTCCTTTTTGATGCGGTGCGATCCGTCCACCCTTTGACTTGTATCCAATGGATAAAAATATAAATCATCCCAACGTCTTTTTAATCTCGCCTTTGATTTCCTTGATAAGTCGAGGAGGTAGTTGGCTGTCCTTATCCATGTAATCTTCCAATAATCTTGAATTAATCGAGGTATTATATCGAGCGGGTTCATCATCTGTGAAGTACTATCGTCTGTCGAACATCATATTTCGTGTATAAAATATCTGCGCAATTTGATTTCTTTTATCTAACTTTTATTTGTGAAGTTAGATTACACCATTTTAATTATAACCAAGTTCCAAACATCAACCAACTTATGGAACTTAGACCTTCTACACAAGGTACATGTAATCAGTTTAGGTCATCACAGACTTGCCTAAATTCTGATTCTATATCCTTGACTTTAAATACTAAGTTTGATCCCTTAGCCTTCATTTACTGAGTTTGAACCCTCAGCCTTCAGTCTTCAGTCTTCAGCAGGTTCAAGACTAGTCTACTGACCTATCTACCCTGCGACTAGACCGGTCTGCGATATCAATCGGCGGCCCTTTACGATGCTTGTTTGATCAAACCTATTTATGAATCAAACTCTAATAAACCTATACATTTGATCTAGACATCTTTTTGCCTTTGCACTATAACAGCTAGTATGGCACTCATCATCAAAACATAGAAATAAGTCCAACAATTTCCCCCTTTTTGGTGATGATGCCACTACCCTCACCTAATCCGCAAAGCAAAAAGATTAAGACAAAAACAGAGCAAGTATTCATCTTTCATTAAAATCATTTGTTCAAAGCTATTACAAACTAGATACAACAAAGATAAAGTAATGAAAGTATGCTGATCTATTGTCTCTTTTCTCTTTCTTGTCTAGCCTTCTCGAACTTGCTCTTGATAGGCTCGATCGTTCTATCATATCCCTCATCCATTCATTTTCAATCGGTGTAAAATCAATGTTGGGATTAACTTGTTTCCACCGGTTCCAAGCTTCAGGCAGGATAAGGTTTATCTGATTCACTCTGAAACCAAACTTCATATACAGTTCTTTAAACTCTTCAAGTGAATCATTTGCTTTTGTGATAGGCAAGTTCCTATCACCTCTGCCACTTCTTCCACTTCTTCCACCTCTGTTGCTTGCCCTTAAGGCTTTAACCCTTGCTTCCCAAAATTTCAATCCCAAGAAAGAGTCCAGTCCTTCATGAAACCCTTTGTTTTGATAAGGTTTCCTCCTGTTGTAATACTCTTTCTTGTATTGTCTAAGAAGATCATCGTAAGTTGAACTCGCGGGTGCGGGTTGCCTAAAAGCATTAGTATCATCTTGCCATCTCTTCGTGCAAAAGTCTTGCAGCCTCCTTTGCTGCAGCTGATTGGCCCTCTTCCCCCTTAGTGACATCATCAACAAAACGGGATATGAGGCCATGAATACCCTCCTGTGAGATGACCACTCTATTCAATTGACCTTCTATAGCTCCAGTTCTTGTATCGAGTGAAGTAATCCTTGATTGCAAGGTCTCCTCCAGTCGGTTGATCCTTTCAGTAAGTTTGGGATAAGGCACAGCAGGTTGTTGTGCAGCAGCAGGCTCAGTAGGTTCAGGTGTTGCAGTAAGGTTGTCAAGTTTCTGATGGATAGAAATAAGTTGATCTTTCAGAAATTTATCTTTTGCAGTATTTCCAACCTTGATGCCCCTCACATCTAGTATCAGATCATTCACAGCATTTTGAGTAGATGTGAAGTTTGAAGCAACTGTGGCAGTTGATTGTCTGTTTTCATTTACCATCTTCATCAGTTCTTCAAATCTTTCTTCCTGTCTGTCCATTTGTGTCCTTAACTGTTGCATATCATGCCTTACAGTCCTTAACTCATTTAACACTTCAACTGGCACTTCACTGGTCATCCTTCCACCAGTGGCTTCATCAGCAGGCTCCTCCACATTGTACTGTGGCCTCTGATTGCTTATTACCATTGCCCAACTCCTATCCAGTCCAGCGGGGTTAGGTCCTTCATATTCCTCCGGGATAGGATTAATGGCGAGGTTCCTCAAAAACGGTACAAATGCCCGAGGGGGATTAACATCAATATCTTCTTCTTCGGGCATCCGAAATTCCTCATCACCGAAGTCAAAGTCCGGCGGTCGCTCATCCTCATTAACGGCGGTCTGGCGTCGACCATCTTTCCCTTCGGTGGTCTTGCCTCCGTAGGCTCCACTACGGCGCCTCATCAACAACAAGGGTTTCCTCCAAACCCAAATCGGGTTCCAACCTTTGTCCAGGAGTCTTTGTTTGAGACTCGCGACACTGTACCTCCTGTTCCAACCTTTGTCCAGGTACTGTTTGTAGCCCAACAACATGTACCTCCTCTTCAATTCTCTGTGGATTGAAAATAGCCTCATTGTCCACTTATCCTTCTGCATGACCAATCTTGTGCAGGATGATGGCAGATTTAGTAAGAATGCCCTCAAAGTCAAATCCATCTTGATACTCAATGGACTCCTCTGAACTGACACTAGGTTCATTGAAATCAGTAACCTTTTCTCCATCCAAATCCTCACTCTGTTCAGCTTCAGTTTGTGCAGTAGGCTCTATAACATGGAATGTAGAAGATTCATCAGCTAGCCTACCAACACTCAGATTGATTCCTTCATTGATCAATGCTTCCAGATCATCCATGGTGAGATCCTGTAGATCCTCATCCATCTCTCCAGTCTGCTGGCCCTCAGCAGACTTACCAGTCTCAGCAGCTTCTTGACCAGTGGCTTCAGTTGTTGTTTCTCTAGCCACTCCACTGGTCTCCCCAGGAAACATAGGGGTATCATCATCAGAATCTGATGAGTCACTATCTGGTGTGAACTTTGGATCTCTGAACATAATAGCCCCACTTTTCTTTCCTTCATTCAAAAGATCCATCAGCCTGGATTGCAACATGCTAGTGTCTATCAAATCCAACAGGTTGTCCACACCTAACTGCTCAAATGCCCATTGTTCAAATCCACTCATTGGATCAGCAGCTGGTTTCTGTCTCTTATAGAATCCAAACTTCCACTTAAAATAGTTTTGCACCTTTTTGAAGTTAGGATCTACTTTGTCCTTTCTGGATGCCTTCTCATATGGCATATATGGCTTCCTAATGGCAGGTTCAGCAGCTTGCTGACCTCTAAAAGCTTCAACAAGTAAGCTCATGGTTTCTTCAACAGACGTTCTAAAGTCAGTAGGTTGCCGAGATTATACATTTGTACCTACTACTTCCATCTGTACCACACTTGGTTCCTCCTGACTTACATGCTCATCAACAGGTCGCGCAGCGGATCGCTCTTCCCCCTGAGTTCTTGCCACACTTGCAGGGTCTTCAACCAAGTCTTCAATTACCTTTTCAACTGCCACAGCAGGTTCAGATTCAGTGGTTTGCTGTGGTTCCTCGGCGAGATACTACGGCGAGGCTCGGGGTCGGTAGGCGCTCGTATATCTTCAACGATTGCTCAACAACAACTTTGTCCGTCCATCGATCGTAGACTTGACACCCTCTTCGGGTGAGGAGTCGGTAATCTCCACAGCTCGATTATAGTCAAGGGCTCACCTCCACGACCTCTTCTTCTGCTTCTACTGGTGCTTCCTCTTGGATTCTTTGAGCTTCCAAGTTTCTTAATTCTTTTCCCTTTCCATGTTTCTTCTTTTTGGCAATCTCCTTCATTCTTTTGGAGAGGGATTCATCATCATCTTTTCCAGTCGATTTTCTCTTTCTACTAGCTTCCTTCTGTTGTTCCCTCAAAATTTCAACAACAGTTTTTCTTGCAGCTACAGCAGGGTCAGTAACCTCCACTTGACCCTCGGCGGACTCGGCGATCTGTCTTTGTTTCCTTTCTTGTTTTCTTTGAAGGCTTTGAACCTTCGATTATTTTCTTTGTATCTCCACCCTTTCTTTTCTCGGCCAGCTTTCTTTGGTGCGGCGGGTTTGATGATTTCTTTTTAGATTGCTTGACCTCGCTCACCACCAAGCATCACCATCATTATCATCATTATCATCATCGGCAGACCTCTCCAAACAACCTCTTCATCATCATCTAGATCGGGATAGCATCATCAATTTCCTTCTTGTATCTAGGCGATTGATCTTTTCGGATGCTACATCGGGGATTCCAAGATGATTCGGCGGGGTCCGAACCATCAATCCTAAGGCGGGGCCTTGGACTTCCTCTTTCCCTCTTTGTCTTCCTTGCGAGACCTTCTTCATATAATGGATGAAGTATCTAGCCCAATCGAACTTCATGCTCCCGAGATGATAATCATCAACTCTATCTTGGGCCCTGATAGAGTATCCATACTTCCAACTAGTCCCAGTATATTTTTAGCAATCAGTTTGCTCAGCAGACTGTATTCACTTCCAATATGTTTGCAGTTGATGCCTGGAACGGATTTGATGGCTGCATTTGTTTTAATCTGATCAACAAACGCCATTTTGTCCAATCCCATTGCTTCAGGATTGACTGAGCCATCCACCACTTCAACAAATCCAAAAACTTCCCTCAGCAGACTGGGGGAAACTTCAATTTCTTGCCCATTTACAGCAGTTTTAAATGCTTCAGTTCCTTCCTTTATCTGAATATTTCTCCAGAAACTGACAACATTTGTATAAGAAATTGTCTCCAGTCTTATATTCAACACATTCTCCAGACCGGCATACCTCCTTATTCTTCGACCAATGTTAATGGCTAGTTCAGTTCTGTTTGCATCTTCAACAAAACCTCTAACACTTTGGCTTGATTCAATTTGTACATCAACTTTTTCCGCCATTTTAATGAGAAGAATGAGATGAAGAAGATTGAATCTCAAATCTGTGTTCACACAATGTAAAAGATCGCAGTGATAAAGCAGATTTGCAAGTGATGATTCTGCTGTGTGATAGCCTGAATATATAGACAGTGGGTGGTTGAGACTGTCAGTGCACGTACATCCATGTCAACCATGATTAATCTGAATAAATGATGGCTTGACACGTGTTCCATAACGTATGATAACCGTTAGATCATGTTAACTGCAGTTATAAAGATAAAATAAATATCCCGCCAATATGCTTTTTGACTTTAATACCTTTGACTGAATAACGTTCCATCCAGCAGGGTGATCCTCAGCAGGGTAGGCTCAGCAGTCTGCTGATAAATAGGCTTCAGCAGCCTGCTGACATAAGTACTCTGCTGATCCTTGTTTTCTTCTTGTTTTGTTCAATTGATAATACAAGATGAAGTTTAATACCAATGAGCGATCCGTCAAGTGAGCTCACCCAAAATGACAAAGACCAATCCCCTTGGCAACCTCATTTGCTCAATTGTCCAAACATAAGTACATGGAATTGTTGAAACCAATGACTAATCTGCTAAGTGAGCTCACCCAACATAGCAAAGACTAATCCCCTTGGTGAATTCCAAGTACATTCGAGTGTCGGTCAACTTTTATAATTCCAAGTTCGATCCTTAATTTGGCAAATCTTTCTCGTCAAGTGGTTTAGTGAAAATATCGGCAAGTTGATCTTCAAGTAGGGATGTATAGAACCACCACATCTTTCTTTTCAACATGATCTCTTATAAAATGATGTCTCACATCAATGTGCTTGGTTCTTGAGTGCAAAACATGATTTTTCGTGATTGCAATTGCACTTGTGTTATCACACATAATTGGAATTTCCTTTTCTTCAATTCCATAATCCCTTAATTGTTGTCTTAGCCATAGTACTTGTGCACAGCAACTTCCAGCAGCAATGTATTCAGCTTCAGCAGTGGAAGTTGATATAGAATTATGTTTCTTGCTAAACCAGGAAACCAGTCTATTTCCCATCAACTGACATGTTCCTGAGGTGCTTTTTCTGTCAATCTTGCATCCAGCATAATCAGAATCTGAGTAGGATATAACTTTGAAACTTCCTTCCTTGGAATACCATATCCCTACTCCCAAAGTTTCTTTTAGATACTTGAGAACTCTCTTGACTGCACCTAAATGACTTTCTTTAGGTTTAGATTGAAATCTTGCACAAACACCTACAGCAAAGGATATATCAGGTCTGCTGGAAGTTAGGTACAGCAGACTGCCTATCATCCTTCTGTATAAGGTCTGGTCAACATCTTTGCCTTCTTTATCTTCATCCAATCTGATGTTTGTACTCATAGGAGTTGAATTCTTAGTGCTGTTTTCCATACCAAACTTTTTCAGCAACTCCTTGGTGTACTTGGTTTGATGAATGAAGATTCCATCTTTCATCTGTTTAACTTGCAATCCCAAAAAGTAGTTCATTTCTCCCATCATACTCATTTGGAATTTACTCTTCATTAGATTTGCAAACTTTTAACAAAGTAAATCATTTTCAGAGCCAAATATTATGTCATCCACATAAATATGTACCAGCAGGGTGCTGTCCCCTTCACTGATTCTGAAAAGTGTCTTGTCAATGGTGCCTTTTGTAAAACCATTGTCCACCAAGAATTGAGATAGAGTCTCATACCATGCTCTTGGTGCTTGTTTCAATCTATAGAGTGCTTTGTTGAGTCTATACACTTTATCTTCTTGATCTTTAACTTCAAATCCATGAGGTTGCTGAACATACACTTCCTCCTCTAGAATGCCATTCAAAAATGCACTCTTGACATCCATTTGATATACTTTGAAGTTCTTATATGCAGCATGTGCCAAGAATAATGCGATAGCTTCCAATCTTGCAACGGGTGCATAAGTTTCATCAAAATCTATTCCTTGACTTGAGAATAGCCTTTTGCGACTAGTCTGGCCTTGTTCCTTACAATGGTACCAGATTCATCAAGTTTATTTCTGTATACCCACTTAGTACCAATGATATTTGCATGACTTGGCCTTTCAACTAGTGTCCAAACTTGATTTCTTTCAAATTCATTCAATTCCTCTTGTATAGCAATTATCCAGTCTGGATCTGAAATTGCTTCTTCAACAACTTTAGGTTCCATTTGAGATAGAAAGCAAGTAAACATAGCTTCCAGTTGTCTTCTAGTCCTCACACCTTGCTTGTACATTGCCAATAACTTGTTCAAACGGGGTGATTCCTTAACCATTGTGGATTTTGGTTATTTTGATTTTCGGGAACATCATCTTCGTAGGGTCCGCCGTAGCTTCTTCTACGGGGGTTCGCGGATCCTTGAACCGCTTCGAGTTGTTGCATCGGTAACATTATCGGCGGGGTGTTCAAGCAGGGCGTATCGAAACTTTCAAGTCATTGAATCTTTCCAAGACTTCAACACAACTGGATCGGTGACTTGTTGATTCTCGCGAGTCCACAATCTTCATCTTCCATACGGTAAACTTAGGTTCATCAAACACAACATGGATCGTTTCTTCATGTTTCAGTGACCTCTTGTTCAGTACCCTGAAAGCTCTGCTGACTGAAGAATATCCCAAGAATATGCCTTCATCTGATTTTGGTTGGAATGTTTTCAAATGAACTTTATGATTTAGAATAAAACATTTGCTTCCAAATGGATGGAAGTAAGATATGTTAGGTTTCCTTCCATTCCAAACCTCATAAGGTGTCTTCAGCAGCTTCTTGTTTACTGATGTTCTGTTTTGTGTATAGCATGTTGTATTTACTGCTTCAGCCCAATATCTTTCAGGTAGGAATGCTTCACAAATCATTGTTCTTCCTGCTTCCTTTAAAGTTCTGTTTCTTCTTTCAGCAACCCCATTTTGTTGAGGTGTACCAGAAGCAGCAAGTTGATGTAGTACACCATTATGTTCACAATATTCTCTTATAACTTTGATGAGAAATTCAGTACCCTGATCTGATCTTATCTTTATTACTGTTAAACTTTTCTCATTTTGTAATCTTTTCAAAAGATTTGGCATGCTTTGAAGTGTTTCACTTTTCTTGTTCATAAATATCACCCAAGTGTACCTAGAGTAATCATCCACAACCACTAAGGTGTACTTCTTTCCTGTTACACTTGTTGGAGTTATTGGTCCAAAAAGATCCATATGCATCAGCTCTAACACTCTATTAGTTGATTGTTTGGTCTTTGATTTGAAACTTGACTTTATCTGTTTACCCAGCTGACAAGCATCACATATAGCATCCTTCTTGAATGTGATCTCGGGTAAACCAATCACCGACTTCTTCTTCACCAACCGATTGATGTCATCAAAGTTTAAGTGATTTAACTTCTTGTGCCATAACCAATTGAGTTCTGATTTGGTATGCACAATCAGGCAGGTTTCTGGAACTGCAGTAGACCAATCCACAACATACATGTTTTGTTGTCTTCTACCAGCAAGTACAACTTGATCACCTCTTTCAATAATGACAATACAGTTGTCCTTGTCAAACGTGACCTTGTATCCCATGTCACAGAATTGTCCAGTGCTCAGCAAGTTGTAGTCCAGTCCTTCCACATATGCAACATTCTTGATTGTGAGTCCATTTCTGATAAGTGTGCCATATCCTGTTGTATATCCAGGTGTATTCTTGTTGCCAAAATTCACCCTTGGACCATCTTTTTCCACAAAGTTTGACAGACAATGCTTATTCTTTGTCATGTGTCTGGAACATCCACTGTCAAAGTACCAGACACCCTACAAAACAAAGTTAATGCATTTTAGGTACCCAAACCTGTTTGGGTCCATAATGGTCAGTGGTAAGCATGACCCTTGGCATGTCTCCATAAGGTCTTCTCCTGAATGTGTCATACTTTGGTTCATACTTTGGTTCATACATGTATTCCACACATCCATAAGTTCTAACGATAGGTTGTGTAGGAATCACATATGTTTTACGGCCTTTTGGTTTATAATCTTTGTTTGAAGTGATTCTTGGTGTTAGAAGCATTTGCATAACCATCGGTTCTTTGTACGTTAGGAACAGCCCTGTAATATGGAGTCTGCTGGGTCTTGTGTAAGTCCTCCGCCGATCCCATTGCCTAGGTTTTACCCTAGTAGCATGGTTATACTTACTGTTTCTAGCATTAGATGCAGGAATATTCCAATCATCATCAGTGGGAAACAATCTACCTTTCCCCCTGAGATAAGTATCCCTTGAATGATTAACATTTTTGGGTTTAGGATTCTTATCCTTGGAATATTTCTGTCTCTTACCCTTCTGTGGTCCAGCAGACTTGGTAGCAGGTCTGCTATCAGCAGGCTTGGAAGGCACATCAGTCCTATTTTTAGATTTATTCTTTTTATTAGGAGCTGTTGACTTCTTAGACTTCTGATTTTGCTTCCTTGAAGCATTCTCATTGGGTTTTACCGCCTCGGCAACCTTCGGGAGTTGGATCTAGTGCGGTACAAACTTAGGACCAATTTCGGTGCTTGGTTCAGTGACCTTACTGGATCCACTCTTGTTAGATTGTTGAGTTCCAAATCCAAGCCCAGTTCTATCTCCACAAGGCTTTCCTGATTTGTATGCAGTAGTGGAACAAGATGGTTCAAATAGATTCGAGGTCGCTGGATGTTCAGCAGACTTATGCTGATTCTGTCCAACATCTTTTTCCTTACCTTTGAGAACCCTTAATTCATCTTTCAATCTTCCAACTTCCAATTCAAGAGCTTCTTTTTCAGCCTTCACAATCTCATAACCAGATTGTATTATCCTCAGTTGATTAAGGATGGCATCCAAAGTCTCATTGTTGTCAGAATTTCTAGGATTTGAACCACAAGTTGATTCACAATCACTTCCAGCAGGAGTGTTGATAGATACAATGTTGTATACCTCCTCAGTTTCATCCATATTGGCCATCAAAGCATAATCCTCCATATCAGCAACCAGTGCAGTGTCATCTGGATTCATTTCCCTTTTCGATTCCACTTCATACCCTGATTCATCTTCAGCAACCATAGCCTTCTTGCCATGTCTTCTTTGTTGACTCTTGGTCTTCAGTAAGTCCGGACAATCAGGGTCTAAAATGTCCGGGCTTCTTGCAGTTGAAGCAAAGATAATCAGGTTCCTTGCCTTGTTTTAACTCAGGACAGTCAGGTTTGAAGTGTCCTGGTTTCTTGCAATGAAAGTACAGATAGTCATTATCTTTCTTTGGTTCTTCTTTCCTTCTTTCAGTAGGCCTCTTTGTAAAATTTCTTGCAGTGGCCTTTCCAGTCTTCATCATCCTGATTTTCTTGCTCAGTAGGGCAATCTGTTCTTGCATCTCATCCAGCATATCATCCTGTCCTCCTGATGTTTCTTCATGATGTGAAGCAGCCAATGCAGTGGTCTTTGGCTCTTCCTTTTCAGTCTCAGGTACAAGCTTTTTTCTAAATTCATAAGCCTTGAGATCTGAAAACAACTTGAAGGTGTCTTCTTCATGCAACTTTATCATTTCTTCAATTGCAGTCACCTTCATTTTACAAACATCTTTTGCAGGTAGAGCTTCCAAGATTTTGGTGTTTATTTCCTCTTTTGAATAACTTACACTCAGCAGGGTAAGTTCATCCAAGATTGCATTGAATATTGACTCCATTTGCTCAATGGTTTCATTTGGCAGCATCTTGAACTTTTGAAACCTCTTTCTGGCCACACTGATTTTGTTCTTCGTTATTGCATCAGTGCCTTCACAGATCAAGTGAATCTTGTCCCAAAGTTCCTTTGCAGTCTTGCAATCTTTAACCTTCATGTACATATTTCTATCCAAGGTTCTGTAAATGATATCAATAGCAATGTTGTTGAGGTTTGCTCTTTTTCTGTCTTCTGCATTCCATTCTCTTTTTGGTTTAGGAATGTACTCAGTTGTGTCACCTACTGTTACTGCCTTTGTAATCTCTAGTGGTCCATCAGTTAGTACATCCATCATCTCATCATGAGTAGCAGCAAGGTATGCCTGCATTCGACGTTTATACTCATCAAATCTATCAAAAGAACACATCAACATAGTTCTAGCATACCGTGTGTTCTCCATGATGCAAGTCTTAGAAAATCTGTAAATTGAAAGAAAGTTTTAAAGAATTATCACAAGCACAACAAGTAGGATTACTTCAGAACAGAAGCACTGCTCCGATACCAATTGTTGGTCCCTTGAAAAGGCTTTGGTTAAGTTTAGAGGGGGTGAATAAACTTAACACTTAAAACTTTGGAGTTAACAAATTCGCAACTTCGGCGGTCGCGATACTTCGAGTACGCGAGACTTCGTAGCTGTCGATAAACGGTAGTCTGCGATAGTTGAGTTTGCTGAATTTGTGCAAAGCGGAATTAAATCAAAATTAAGCCTTAATACTTGTTCTTAAATATGATACTAAGTATTAGATACTCAGTAGTGCAAGTGTGTGATTTCAGTTGCTAGATTCAGTAAGTTGATGAATGAAATAAACTAAGTGCAGAAAGTAAATGCCGAAAGTAAGTAGGCATATTTTATAGTGGTTCCAGGTGGCGTAATCCTGTCAGTCCACTCTTCTCCTGTGATGTTGGAGGAAATTCACTAGAGATCTTTGATGTAGCTGTTACAAAGATTCCTAAGTTGTTTGTCCTTCACCAATAACTATGGCTTCACAACCGAAAAGCGGGAACAGGTAGGATTGTCGCTCCCGAGTCTTCCACTGGTCCTTGAAGGGTAGGATTGCCTCTTCACCGGCTCCACCACAAACAACGATCTTTCACACCCAACAGATGCTTCACTGTCTTCAGCAGGTTCGTTATAAAATAAAAATTGAATCAAGTAAATGATTCAGTTGCAGCAGCTTGATTAGGATGATATAATCAGCAGCTTGCAGTCTTCAAGTGTTTAATCTTAATGTAGCTTGAATACAGAATGCACTTGAAGAAATTTTCTAGATCAGCAGCTTTATGCTCAGTAAGTTCAGGAGTGTGTTTTTCAGCTCAGAATTATCTCTTAAAGTTTATCCAAAATTCATCATCATTTTCTGAGTTGAAAGTCCTCTATTTATAGGCAGGAATGCATGTGACTTCTATTTGAAATTCAAATGTGACCGTTCCTTGTTTTTGTCCCATCGATTTGCATTCTCGTCACTATTCATTCAGGATCGACACCGTCGAATTCCTTTTGACGGTGCGGTCGTCCACCCCTTTGACTTGTATCCAATGGATAAAAATATAAATCATCCCAACGTCTTTTTAATCTCGGCCTTTGATTTCCTTGATAAGTCGAGGTAGTTGGCTGTCCTTATCCATGTAATCTTCCAATAATCTTGAATTAATCGAGGTATTATATCGGCGGGTTCATCATCTGTGAAGTACCTATCATCCGTCGAACATCATATTTTTGTGTATATAATATATCTTATTGGTGATTTCTTTTATCTAACTTTTATTTGTGAAGTTAGATTACACCATTTTAATTATAACCAAGTTCCAAACATCAACCAACTTATGGAACTTAGACCTTCTACACAAGGTACATGTAATCAGTTTAGGTCATCACAGACTTCCCTAAATTCTGATTCCATATCCTTGACTTTAAATACTAAGTTTGATCCCTTAGCCTTCATTTACTGAGTTTGAACCCTCAGCCTTCAGTCTTCGGTCTTCGGCGGGTTCAAGACTAGTCTACCGACCTATCTACCCCTACCGACCTAGACCGGTCTGGTCGATATCAATCGGCGAGTCCTTTACGGATGCTTGTTTGATCAAACCTATTTATGAATCAAACTCTAATAAACCTATACATTTGATCTAGACATCTTTTTGCCTTTGCACTATAACAGCTAGTATGGCACTCATCATCAAAACATAGAAATAAGTCCAACAATGCCGAACGACCCGGTCACTTGATTGACCACCAGCTGTGAATCGCAAAAAACCTGCACATTTTCGACTTTCATGGCCCTTGCGAGCTCAAGTCCTGCGATGACTGCCTCATATTCTGCTTGGTTGTTTGACGCAGTGGAATCAAATCTAGGGCCTTCTCAATTTCTTTCGAGGTGCATGGCTCTAGTAGGATAATCCCTGCACCGCAACCTTTAAGGCTAGCAGCGCCATCGACATAGAGTTGCCAGCAATGACTTGGCTGCTGAGGCTCGTCCGATATGGTTGTCATTTTATCGTGGACATGTTTTGCGTTGGCCTGTTCCTAGATTTCTTCGTTGAAGCTTGTTTCTGCGATAAAGTCGGGAAATGCCTGAGCTTTGATAGCTTTTCGAGGCTCGTATCGGATGTCGAATTCAGTGAGCTTGATGGCCCACTGCAGCAGGCGACCTGAGAAGTCTGGCTTGTGGAGGACTTGGCGCAGTGGTGCGTCCGATAGTACTATAATAGTGTGCGATGAAAAGTAAGCCCTTAATTTTCGGGCTGCTATGACAACGCAGTAAGCTAATTTTTCAATATTTAAATAGCGACTCTCTACTGGGCTTAGATCCTTATAAACATAATAAACAGGTTTTTGCGAGGTGCCATCTTCCTTGATAAGTGCTGCGGCGACAGCCCGATCCGAGGCAGCTAAATAAAATAGCAAAACATCTCCGACCACTGGACTAGTTAGCAATGGCGGGCGTGAGAGGTAGGCCTTGAGCTCTTTGAAAGCCTGCAAGCATTCCCCTGTCCATGAGAAGGTTTTATTTCCCCTCAGGATTTTGAAGAAGGGTAGGCTTTTTTCGGCAGATTTTGAGATAAACCTTCCCAGGGCTATTATTCTTCCATTGAGCCTTTGTACCTCCTTGACGCTTGTTAGCTCGCTCATGTTTATCAGAGCTTCAATTTTATCGGGGTTTGCTTCGATCCCTCTCTGACTTACCATGAAGCCCAAAAAATTTCTTGCATGGACCCCAAAAGTGCATTTTGCTGGGTTTAGCTTCATCGAGTACTCTCTTACATTTGAGAAGGTTTCACGAAGGTCCACCAGGTGATCCTGGCGACTTAATTTCATGACCATATCATCAATATAGGCCTCCATGTTCTTGCCTATTTGCATTTTGAAAACTCTGTTCACCATCCTTTGATACGTTGAACCCGCGTTTTTTAAACCGAATGGCATCATCTCATAGTAATAGAGTCCGCCGGCGGCCCTGAAGGCCGTCAGCTCTTTGTCCTCATCTGCCATCTTGACTGGTGATAGCCTGAATAGACGTCCAGAAAAATCAGCGTTTCAAAACCTGCGATCCCATCTACCATTTTATCGATTCGAGGCAGCACATAAGGATCTTTGGGGCAAGCCTTGTTTAAATTAATGAAGTCGACGCACATCCGCCACTTGCCGTTATGTATTTTCACCATTACCACGTTTGCTTACCAAGTGGGATTTTGAAGCTCCTTGATTATGCTTGCTGCTAAGAGTTTTTCGACTTCACTTTTTATCGCGAATTCCTTTTCTGTGGAGAATTGGCGCGCTCTTTGTTGGATCGGCTTGAAGTGGGGGTCAACGCTTAGATAGTGTAGTGCGACCTCCGACTCCAAACCTCTCATATCGGTTACCTCCTAGGCGAAGGCATCCAGGTTTTCTTTTAGAAGCTCGATCAGTCCTTCCCTTTCTTTCTCAGTTGTTTGTGACCATATCTTTATTTTTTGATCGGGGTATCTGCTATTTATGATGACCTCGACCAGTTCGTCATCGGCAGTGAAGTCGGTCTCATCTCGGACTTGCAGAGTTTCAACCTCTACGGTCCCCTCGGGGACTTCTTTTATCGTGGCGATCTGATCCGCAGCCATGTTAAACCCCGCCACTCTGGGTCGTTTGGAGTCGGCCCTATTCTTGGTCATATATTCAAGAAAAAATCCGGGTCGACTAATGGCGACCCCAATCTCATCTCCTACATGGAACTTGACCCGCTGGTGTGGAACAGATGCCACCATTTGAAACTTTCGATGACTAAAAATGTGACTACCTCCGTTCGGCAGGGCTCGTAGTTGCATAAAGTGATGTTGAGGTCGATTGTGCCTTTGACCCGTACTGTATCTTTGGTAAAGCCTTCGAGCACCCCGAGGTAGGGTTTTAATTTGGCCTCTCCGAATCCGATATGTTTTAAACTGTCGAAATAAATGACGTCGCGACCAGCACCGGTGTCGACCATCACTCTGTTGACCCCATGTTTGTCGTTTACCCCGACTTTTAGAATGAGGGGTATCTCCATAGGTCCGTCGAATGTAGTCAGCTCGCTTTTGGTAAACATGATTCATTTCTCCTTTTCCCTCAATACTATCTGCTTTTCAAAGCCGCGTGTGTTGATCTGATGTATCCGGGATTTCACGGGTCGTTCCGGGAATATTCCCGTGGATAACTTGAACCTCTTTCGATAGACGCGGGGTTGGCGCCCCTAGTTTGGACCGGCGTTTCCCTCGCGCTTATACTTGGTCGCTGGTCCTTCACGGATCAACCTCTCTATTTCCATCCTTAGGGTGAAGCATTCATCTGTAATGTGACCGTGGTCCTTATGATAGTCACAGTATTTTGACGTATCACGACTGTCGGGATCGCCCTTTATGGGTTTGGGTTTATCGAAATGCTCACGGATCTCGAACAGTATCTGGGATGCTTTCGTGTTGAGCAGGGTGAAGTTATCCTCGCTGAATTTATACGGTTTATGGACCTCGCGATCGTTGTTCGCGTCCCGGCCTTTTTCTTTCTTGCGATCGTCCACGCGATCCTCTTTCTGAGAATGCGGCTCCGTTTTGGGTTTTGCTCTTCCAGAGGACGGTTCTTCGCTAACTCCCATCATTCTGGACCTTTCTACCATTTCCCTAAGGCCCGCTTTTGGGGGTTGTAGGTTAAATTCTGTCTTCATTGGACCTTTAGCGATCCCGGTGAGAAAACATGTTATGACCGCATCGTCTGGGATGTTTCTAGTCTGATCATATACTCTGATGAACTGCTCATAATATTCCTTTCCGGACTCATGTCCCCCCATGCGAACCTCGTATAGATCCTCGATGGTTTTCTTTGGCCTGCTCGCCGATTCGAATTCCTTGACGAATTTTTTTGATAGATCTTCCCAGCTTTCAACTGAGCCGCGAGGAAACCCGCAAACCCAGGAGGCAGCCCTGTCCTGCATGCTACCGACTAAGGCGATACACCAGGCGGACTTATTTTGAGTTGCTAAGGTAATGCGGCCTTGGAAGGCGGTGAGCCAATCGTTTGGACAAGTGTTCCCATTATAATAGTTATAACTGGGGTAGCTAACCTTTTCCTTGCTAGTGGGCAATGTTTCAGTGATTCTCTTGGCGAGCACATCGTTCCCTGAGATTGGGGCGACTTTCTCGGCGGGCCTCAACTTTTTGAGTTCTGCGAGCTCTTTTTTCAATATTTCCATATGTTCTGCAAAGAAAGGGTTGAACATGGGTCGTGACAATGTTTGCGTATCGGCTCGGTCCAACCTGCGCTCTGATTCCTCATGGTCATGGGATCCCTCTTGACGGGCTCTTTTTTCCCGTATAATCACGCGAACGTCCTGCGCGTTTCTTTCTTGTCGGGGGGGAGGGGATTTCTCCCCCCGGAAGGCTGAGATGACTTAGGGCCGGGGCCTTGTCCTTCTCACCTAACCTCTTAAAAGCTGATCCTTTCTCGACCGTCTTTCCTTTCTGATGATCACGATCAGGGAGGACCGAGGCTTTTGCGGTTTCATTCCTCCGTCCCTTGCGACCCGATGACTGTACACTTTCTTCAACCTCAACCCCTTGGATCTGACTTTGGCGGCCCTTGTCTAGGGCCGTAGGGGCGATTTCATTTCTGGGAGGATTTAGGGGTTGGATCAACATTGGGGCTTGACCCTTTGCCACCAGGCGAGAGTTAGTCGGGTACATGGTTTCAAAGATACCTCGCGTACTCCCTCATTTTCGCGACCTCGGGGTCTTCCCGGAAACCCGGTCTTGTTTCGGGGGTCGACCTGCGGCTTTACTGCGACCTGGCCGGTTCTTTGTGAGCCCCATCCAAAGCAGTGACAACCTCCTTTGATTTAGTTTTTTGATTGATGATATTCCGGGCATCGCCAGGGGGTAAGGCCCCTCTCTGCGACCCTTCGCCCTCAATGGGAAAGTTGTCGAGTGTCTCTCCTACAACCTTTTCGCGAGCCTGATGCTGTGTGCTCTCTTTTGCAGGGGTTTGGGGCGTCAGCTGTCCCTTGCTTCCTGCCATTATCGAGGTGGCGAACTAGTTTAGCTGGGAGATGAGATTTGCTCATGATTTAAATCAGAGATCTTTTTGATAGCGACAGATCGGATGACGTGGCGTCTAGAAATATGGTTCTTCTAGGGAAAAGTAGTGATGATTTGCACGCAATAATCCTAGCAACGTGTATTGCCCTTTTTCAGTGGCGCTTTTTTATATGGGTGAGCGTTTTTCTGGTATATGCTTTTGAGGTAGAAAAGGTCACATTTTGCCAGCTCTCTTCACTATGGGAAGAAAACAAAGGCGGTTTGGGGGTTTTTTTGGGTAAGATTACCTTTAGACCGAAGGATGTGATATTCCTTCGATCTGCTGCACGCTAGCACCCTTGGATGACTTCTACGCCTGGGATTGAGAGCGTGTTGCTGCGTCAGTTCCCGGTAACGGAGCCAACTGATGAGGTGGAAATCATCACGGTGGCTCAGCGGTGTATGTTTAGTGGATATCTGGCTATTTGTGGATGATTTAAACGTTAGCTAGCCGGTGGCGAACAGCGGCGATATGATGAGGGTGAGAGAGATGGTGTTTTTACAGAGCTTGGGCCTGCTTTTGTATTAGAATGTCTCATTTTTTATGTTACACAAGCCTTCTTTTTATAGGAGGAGGGGCTTAGGAGCTAAGTAAGGACAAGTGTTACATAATAGCTTATTCACTAAGTTTACTTAACAGCTAAGAAAACTTTAAATATCTGAACTGCAAGTGGACAAGATATCCTGGCGGCGACCTCTTAGGACCACAAGGCTCGCCAACTTTATCGTCATGTCTTGCTCTGGCTCCCTGCTACCTCGTCAAGTTTTGTGCGGCTTCTTAAGGATCTTTTGTTCAAGGTCGCAGTCCGGCCCCCTGGTCTTGTAGCGCTCGGGGCGGGGTTCGGTAGCAGCGACCTCGACTTGGTTGGTTGGCCTCGCCGGTGCTATGGTCGCGGGCCTTTATCTGGCTCGGTGGGTCAGATAGAAAATTTCCGGGACTCAAGGGTGGTGATTCCATTTGTACGTATCAACAGACTAGGATGAATTCAATACGGCTTTTATGGATGATTTTTTCCCGACAGCTCAGAGATCGGCGAAGAACATGTTATATCACCTTCGTTATGAAGGTATATCAATTATGGAGTACCAGAGATGATTTCATGAGCTAGGAAAGTACATGCCTACAGCCATATCAACTGAATCAGACAGGGTATCGTGGTTTATACATGGGTTGTCCAAAGACATTATGGATCATCTAATGGGTAACAGGCCGAAGACGATGAAGAAACTGTTGAACAAGTTTTTAGAGATTGAGGAGCACAACGCGAAATCTTCAAAGAATGTGGTGAAGAGACCTTTCAACACAAATTAGAGGTAGATGCAGGGACCGCGTCAAAGACCCAGAATAGTAGCACCGGTTCTCAGTAAGGCACCACCGTCCAATTGCCTTAAGTGTGGCAAGCCGCATGCAGGAGAGTGCCGTTCGACCACGAGGACATGTTTTTTGTGCGGCAGCATTGCACATATGGCTAGGGACTGCCCACAAAGAAGGGCCGGCTAGAGTTCAGCACCAGCAGTATCCAGACCCCGGTGGGGAAGAACAGAGCAAGCGGCCCGAGCAAAGTCTTTTTTATTAATGCAGTTGCTTATGAAACTGAGGACAGAGTCGTAACAAGTACATTTAAGTTGTTTGTTTGAGCTTAATTTCTTTGCTTAAGATGTTCTTTTGTCGATTAAAAGTACTTGTTTACATGCTTGCTAGGTACTATACTAGTAGAAGGTTTACCTGTATCTGCTTTATTTGACGCCGGCGCTTCAAACACGTTCGTGTCGGTTAAAGTAGGCGAGTAACTTAGGATGCCATTCGGAGAGTTAAGAAACCACTTTCAATCATGACGCCGTTAGGATAAACTTCTAAAGTTGACAAGATGGTCCCTCATTGTAAGATTCAAGTTGGTAAATACAAGTGTGAATCGGACTTGGTCTTAGGGTTCGATGTCATTTTGGGAATAGACTTTTAGAGGAAAACCAAGTTTTTAGATTGAAAGAACAAGAAAGTGATCTTTAGGACACCGGGTAAGACCTCAATCACTTACCAGTGGAATGTTAAGTATTCTAAGATACGGAACTATCCCATCATTTCAGCCCTTGGAGCAACTAAGGCTGTATAAGAATGATATGATGCGTTGTTGTTCTTTACAGTAGATACAGCGAAGGAGAGCCCAGAATTAAAGGATATCCCAATAATAAATAAGTATCATGATGTTTTCCCAGAGGAGTTACCAGGAGATATGCCGGAAAGGGTGATTGACTTCACCATAGACTTTGTTCCTGGAGCAAAACAAGTGGCTAAGGCACCGTACATGATGGATCCAGCAAAGTTAGTTGAGTTGAAGGAGCAGTTGGCACACATGTTAAAAAAGAATATAATCACGCCTAGCACATCACGGTGGGGAGCCCCAGTGTTGTTTGTTAAGAAGAAAGATGGAAGCATGAGGATTTGCATAGATTACACGGAGTTGAACAAGTTGACTATTAAGAATAATTATCCACCCCGGGGATAGATGACCTGTTTAATCAACTTCAAGGGTAGAATGACTTTTCTAAGATAGACTTGAGGTCAGGTTATCACCAGTTAAAGGTTAACGAGAAGGATATTCCGAAGACATCGTTCAACAATAGTTATGGGCATTATGAGTTCATAGTCATGCCATTTGGTCTTAGGAATGCACTTTCAGCATTTATGGACCTTATGTAGAGGATATTCAGGCCATATCTAGATAAGTTTGTGATATTGTTCATTGATGATATTCTGATCTACTCAAAGGATGAGTATGAGCACGAGGAGCACTTGAGGATAGCATTGTAGACACTCCGAGAGAACAAACTTTATGGAAAACTCGGTAAATGTGAGTTTTGGTTGGACCAAGTAAAGTTCTTAGGTCATGTCATCTCGGGGAAGGAGTTAAAGTTGATCCGGCCAAGATAGATAGGCGTGACTAAGTGTCCTAGACCGATGCCGTTTCAGAAATCAGGAGTTTCTTGGGTTTGGCAGGTTACTACAGATGTTTTGTTAAGGACTTTTGGATGATTGCTCCATCCCTCACACTGCTCACTCAAAAAAGTGTGAGATACGAGTGGAGCCAGGAATGTGAGAATGCTTTTCAGACTCTTAAGGAGAGGTTGACTACGACACTAGTTTTGACCCTTACCTGAAGTCTTTGATAATTATGACATATACACGGATGCTTCAGGTCAAGGTCTTGGTTGTGTGTTGATGCAGAATGGAAAAGTGATTTCCTATGCTTCTAGACAGTTGACACTGAATGAGAAGAACTACCCTACGCATGATCTGAAGTTAGCAACGTTTGTGTTCGTTGAAGACTTGGAGGTACTACTTGTTTGAAGTTAAAGCGCGGATTTTCTCCAGAAAATGGCCAGTCTTGGAGACAAACACCTTTTGTTCTCCTGGATTGTAAAATTGGTATCCTTTAGTTTCCTTAGGATATCCCACAAATAGAAATTTGTCCGACCTAGGTTCTAATTGGTCAGGCATGGTCCGTTTCACGTAAACGGGACATGCCTAAGGTTTTAGGTAACCTAGCATTGGTCTTTTCCCTTTGAACACTTTATAGGGAATCAACTCAACTGTCTTTGATGGAACTCGGTTAAGTGTATAGGATGCTATTTCCAGAGCATACCCCTAAAGTGATTTTGGAAGAACTGCGTAGCTCATCAAGGATCGCACCATGTCTAACAAGGTGTGGTTCCTCCTTTCAAATACTCCATTCATCTGAGGCGTTCCGGGTGGAGTCTATTCAGGCAGAATCCTATTCTCCTTTAAGCAATCTTGAAACTCTCCATCTAGGTATTCTCCACCTCGATCAGATCGAAGTTTTTTGATTCCTTTACCTAGTTGTTTCTCTACCTCACTTCTGAACTCCTTGAACTTTTCAAAGGCTTCAAACTTATACTTCATTAAGTATACATACCCATAATGAGAATATTCGTCAGTGAAGGTGATAAAATAAGAGTATCCTCCTTTGGCTTGAATTGACATTGGGCTACATACATCAGTATGTACGAGCTCAAGCAATTCATTGGATCTTATCTCTTTGCCACTAAATGGTGACTTTGTCATCTGGCCAAGTAAACAAGCCTCGCATGTATCAAATGATTCATAATCAAAATGATCCAATAATCCATCTTTATTGTGTTTGGAAATGCGGTTCTTATTTATATGACCAAGTCTACAATGCCACAAGTAGGATTCATTCAAGTCACTTGTTTTAGCTTTCTTGTTATTTATATTAAGCATATCAACATTCATATCTAATATGTAGAGACCATTGTCAAGTTTTCCAGTACCATAAGTGAAAAAAATAACATTTATTCTTAAACGTAAAAGAAAATCCTTCAACATCCAATACAGAAATAGAAATAATGCTCTTCGTAAGAGCTGGAACAAAATAACAGTTATTCAATTCTAGTACTAGCCCACTGGGCAATGTAAGAAATAAATTCCGGCTAGGGCAGCAACACCTGCTCCATTCCCAACGCGCAGGTCCACTTCTCATTTCCTCAGATCTCTAGTCCTTCTTAGTGCCTGCATATACGTACAAATATGAGAACCACATCCAGTATCTAATTAGCCTTCTTGGTCTTCTTTTGGGCCTTTTTCTTGCCCCTAGAAGAAGTCATGAGCAACACTTGCTTACCCTTGCAAACAGTGCCCTCAGCAGTCTTGAGCATGTTTAATAACTCCACGAGGGAGCAATCAATCTTGTTCATGTGATAGTTCATCATAAAATGTGAGTAAGAGTCCGGTAGAGATTGCAGAATCAAGTGAACAATATTTCTGACAGCCTGAATATGCAACATGCGTCAAATTTGGGTTGGAGTTCTTTTAATCCAAGGATTCACACCCCATCTTATGGCCCAGCTTCTCAAGCTTCTATATGTATCCGATCATCTTTAGCACATGCGACCCAACTGGAGTGCCTAAAGTCATCTTGCAACCAAAAAAGGCCTTCGAGACCTCGTACCTCTCGGTGCGAGACTGAGAAGCATAGAGCTCTTTCAGGTGACCAATGACGGTGTAAGCATCCATAGACTCATGTTTTTTTCTGAAGTTTCGGTGTCAAAGAAGAAAGCATGATGCAAGTAGCCTCAACACTGTCAGAATTGTGCTTCTAATGCTTCTCAACCGATTCCTTATTATCAGCATCTTCAGGTTCCTCAGTTAAGGGAGTGTCCAAAACATAGCCAATGTTTTCATGTCTCGAAACGATTTAGATGTTTCTTTCCTAGTCGAAATAGTTTGTTTCGTCAAACTTGTTATCAATGATAAAACGAAGGTTCAATTTGTTTGACATTTCTACAACAATAAAATAAAGATAGAATAAGTACTAGTTCATGCATACAAAACCAAAAATTTGCACTTAAAATTCATCCAGGTTTTGCTCCCACTAGCCAACTACTCCCTATTGGCTTTCAAGAATTTAAGTAACCCTTAGTGGCTAAGACCCTATCAAGTTGCCTCAATCCCCAGCGGTGGTCGATCAATCAAGACAATTTCAAAAGGTAGGTACTTCTACCAGTCCCATCATATACGACTCCTAATGGTTGACTAGTCAAGTGACAGTCCGCATCTCTATGTGGTAGCCAACCCCTTGTCTCTAAAGTCAGATGGTGGCCAATCACCGAAAGACTTTAGTCAAACCATAGCCCAATATTCGCGAGATCTCATACGATCATATCTCAATAATGATGTTATACCCGAGCTAGGTCAACTCCTAATGGTGGCCGATCAGTTGGATCCGAACAAGGGCTCTTCATAGTCTCTATAATATTGGGAGACACAAATTTTATTTTGGGAGTAATTTTAAATCAATTCATTTAATTAATTTTAATTAATTACGGTCTCATCTAAAACGTGAATATTACTACGTTGTCAACATAAAATAAAACATACACCATTCCGCGCACAAACTGTATGATCATGGACTTTTCCTAGGTAAGGTTTCGAATACAAAGTGACGAAACTGCGGCTCACAATCTAAGGGTAGCTGCAACCGCCAATAGGATCTTTATGTCTTCTTTTCTTTGGCCTTCATATTCCGATCCATTCTTGGTACATTAAATCTATCTTATAAATTTATACACCCGCCGCACACGCGGGGGAGGGGGGAGCTAACGGGAATGAGATAAATACAGAAAATAAACTAGGTCATGTTCTTTATAATGGCCTAGGATAAATTTTAAAACCAATAGAAAATTAAACCATTCACATCTATCCTATTGGTCGAGTTCATGATCAATCGGGGTCCATATAATCACATTATATTTACAACGTCTAATTCATAAAATAAAAAAAATCTTATGAAAAAGATTAAATTCTAAAATTACCAACTTGCATCTCTTTTTATCAAACCAATTAACTAATTAACATTTAATTAATTCAACAATTTTAATCGAAATAAAATTAACGATTAATTATAAAACGATTTCTATTTTAATTTTATTATTTAGAACTATTCTAAAATAAAATCAAAAATAAAATAGGTCTCTATTGTTTCTTTCCTTTTGGTTCCTAACCAAAGGGATGCCTTTGGTTTCCAAAACCAAACGGCATCGACCTAGGCCATTACCAAATATTTGGTAAAGGCCTAGGTTAACCTTAGGTCCACAATTGTGGATCATAGGTCTAACTCTTTTACTCGATAAATTGAGTAGTGTCATATGGCATCCCAATGGTCCAAACTATTTAAATCATTGGTTAGCAACATTGCATCAACTAAGCAAAGAGATATCAATGTACCATAACGAAATCACAAAACAACAAAAAAACAAATCGAGGTCCATTATACACCACCAGCTAACGCCAGCACCCCTAGGGACGCCGATGCCGATGGCGGTTATACGGTGGGGAGATGCCGCTTCGGCCGAGCTCCCTACCCGACGTGTTATAAATTAATTTTTGTTTTCCGTTTCGTGAATCTAGATCATGCATCTATTATAATTACTAAGAAAATTATTTAATGCTTATTGCTTAAGTTCGAAGTTCCCTCCGATACCACTGTTGGAAAAGCAACTAGTATACGTAGTGGAATTTAAAAAATTGATTTCTGATCCCAAGATCGACTCCGTTTAAAATAATAAACATATTAAGTAATAGACGGTGAACACCTTGTTTGATCTATAAGATCGAAGCTTTGACTGTCTAAGAAGAGTAGTAGTGTGCGAAAGCCGTCAATGTGTCCGGCCTCTATCAATATCCACATGAGCACCTCACCAGAATCCTCTCTAGATTGCTACTAGAAAAACCCGGTTGCTAGACTAGCCTTTTCTCTCTCTCTAAGAAGCTCTCAATTTATTTAGTAAATTAAAACTCTTATAATCATGATGTATAAAAGAGCTAGCCAACCCCTTGCTTATATAGGGGTAGGCTGCGCCCCAAGTAGATCCCATTCCCAATTGGAAAAGCTTCTGAGTGGAGTAAGGAGAAAGAAAACATTTTACTAGTAAATTAAGGAAAATAGATATTCTAGATTTATCTTTAATTTAATATCTCATATTAAATAAATTCAAGATATTGTCAATATCTAATATTGACTATCTTTATCATATTACCATAAATCATATACACACATTCTGCGCCCTATATGCCATTAATTGGCTTCTGAGATATTCTTCATTAATTAACATAATTAATATCTTGTATTTAATTTATTCATAATAAATAAATAGCATCATATTAATTTATCACTATATAGCTTTATACTCGAGATAAAACTTTCATTATTTTGGTTATCATTATAACCGCATTTTAATACAGCAAGATGTTTTTATGTGTGTGACACGATAGACTTCTGAATATGTTGGCCGTAGACATAAAGTGCATTTACTAAAACGCCCTTCATACCTAACAATCACGAAATATCGTCTAGCAACACATCATGACCCCCAATCATCGGAAGAGTAAAAAACGATGACTACTACCTTTCATGTGAAACAGTTACAGTGTACATAGAATCCTATCGATGTTACAATATCCATACAATCGTATCTCGAGTGTCAATACATCAATGATCGTATCTTATAATTTGGATATCATGCTCTCTCTAAGTAACTCAATTACTCCCATTTTGCAAAGATTCACGAGAGCTAGACATTCCTTATAAGAAGGCCCTTTCAGATATTTACTCCTACTATTAGGATACGTGATTTCCAAATGAACAAACATGTATCCTACGCATGTTTTACTATCATACCCAAGCACTACCGCATGATTGACCCATGGCTAGGGGAAACCTTAATAGTGTCAAAGCATGACAATCCACACTGTGAAGCAATGTAGACTCTGGTCTTAGGATAATTATACAACTGCCACATATTGCGACACTTAATGTAAGTGGGTCGGTCTAACGTACGCCTTCTCCAATTCACGTCCACGTACAGTCCAAGTGTCTCCACACTTCGATAGACGAGATCCATCCATATCTTCAATAAGATAGAAGACATCCAATACGTGATAGTCTAATCGTACTATCAATGTCCAATTTGACAGTACATACGACTAGAGACATTTAAGTATCAAACTTATTTAATGTATATATACTAGCGTCCTTAGTATTAAACTGTGATAGAGAAACCATGACAGTAATTATGGTTGATGATATCTCTAATCACTTAACATAATTGGTTCATAAAGATAAACTAAATATATAATAACAAAAGTGCTTTTATTACTCATAATAAACTTATTACATGAACTAAATAAACTGTAAAAGACCCGATCCGGTCGGATCCGGTCCAACCCGATTGGGTTTGGGACATCATTTCAACAAGAGGCTAATGGGATGAGTACCTCCTAGTGGCAGAGTTCGCATACAATAATAGGTACCATGAAAGCATCAAAATGCCACCATTTGAGGCTTTGTACGGAAGGTGCAGAACACCAGTGTTTTGGGATGAAGTTGGGTAGAGACAGATTACAGGGCCAGAGTTGATTCAGCAGTCTAAAGAAAAGATTGAGGGAGTTCGTCAGAATCTGAAAGTGGCTCAAGGCAAACAGAAAAGTCTGGTAGATGTGAGAAAAAGACCGTTCGAGTTTGAAGTTGGCGATAGAGTGTACCTCAAAGCATCACCGATGAGGGGAAGTGAGACGGTTTGGGCAGAAAGGCAAGCTGAGCCCCAGATATGTAGGTCCTTTTTTTATCTTAGCTAAAGTAGCACCCTTAGCTTACCGGTTGGAGTTTCCATAATCCTTGTCAAGAGTTCACAACGTTTTTCATGTGTCAATGCTAAAGAAGTGCTTAACGGACAATAATGTGGAAGCAAACGTTTACCTTGAAACGGTTGGAGAAAACTTGACCGACAACGAAGGACCAGTTTGCATCTTGGAACAAAAAGTGAAGAAGGTCCAGGGCGAAGACGTTCAACTAGCATTGGTTCAATGGAGTAACCATACACTGGAAGAGGCAACTTGGGAGATAGAGGATGACATGGTTGACGAGTTTCCAGATTTCAAGCATCTCCCAGGTACGTTCAATTTTGAGGACGAGACTTTTCTTAAGGGGGAGAGTAAAATTGAAATTTATTATTATTTTTCCTATTTTATTCCAAACCTAAAAGAATAGTTAAAAATGATTTAATTCAAGGATTTAGTTATTATTTTAAAAAGATTTATTAATAATTATAAAAGGAAATAATTTTCTAAATCCCCATTATTCACAATACGTCAATTTTTCTGATTAAACAAAGAAAGAGGCAACGCTATTGTTCTGGGAAAAGTAAGAACGAATTCTTCAATCGTGTGGCTTAACGGTTGATTGTTTGTGCAGACAACTGTAGAAAAAATTGATCAACGGAAGAAGACAATCGTTTCCATACTAACCGTTTGCAAAACAGTAATTAAGTTTTCCCTTTTAGCCTTAAATTTAGATTTCGTACGTTCTTGAGAGAAAAGTCCGAGTTTTGGTGAATTAGAAGGTTGCCTAATCATATTATAATGGTTAATGATCGTAGGTTATTCGTAGAAGTGTTTGGAATCGAGGAATTCAAGCTTTTTACAATTCGTTTTCGCTTTCAAGTTTGCTTTTGGATTGCTAAGGTATGAGGGTGTTCCTTAAATGGTTTTTGTTTGGTGTTTTGCTGCTGTTTTCTGATAAAATTTGCAGGTTTGGAGGTTGGAATAAGGTTGGGATCGTTTAGATCGAAACAGGTTGAATCAGAGTTGAAACAGGCAATTATTCAAATTTCCCGATTGTTTTAGCGCGTGCCAAGCCGCTTTAGCGCTCCAAAACGCACCAGAAACTTCGGGAATGCATTGCTTCCGTTTAGTGCGCCAAACAGCCTCTGAATAGGAACAAGATGTATCATACGGGTTTTAGCACGCGCCATAACGAAACAAAAGGAACATGTTAGTTTTAGCGCGCGGCAATAGGGTATCGCGTGCGCTAAAACAGGAGCAGAAAGGAACAACAAGTTCTGGAGTAAGTTAAGCGCGTGCCAAAAGGGTGTAGCACGTGCCAAACCCACAGTTTACCCTATTTTGGTGTTTTTGATGTGTGCAATGTGTTGGTGATTGTTATGCATGCCTTTGAGGGCATTACATGATACTTTAAAATGTGTCACTTCGACTTCTGGTAGCCTTGGCTCAGCACCACAACTAAGACCATCTGTGGGGAGAAGGTGGGAGCACCGGAAGGCGTGTTTAGGCCTTGTGGGACATTGACTTAGTAGTCATTGATCCTTTTACAATGTGCTAGGTAGAATAATTAGTTGTCTAGCGCTAGAAGTTCCTAAGAAGCCTTTATGTAAATGAACCAGGTGGTTAGAACTTAACTCGTAGACACATATGTGTGCGTCTAAAAGCTAAAACGTCAATATCATTGGTAAGGCATGTTTTAATATTGAAGCATGGGACACTTACAGCCCCTTGAAGCTGTGTGTCAAGGGCCAACGTGTAACTCCCACACGGAACTTAAGTCCGTGCCCCTAGAGAGGTTCTTAAAATGTCTCGGTGCATTCCTCACCATGCAAAGTGTCATTTGGTATTGATGTAACAAACGTAAGTGTGTGAGGATGTACTATGAGATCTATTAGAGGGTGAGTGTGATCTCATTATAACCTATGTGGTAGAGATTGTAGATTTGAACTTGTTATATATGATATGCTATATATTGTGTGTAACCGTTTCTTCTACTCTTTACTAAGTACGTAAGTACTTACCCCTCTTCTCTTCTGTCCCACCCCGAGAAGGTGGTTGTCAGGATGATGATGAGTACGGTTATGACGATGGAGTTGATGTTTGAGCTCAAGAGTTATGATGATGGACATTTATTTTATAATTCAGTTTTGAAAGATGGACTTTTGTACCTTTTCAGTTTCATTTGGGATGTAATAAGTAAACAACATTTATTTCGTTGTTTCGTCTTTTCAGTTTTCTTAGACGTTGATTGAGACTGGTGATCCGTTTTTTGTCGTTTGACATTCTTTTTCGAGTTAATCTTTAGTTTTAAATAATTCCGCTTTACTCAGATTGATTGTTACGAAGCTTATATATATATTACTTTTATGATTTAAAAAATTAATATATGCATGTCGCTTTCTTGCCGGACAAGGACTCGGTATCGTGGACGGGTCACAAATTGTGTTGTCAGAATGGTTTTTGTTATTTCAGTAAAAAGAATGCATGGTTTGACATGTATATATGAATGATTAAACAAGTATCCGGTTTCAGATACACTACATTGAGGTAATATAAGTGGGAAATTCCAAAATTACGAGTCTCTATTGGACTAAACCGTTACGTCACATGTGTAACGGCATTTATGTAACATAGCCATCTAATTAAAACACTATGTTAAAAAAATTCTATAAAACTTGCTTATAACATCATGATTGGACGTTGCATCAAACAAGATTTACTAGGCATCGGTCACCCTGCACCGATTGTTCACCGAACATTCACATGATATTCTGCGAGCATTCACATGATATTCCACTTTTCCCAGTACTATGTCTTGCAAGAAACAATCCTTGTATATTGACACTGTCCCTACATGTTCCCCTGCTCTAATCCAGTGTGTCGTCGAATTCATATTGAGAAGCGACGCAAAATTTTCAGCTGAATTTAGCACTGATAAGTCTTTCAACTGAGCCCATGGTGCCCAATATCGATATAACCAAGCAAATCGCGCTGAAAATTTGAAGAACCACCCAAGTTTTTGTCCAGGTTGGAATCTTTTTTTGCACTAAATACATCTCCAATGGAAAATAAACCGTCATAGGCCAGAAATTAACCGCTCCTAAAACCCCCAAAACTTGATTGAAGTAAGGGAAGAGCATTGCCACACCAGTTGTAGATAACACATACAATGTTCTGAAGCAGAGTCTAAAGACGTTTAGCTTAAAAGCCGGTAATGATGGGTGCAGCTTTAAGTCCAAGTCCTTTGAAAAAGGGCTGTTTGGGAATTTCACACTGAACCATCCTTCGACGAAAGCAAACATTGGCTGACTGTATATCTAACAAAGATCAAAGAAACGGTCAGATCATAAATTGAAGCTTTAAGCTTTTGGGAGAGATGAATATGGAAATGACATACTCGATATCCACCAACTAGGTGCAAAATGATGCATGCATTTGCAAAGTTGACAAGCCAATATGGTTCATAAAAGCCGAATCCTGTCAAGAGATTTCCCGGTGTGTTGTCGCCAAAGGCAGCATACCCTAGACCTCCACAACAAAGGTAAAAGAATGTGGTGACAATAATCGAAACCATTGATGCCTTTTTCATGGTGTATTGCTCTGTTGGAGGGGACTTCAAAGTGTCCTGTAAGAATTTTCGGGTTTTAAGGATCATCTATTATTTCAAGAAAAATCAACTGAACTAAATAAAATAAAATAAAACATGTTTTGGAGAAGATACCTGAATCTCCAGAACAATTACTGAATATGGATATGCAAAAGCTATATCTCCAAGTGCTAAAAACACTGACCATAGCTTAGTGGCTGCACTTTTTGCTGGGACTCCTGTAATGCTTCCCAAGAACTCCCCGTTGGCTATCCGTCAATATTCAGTTCGTTTTAGGAATCATAAATGTATAATTACTTCATTTTAAGCCCTTGAAATTGGAATAAAAAAAAAAGATGATCTACCAAAAGTAGACATAAATGCAAGGAAATAAAGGTAATACCTACAATTTGGACAAGTGCAAGTCCTACTCCAATAAGAGAATAGGCAAAAGACATAACAGCTGCAACAATTGACAGCCATGCCATGTTATGGAAATCTGGAATCTGAGAAACAATTACTTGAATCAAGCCGAAAATCAGAGTAAAAACGTAATCTTCATGCCCGCAATCTGCTTGATGCCCTTTTTTATGGTAACAATTCGACTTCTGTATCGCTCTGAAACAATAAGTACAGAAGCATAATATATCAGAATCCCTCAATTATATGAACATTGTGTAAAAATTGCCTAGTTTTGAAGTATATATACTTGACACTTTCAGAAGCTGTGATAGTATAAGCAACCCCACATCCATATAAGCTCTGTAGGACAAAAATTCCACATACTCTTTGGTTCTTCTTTCCTAAAAAATGAATCCCATCAGTCAATCATTCAAGAAATGGCACATTTATTGCGTTCTTGCTTTTTTTATCTCGTACGTAGTAGCAAAACTAGTGTATGAACTCTCTTACTTACCCAAGTAGAAATGAACAGCATCCAAGAAAGTGCGGTTTCTGGTAGGGCCATATTCAGGATCAGGGGACATATAGCATTCACAGAGAATGAAAGTTGTAAGCACGGTGATAGCTGCGAAGACAACTATTACAAGGGGGCCTGCAACACAACCAAGCTGAGCCATACTCCATGCAAGGGATAATACACCTGCCCCAATCACTCCTGTGATTATATGTGCTACTGCAGTCCATGTTGTCCCTTCACATCAATAACACAAAGGCTATCAAGAAGACTAATATAGTTTGATCATAATATTCGATTACAAAACGAAGAGGAACACAAAAAAACAACTGGGATTACGAAAAAATTATAACTAAAGCTGAAAGAACAAGCCCCACAAAAGAAATCCCACTTCTCAAATACAAATATTTTGACTAGTAGTCTTAATATATTTCACAGAACCAACAGCACAGTGTGTACTACAAAAACTAAAGCTTTCCTATTTCAAATCCTTAATACAGCAAGCTTCTACTTTGTTGCCATGTCTATTTTCACCCCCAAAAACAACATGCTAGAAATCAAGAACTACCCTTTTTGCTGATTTACTTGAATCCCACTTCACAACAACTCATGAAACTTGTTATTATTAAAGTACATAAACAGTAAGATGGAATAAGTTTAACTAAAGCTGAAATTTGATTGGAGTATGTATTTTCAAACATTAAAGATTCATCTGGTCTGGTGTTGACCTGCTTTTTGCATGTTGTGGATTGCTGACAAAAATATGATATCCATACAGAATTTGCTCTTTTACGGGGAGGGAAGAGAAAACAGGAATCTTCATATTTTGAGGTCAGAAACAGAGAGCAGAAGATAAAGAACAAGCCCCACAAAAGAAATACCACTTCTCAAATTTGACTAGTAGTCTTAATATGTTTCACAGAACCAACAGAACAGTGTGTTGTGTACTACTAAAACTAAAGCTTTCCTATTTCAAATCCTTAATAAAGCTTCTACTTTGTTGCCGTGTCTATTTTCACCCCCAAAAACAACATGTTAGAAATCAAGAACTAACCTTTTTGCTGATTTGCTTGAATCCCACTTCACAATAACTCATGAATCTTGTTATCATCAAAGTAAATACAAAGTAAGATGGAAAAAGTTTAATTTTTTTTTTCTACAATACCAGTTCGTTTAGATGGTTGATCGGAGTGATCGAGTGCATCAAAGCTTGTAAGCAATGCAGTCCCTTGATCTTCTTCAGCTAATTCATTACCCATTATCCTACTTTCCTTGAGCTGAATCTCTTCTACCAGTTCTCCACTTTTTAGTGTTTTAGCTTCTTTCCAACGCTGCATTTCATAATACTTGTCCATCTTTTATACTAAATTGCCTTTTTCAAAAAAAAAAAAAATAAAAAAAAATAATAATAATGGAAGAAGTCGTTTTCTGCTTTAATCCATCAATCAAATACGTAAGCAATGCTATGCTTGCACACGCTAAGTGATTTTCACGTAACTTCCAAAATGAGAGAAGAATTTCCGACAGCTGATTCCCCACGCAAATTGTTCATACGTTTGACACCACTCACTTGTGCCGGAACCCACCCGTATTTTCAACTATTTTTGGGATTGGCTGACATCAAAGACTTTGATTCCTGCTGGTCCTGAGACTATGGGCCTATGGCTCCAAGATATCAATGCTGTTGAATTTTTAGCTCAAGGAAGAAAAGTATTAGCATATGAGAGTTGAGAGATCTATGGATACAGAGTAGACAAAAATGGCCGATGTTCCCCCTAACAGTTGACCTTGTTAAACTAAAAGCCTGCTATGGTGGAATTTTAAACATGACTTTGTGCGGACCTCGGACGGCTTGCGCACTTACTGCGTAGAGAACATATATATTATATTATTTCTTTAATTGAATTATTCAATTCAATTATATTATGTCTCCATAGGAATAATTTTTTCTCATAAAAAAAAAAGGGTCAATTATTTAAAAGAATTGATTTTCAATTTATTAAGGGTAATAGGATACTCTGAAATCTTATTTAGTTATAAAGACATTTTAATTTTAAAAAGGAAACTTATTTAGTTATAAGGACATTCTAATTTCAAGTGGATAAAGAGGAAGAAGGAAAAAAAAAAAAAAAGGAAGGAAGGGAAAAAAAAGAAGTGCTCAAAGGAAAATTTTTTTATTTTATTTTATTTATTTGTTTAATTCACCATATTTCTAAACGTCATATATTTTGATTCAAAACTCGGATCATCATAATTTTTTCATTAAAATTCATATTTTTTCGTCTTCTTTATTCTAAAATCAAATTTGATATTTTTCCGAATAAATTTCATAAATCAATTTTTTTCTTCATAAAAATCGACATGGCGTATTGATCATCGTCATACATTGACCACCTACCCCGATGCATTGACCACCGGGATCCATTAACCACCCGATGCATTGACTGCCGTGATTCATTGACTACCATGATGTATTGACCGTCGCGATCCATTGACAACCTTGATCAGTGACATCTCGTTGTAACGATTTATGCAATGACGTCTCATTGTAGCGATTTATGCAGTGACTTCTTATTTTAGCGATCTATGCAGTGATGTCTTATTGTATCGAATTATACAGTGACGTGTTATTGTAACGATTTATGCAGTGACATGTTATTGTAACGATTTATGCAGTGACGTGTTATTGTAACGATTTATGCAGTGACGTGTTATTGTAACGATTTATTCATGCCTTTGGTTGTAAAAATCTGCCTTTAAACCAAAAAAACAAATGAAATACAGTTATTTTACAAAGTTATCGAATATTTAAACCAACACTAATCAAGTAAACCAAGATCAATTAAATATTTAAAGATAACAAAGAAATAAAGTTACTTTACAAAGTTATCAAATGTGTGTATCAAGTTGTATATGCGGTGACATCAATATCATCAAATCAGTTATCTAATTGTAAATACAGTCATCAATGTCACTGCATAAGTCATCAACGTCACTGCATCAGACATCAATGTCACTGCATAAGTCAGCAATGTCACTGCATAAGCCCAGACCACCAAGATGATCATAGAGGGCACTCTTGTCAATCTCTTGATGATGGTAACTCTTGCACACATAGTAAAACACACTCTGCACTAATAGGCCGCCTAGATTAACTATCACCAAAGAACCCAACCAAGAATCCACCAACCATAATTCTTGTAAGCACACCATGATTATCCCCACCATTAACCACAACCGATGAGAATATAGTGTGATCGGTCCACAAATAGCCATATACCCAAAAACAAGGTTGAAAGCTATCATGGTCCTGCCCTTTAACAACTGATAGCTCTTTTTCATAGTTGCAAGACCATAAACCGGCTCCAATATAGAAACCACGCTAGCTAAATGCCACAAAGCACTTATATCGACCTGCAACCCAAGAAACAAGACAAAGACAACCATAAGAGAAAAGAAAAACAACCCCAAACTATGAGTATCCACAGTTATTATAAGCAGCACTAGAAACCCAAAAAAGACTTAATTGTAAGCCACTATGGTGAGTAAAACCCATAAGAAGTTAATAAAGAGCCTCCTAGATCGTACTTGTGCTGCGAAAGCAAAATGGACTATATCATCTATTATAAGCACCCAAATACACTGTCAACTAATTAGTAAAACACAATTTATGAATGCTCTGAATGTTTCTCCTAGACGTGTTATTGTGCCACTGCTTCAGATATCAATGTCACTACATAAGTCATCAGTGTCCCTGCATCAGACATCAATGTCACTGCATAAGTCATCAATGTCACTGCATCAGACATCAATGTCACTGCATAAGTCGTCAATGTCACTCCATCAAGTAGCATGTAAATCAGAAAAATAATTCTTACTTCGGTAGTTCTTGAGCTTACACTTCTTTGTCAAAATGCATATAAACACAAGGGAGACCGTAAGTAAACATCGAAAAGCTATTGACTGCATCAAACATCAATGCCACTGCATAAGTCAGCAACGCGTAAAGTCAAAATATTTCTTACTTCGGACCGGAGCAAATCCACCCGGAGGTGGCATGTCTTGCAGTAAAGGCATGTCCTTTACCGATGCCATTCCAGGATTGTTCCTCACATATGCCTCAGTCATCTTCTTGAGCTTTTTCTGCAATTTTTCCCGGAGGATCTGGCTGAGAGAGGCGGAGGAGGAGGAGCTAACAACCGTAAGTCGCAATCGGCGCAATCTCCGATTAAATCAACTCTGAAGTTCCGAGTTATGTTCCTCGGATTCAAAAAGAATAAGCCGGAGAAGATTCAGGCTCTTGAGGAAGGAATACCGGCAGCACAGAAGCATCAGCTTCATAAATCGCCGGAGAGTGTGCAGAGCAAACGGTTCACAGTTGAATGTGACATTTTTTGGAGGACACTTAACATTTTTTTTTGTTGGGCATTTGGCCTACCGAATTGATTGGCGCAGCAACCAGTATCATTTTTTCCTTCAAAGTAATCATGACAAAGTTATGACAACAGGAGGAAGCATCCAGTATTTGCTGCTAGGGTTCTGAAGAACCCATCTTTGATTCGTTATTATGGTTTGAAAAGTTTGGCAAGTAAAATCGGATTCGATTACAAAGATGAGGTATATGAAGATGTGAAACTAAATCCTTTTGAATATCAATTGCCAGAATTTTGCTTTTCGATCGAGGACGTTAAGGGCGTGATTACCCAAACTTATTTGTGCTTTCAAATGGGTGCTTTCTTGTTGAACAAATTAAATTAGCATAGCTCTCATCGATACCACCATAGGAATGTATAGGTGGGAAGGTGGAATTAAAAAAAAAGAAAATAGATTGTCTTTATAACATAATAAGTTTTTGGAGTGTCATAAATAATCATTAAATCTCTAACGACGGCCTTATAACTAATAACCACTAAAAAGAAATTAATGATAGGATACAAAGCCCTTATGACACAACGATTAATCGCATCATTAATCATTATGATTCTAAATTCATTATGATATATGTACATTATTTTCGATATTACATAATGTCCGTATCATTTACTTAAAAAAAAGGGTGGTAATTTTTTTTTCTTAGAGGTGTACGGTTTAAATTGCATTGGCTGCATTCAGGTAGGAAATGAATTTTTTTGGATATAGTAAGGAAATGAAATTAGCCACGACAATTGTCTTTACAAATATGTGACACAATATAATATTGTGAGGCTCCTTTTATTTAAGGGGTCTATTGGCACCTTCAATTTTACTACTGACATCCTTTTACTATCGACACCACAAAAACTTGCTTTCGGCGGTATTGTGATGAGAGATAAATTTATGATCATTATTATGACATTTCGCCCCACTTTTGATACCATTTTGAGCATTATTGTACCAATTCAAGTCAATTATCCCTTATATTTATCTAATTATGTTAGTAGTAGTTATTATGTAAAATATCGTGTTTTTATAAGTTTTTACTAAGTTTTGTACCGGTTTAGTAACCGGAGTATTGTGTCGAATTTACGTTTGGTGTTTTGGTACTTTATTGCAGGATTATACGTTTACCAAGATCCCAAGTGACGACATTTTTTGAGCCTAAAAACATATCTTTTGAGGAATAAAAGATTATGCCAAAATCTAACAAGTTTGAACATATCAACTGTCCTTAATGTTTCTACCGTAACTCATCTTCAACGGACATTTGACCTAACTTAGAGGCATTTTCAGAGAAAAAGTCCTTAATGAAAGTTGTAGATCTTCGGAAGAGCTTTCCAACGAATATCAAATCATGTCAATCGAGGTCTACAAACTCGAGATAGGTTTTTACGAACATCCGATATGTTGCATGGCCGGCACGCGCCGGAGAAGGCCGAATATGGCGGGAAAATCTCCGAATCCGGGCCCACAAGATCCTAATGATTAAAAATGCACGTGTAGCCGGCACGTGCCGGTGAGGCTCCGGCACGCGCCGGTAATGTGGTCTATAAATACTCCTCTCAAGCTCATTTGATCACCGCCCGGAATTTATGTATATATCTATATATATACTTTCCTCTATCGTTTTCTTTCTATTTCTTTTATGTTTGGGCCCATGTATACATATATATATGTCTATGTATGTATGTATATATGTTTATATGTATGAATAAACGTAGTAATGTTGTAATCTTTGGAGAGGATTATCGAGGATTGTTGTCTCTGAAGCTGTTGTTACTTTCACGAGGATTAGGCTCCAATTCAGCAGTTGTAATCGGTAATTTTCTAATGTTATTATGTTTGTTTATATATATATCTATATATTAGTTATAACTATGTTAAATTAAAAATATATCTAGCCAAGATATGAATCTGAATTAGTTAATCTTTTGGTAAAATGAATGATCGACTCTGGTAATCATGATTAAAATCGGTTATAATGAATCTCTTTCTATGTTTGAATTGAAGTAGCTAATCGATTTGAAAGAATTCATAATCTAATTATGAATTGACACCTCGTAGTTAGTTTATGAACTCGTTAATAGAAAGACCGGAGGGTAAAATTGGCCGAGTGAAAACGTGACAACGGAATCCGATTTCCTAAACCGGGGGTAGATTTGTTTCGGGAGAAACAAACTCTTATTGAAATTTATACTCGAGAGATTATCACGTTAAATTCGCTTTGTTTAATTGACATACCTTAAAATTGGCCGAATGACAAAACGGGAGTGACCCATGCTTGAGGATGACATTGGACAGAGGACAAGACATATGACAATTTCATACGCTCGTGTGAGGAGAAATTGCCTAGCTTAGGAGTATACCGTTTCGTATAATTGATTGGACCTTGAATAAAGGAAGATCTGTCTCATTTATTTCTACTAAAAAGATATTGATTCAGTAAAGTATTCTTGGCTAGATCCAAAAATATATATATTATCTATTTTTATATTTTTATTTACTGCACTACTAACCTCTAACATCTAACATTACTAACTAATCTAAGCGATCTAACTATCTAACCCGAGGAAAATGTTATAAACTGCGACTTAGATCGAGTTAATAATAGCTTCTTGGTGTTTAACCCCACTTAAAAGAATTACCATGTTTTCCCCGAGGAATACGACCCGACTCACCGAGACTAGCACTACAATTTGACCCGGTACACCGCCGGTTAGGATCCGTATAGCCTAGGTAATATCCGTCAGCTTTCTGGCGCCGTTTCCAAGGTTAGGTTTAGGTCTGTCAGCATTTTGGCGCCGTTGCCGGGGAAAACGTCGCTAATTTCTTTCTTTGTGTCTAGGCGTTACTACTTGTATTAGCTCAAAATTCTCGAGAATAAGTCAACTCTCTTCTTTATCTCAATTCTATTTTCTTTTTTCGTTGATACTTACCTTATAGGTAAGTTATCAATTTTTTGTTACTACTATCTTTTTCGAGTTATTTTCTGTGTTCGTTAGCTGATGACCAGATCATCTTCGAATCGAAATACGGAAATGGCCGAATTCAGTGATGAAACACCGGAACGAGGGCTTGATCATGCCCGATGGAATGGAAATAATCAGAATCGGAATCAGAATAATCGTAATAATCACCCACCAAACCCGAGACTGATCTGTGATCATATCGTAAGAAGGAATCAGATTAATAATCCAATTCTTTTACCCAATAAAGGAGCAAATAATTTCGAAATAAAATCTCATCTTTTTGGTTTAATTGACACAAGAGCCCAATTTCTAGGAGAAGATGATGAGGATCCACATCATCATCTCTATCTTTTCGAAGAATTGTGTAATACAGCCAAAAGTCATGGTGCTCATCGTGAATTAACGAGGATGTCTTTGTTTCCTTTTTCTTTAAAAGGAAGAGCACGAGATTGGTTTCTGTCACTTCCACATCATTCATTGACAAGTTGGGAGGAGATTCAAACCGAGTTCTTAAAGCAATATTTTACTCCCGGAAAAAAATTGGAATTAATAGTCGAAATTGCTAATTTTAAACAAGGATCCGAAGAAACACTCGGGAATGCTTGGGAAAGATTTAAAAAGTTATTACGAGCTTGTCCCGATCATGGTTATTCCTTAGATATGCAAATCCAACTTTTCTGTCGTAAATTAAGGAAAGACTCACGTGCAGATGTAGATCATGCATGTGGTGGTTCGTTAATGATGAGTGAAGCCCAAATAGTTTACGATGCTATAGAAAAGATTTCCAAAATTAACAGAATGTGGGAAACCGGCTCTAGCACAAGAAAAGTAGCTTTTGCAGGAGAATGTACACCGAATACAGAAGTCCTAGCACACTTGGAGAATTTGAGTAGGAAATTTGACGGCTTTTTAGCCAGTAAAAATGTAAACTCAGAAAATATCATACCAAATGACTACTCAAATCATGATAATGTGTCATTAGGGATGGAAGAACCAAAAGGATATTCAAGGGAAAAGGTGAATTTTTTACAGCATAGGAATTTGAACAACGCGTATTCAAACTCGTTTAATGCTATTAGAAGAGATCACCTTATTTTTCGTTGGTATGAAATCCCTAGTAAGCAAGGACAACCACCGTATCCAATCCAGTATAAGAATCCATATCAAGTTTATCAAGGAGATACATCGAATCGAATCTACGAGTCATTACCTAGACCTTATCCACAATATACCACTCAAAGCATACCCGGTCACCCAAAGTTCAACTCAACTGAAGGAGTTAATAAATGGAAGAAATTAATGGAAAATATGTTGGGTGTGATATCTTCTCAAGCTCAGAATATAGAAACCATGATGACTTCTATAGGTACAGTCACTAAGGATATGAGTACGTTGAAAACATCTATAAGTGGACATGATACCAGAATAAGAATTATAGAAGCTTCATTGAGGAATCTGGAATATCACTTGAGTAGAGAGGTAGAACGTAAAAACAGTAGACCTCCAGGAGGATTATCAAGTAATACCGAAAGGAACCCGAGAAAGGTAAAAGCTGTTATTACTAGAAGTGGAAGTATCTGTGGAAGTAATGGATTAGAAAACTTCGGATATAATGAAGTAGAGAATGATTTAGATGGTAAATTTGAAAAGGATATGGAAAATAAACCGGAATTCACTAAAGAGGAAGAGGACATTATTGAAGATTTCCTAAGACAAATTGAACCTGAAAGGGAGAATGAGGAATGGGTCAAGGTTCCTAGAATATTGAAAAATTCAAGATCGAATGACTTAAGAACCTTGTTCAATGAGCAGGATAGAATGGAATCAAGTTTGAAAGGGCCAATTCAAACTGAACCTTATCCAGCTCACTCCAAATTCACCTCAGTTCAACCTGAAAGGGCAGCACCACATCCAGTGCATATTTTGAAGAAAAAGGTACGAATGATGACCCACAGTGTCCTCAAAAGGCACAATCATTCGAGGAAGCTTTACCATATTCATCTAACGACAAGGGTAAGGGAAGTATACATTCTAACACTGCTTTAATTGATCTTGAATTACTTTCCTATTCTCCGAAAAAGATGAAGTTGGATAAGAAGTATGCACGTTTTCTTGACACTTTTCGGCACTTAACTATTAATATCCCTTTCATTGAAGCTCTAATCAATATGCCGGAATATGGTAAGTTTCTTAAAGACATACTATCCCGAAAGAAAAAGTTGGAAGAATATAAAATGGTGTGTCTAAGTGAGGAGTGTTCCGCAGTGCTTCAACATAAGCTTCCTCCTAAACTTAAAGATCCGGGTAGTTTTACTATCCCATGTGATATTAGGGGGCTTTTGTTTGAGAATTCAATATGTGATCTCGGTTCAAGCATAAACCTCATGTCCTACAATGATTTCATGAAACTTGGCATATGTAAGCTTAAGCGTACAGAGATGACTCTTCAACTGGCATATAGATCTATTAAACATCCTAAAGGAGTCATCGAAGACGTGTTGGTTAAGGTAGATAAATTCTACTTCCCCGTCGATTTTGTTGTTATGGATATGGAGGTAGGGAGTGCACCCCTTATCCTCGGTAGACCATTTTTAGCAACGGTGGGAGCTGTGATCAATGTTCGTAAGGGAGAGCTTAGTTTGGGAGTGAATGATGAGCGCGTTGTCTTTAACATTTACAATCTATTGAAATATCCACTAGAATCTTATTCTTGTGTAGACCCTTTGTGTTCTCTTTTTGTGGATCGTACTAACACGCAGTAATTGAAGAAGATGACTCAAAGCAACAATGTGGAAGCTCACAAAACGAAAGCTCAAAAATCAGAGGAAAAGGTCAAGAATCGTTGGATTCGACGGAATTTGTCTGCTCTATGTTGGAGACCGGTATTAAAGAAGGATGCAGTGCGTGAGGATGACCCACCACCAGTGCATTAAAAGTTGAAGCAAGATAAAGTCTAGCTATAAACTATAAATTTAGAACTATCACGGGTACTATCCTTCCTATTTACTCCTTAAGCATTTATTTATCGTTGATTCATGTGCTTAATTGTTACGTGCTTTGGTGAGTAAATGATAGAAGTATCCTATTATGTTTAGTATTTTATATTTTCGTTTTAGGCATTTAATTTTATCAAGCAAACGACGTTAACCAAAAGCGCTACTGGGAGGTAGCCCGTAAAAATATAAAAATCATAATTTAGTCTTTTACCGGACAGACATTAAAGAACTGGATGTTTTTTTTTATTTTTCCTGTTAGTAGTAAAGCACAACTAAGTTTCAAGATGAATGTTTGAATATCATTAAAAGGGAAAGATTAGGTGGTTATCCGAAAATCCCGATGGAAATTAAAGAAAAAGTTCAAATACGTCATTTCTTAGACTTAGGTTGCTATTGAGAATCTGGGGATAGAAGACTAAAATGTTTGAGAAACACTTAGTTTTTAATTATTTTTAGGTATTTCAAATGTGATAAAATATAATTGACACACTTGATGTAGTGTATTTGAAAGAATAAGTTTTTAATAATGTGAGTAACACGAAGCATTATGATAATATAATATTTGTCTATCTTTGATTTTAATATTATTTTTGAGTATGTATAATTAGATAATTGTTATCAAATATTTTATTTATGGAATTAGACAAGTATACTTGCATTTATAGTTAATTTTTAGAAAAGTTTTTCTGTCAAGACGAATATGAATATGGAATCGGATTAGGGATGATGAGATTTTTGGCATAACTTTGATAAACTATAGCCAAATAACCTACCTGAATAAAAATTTCCAATTTTTGACCCCACCTCAGCCTTGTTAGAGTGATCAAGACCTCACTCGAAATAGCCATTATGATTAACTAGAAATAACCGACCCTTAGCCTATTTTGGTCTACATTTCCTTGAAATCCCTCGAGTTTGTACGTGCTTATGAAAGGAGATGATGACATAAAAGAGCTAAGTATCGATATTCAGAAGAATGGTATATGCTGAGATTGGAAAAGTTAGATAGGTATTGATGTATTCAATCTCACCTCATGACACTTGAAAATATAAGTCGATTTTGGCAATGAGTTCGGATATGTTAATATCCTATGAAAAAAAAAAAAAAAAAAAAAAAAAGGAAGAAAGAAAGAAAAGAAAAGAAAAAAGAGAAAAACAGAAAAGAAAAAGAAAGTTTATGTTTTCAGAATAAATATCGGGGTTGTTATTAATCAAAAGTGTTTTTGAGATGAAAGTATGAGTATGTACAACTTGTTTCTTTCTTCTTTAAATATCCTTTATTTATCCTTTTTGATTAGCCAACACCCTGAGCCTGAACGTTATAAGCCATTTTGCCAACTACTTGACCTAGTCTTTGATTCCGGATCTTCATTAGTGGCGATTGAAAGTATTTGTAAATTTTAACTATCTAGTAAGTAATGCATGTAGAATTTCATTTAGATAATGTATGATAATTAATTTGATAGTTATACCTACTTTCCTCTATTAATCTCTTAGAAAAACATAATCATCATATGATCTTAATGCTGAATGCATACATCACTGCATTAGAATCTTAAACTGGATAATTACATTATCTCCTTTGTATCCTTATATTTATTGCTTTGATTGCTCAAGAATGAGAAAAAGCTAAGTGGGGAGTGGTGATGATAAGTATCATATTTTAATCCCACCCACCCACCCTTTAATATCATCCCAGTATTTGTTTTGACTTGTTTTAGTGCACCATTGCTTTCCCAACAACTTATTTACACTCACTTTACATTGGGGACAATGTAAGTTCGTAAGTGGGGAGTGGAGTCGTTGGTCTAGCAATGGCATTGGTGTTTATTTTGTATCAATAAATCTCTTAGTTTTCGATTTTTTTCGAACATTATTTAGTTGATTAAAATAAATTGTATAAGGTATATATTTCATGGATTTGAAGATATAATGATCAATTTGGATGTGTATAACCAATGTGAACCGTAAGTGCATTGTAATTCCAAATATATTTGTGTAACATGAATTCCTTCACGTAAAGCCTTTGATATTGAAACGAAAATTTTAAACTGTATCCATTCAGTATCCTAGTGGTTATTCTAGATAATAACAGTAACTTAGTACCTAAGTTTTGAACGTGTACTGTGAATATCTGAAGGTTTGAATGTGATAGAAAGGATATAAGTTAAGTTTATGAAAAAGAAAAAAAAAAAGAGAAGAAGAAATGAACTATATGTTTGTCGGTTGTAGCTATCAATGATTTGAGTGCAGTAGGGCGTTATCACGAAACGTCCTATATCACTATGAGGTTTAAAAGCTCCCGACTGCCTGATGATAGTAGTCCAGCTAGGGTGTTATCACGAAACGTCCTATTGCTGGGAATGAGGGCATATGCTACACATGTGAAATTAAGTTCATCAAAAAAAAAAAAAAAAAAAAAAAAAATTTAAGCATGGTTGAAAATTTAGCTATCTTCTGACTATCCCCAGTATAAACTGAATGATATGCTTTAGGGATTATCCTAATAAGTACTCGGAAGAACTTTGTGTGGAAGCTGTTCTCTCGCTTATACCTAGGAAAGTCATTAGTGGTATGTCTCGAATGGATATTTGTGTGTTTTGCTTGATTTATTCAAGAGAGGATAGTGGAAATTGAAAAGGCTTGACACACACACACTCGTTATACATTTATATTAAGGTTAACGCCTGGTTGTAATTCTAATGGTTGTATTATCTGGTTGTCCCTTATATCTTATATCTTCATGAATTTATCTCTTATTCATTTTGTTTTATCGCTTGTTTTGCTCGAGGACGACCAAAAGCTAAGTAGGGGGTTGTGATGAGAGATAAATTTATGATCATTATTATGACATTTCGCCCCACTTTTGATACCATTTTGAGCATTATTGTACCAATTCAAGTCAATTATCCCTTATATTTATCTAATTATGTTAGTAGTAGTTATTATGTAAAATATCGTGTTTTTATAAGTTTTTACTAAGTTTTGTACCGGTTTAGTAACCGGAGTATTGTGTCGAATTTACGTTTGGTGTTTTGGTACTTTATTGCGGGATTATACGTTTACCAAGATCCCAAGTGACGACATTTTTTGAGCCTAAAAACATATCTTTTGAGGAATAAAAGATTATGCCAAAATCTAACAAGTTTGAACATATCAACTGTCCTTAATGTTTCTACCGTAACTCATCTTCAACGGACATTTGACCTAACTTAGAGGCATTTTCAGAGAAAAAGTCCTTAATGAAAGTTGTAGATCTTCGGAAGAGCTTTCCAACGAATATCAAATCATGTCAATCTGAGGTCTACAGCTCGAGATAGGTTTTTACGAACATCCGATATGTTGCATGGCCGGCACGCGCCGGAGAAGGCCGAATATGGCGGGGAAAATCTCGAAATCCGGGCCCACAAGATCCTAATGATTAAAAATGCATCGTGTAGCCGGCACGTGCCGGTGAGGCTCCGGCACGCGCCGGTAATGTGGTCTATAAATACTCCTCTCAAGCTCATTTGATCACCGCCTTCGGAATTTATGTATATATCTATATATATACTTTCCTCTATCGTTTTCTTTCTATTTCTTTTATGTTTGGGCCCATGTATACATATATATATGTCTATGTATGTATGTATATATGTTTATATGTATGAATAAACGTAGTAATGTTGTAATGCTGGAGAGGATTATCGAGGATTGTTGTCTCTCGAAGTCGTTGTTACTTTCACGAGGATTAGGCTCCAATTCAAATAGCTTGTAATCGGTAATTTTCTAATGTTATTATGTTTGTTTATATATATATCTATATATTAGTTATAACTATGTTAAATTAAAAATATATCTAGCCAAGATATGAATCTGAATTAGTTAATCTTTTGGTAAAATGAATGATCGACTCTGGTAATCATGATTAAAATCGGTTATAATGAATCTCTTTCTATGTTTGAATTGAAGTAGCTAATCGATTTGAAAGAATTCATAATCTAATTATGAATTGACACCTCGTAGTTAGTTTATGAACTCGTTAATAGAAAGACCGGAGGGTAAAATTGGCCGAGTGAAAACGTGACAACGGAATCCGATTTCCTAAACCGGGGGTAGATTTGTTTCGGGAGAAACAAACTCTTATTGAAATTTATACTCGAGAGATTATCACGTTAAATTCGCTGTTTAATTGACATACCTTAAAATTGGCCGAATGACAAAACGGGAGTGACCCATGCTTCGAGGATGACATTGGACAGAGGACAAGACATATGACAATTTCATACGCTCGTGTGAGGAGAAATTGCCTAGCTTAGGAGTATACCGTTTCGTATAATTGATTGGACCTTGAATAAAGGAAGATCTGTCTCATTTATTTCTACTAAAAAGATATTGATTCAGTAAAGTATTCTTGGCTAGATCCAAAAATATATATATTATCTATTTTTATATTTTTATTTACTGCACTACTAACCTCTAACATCTAACATTACTAACTAATCTAACTGATCTAACTATCTAACCCGAGGAAAATGTTATAAACCTGCGACTTAGATCGAGTTAATAATAGCTTCTTGGTGTTTAACCCCACTTAAAAGAATTACCATGTTTTCCCGAGGAATACGACCCGACTCACCAGACTAGCACTACAATTTGACCCGGTACACCGCCGGTTAGGATCCGTATAGCCTAGGTAATATCCGTCAGCTTTCTGGCGCCGTTTCCAAGGTTAGGTTTAGGTCTGTCAGCGGTATAAGAATATTTTTATTTCACACACCACAAAAATAACAAGACATCTACTTCCTAGCCACAACTTTTAGAAATAGTAATTTAGTCCTCTTAAAAATTAATTAAACATTTTCATCTTTTTATTAATCTAATCCGCACACTTAATTAAAACAAAAAAAAACATTAATCCATTTAAGCTACAAACTTAATTTTCATATAAAGAAAATTTCTAAACATCAACAAATCCTTATTCATAAACAAAAACAAAAAAAACTCATCTTTTTCCACCAATTCATCTTCTTCCTCACTTCATCACCATCATCATCTCAAGAACCCCATTCTCATAAACAAAAATCATGGAACCTTCATCATCATCCAATACAACTTTTAAAAATCATCATCTTGAATCAACTCAAATAGTTTTTAAAAAAAATCAACTCAAATCAATCAAGTCTTGCATTGCAATGAAGAAGATATAGAAATCGTTCTTGGTTGAATGGGGTTGAAATCGGGTAGTATTGATGGTTTTTTTTTTCCAATTTTTTTTTTATTTTCCAGCCGTTTTCCGACCGGACCTTTGGGAAAGATGAACGGGGCTGGAAACGTCAGCCGTAGTGACGTTGTTGTTGCAGAACCAATGTCACCATGACTGATGTGTAGGTCACAATAACCAATTAGGGTTACTTATTTAGACGTCGATGATGTTGACGTTACTTGTTAATCAGAAACGTCGTTGTGGATGGCGTCCCCTAAACGTCAACACCGATGATGTTCAAGGTACCACAGAAACGTCAAGCTCACTGACATTCCTGGCTCACCTTAAACGTTTACAGTGTTGACGTTCATGGGACGTCGGTCACAGAGATGTTCCTGATTAACAAGTGACATCAACATTGTTGGCGTCTAAGAAATAAACCCTAATTGGTTATTATGACATAGACGTCAACCATAGTGACGCTCGTTCTGTAAAACCAACGCTACTACAATTGACGTTCCCAAGCCCGTTCATCTTCTTCAAATTACTAGTCGGAGAAACGCCAGAAAATCAAAAATAAACCACCAATACTCCCCAATATCAACCCTACTTCAACCAAGAACGATTATCATTGTAATGAAACAACAACCGACGTACCTTAGATAAGTTTTACAACGATTTATCATGTTCTTCCTCTCCGTTCTCCCCCCCTCCGGTGATGGTATATCTTCCTCTTCTTCTGGTATAAGAGCGCCGTTCTTCGAATCGCCGTTCGTCCGATGGGTGCCAAGAACACTTCTCCCGTTGATTGCCAAGAACACTTGCACACTTGCACCCGTTTTTTTTGGTTTGTTTTTTGTTTTTTTGTTGTTGTTGTTGTAACGAATGAAGGTTGGTTTTGAAATGTAATGTAGTCTTTTCAATTAAGGGGGAGGGAAGAGTTTTATTAGTAAAAGGGAGGATTTTGAGTTGTAGAGATTTTGGGGGTGTGTTTTAATATTTTATAAATTGTAGGGACTAGAGTGTATGTGTGTTATATTCTTTATTTTTATGTGGTGTGTGAAGTAAAAATATGGTGTGTAAAAATGAAAAAAAAAAGTAATCAAAGAAAAGGTACCAGTAGTAAAATTGGAGATGCCAGTAGAACCCCTTAATTAATTATTCTATGCCATGATCAATTAATTAATAGTGTGTTGTGCTAAAAGTTACTCTTTTATAAATTTTGTGTCCAATAAAATGACTATGGCATATTCTGGGGTGAAAAATAAAATAATAGAAAACAAAACATTTTTCATTCAGATAAAATAAAAATAAAAAAATTTCTTCAATAAAAATAAAAACTAGTGTGAAAAAAGCGAGTCAAATTTATTAAAATAAATGTCTTAACATATCACACTTACCCTTCAAAAAAAAAAAAAAAAAAAAAAAAAAAACATATCACACTTTTATTTCCGGTTACATTCATTATTTCTTTTATTTCTGACTCAATTTTAGGCATTTGATGATTAGTTTACTATCCGAATTTTACTCAACAAAAATCAAATATGCTTTGTAACCGATATCTTTTTTAAAGGTATCATATTATTAATTCATACCAAAACTGCAAGCTGCAAATACATTCACGGGGGAATAATGCCCCAACTGACTAAACCTTCTGTAGGTAAACCTGCTTGAGCAAGTTAATGGGTTGGCTTATTACCAGATCGTCGAATACAAGAAAATGAGCAAAACTCTAAGACAAGGGCATCCCTGTCCAAATTTAGGCTTAGGGCCAGATATTGTTTTAGGCCCTTCTATAAAATAGGGTAACCAAAAAATATTTTTTTTTTTGCCTCTAGCAGAGATCGAATCTTGGTCACTTGTCAAGTTATACCTTAGTGCTCACCATTAGGACAATACCTTATTAGCATTGAAAAATACAATATATATGTACTATTGAGTCCAAATTTCGTGGGGCCCTTAAATTTATAGATTTTGGGGGGCTATGGGGCATGGCCCCTTGCTCCCAAGGGGTGCCCCTATTTAAGACTCTAGCCAGATTCAAACAATTAGAGACTAAATAGCCAAATGAAGAGAGGTACGCGCCCCATTTCGAAAGACGAAGAACACATGCGAGGGAATCAATCCCTATTGTAACTCAACGGTAACACATTGAAGCCATAAAAGTGCATGAAAGATAGCCGTGAGCTCCAAAGCCTCCACATCTAGATTGCCCAGGATTCTCTGTGGTACCGAATGCATAATTTGTCCACTATGATAGCGAAAGATAACACCAATAGTTGTTGCCCCACCAACACTAGCTACATCTGTATTGACTTTAATCACATAAAGAGGGGGTGGGGACCATGCGGACGGCCAAAAAGCCTCTTCTGAATGCACCAATAAGGTTTGCATATAATGAATATAATCAACCGCCTCCTCATGCTCGTTCGTGATCTGGCCTCCAATATCCACAGGCCTGTCATCAAATAACTAAGCACACCTGGATTTCTAGATATACCAAATGGTTGTCAAAAGTAAAGCTATCTCTTCCATCTCACACATGTCGAACAGCGCCTGCAATAACCCTGGGAAATCAAAAGACGACTGGAGGGCCACGCGTAACCGGTCATTACCCAATCGGGTCCAGACTTCCCTCAGGATCATAGAATGAATGAGTGCATGCTTCAGATCCTCCTCCGAAGAACCACGATGCTAGCGAATCCTAGAACCAATTCCCCTGCGTTGCAAAGTGGTTCTGAGTGCCAAACAATTATGGAGCCCACGCCACACAAAGTGCTTCACTTTGGGCCGAACAAATTAGTTCCACAGGCATCTCCAAACTCGGTCAGGGGTTGATGAGGAAGAAGGCATGTCCAAGCGGAGTTGTGGGTGATGAGCCTGTGTAGCCAAGCGATATTTCGACCGGACTGAATACTACCCCTTGTATCATAGTGCCACATAATATCATAACCGATATTGAATCTAGAAAATACTTAACATCTTAACTCAAATTTGATCAGAATAAAAATTAGGGGGAACAATATTGAATCTAGAAAAAACTCAACATCTTTACACAAATTTGATCAGAATAAAAATTTAAATTAGGGGGAATTAGAGAGAAGGACAAAGTAAATATCTAAATTAGGTAATAGGACATATTTTACAACTTCTGTACGCGCCTGGAGCTAAAAAAACATATTTTCTTTCTCATCCATCATTTTTAAACACTTGGCTCCATTTGTTTTGGGTTGAAGTTTTTTTAGAGTTTTTTTGGGTTGTTTTAGATAAAATGATTGAAGTAATGATTAGAAAGTTAAGATGTTTTTTTTGAAATATGTGTAGATTATGAAATGATTGGTGAAAAAAATTAAAATAAATTAGTATAATAAATAAAATAATGGTAAAAAAGGTTATAAAGTTGATAAAGTGAAACGATGAGAGATAATTTAATATATTTTTATTTGTAGTTGACGAAGTGATTGGTAAGAGAATTGTAAGATATGATTAGTGAAGTGATATAAAAAAACTCCAAAAAAAACTCTAACGAAAACAAACGGAGCCATTAATGACTCGTTTGGATTGATGAAATGTAATTAATCTTAGAATGAAGTGCAATGGAATGGAATGATATCATTTCAATACTGCTTTTTGTTGTAAATTAGGTCTCTTCGTGAAGGTATTAACACTACAATGTCAAAACAAAAACACAGAAAATGTAACTTGATATGACGTAGAATCGTGTAGAACACTTTCCTACAAAAGTTATTCGACCATTATACGATGCCCCAGTTTACACGAATACTCTTGTGAGATAAGACTACGTTTCCCTTCTCTTTTTGGCACCAAAAGAAAAGATTACTAATGGAGTTTTGTTGAAATTATTGACTCTCAAAGATGAAGAAGAACTTGAATGTTTTTCATTCTATATTCTCAAAAATGATCTTAAAAGTTAGTTATAAAACGTTCTAACATATAGACACCTTGTTGGTCCCTTGGAAATGCTAACACAAGTTTAGAGAGGGGGGGGGGGGTGAATAAACTTGTCACCAAAAACTAATCCGAAATTTGGAAAAGTCTCGTGAACCGAGTTTCTACGAAACTTAAAGCGATCTTCGCTTTGTTCCCGTCCCTTTAACTTGTGCGGAGTTCGGTTAGCTCAACCGAATATAAGTTATTACTAACTTATATTTAGTCTCGTTAAGCGGCGACGGATAAAACTAGCCTTTAGTGCAATAGATGTGTAAATAGAAAACTAGACCTTCTATGTATCGGTTTTGTGCCGACTCGATTGTCCGGTGTTTTGAGAGATAATGCAATAAATAAAACAAACACGGATGCATAAAGTAAATCAACACATGATTTGTTTATGGAAGTTCCGGGTGGTGTAATCCCGTACGTCTCCCCTTCTCCCGTGGCGTAGGAGGTATCACTAGAATAATGAGATAACCGTTACAAAATCCTAGCACTATGACAAGTCCTTCACGACACCCTAGTTTCACATCGTCTACACAAAATGAAGAAAGGTGAGATTGCTCCCTTCATTTTGCACACCGATCTTTCGGAGGTGGAATTGCTCCTTCACCACTCACCACTCACATACACAGTCCCATGACGCACCAATCGCTTGTAGCAACACCGTATGAGAAAAGGTAGAATTGCTTTTCTCAAACTATGCACAACCAACCCTTTTTCACAAAGGTTAGGTTTAGAATTAATCAAGGATTAATTCAGTGAGCTGTTTGATTCTTCTGGATCTGACTCTGTAGCTCCAAGATGCCTTCATTCCCCCTTAATGGGTTACTGGATCTTTCTTTGAAGTCTTCAAGGCAATTTTGTTGGCTCCCCCTTTTTCTAGATAAGCATAATCTGATTTTGTGGATCTGGATTTGGATCTTTGAGTATATGCTTGTAAAGCTCTTTTTCTGATCCTCCTCTCTCTTCTTCTTGAGTGATTTTCTTGTGTATTTATAGGGGTGATGTGACGGTTACTAGCTCTTGTAGCCGTTACACTTGTCATTTAGCCAACGTTCATATGTACGATCTTTTTTCGTATTGATAGTTTAAATTCAATCAAGGCCTTAACTCAGTTTTCTACTCTTCTTCAAAACTGAGTACCTTGTTTACTTAATATCTGACTTTAATTGACTAAGTCAGAGTACACCATTCAGTTTCTTCTTTTCCAGGTAGCTGATAATCTTTGTCCTTAAGATTATTCAGTTTTACATGATCTATAACTCAGTTTCAGGTCACCACAGACTTGCCTGAATCCTGATTTATAGTCACGACTTAATCAGCTTCTAACTGAGTTTGCCACCTCAGTTCTTCAATCCTCAACAACTGATTCTGTGTCCCTCAGTTCTTCAGTCTTCTAGATAAGCCAACTGAGTCTGTGTCCCTCAGCGAACTTATCTTCTTCAGTTTTATCATAACTGAGTTTGAACCCTCAAATTTTCAAGTGCATATTCATTTTTCTTGTTATAACTCAGTTTTCTTGTTGTGACTCAGCTGTTTGCCTGGTTCCTATTCTATTACAATGCTTGTCTGAAACAACCTATACAAAGTTCAGACTCTAGATAGAACTTATACATTTGTCTCTAGACCATTTCTTGCTTCTTCTTTTATTATGCACTATAACAGTTAGTTACGACTTCATCATCATGGGTTGCAAGTGATTTGTCTAATTTCGTGACGAACCATCATCAAAACATAAATAATATTTCCAACAATTTCCCCCTTTTTGATGATGTATCATAACCCTCCATAAAAGCAATAATGAAAGAGTAGTGCAAGAAATCATAACAAAACATCTTAAGATAACAAAATAGAACAGCCAAGTTTATCACAGGATTCAAAATAGAACAGACTGAGTTAAAAACTGAATTAGATTACATCTTTTCATTTTCCAGTGCCATTAACTTTTCTCCAAAAAGGATGCTCCTCTTCGTTTCCAGAAGTCTTCTTTCTTTTCTTTCTTCAACTGATTCACCATCTCTCGGCTTGATTTCCAGATATTCATTCAACAGTCTGTTTCCTTCTTCATTCTCTTGGTTTTTGAACTTGATCAGAATTTCTTTGAGTTCTTCTTCCATCAATTTCTCTTCTTCTTTTGAAATGAGATTAAGTTTTTCTTTTTCCTCTTTACTTTCTGATTTCTTTTCAGTTTCCCCCTTTGTTTGTGTCTTCTTATCTGCCAGCTTCTCAAGAGATTTGACATAGATTACAAGCTTCTTTATGACACTCAACACTGCTTTAACTGCGGCTTCCTCATCATCCTCTGTTCTTGTTTCTTTAAAGTCTCCTTCTGCAATCAGCTCTTCAAACAGACTATCAACTGCTTCTTCATCAAGTTGAGTAGTTAGTAGATCAGCATCTACTTGTCTGTCTTGATCTTCCATCAGTTGTCTGGCATAAGCCTCTTTAGCTTTAGCTGCATCCTCTCTTACAGCATCATCACCTACAACTTCATCTTCCCCCTTGTTTGAAGATAAGCGAAAGCAATCTTCAAATAACTTACGTAGGGTGATGATGTTTGAGTATTTGTTCAAACCTGAAAAATGTATTCTTCCAATTATTTCATGCAGGTTGAACAGTGTAATATCCCGAAATTTTGACTTACTAATTATTTAATAAAGGATCTAATTATTCGGGAAATTATGGGGAAATTATGGGATTTAATAATTTTTATGAAGGGATTTATTAGTAATTAAAAAGGAGTTTTAATCACTTAATGAATAAAAAGGGTTTTCACTCCTTTTTCCTCCCTTATTTTTTTTCCCCAAGCAAAAATTTTCAGCCTCAAAACCTCCCTTGCCGCCGACTTGCTTGTGAGGAGGAAGGAGAGAAAAATCTCTCCTTGGTGTTTAGGAATTCGTCGTCGGTAATCGCTGTTTTCTTTTATAGATTCGAGCTTCGTTGAGGATCGTTTCTAGCTTAGCAAGGGCTTTCAAAAACGCAGCAAATTCCGGTAAGGATAATTCTATGCTGTCAAAAGTTTAACTTGATGCTGTAAAAGTTTAATTTAAGACTTCTATGCTTGTGTGCCACGGTTTTGGTGTGTTAAACGTTCCTAGTAGTGTGTTTTTGTGTTAGTTAAAATCTACGATCGATATGATACCTTTGTATGAAGTTTTACGGGCCTAAAGTGTTGTTTTTCGCTTGTGTTGTGGAGAAACGGCTCGAAATCGCGTAGAGAGCTTTTAGGGTTTTAGTTGAAACCCGAGGCTAGACGGGCGTACGCCGAGAGGACGGGCGTCCGGTCTTGGTCTCAACTCAGACGGGCGTTCGGATTCCTGGACGGGCGTCTGAAGGGCTACTTTTGATTCAGGATGTAAAGTTTTCTGGTGGACGGGCGTCCAAGTATAATGGACGGACGTCCAGGTGCTAAAAATCGATTCAGGATGTAACAGGTTTCCTTGGACGCGCGTCTGAGATCTTGGACGGGCGTCTACTTCTTCCAAACGGGCGTCCAACATTCCAGACGGGCGTCCAGTTTAAATGTTCTCTCTTCTTTGTTAGCTATGGATAAACCTTATGAGCATGTTTTGTAAGTTGTGTTTGGATGAGACAACGGTATTGGTAACATTGGGTTTTGGATTTTGGGCATAGGAGTTCGTAGACCCGTAGTGGTCGGGCCGGATAGGGTAGCTCCTAAAGCCGTAAACCCGGGAAGGTTTCCTTACGACTTCAATGACCCTACGTGTTTGGGGAGTTGTAGACAGTGATGTGGTCGGGCCGGATAGGGTAGTACCCGAAGCCGGGAACCCGGGAAGGTTTCCTTGCACCCCAGCACGTGATGGTCCATCTAGTATGGTACCATTGGATGACCTTTAGGACCCTCCTCTCTAGGGCTTTACTCTTTTGAGGGATGTGCACATTCGGGACCTTTAGGTGGCTAGTTGTGATGTTTGTTATCGTTATGGGCAGGTCGTAACTTTTATAGATTGGTTGGGTCCTTCATAAATTTAGTAGTACCTTTCTTGAGTTGGTTTTACTTTTGTACACTAGATTTACTCTTACTCAACTTTATAGTTGACGGTTTGTACTTTCGTTTGACCCTGCTATGATCCATTTATGAGGAGCAGATTCTTAGCAGGTACTTCTATGGATGTTTACTTGTTGCTGGGATGTCACGGGGTTTGGGAGCCACGTAGTCGCAGTCACATGTTGTCTACATTATTTGAATTTTAAATTCTAAAGATTTTGATGTTCCACATAATTACATTTTCTTTCGGATTTGTACTCACTTTAATATTTTCTTTCAAAATAATGAATGGTGAATGTTTATTTTCTTTCTGTTGTGGAATGTTGAATGTTACCGCCACGACTGTGTGTCGCGATGAGTGGCACTACGGTGACCAATACCGGCGGCCGACGGGATTGGAAACCGGGGTGTTACAAACAGTTTCTCCTGTAGATTCTGTATTAAACATTCAATGAAATCCTTCAAATTTTCCAGTTTTTCTGCTTCAGTTTCTTGAGCCAGAGGTTCTTCAATTTCTGATTTGCATGTGGGTGCCTTATGAGCCTGGGATGAGATGCTGGCCTCAGGATAGTAAAAATGAACATCAGGAACTGTCAGTTCCTTTTTCATACTCAGCCTGACAGAATTCTGCATCTTCCACGGCTGCACTTTTCTCTTCAGTGTATTCCCCATACATGGTAATGGGAAATTCACTTCCTTCAGATTCTTCATTAGTTTCAGTTTCTTCAGATTCTTCAATCTCTCTTTCAGTTTCACTATCCTCATCTTCATTCGGTTCACTCTCTTCAGTATTATCCTCAATCTGAATCACATTCTCAGTTCTAGTTCCCTTTGACTGAAGCTTGTTCCACAACCTCTTTTGCCTTCTCAGGGTTCTTTCGTCTATATTCACAGTTCCACTTGAACTTGAATCTGAAACTTCACTCCATTTTTCTTCAATGATTTTTCTTTTCTTTGTCTCAGTGGGCACTGATTTGAGTTTTGCTTTGGTTTCTGTGACTTTTGATATGGAGAAATGATCTAGTATCCTTTGCACTAGATAAGGAAATCCCTTTTTCAGTAAAAATGATTCTCCAATATCTTTTCTTTCTTTGACTCTTTCCTTCTCGTCGAAATTTGCTTTATCAATTGATTGAGAACAAATTTATTCCAATCCAGTCTTTTCTCAAACCAAATAGCATAAATCATCTTCATTTTATCGGTTGAGAGAGTGTAGAAATTTCGAACATGACCAATAACGTTTCTGGTAAGAAGTATTGTCAAGGCTGCGAATTCTTTCTTTTGTTGATAGATGGAGCCAATGAAGTTCTTCTCCTTCTTGTTGATTGCAGTGACATTCCAAAGTTTGCTCTTTTCTTCATTTCCGAATGTGAAAGATGAAGAGCCTCCAATTATATCTAAACGGAACACCAGGGAAAGCAACTGTTCATCAACGGTGAAGCTTTTATCTTGAAATCGTTTTGAAGCCTTTTCCATTGTTGATGATTTCGGCATTTCTGTAGAAATCTCTGATGCCATCTGGACACAAAGTAGTGACCTTTGTATCAATCAAATTTTCCAATCCTCGAATCTTTTTGATCTTCTTTGTAATTTGGATTGAAAGAGTGGAGTTTGAGAATTTTTGACAGAAATTTTCCAAGCTGGTGGTGATTCCATCGTCAATGTTGTATCGCTCCATTGATTTTTGAGTTAAGAATGCTTGATTTGGGTGGGTAGGATTTTGTCAAGATTTTGCAATCGTTTTCAAAATGAGAGTCGTGTCACAATAAATGAGATTATGTAGGGATGTACATCTACTTTTTCTCCCAGATTGACATGTGGCTTCGAGTGATTTGCCATGTCAGTCCAAACGTCAGATGATAGCTGGAAAGTTTTTACTTCTTTTGACCTATTTGTCCTTCATCAGCCTTTGCCTTCTTAGTTTTGAATATACATCAGTTTTCTGAGGATTTTTCAAAGTGAACTGACTTTTCCTGCAAAACAGTTTAAGTTTTCTTTGGTACCCATACCTTTTTGGGTCCGGTTGTGTTAGTTACTGAAATATTACTTTCAGTTTCTTTGTTGAGAGAATTAAACCTTCTCAACTCTTTTCTGGATAAACCATTACGCTCAATCTTAGTTGATTTCACAAGGATTCTTTTAGATTTAACATTTTTAGTTTCCTTGTGTAATCCACTAAATCTTCCAGTATCTTGATTTCTAGAGTTTATACTTTTTGAAGTCTCAAGACTGGGTAGGGGTGTGGGATTATCATTGCTTTTGTCAAATTTACTGGACATTAATCTTTCAGCTAGATTTGACACCTCAGTTTCAAGAAACTCATTCCAATCTTTTGCTTTGTCAAGTTCTCTGTCTTTTAATTTTAGTTCCAACGTAAGTTTTTCAGTTAACTTGACAAGATCAGAGTTTTTCAGACTGAGTTCAGCAAATGATAACTGATTTGAAGAATGTACCTTTCTTTGATGATTTGATGCAGTTTTAGGATTCGAATGTATACTCTTTTGTTGCTGTGATGAATCTTCAATATCAACAACCACTTGTAACTCCTTTCCTTCTTCTTTTGAGAGGTCTCTTAGTGATGGAACTCCTCTGGATTTGTTAATATGAATATTGAAGTTTGTATCCACATCATCACTGAGTTGAGGTTCTGAATTTGTATATAAATCTGTCGCACTGAACATTTCGATCATTTGATCCTGAAAATCAGATATATTTTTCAAGCAATTAGTCAGGGGGTGAATAAGCCAACTTCTAGCTCTAGATGTAGACATTGAAACTAAGTGAACTGATACAGTGAGGGGTCTTCAACAAGCTCGGTTTAAAAAGGTATTCTTGGATCTTCTTTCAAATGAAAGAATTGCTCCGATACCAATTGTTGGTCCCTTGGAAAGGCTAACACAAGTTTAGAGGGGGGGGGGGGTGAATAAACTTGTCACCAAAAACTAATCCTGAGTTGGAAAAGTCTCGGAAGCGAGTTTCTACGAAACTTAAATTGATCTTCGATTTTGTTCTGTCCCTTTAACTTGTGCGGAGTTCGTTAGCTCAAGCGAATATAAGTTATTACTAACTTATATTTAGTCTCGTTAAACGGCGACGGATAAAACTAGCCTTTAGTGCAATAGATGTGTAAATAGAAAACTAGACCTTCTATGTATCGGTTTTTGTCCGACTCGGTGTCCGGTGTTTCTTTGAGAGATAATGCAATAAATAAAACAAACACAGATGCATAAAGTAAATCAACACATGATTTGTTTATGGAAGTTCCGGGTGGTGTAATCCCGTACGTCTCCCCTTCTCCTGTGGCGTAGGAGGTATCACTAGAATAATGAGATAACCGTTACAAAATCCTAGCACTATGACAGTCCTTCACGACACCCTAGTATCACTGTCTACACAAAATGAAGAAAGGTGAGATTGCTCCCTTCATTTTGCACACTGATCTTTCGGAGGTGGAATTGCTCCTTCACCAGCTCACCACTCACATACACAGTCCGCAGACTGCACCAACTGCTGTAGCAACACCGTATGAGAAAAGGTAGAATTGCTTTTCTCAAACTATGCATGACCAACCCTTTTTCACAAAGGTTAGGTTTAGAATTAATCAAGGATTAATTCAGTGAGCTGTTTGATTCTTCTGGATCTGACTCTGTAGCTCCAAGATGCCTTCATTCCCCTTTAATGGGTTACTGGATCTTTCTTTGAAGTCTTCAAGGCAATTTTGTTGGCTCCCCCTTTTTCTAGATAAGCATAATCTGATTTTGTGGATCTGGATTTGGATCTTTGAGTATATGCTTGTAAAGCTCTTTTTCTGATCCTCCTCTCTCTTCTTCTTGAGTGATTTTCTTGTGTATTTATAGGGGTGATGTGACGGTTACTAGCTCTTGTAGCCGTTACACTTGTCATTTAGCCAACGTTCATATGTACGATCTTTTTTCGTATTGATAGTTTAAATTCAATCAAGGCCTTAACTCAGTTTTCTACTCTTCTTCAAAACTGAGTACCTTGTTTACTTAATATCTAACTTTAATTGACTAAGTCAGAGTACACCATTCAGTTTCTTCTTTTCCAGGTAGCTGATAATCTTTGTCCTTAAGATTATTCAGTTTTACATGATCTATAACTCAGTTTCAGGTCACCACAGACTTGCCTGAATCCTGATTTATAGTCACGACTTAATCAGCTTCTAACTGAGTTTGCCACCTCAGTTCTTCAATCCTCAACAACTGAGTCTGTGTCCCTCAGTTCTTCAGTCTTCTAGATAAGCCAACTGAGTCTGTGTCCCTTAGCGAACTTATCTTCTTCAGTTTTATCATAACTGAGTTTGAACCCTCAGTTTTTCAAGTGCATATTCATTTTTCTTGTTATAACTCAGTTTTCTTGTTGTGACTCAGCTGTTTGCCTGGTTCCTATTCTATTACAATGCTTGTCTGAAACAACCTATACAAAGTTCAGACTCTAGATAGAACTTATACATTTGTCTCTAGACCATTTCTTGCTTCTTCTTTTATTATGCACTATAACAGTTAGTTACGACTTCATCATCATGGGTTGCAAGTGATTTGTCTAATTTCGTGACGAACCATCATCAAAACATAAATAATATTTCCAACAGACACCTTTTTGGAAAGGTGCTATATGGAAGAAACTGTTGAAAAACCATGAAAAGACACACCAATTCGCAAATTCGGGTCACAAGCGGGCGCCTGTGGTTGGCCTGTGAAGACCTGAAACCCGAGCTAGAACCTGTCCAAAATTCCTCTTGAAAAATTTCCACAGGCGGCCGCCTGTGACCTTGTTTTTCCAAAACGAATTTTCCGTGTCTTTTAAGTTTGTTTTACGAACTCTACTTGATCATTTACATCCGTAAACTCGTAAACACTTATATGAGCGTGCACTCCGCACCTCCAAACCCACAATAGAGTGTTCGAGTTCACCCATCTTTGTACCAAACCCTTAATTACACTAATGGACATGTTATACTTAAATCACCAACATTCCTCCCCATTTAAGTGTAATCCTTGGTTTAGCTAAAGATCAGTCAAAATATAACAACTCATGCATCAATGATAATATCACGAAGATTGAATTACCACCTAGTAATATTACACATTTCAAATATTCGAGTATCGGGGTGTGTCTAAGCATTACACGTTTTGAATACATGAAGATAATATACACATGAATTAAGATAACTCCAAAAGTTTATTCTTGACACTAATTAAACAGGCCTTGTGTCCATATCCATTCATGAGCATATAGAAAGCCAACCCTAGAACTTCCTTGAAGCGGCCAAACTTCATACTCATATAGGTGAGCCTTTTATTAATCGTGCACCAGCAATAGCACTTTGTCAAAAGACTCATTAAGAAGAATACCTTCAACCTAATCTTTCAGGTCATAGCACATACCTCGGGACAATATCATGTGCTCAAATATAAGACAATAGGCCTTCCACATTGAATTCTGCCTCTAACATTGTATTAGAAGGGAATTGGGTATCCTAGCACCAAGATTTATTTGGGTTGTAAACCCATCCCGATTACCGACTTTTGTATCAAGTCTCTAGCCAATCCTTTGGTTAAGTGATCAGCTAAATTATGTTGAGATCTCACAAAAACAACCGAAATCACCCTATGAGTGATCAACTCACGTACCGCGCTATGTCTAACGCCAGGTGTCGCGACTTACCATTATACACTTGACTATATGCCTTAGACAAGGTAGATGCACTATCACAATGGATAGAAATGGGTGAGATTGGTTTTGGCCATAACGGAATTTCATAGATCAAATTCCTAAGCCACTCCGCCTCTTTTCCGGCTGCTGCTAAGGCAACAAATTCCGACTCCATAGTCGAGCCAGTAATACATGTTTGCTTTTTGGAAGCCCATGAAATGGCACCTCCTCCAAGCAAAAACACCCAACCACTAGTAGAAGAATGATCCTCTACATTGGATATCCAACTAGCATCTGAGTATCCCTCTATTACTGAAGGATGTCCAACATAAGTCAAGCCAAAATCCTTGGTCGACTTAAGATACCTTAGTACACGAGTTACCGCACGCCAATGATGACTACTTGGATTACTCGTAAACCTGCTTAGCTTTCCAACCGCATAAGCAATATCCGGACGTGTACTAGTCATAGCATACATCAAACATCCTATCACCCGAGAATACTCAAGTTGTAATATCGGATTTCCCGTATTAGGCATGAGTTTCTCATTAGGATCCATGGGAGTATTTGTTGGAGTAGAATTTTCACAATTGAATTTCTTTAACACTTTCTCAATATAATGAGATTGTGTCAAAGAGATCCCTTTGTCACTCCGTTTGATCTTGATTCCAAGAATCACATCCGCCTCCCCCATGTCTTTCATAGAAAAACTTGATGACAAAAATGCCTTACAAAGATCAACTTGTTCTTGGTTAGTCCCAAAAATTAACATGTCATCAACATATAAACAAATTATCACACCATTACCGGTATTGTCAAATTTGCTATATACACACTTGTCCGATTGGTTAAGCTTAAAACCATTAGACAAGACAACCTCATCAAATTTATGGTGCCATTGTTTAGGTGCTTGTTTAAGCCCGTACAAAGATTTAACAAGCTTACACACATTATGCTCATTTTTAGACATTATCAACATACGCTTATAATGAACATGTCCCAACCGAGCATGCCACAAAACAGAACTATCAACATCATGATTTGTGATAACATTATTAACAACATCATGATGAATATTTAACATAAACATTCCATTACATAAGTAACCAAATCCAATAAATACACCATGCTTACTTAAAATGTACTTGTCCGACTCATAAACTTGTTTATAACCTTCTTTACATAATAAACTACCAGATACCAAGTTTTTCCGTATACACGGAGCATGTAAAACATGTTTTAAATTAATACATTTTCCAGAACTAAAACATAAAACAACAGTTCCTATTCCAACTATGGAAGCCCTTGACTCGTTTCCCATAAGTAGCATGGATCCATCGTTCACCGGTTCATAGTTTTTAAACCGGCATCGATCCTTGCAAACGTGTCTCGTTGCACCCGAGTCAATCCACCAAGCAACATCATCATCCTGCATATAAAATGCCTCAGAAATTAGTGGTACATAATTCATGTTGGAATTAAATCCACAAGTAACATTACGACCTTGATGTTTAGGAGCACCTTGGTCCTTAGACCCTTGCCCCGAACTTCGTTGTTTGATCCCTCGGTTCTTCCTTACTCGACAATCCGCCCTGAAATGTCAAGTTTTCCCGCAAGTCCAACAAGCACCTTTCGGTTTTTTGTTGGTATCTTTGCCTTTGTTTTTAGAAGATTTTTCCTTTTCTTTTCCTTTGTTTTTATACGAACATTCCCCGGCTTCCATCATATTGATAGAGGTTGAATCCATTACCTCTTTACCCTTGGTTTTACCGCCCTCATGTGCCCTTAGAGATTCCTCTATGCGCAAGTGACTACCAAGTTCTACCAGAGATAATTCTTCCTTTTTGTGTTTTAACATGTGCTTAAAGTCTTTCCATGACGGTGGTAATTTATCTATAATGCTTGACACCGAAATAGACTCATCCATTTCCATTTTATGTTGTGCAAACTGACCCAAAATGCGTAGTAATTCATTATACTGTTCCATTACCGACCTTGAATCTACCATGTTATATTTCATGAAATTACCAACCAAGAACTTTTTACTAGAGGCATCTTCATCCATGTATTTAGACTCTAGTGAATCCCAAAGTTCTTTTGCAGACTCAACATTTTGGTAAATGTCAAACAATGAATCAGACATACCGTTTAGAATGTGGCCTCTACAGATGTAGTCATCATTCTCCCATTTGTTCTTCTTTCGGTTCCTCCAATGGTCCGTCATCCATCACTTCAGGCATCGGTGTACTCAACACATACACCACTTTCAATGTTGTTAGCAGAAAATGCATCTTCCTTTGCCATCTTCTAAAATTGTCACCTTCAAACTTTTCCAACTTTCCAAAGTTTGTAGTCATCTCCTTAACACTTGAAATTGTAGAATTTACTAAAATAACTTTTGTAGATTGTTGTAGAAAACATTTGTAAGGGATGAAAACAACAATGTCAAAACTAAATCGCAGAAAATTAGAACTTGATATTACGTAGAATCGTGTTGGAACACTTTCCTACAAAAGTTATTCGACCCTTATTCAATGCCCCGGGTTGCACGAATACCTTTGTGAGATAAGACTACGTTTACCCTTTTCTTTTTGGCACCAAAAGAAAAGTATACAATTGGAGTTCTGTAGGAAGTTTTGACACACAAAGATGAAGAACACTTGAATGTGTTTTCAATGTATTCTCTCAAAATGATCAAGTATAGTATTTTTCAAAGTATGTTTTTAAGACATGTATAACTTGTTTTTATACCTTCTAGGATCAGTATTTGTTAGTTAAAAACGTTTTTCTTAAGAGACACCTTTTTGGAAAGGTGTTATGGAAGAAAACTGCTGAAAAAACAGGAAAAGACACACTAATTCGCATTTTCGGGCCATAGGCGGGCGCTACGAATGCGGCGGGGCCTGTGAAGACTCGAAAAACGAGCTATGAACTGTTCAAATTTCCGCAAGAAAATTTTCCACAAGCGGGCGCCTGTGCTTCATAGGCGGCCGCATGTGCTTCATAGGCGGCCGCCTGTGACACTGTTTTTCCAAAACGAATTTTTGTGTCTTTTAAGTTTGTTTTACGAACTCTACTTGATCATTTACACCCGTAAACTCGTAAACACTTATATGAGCGTGCACTCCGCACCTCCAAACCCACAATAGAGTGTTCCGAGTTCACCCATCTTTGTACCAAACCCTTAATTACACTAATGGACATTACATTATACTTAAATCACCAACATAATCCAAATTGAAAATTCATTCACCAATTTTTTTTTACGCTTTTTATTTCGAGACCACAATGACCGTATTCTGACGTGATTTCTGAAAATTTAATGTTGTTTGAAATTAATGTCTTAATTCACTATTTTTCGAAATTCGACAGTGAATCTCACGAAAAACCAATGTAATATCAAACGAAGTCTCAAAACGAAAAACACGAAAAAAAAATGGTAAATTTTTTTTTTATCATGTTTGAAGATCTATCTCAAAAATATGAGTGTTTAAAAATGAGGGAGAAAAGAAAAAACACAAAAAATGCATCATGTGTTCCTCTTTTTTTTCCATCCAGACGCCATTTTTTTTTAATGTCTTTTAAGCTGTAAATTTTGCACAAATTTTCGTTCTTACTATCAATCTTATTGACCTATTATTTTACTTAAAAATCTTTTAAAAAGTGTCGTATTTCATAATCATCTATAATAATTATTTTATGAATCAAATTCGGTTAGAATAATGTATATATGCTTTTCAAACCATTGTTTGAACCGAGTTTTGACCGAAACCGAATTACCTTGACCCGAACCATAACCCAAAGCAATATTTTAATTGTTTAAAAATACATTAACTCAAGGAAAATTAAATAAATGACTTAATGGTTAGCTATGGTTCATAAATAACAGATTTCATGGAAAAGTGGTTGGACACTACAACGTACCCAGCGCTGCGATAGAGGGTACTAGCGCTACAGAAGCAGCGGGTTCAGATTTTAGAAATCGTTATAGCTCATTGAGAGTTTAATTATATTCATCATGGCAGTCAAAGCCCACGTTAAGAGCATGTTGAACTTAAGACCGGCCCATTAAACACCCCTTAAGCTTAATTTCTTTCATCAACTTATAATGAAACAATTTTGTACATTTTCTTCTTCATTCCTATTAGTATTTCCTAGAAAATTCAAGGGTGTTCGAAGTATTTCAAACCATTGAAGATAATTCTATCGTAAGTTTCTAGTTTCCCTTAAGCATTTAAACATAAGTATATGCTACAATATATGGATAAAGAAATCATGGAGAAAGAGGATGTGCACGTCTGAACAACTTAGCTCAACTCAGCAACAAAAATTCAGCTCAGCAAACCTGAAGAAGTCATCGCAGTTGAACACACAACAATCAACTGAGTAGTATAGATAGACAGTTATTTTGTTATAACTGACATGTAACTTCCTTTTAACTGATTAATGAGGTGTATAATACTATAAATACCTCATGATCAGCAACATTGTAACTTGACTCATTCATTTATTGAGAAATAAGAATTCCGCATTATATTTTGTTGTGTTTTCAATTTCACAACTTCAATATGGTATCAGGGCGTGAAAATTGAGAGTTTTAATTTATTTTCTGCATTTTTATTCTGTTTTAGGAAGAATGTGAGAGTTTTCTTAATCCGTTTTATGATTTTCACAGATTCTTGAGAGAATTTAGTGCAAATTCTTACTTCTTGATCAGTTCTTGATCATCCTTTGTTGTTTTTTTTTGTAATTTATGTATTGGAGTTTTGTTGTTGATAGCCATGACATCCAAGAAACAGGAACTCAGTCCTTTTATTCCCTTTTACGTTCATCCCAATGAGAGTCCTTCATCAATGTTGGTTCAGCCATTTATGAATGGGAATAATTTTCGTCCATATAAGATGTCAATGGAGATAATTTTGATTACTTAGGAAATCTACGCGGGAACTCAGCGGAATTCAAAAATTTATTTCCTTTAACAAGGATCGACTTCGTTTAAACAACAAGCATAAAACAAGTAGACGGTGGTTACCTTGTCTGATCTAAAAGATCGACGCTTTGACCGTCTAAGGAGAGTAGTGGTGCATGGAGCCGCCCAAACGTTCGGCCTCTACCTCTTGTCCACACGAAAAACCTGCCATAATCCACCATTGGATTGCTACTAGAAAAACTTGGTTGCTAGACCGACCTTTTCTCTCTAAAAAATCTCTCTCTAAGAAACTTTCTATTTTCACAAAAAACTATTAGTCTCTTGGAATTGTGATGTACAAAAGAGCTAGCCAACCCCTTTCTTATATAGGTGTTGGGGCGCCCCTCATGTCTCCCAATCTAATTGGGATTAGCTTCCTAGTAGATTGAGGAGAAAGAAAACATTTTCCTAATAAAATAAGGAAAATATATTTGATTGATTTATCTCATTATTATTCAATATCTTATAATAAATATTTTTCAAAAATACATAATGAAAATATCTTATATTGAATATATCTTTATCTTATTACCATAATTCTATTTTCCCAAAAATCAATTAATATCCAATATTAATATTATGGTAATCTTATTAATTAAATTGCACAATCCAAATGTATCTTATACACATTGAAAGTGGCTCCCCATATACCAATATTTTGGCATCCGGAATATTTTTTTAATTAATATAATGCTATGAATAATTAATTTACAAAATACATGTGTATATATCGAGTGTCAAACATCAACGACCGTATCTTATAATCTGGATATCAAGTTCTCTTGAAGTAACTCATTTAATTTCACTTTGCAAAGATTCACGAGAGTAAGACATCCCTTATAAGAAGGCCCTTTCGGATATTCACTCCTACTGATAGGGTACGCGATTCCCGGACGACCAAACATGTATACTCCACATGCTTTAGTATCACACCCAATCACTACAGCATGATCGCCCTATGGCTAGAGGAAACCTCAATAGTGTCAAAGCATGACAATCCACACCATGATGCCATGTAGACTCCGGTCCTAAGGATAATTACACAACCGTCACATAGTGTGACACTTAACAATGTAAGTGAGTCAGTCTAACGTACGCATTCTCTAATACACGTCCATGTATAGTCCAAGTGTCTCTACACTTCGATAGACAAGATCTATCCCTGCCATTTAAGACATAAGACATCTAATACGTGCTAGCCTGTTTGTACTATCAATGCCCTGTTTAATAGTACATAAGTCTAGAGACATTTAAGTATCAAACTTATTAAATTTATTAGAGATATCATCAACCATAATCGCCTATCATGGTTTCTCTATCACAGTTTAATACTAAGGACATTATCATATAACAATTCATAATTGGTTCTTTAAAAGAACAGATATATGACATCAAAAAATCCATTTATTATATATGTATAATCATAAAGAAATAGTAGAAATGATCCAACCCGGTCGGATCCGGTCCAACCCAATTGGGTTTAGGACACTATTTCAACAAAAATAAGATGTTGAAATAGTGTCCTAAACCCAATCGGGTCGGGTCTTTTACAGTCCATTTAGTTTATGTAATAACTTTATTATGAGTAATAAAAGCACTTTTGTTATTATATATATTTAGTTTATGTTTATGAACTAATTATATTGATATATATAGTAACGTCGTTAGTATTAAACCGTGATAGAGAAACCATGATAGTGATTATGGTCGATGATATCTCTAATCACTTTAATAAGTTTGATACTTAAATGTCTCTAGTTGTATGTACTTTCAAACAGGACATTGATAGCACGATTAGACTGGCACGTATTAGATGCCTTTTGTCTTATTGAAGATAGGTATAGGTCTCGTCTATCGAAGTGTAGAGACACTTGGACTGTATGTGGACGTGTATTAGAGAATGCGTACGTTAGGCTGACCCACTTACATTAAGTGTCACATTATGTGACAGTTGTGTAATTATCCTAAGACCGGAGTCTTCATGGCATCATGGTAAGGATTGTCGTGATTTGACATTATTGATGTTTCCCCTATCCATAGGGCAATCATGCGGTAGTGCTCGGGTATGATATTGAAGTATGCATAGGATACATGTTTGTTCATCCGGAAATCGCGTATCCTAATAGTAGGAGTAAATATCCAAAATGGCCTTCTTATAAGGAATGTCTAGCTCTCGTGAATCTTTGCAAAGTTGGAGTAAATGAGTTATTCCGAGAGAACATGATATCCAGATTATAAGATACGATCGTTGATGTATTGACACTCGAGATACGATTGTATGGATATTATTACAACAATAGGATTCTATTTACACGGTAAATGCTTCGCATGAGAGGTAGTAGTCATCGCTTTTGACTCTTCCGATGATTGGAGGTCACGATGTCTTGCTAGACGCTATTTCATGATCGTTAGGTATGAAGGGTATTTTAGTAAATGCACTTTATGCCAACGGCCAACATATTCGGAAGCCTATCGGGTCACACACAACATCTAGCCAGATTAAAATGCGGTTATAGTGATAACCAAATAAGGAAAGTTTATCTCGACTATAAAGTGTTATAGTGATAAATTAATATGGTGGTATTTATTTATTTTGAATAAATTAAACACAAGATATTAATTATGTTAATTAATTAAAGAGTATTCCAGATGCCAGTTTATGGCATATGGGGCGTAGATGACATATGTATATGATACACATGGATTTTGTAAATTAATTAATTAAAGTATTATGTTATTATTGATTTATATGTGCAATATATGTGTGATATATGTACATGTATAAATTGATTTATGGTAATACATTAAAGATATATTCAATATTAGATATTGGAAATATATATCTTGGAAATATTTAATATAAGATATTGAATACTAAATGAGATAAATCTTGGAAAATCTATTTTTCTTATTTTACTATAAAATGTTTTCTTTCTCCCCACTCCACTCAAGACTCTTCTACAAGGCAAATTAGAGGGCTTGGGTCGCCACCTACACCTTTATAAAGTGAGGGGTGTCAAGCTCGTTTGTACACAACAATTGCAAGAGAAATATTTTGCTAGAAAATATTAGGGAGTCTTCTTGAGAGTTTTTGAGAGAGAGAAAATGCCAGTCTATCAACTGGGTTTTTCTAGTAGCTATCCAAGGAGGATTCCGGCGAGGTGCTCGTGTGGATATTGATAGAGGCCAGACACGTGGATGACTTGCGTGCACTACTACTCTCATTAGGCGGTCAAAGCTTCGATCTTATAGATCAAAAAAGGTATTCACCGTCTATACTTAACGTGTTTATTGTTTTAAAAGAAGTCGATCTTGGGATCGGAAATCAATTTTTTAAATTCCGCTGCATAAACTAGTTGATTTCGTAACATAAGATTGGTTTTGTTGATGGTTCAATCAAAAACCGGATGCAAGTTCAGATGGAGGTAGTGTGACACAATGGTCAGAACTTGGCCGTTGAGAATACAATTGCACAGAGTTTGATGTATTTCAAGAGTGCTGAAGATGTTTGGAAGAATCTTGCATAGAGGTTTGCGATTGTTGATGCCTTCAGATTATCAGACATTCTTGAAGAGGTGAATTCACTAAAGCAATAATAAGATTCAATGAATCGGTATTTTACAAAACGGATGGTACTCTGGGAAGAATTTAAGACTATCAGGCCAATTCCAGTGTGTAAGTTTGATCCACAATGCCACCGTAATGCCATACAAATTCTACTAGATCACAAGGAGACAGAACATGTGATGAAATTCTTAAAGGGATTGAGGGATAAATTCGAGCCAAAGTGTCTCAAGCCGTGATGATGGTGCTTTCTCTGAGATTCAAGATGCTTTTACAATGACAATCAAATTTGAAATATGGGTGACTTATGAGGCAAATAAGGTAATGAATGAAGATTTTGTGATCTTGATGGCTCAAAAGGTTAGAGGTGATCAAATTGGTACTACATCCAGTCAGCTCAGCAGAGCTGAACAGACTAAGAATCTGCCTGCAACATCTCTAAGACCAATGTTAAGAAAATTCAGTGCAGTTTTTGTGGTTTTAATGTCCATACTGAAGATAGTTGCTATAAGAAACATGGCTATCCTTATGGTTTCAAATCAAAAAGGGCTAAGATGGTGGACCAATCAATTATGAATCAGTCAGTTAAAGAAGAAGATAAGGAACTTGGGTAAGCAAGTTCAAGGTTTCAAGGTGTCAGTGCACAACAGCTAAAGAAGCTGATGACTCTGTTGAATTCTGATTCACCGGCCTATGCAGTCAACCATATTAAACACTGTGAACCATCATTTTTCACCAGTCCAAGGATCAGGTGACCTTTGTGTGGTGAAACCAATATAATGGACCTTGGATTCTTGTGCCATAGATCATATTTTATATTTCCTAGAGCAATTACGTAATCCCTAACTCATTTCTAACATGAGAGTGGGATTACCTAAAGGAAACAATGTACATGTTACACACATAAGGCAAGTGTAGATAAATTCTTGCACAAAGTGTTGTACATTCATGGTCTTAAATATAATTTGATGTCTTTACCAGCTTTCCTTAATCATTAAAATTGAACAGTTGTCTTGACTGCTAACAAGTGTGTTTTGCAGAACAACAAGAAGAACATGATTGGTTCAGCTAAGCTACATAGAGGACTATATATTCTGTTTCAGCAGCCATGTAGTTAGATCTGTTTGTAATAGCATAGAAAACATAAATTTATCTGATAGAGTAGATGACCATCTTTTATGGCATTATAGAAGGTCATCTTCCAAATAAAAGATCACAAGTCATTAGTTCTAGCACTGCTGATGTAAAATTTTGTGAATATGAATTGTGCTATGTATGCCTATTGTGCATATTGATATATGGGGTCCTTCAAGACATTCAACTGTGAATGGCAAACAATATTTCTTAACCGCGGTTGACTATTATTCCAAGTTTACATGGGATTTTATTACGAGACAGAAGTCTGAAGTTTTTGAGTTAGTTAAATCTTTGTTAAATTTGTTTCTACTCAGTTTAATGCGATCATTAAAGTTATTAGATCTGATAATAGAGCTGAATTTCAGATGACATCTTTTTATGAGAAGCATGGCATTATTCATCAAATCTCATATGTCAGCACACTTGGAAAGAATGACATTGTTCAGAGAAAACAACAACATCCGTTGAATATAGCAAGAGGTTTGAGGTTCCAGAGTAATCTACCCGTATTGGGGATTTTGTTTACTGCATACTGTTAAATTCATTAATGCTACACCTACAACACTACTAAATTAATAAACTCCTTATGAGGTTTTATATGGCATCAAACCAGACTATTCTGTGTTTAAAGTTTTTGGTCGTTTGGTTATTTCAAGTACTCTTTAGCAGTACATAACCAAAATTGATTCTAGATGCAGAACTTGTTTGTACTTTGGTAACCCTAGTAATTCCAATGGAGAAATATTGTTAGATATTACCATCAAAGATATCTTTATTGCCAGAAACACTCAGTTTCATGAGACTTACATGCGTTTATTTAAGCAGATTCTAGACAAGGCTAATCATACTACTGATATGCCGGTTCCATTATCTGATTTCAGCAGTATTGATGATCAGCTGAGTAATTCAGCTGAGCAATCCATCACAGGAACATATGCAGCTGGGGCATGTACTGAAGGATCAGTCCTAGTCAGCAAGGAACATGCACCTGTTCAGCTTAGGAGATCAACAAGAACCAGAAAAGCACCAAACATTTTTCAGGGAGGTGTTAACACTGTACAACAGACTTCACATATGTTGAGTGAAGTAATGAGTATAGAGAGACTCTCATATGAGTATGCTATATATGTTGTACCATTGATGTTGTCACAGAACCAAAGACATACAATCAAGAAATCAAGTATGATGAATGAAAGAAGAAATGCAGAAAGAGATTGAATCTTTACAGACCACTCACACATGGGAAGTGGTTGATGCCTGGAAAGAAGCCCATTGGATGAAAATGGTGTACATGCTTAAATATAATCTTGATGGTTCTGTAGAGAGATACAAGGAAAGATTAGTAGAAAAGGTTATACTCAAACATATGGCATTGACTATCAAGAGACATTTTCCTCAGTTGTGGAGATCACTATAGTCAGAACCCTACTGATAGAAACAACATCTAATAAATGGCATTTTCACCAAATGAATGTCAATACAGCTTTTTTGCATGGAGATCTTCAAGAAGAAGTTTTTATGCAACTACCTCCAGGGTTCGAAAGTGATAAACCAAGTCATGTTTGCAGATTGACTAAATCCTTATATGGATTGAAATAAGCTAGCAGACAATGGAATTGAAAGCTGACAGAATCATTTGAGAAATGAGGATTTGTTCAATCTAAGAATGACCATAGTCTGTTAACCAAAGGTTTAGGAAAATCGTTTACTGCTTCGTTGGTTTATGTAGATGACATAGTATAAGCAAGTCCAGACCTTCAGCTGATTCAACAAGTTAAAGACAATTTACACAAACAATGTACAATCAAAGTGTTGAAATAGTGTCCTAAAACCCAATCAGGTTGGACAGGATCCGACCGGGTCGGATCATTTCTACTATTTCCTTATGTTTATACATATAATAAATGGCTTTTTTGTTATTATATATTTGTTCATTTAACGAACAAATTATGATATTGTATATATGATAATATCCCTAGTGTCAAACTGTGAAAGAAAAATCATAATGGTGATTGTGTTAGGTGTAGTGCCCGAAAGACAATTTGTGTAATTGTTTTTGATATTGGATGACAAAATTTATCTCACCTTAGTTACTTGCTTTGTGCTTGTAAAGTAATACACTGCTGCAAACCCTAAGTATATCCGTATGTAACCACTTAACTCAGTGTATGGATTACACGTGAGGATTGAGTTAGTGGAGATATACTTAAAGCTGTTAGTCCGTGGTGAACTTAATCGAGTTTAGGGTCTCTTGATTAAAACACAAATAATGCGCCCGAACACCTTAGGGTGTGATAGTCTTATCCGGGTTTGTCGGTAAAGGGTACCTACGTGGGGCATTTATATATGATGGCATTCATATTGGATTTGGACCAATTTAATCTGAATTTCTCGGTATAATTCCGTAATCGAGGAATCTTATTAAATAATTAGATGATCATATATGGAACAACCTTAATCCTGAGGTGATCACAGGGTGCTGCTTGTCTCGGGGTAGTGTTTGATGTGTTAGTTACTGTTGGAAATATTATTTGTGTTTTGATGATGATTCCTCACGTAATTAGACAAATCACTTATAACCCATGATGATGAAGTCGTAACTAACTGTTATAGTGCTTAATGAAAGAAGAAGCAAGAAATGGTCTAGAGATAAATGTATAAGTTCTATCTAGAGTACGAACTTTGTATAGGTTGTTTCGGACAAGCATTGTAATAGAATAGGAACTAGGCGAACAAGCGAGTCACAACAAGAAAAGCGTGTTATAGCAAGAAAAGCGAATATGCACATAAAGGCGAGGGTTCAAACTCGGTTATGCAAGAAGCGAAGAAGATAAGTTCGCCGAGGGACACGAGACTCATTTGGCTTATCTAGAAAGGCGAAGAAGGGCGAGGGACACGGACTCGATTCTAAGAGGCGAAGAGCGAGGTGGAAAACTCGGTTAAAAAGCGATTAAGTCGGGATTCGGGCAAGTCTGTGGTGACTTGAAACTGAGTTACAGATCATGTAAAACTGAATAATCTTAAGGACAAAGATTATCAGTTACCCGGAAAGAAGAAACTGAATGGTGTACTTTGACTTAGTCAATTAAAGTCAGATGTTAAGGTACTCAGTTTTGAAGAAGAGTAGAAAACTGAGTTAAGGCCTTGTTGAATTTAAACTGACAATACGACAAAAGATCGTACATGTGAACGTTGGCTAAACGGCAAGTGTAACGGCTACAAGAGCTAGTGACCGTTACATCACCCCTATAAATACACAAGAGAATCACTTGAAGGAGAGAGAGGAGGATCAGAAAAAGAGCTTTACAAGCACATATTCAAAGATCCAAATCCAAATCCACAAAATCAGATTATATATATCTAGAAAAAGGGGAAGCCAACGGAATTGCCTTGAAGACTTCAAAGGAAGATCCAGTAACCCATTGAGGGGGAAAGAAGGCATCTTGGAGCTACAAAGCCAGATCCAGAAGAATCAGACAGCTCACTGAATTAATCCTTGATTAATTCTAAACCTAACCTTTGTGAAAAATGGTTGGTTGTGCATAGTTTGAAGAGAGCAATTCTACATTTCTTCATACGGTTGCAACTTGGTTGCCACAGCTGTTGGTGCAGTCTGCGGACTGTGTGTTGGTGTTAGTGGTGATCTGGTGAAGGAGCAATTCCACCTCTGAAAGATCAGTGTGCAGAATGAAGGGAGCAATCTTACATTTCTTCATTATGTGTAGACAGTGAAATTAGGGTGTCGTGAAGAATTTGTCATAGTGCTAGGATTTTGTAACGGTTATCTCAAGATTCTAGTGTTACCTCCTACACCACGGGGAGAAGGGGAGACGTACGGGATTACACCACCCGGAACTTCCATAAACAAATCTTGTGTTAATTTACTTTATGCATTTGTGTTTGTTTTATTTATTGCATTATCACTCAGCAAACACCAGACACTGAGTCAGCACAGAACTGATACATAGAAGGTCTAGATTTCTATTCACACATCTATTGCACTAAAGGCTAATATTTATCCGCTTCCAGGTAACAAGACTAAATATAAGTCAGCACTGACTTATACTCAGTTGAGTTAACTGAACTCCGCACAAGTTAAGGGACAGGAACAAAACTGAACTGGAGATCAGTTTGAGTTTCGGAGAAACTCAGTTCCTGGGGCTTTTCCAGCTTAGGATAAGTTTTTGATGACAAGTTTATTCACCCCCCCAACAGTTACGGTTCACTTGAATATGTGTTCCAAGCCACTTCTCATTGGCACTATCTCATGATGAGTGAGTAGTTCTGATTTTCACAGACATGGAATCCATTCCTTCTGCGGGAAGTAGAGAGACGATCCCTTATTTGTTAGCCCTAAGAAAGTGATCGATCCCGGGAGTTTCGCATTTGCCTAATTAGCTACTAGTCGGATATGCATACTAATTGATCATCAGGGGGTTAATGGTAAATAAGGATAAGATATTCTGAGTCGGGTTCACGGAGACTTCCCACTCAGAATGGATAGTCTATGGAGGGTTAATCCGTATGTAGTGATTATATCAATGGACGCTTATTCACTCTATGGGTTGAGTATAAGTATACATCTATAATCGGTAGAGTTCAGTTTCGGGTTTATGGTGGCGTAATCCCGGAATTAATAATTAATGTACTTATTCTGTTCGATGAATAATTAATTATTGAAGCTATTGGTTATAGGTCCATGGTCCCCGATGTGGCTTCTATAATTCGGACTAATAATCTTGTTATTTGGGCCTCAGTGATAATTAATTGGCTGGGCTAATTAATTGATATGCATGGATATTATTTAGTTGGGCTAAATATTATAATACACATAAAAGTCATTTTATGTGGGCTAAAAACCCTACAAGGTGGCGCCATTTATGTCTCTAATTAGCACAAGAATTAATTTTCTTGTGTTATGGAAAATAAAAGATATTCTTGTTATGTGATTGGTTGGATGACATATTATTTGATTTCCTATTGGTCAATACATGTCACAATTAGTCATTAAGGAAAATATTCTTTAATTTAATTTAATTAATTAATTACTTAATTAATTAAAACTTGGAGACCAAGGATTTACTCTCCTATAAAAGGAGAGTTATTCCAAGTGTAATGGCAATTGAAAAATTTGACTAGACCACCAAATAAAGAGAGAAAAAAAATTAGTTTTCTTGTCTTGGGTTTTTGAAGAAGAAAAACTACAAGTTTTTCTTGGTGTTGCATATCAAGGAGGTTCGTTTATCAAGAAGGGTGTCCACCAACTGCCGTTTGGAGAACACATCGGAAGATCAAGGCTTCTCTTCCCGATATTGGTAACATAATCTTAACCCCCTTGTAGTAGTTCAAGTCCTTTAATTATGTGTTATAATATATAAATCGTGATCCATCCGCTGCGCATAGATCTAATTCGTTTAGATCTGAGCTCCTACATCCTTCAGATTGTGGTTGATGAGATCTTGACTCACTTAAAAGGTTTGATACTTAAATTTCTCTAGTCGCGTGTGTTATTAAATAGGACATTGATAGTACAGTTCGACTAGCACGTATTGGATGCTTCTATCTTATGAAGATATGGATATATCTCATCTATTAAAGTGTATGGACACTTGGACTGTACGTGGACGTGTATTAGAGAATGCGTACGTTAGACTGACCCACTTACTTTATTAAGTGCGTAATTATCCTAAGACCGGAGTCTTCATGACATCATGGTGTGGATTGTCATACTTTGACACTATTGAGGTTTCTCTTAGCCATGAGGTGATCATGCGGTAGTGATTGGGTGTGATACTTAAGCATGCGTAGGATTCATGTTACTCGTCCGGAAATTGCGTATCCTATGAATATAAGTAAATATATGAAAGGGCCTTATTATAAGGATTATTTTACTCTCGTGAATCTTTGCAAAGTGGGAGTAAATGAGTTACTTCGAGAGAGCATGATATCCAGATTATAAGATGCGTTCGTCAATGCATTGACACTCGAGTTACGACCGTATGGATATTGTAACAGCGATAATATTCTATTTACACGGTAACCATTTCACATGAAAGGTAGTAGTCATCGCTTTTGACTCTTCTGGTGATTGGGGGTCACGATGTGTTGCTAGACGCTATTTCGTGATCGTTAGATTTGAAGGGTATTTTAGTAAATGCACTTTGTGCCTACGACCAACATATTCGGAAGCCTATCGGGTTATACAAATAAGAACATTTAGCCAGATTAAAATGCGGTTATAAGGAAAGTTTATCTCGACTATAAAGTGTTACAGTGATAAATTAATATTATGGTATTTATTTATTATGAATAAATTAAATACAAGATATTAATTATGTTGATTAATCAAATATACATATTTTATTATGTATGGGGCGGAGTATATTTATGTTTATGATACACATGAGTTTTGCAAATTAATTAATTATAGTATTATGTTATCAAGTATTAATATTAGATATTAATGTGTGTGTGTGTGTGTGTGTGTATATATATATATATATATATATATATATATATATATATATTATTAAGATATCTCACGATATCTCACATTTATTACCAAATATTCTTGTATTTATTACAAAATATTCTTGTGTTTATTCTTGTATTTATTGCCAAATATTGTATCATTACCATTGTTAACTCTAGAATATTCTTACGATCACACTTGTAAGTATATATATATGTTACTCTTGTAAATCATTGGTAATAATGAAAACCATTCTTTGATTTATCTCAATATGGTATTAGAGAGGTTGTGATCCGTGGGTCTCTTTTTTCCTTTTTTTTTTCCGTATACCTTCAGCTTCTTCCCTGTGTCTTCACCCAAAATCATCCATGGCAGACAACACCTCCTCCACCATTATTCCCGTCCGAACAACTCCCGACACCACCAATTCCATTGTTGCCTTCAACGTTGCAGCCCAAGCTCCCATCACATTGGTTCCCACCAACTATATTGCTTGGAAACTCCAATTTGACAATCTCCTCACCGGTTACGATTTACTCGGCTATGTTGATGGAAGCTACCCCTCTCCTCCTTCTACTATCACAGTCAATGGTAAAGTCAGTCCCAATCCAGAACACTCTCTATGGAAACGACAAGATAAACTTCTCCTAAATCTCATTTTGGGCTCCCTCTCCTCTGATGTTCGCTCGTACGTCCATCACGTAAAAACCGCTAAGCAAGCCTGGGATATACTGGCTGACACATATGCTAAGCCTTCTAGGGGACGAATCAAACAGCTCAAGTTCCACCTACGTGCCACCCATAAAGGCACTCAATCGGTCTCGGCATACTTAAACTCTATTAAGGCCAAAGCGGATGAACTTCCGTCTCTCGGGGCACCCCTTGATCAAGAAGATTTTATCGATCACATTCTCACAAATCTCGGTGATGTATATATGGAACTCGTTCGTGCGGTGCAAGCTCGTGATACTCTCATTACATTTGATGAGCTCCATGAGAAATTGCTCAATTTCGAAGCCGGATTACTCACCAAGCACACACCGGTCCTGCCTTCCCACCCCACAAAGACACTTGCGGCTTCATATCGCCCCTACCCACCCCACCACCACGTTATCAACCTCCATTTCAGCCTCCTCCATATCGGCACCCCCCCTGTATGGCAATCTCAACCACCTTCCCATAATGGCTCTCGTCCCCGACAACCTCCTCGGCCATATCTCGGTAAATGCCAACTTTGCGGTACCCAAGGCCATAGCGCAAAACGCTGCCCCACCTACCCTTTTTTCCAGCAACGCCCTCCTTCCCTCTCCCCTCCTGCTCATCCTCCTCCCCCTCCCCAAGCTCACCATGCAGTTTCACCTCATCACCAATGGTTGCTCGATAGCGGAGCCTCACATCATATGACCTCCACTCTAGATGCCCTCAGCTTGCACGATCCCTATGCAGGCCATGACGACATCTTCATAGGTGATGGAAGTGCTCTTCCTATCACACACACGGGTTCTGCCTCTTTATTTTCTAACTCTCGCTCTTTTAAATTATGCAATGTCTTATGTGTTCCTCGTATAACTCAAAATTTATTATCCGTTTCCAAATTTTGTCTTGATAATTCCGTATCTATAGAATTCTTACCCGACTCTTTTATTGTGAAGGACCGTCAGACCGGCAAATGTCTCCACCAAGGTCCGGTTAAAGATGGCATGTACTTTTGGCCGTCAACTTCCGTTTATTCTTTCTCCGCAAATAAAACGTCTTCCTTGACTTGGCATCATAGGTGTGGCCACCCTGCTTCTGCTGTGCTCAACCACATCCTTCAACGTTATGCTTTGGATACTGATCCCACTCCCTTTTCCCATTGTGATGATTGTTTAAGTCATAAAAGTCATAGACTTCCATTTTCTACATTCCAATAAACCTCTTGAAATTATATTTTCCGATGTGTGGACATCGCCCGTTTATTCAGTTGATGGTTTTAAATATTATCTTCTTTTTGTTGATCATTTTACACGTTATGTTTGGTTTTATCCACTTAAAAATAAATCTGATGTTGCCACCATATTTCCTCGATTTAAATCTCTTGTTGAAAATCTTTTTTCCATGTCTATTAAGATTCTTTACTCGGATAATGGTACAGAATACGTGTCCTTACGCCCATTTCTCTCTACTCACGGCATTAGTCACTTCACTACCCCTCCTCACACACCCCAACATAATGGTCTTTCTGAACGTCGCCACCTCCACGTTGTTGAAACGGGGTTGGCCTTACTTCACTATGCATCTATGCCTACATCATATTGGTCTTATGCCTTTGCTACGGCGGTGTATTTAATTAATCGTATGCCAACCAGAACATTGAATATGGTCACCCCGTATGAACTGCTCCTTTCCCAACCACCCAATTTTAATAAGCTACGCGTTTTCGGTTGCTTGTGTTACCCTTGGCTTAAACCATACACTTCCAATAAACTCGATCCTAAGTCGATCCCGTGTGTGTTCCTTGGTTACTCATTGTCTCAAAGTGCGTACCTATGTCTCCATTTGGATACTCAGCGTGTTTATGTATCGCGTGATGTTCGTTTTGTCGAGTCTGTTTTCCCATTTGCTTCTCGTATGGCCAGCAACAACAATGACTATGACTCTACTGCTTGGCAACCTGCGTTCCTTCATCCCATTCCCCAACCCACCTTTTCCATCCAATCTGAGCCTTCCCATCCCAGCCCACCACTCAGCCCGACCCAAACCAGCCCCATACAGCCCAGCCCACGTCTCAGCCTGACTCACAACAGTCCCATACAGCCCAGCTCACCTCTTAGCCTGACCCACAACAGCCTCATACAGCCCAGCCCATCCTCCAGCCCCACTTCAAGCTCATCGTCCACCCCTTCCTCCGATGCTTCATCACCGCCTTCACCTCCACCTCACACCCCTCACCCAATGATCACTCGTGCTCGCAACAACATCACCAAACCTCGCCAAATCCTCAACCTTCATGCCCATACGGATGTGCAATTCTCTGATACTGAACCTCACACGCATAAACAAGCACTTTCTTGTCCTCATTGGCGTCAAGCCATGTCCGAAGAATTTAATGCTCTTGTCATCAATGGCACATGGCAACTTGTTCCGTTTGAGTCTCATATGAATCTGATTGGTAGCAAATGGGTCTTTAGGATCAAACGCAAGCCCGATGGCTCCATCAATCGCTATAAGGCTCGCTTAGTAGCAAAGGGCTTTAATCAGCGCCCCAGTGTCGATTATTTTGAAATGTTCAGTCCGGTGGTTAAGCCCACCACTGTTCTTTTGGTTCTCCATATTGCTGTTACCTCTGGCTGGTCTTTACGCCATCTTGATGTTAACAATGCTTTTCTTCAGGGTACTCTTACTGAACAGGTTTTCATGGCTCAACCTCCAGGGTTCGAAGATTCTGATCATCCTACCTATGTGTGTCAGTTACATAAGGCTATTTATGGTCTTAAACAGGCACCTCGAGCTTGGTATCATGAACTTAAACAATTTATAATTGCTTCTGGGTTTATTAATTCTGCTGCGGACTCTTCCTTATTTATTTACTGTGTGGATGGTGTCACCTTGTTTCTACTTGTCTATGTCGATGATATAATTATTACAGGTAATGATGACTCGGTTATATCCTCATTTGTCAAGCTCTTGGGCTCTCGGTTCTCCATTAAAGACTTAGGCTCCCTATCGTATTTCCTTGGTATTGAAGTTTGCTATAACACTCATGGCATTTTACTTTCCCAACACAAGTACATCATGGATATTCTTCAGAAGCACAACATGCTTAGTGCCAAACCTGTTGCAACACCTTTACCTACAGATGCTAATGACCTTATGATTGCATCCGCTGCTCCTTTTTCTTATCCCTCCTAATATCGCCAACTCCTTGGCAGCCTTCAGTACTTATTGTTCACACGCCCCGACTTGGCATATGCAGTTAACAAGCTCTCGCAATATTTACACGCCCCTACAATCAATCATTGGACTCTAGCCAAACATCTTCTCCGCTATCTCGTTGGCTCTTCCCATGATGGTCTTCAGCTCCACAAGTCGTCCTCTCAACTCTTTCATGCTTTCTCAGATGCCGATTGGGGCGGCAATAAAGAAGATTATTCCTCCACTGGTGCGTATGTGGTTTTTCTCGGAAAAAAATTGATATCCTGGAGCTCTAAAAACAGCGTTCCATTGCTCGTTCATCCACTGAAGCCGAGTATCGTGCTGTCGCGTCCACTGCTGCTGAACTTAGTTGGATTGTTAACCTACTTCACGATCTTCGTCAGCCAAGTGCTCAAACTCCTATTATTTTTTGTGACAATATTGGCGCCACTCAGCTCTCGGCCAACCCAGTCTTTCACTCCCATATGAAACATGTTGCCATTGACTATCATTTCATCCGTGATCTGGTTCAACGAGGTTCTCTTCGGGTTGCTCATGTCTCAGCTGCAGATCAACTAGACGACGCATTAACAAAGCCTCTTCCTCGGTCTTCCTTTGATCAGTTCAAGTTCAAGCTCAGCCTCCACTCCCGGCGTCCAGCTTGAAGGGGCGTATTAAGATATCTCACGATATCTCACATTTATTACCAATTATTCTTGTATTTATTACAAAATATTCTTGTGTTTATTCTTGTATTTATTGCCAAATATTGTATCATTACCACTGTTAACTCTAGAATATTCTTACGGTCACACTTGTAAGTATATATATATGTTACTCTTGTAAATCATTGGTAATAATGAAAACCATTCTTTGATTTATCTCAATATATATATGTGTGTGTGTGTGTGTGTGTGTGTGTGTGTGTGTCTGTGTGTGTGTGTAAATTGATTTATGGTAATATAATAAAGATATATTCAATATTAGATATTCGTAATAAATATATCTTGGAAATATTTAATATAAGATATTGAGTATTTTTTTCCCGTCAACGTAGATATTGAGTATTAAATGAGATAAATCTAGAATATCTATTTTTTTATTTGACTAGTAAAAGGTTTTATTTCTTCCTGCTCCACTCAAGACTCTTCTCCAAGGCAATTAGAGGGCATATGGGACACCACTTCATGATAAATAGGAGGTGGATGTCTAGCTCTTTTGTACATCACAATTGCAAGAGAAATATTTTACTAGAAATTATTAGAGAGTCTTCTTGAGAGTTTCGAGAGAGAGAAAATGCCGGTCTACCAACCGGGTTTTTGTAGTAGCTAACCAGAGAGGATTCCGGCGAGGTGCTCGTGTGGATATTGATAGAGGCCTTACACGTGACGGCTTGCGCGCAGTACTACTCTCCTTAGACGGTCAAAGCTTCGATCTTATATATCAAACAAGGTATTCACAGTCTGCTACTTAACGTGTTTATTGTTTTAAAAGAAGTCGATCTTGGTAAAAGGAAATAAAATTTTAAATTCCACTGCGTTCCCGCGTAGATTTCCTAACATTGGTATCGGAGCGAACTTAAGCAATAAGCATTAAATAAATTGCGTAGTAATTAATAATAGATGCATGATTTAAATTCATAGAATGAAGAAATAAAATTAATAAGAAGCGTTCGATCGGGTATGGGGCTCGGCCAAAGCGGCGGCTCCCCGCCATGTTACCGCCGGCGGCGTCGGCGCCCCTAGGGTTGCCGGTGTAAGCCAGTTGTGCGTGGTGGATCTCGATTTCATGTTCTGTTGTTTTGTGAATTTTTATAGTACATTGATATCTCTTTGTTTAGTTAATGTCATGTGTCAACCAATGGTTCAAATAGTTTGGACCATTGGGATGCCACATAGCATTATAAAATAATAGGGTTGGTTTATGATCCACAATTATAGACCTATGATTAAACTAGGTTTTTCCAAATTTTGTTTGGAATAGGCCTAAGCTCTTTTCAAAATTTTGATTTTGGAAATAACCTAGGTTAATGTCTTTTGGTTTTGGAAACCAAAGGCATGATGAATATGCAAGCATACGTTTCATGCTTGTTTGAGTAATAGCAATGAGATTTCCCAATATCATGCTAAGAATAGCTAGGATTTCCAGAAGAAGATGCCATTCATTTGATGAGAAATAAAAAGGAATATCGAAAATTCGAGTGGTGAAAGTTGAAGTAGCTACTTTCGAAGTAACGAAAGAAAAGCAACGGCGGAGTGGGAGAGTCGAGTCGAAAAGAGGTTTCCTCACTTCTTTCTCTCATTCAAAACCGTGCATGAGACTTTCATCTCGCACGGGTTCGAATTGACATAACATGAAACCTATTAAGCCGAAAGCGCCATGGAGAGCAACAATAGTCCACAGACCACCTTATTGGCACCAACGAGTAAAATCCCCTTGTGCCTCGGGACCCCACAAGTAACAACAACGAATGTGCTAAACTATTAGCAGGTGTGGAAGCCGCGGCGCGTTAAGAAATTGCACCCTTCCAAATAGGAACTAGCCAATCCGTGGGTATACCATGAAGTTACAAAGGTTGTACCTGTGAACCAACCCCCTAAAGCGAAATAGGCACAAGGAAAGAGCAATAGACCGGACCAGCCTACAAACACGAAATGGTCCCTACGTAACTAGTCATCCATAGTATCAAATAAATCAGTTTCGTCTTTGGTAAATTTACCAAGGGCTATAGTCATAGTGATCTTTTGATTAGGAATCAAAAAGAAAGTAACAAAAGAGACATAATTTTAATTTTGATTTAATTTTGAATAGTTTTGATTAATTAAAATTAAAATTGAAATCGTTTTCAAAATTAATCATTAACTTTATTTCGATTGAAGTCATTTAATTCATTAAATGTTAATTGATTTGATAAAATAGGACGCAAGTAGTTAATTTTTTATTTGTCTTTTTCATAAGATGTTATTGTATGGATTAGATAATGTGTAGATATAATATGATTATATGGACTCCGATTGATCATGGACTCGACCAATAACATAGATGTGTGTGGTTTAATTTTCTGTTGGTTTTAAAATTTGTCCTAGGCCGTTATGAAGAACGTTACCTAGTTTATTTTCTACATTTATCTCATTCACGTTAGCTCCCCCCGTGTGCAGCGGCTGTATAAATTTATTAGAAAGAATTTTATGTAACCAGAATGGAGTTTAAGACGAAGGCCAAAGAAAGACGACATAGAGATCATGTTGGTGGTTGCAGCTATCCTTAGAATTGTGACCTGTGGTTTCGTCAGTTTGTAATCGAAACCGCAATTAGGAAAAGTCCATGATCATATATACCGGTTACTTTGCGCATTTATTTATTTTGTGCATGTATTCATTTTATATGACACGATAGATGCATGATTAGGCACGATCTAGATGAATGTGTTGGATGTATGTCTATAGAGATAGATATATTTGATGAGACCGTAAATAAAATCGATCAAGTGAATTAATTTAAATTACACCCACATCAAAAATCAAGTCAAAATTTTGTCTCCCAATATTATAATGACAGCAAAGAGCTCTTGTTCGGATCCATCCATCAGCCACAACTGGAGGTTGATCTACTTGGGTATATCTTTATTATTGAGATATGAACGTAAGTGACCTTGCGAATATTGGGTTATGACTTGACTAAGATTTATTCAACCATCAGCCACAACAGGGGTCGGGTAATTTTTAGAGACAAAGGTTGGCCACCACATGGTGATGTGTATTGTTAAAGAGTTGACTGGTCAACAACCAAGAGTCACATAGTGATGTGATTCATGAGGTGTCACCTACTCATCGAATTATTTCGGTTCACCAGCCACAATAGGGAATCGACGTAACTAGGTGGGATCTTGGCCACTAAAGAATTTTTGGGAAATTATTAAAAGTCAATTGGGAGTAGTTGACTAGTGGGAGAAAAATCATAAAGCTAAAGACTATTTTTTTTAGGGAAGCTAAAGACCATTTTTGATTTTGAATGTATAAACAGCAACACTCTTTTATCTTTATTTTATGTTGTAGATTTTAGCAAATTTTAATTTATGTTTTTCTTCTCGATTGTTTAAAACAAAATTATGAATGTTACCTTTTGAGAAACGTTCTCAAGTATGGTTAAGTAATTTTAATCTCTTTAAAATAAGCAACGACATGAGCAACTATGTTATAGTAGTTAGAGACAAGGAGACTACATATTTAATGGAGTGCTCTAAGGCTTTAATTACCAGTCAAAACGGAAGCTCATGATATGATTAAATCACTTGAAATGAGTTTCAATGAATTAATCATATATTCGATACGGCGATGTCCAATGGGTCATTCTGTCATACGATGACAATTAATTCAAACATTAGATGCGTTGAATGTGAGTGACCACAACGAATTTTGGAAAGGTTGTTTTCAAAATTGTAATATTTAAGTATCGACTTAACTCTTTAATCATTGCTTGAAGGTTAATTAAATAGTTCATGTTTTGAATATGATTCAAAAGGTTAATTAAACTATATAATAAACTTTGGATTTTCTTTGTGAAAGAAAATTAAAGACAAAGCTCTTGTGATTTTTCTTAAATCTTATGAAGACTGAAGTAAGAGATATTTACAAGTGCTTAAGGGATTAAAACGAAAGTTAGGGCATGCGCTTAAATAAGAGAACTTATCGAAGAGTTTCCATTCTAAGAAAGTAAGTTGAGATAAATCTACCTAAGCTCAAGTCAACTTTTAGATATATGATATCTTACGAGTATGATTGAATTAGAAAGATTGTATACAGAATATCCTAAGATACTGAAAGTGAAGAAAATGTTGCAACATTTCCATCTGGTATTCTGAATCTGGTAAACTGATAAAAGAACTAAATAAATGTTATTTTATTCCGGTTCTTGTGAAGAACACGATATCAGTGACATGTTAGGATTTAATGGACAAATTCAATCGTAAGGAATAAACACTATTCCGATAAAGTTGGATAGTCATTGAATCTAACACACTAGATTACTATCACTATATAGTCGATATAGGTGATGAAATCTCAACTAAATATTTGTATGACTGTTATCCTTGATATTTTGTGGTTGTTCTAGACATAGTCTTTGTGGAAGAGAAACGTGTAATCAAATGTCATTCTGATGATGTCTGAACCATGTGATTATAAATCATGTGGGTAATACGTATCTTAAGATCACTAAAATACCATTTTATGAAAAGGTTATAAATTCTAGAAAATTGCCTAAAGCCCAAATATACTGATGTTTGTTGGCTTATGACAATTAATGCCACGAATGATATTATTGTTCATTACTCTCTTTGACTATTTTAGAAATAGTTGAATGTACTTAATGAAGTACGAAATTCGGAAGGCCTGAAAAGTTCGAGCTAGCACGAATATGAGATTGATAAACGACTTAGGAATTAATCTTCAATTGGATTGAAGTAATTAATCCCTGAAGGGTGTTTCAGAAGTTGTCTGAAATAAATCAGATTCTCCATTGAAGGATGCCATTTTTGGGGTACGCAATTAGATTGTGTTTCTAAAATGGAAACAACACTTTATACGATAAAGGTATGACATAAGCCATGCGAAGTATCCCTTATCTATTTTAGGATAGTGCCTTTATTCAATACATATACTTAACCGAGTTCCAAAGAATAAAGATTGGATAAATTCTATATCAGATATGGAAGACGATAACATCAAATCCATCTTAACCGATGATTTAGGGTTGTCGTGCTTCTAGGAAGCAGGTAGTGTCTAAAAGACTTGGAGCTTCGTATGACATATGCAACTTTGTGGAATGTATTAGCAAATATGCTAGATATCATTTACTTATCCATGGAGCAAACGTGTTTGTCTCCAAACGTGCTGTCTTCTAGAGGAAGTGTTTCTTCCAAATAAACAGTGGGAGTAAATCAAGATCTCAAAAGTACTTTGAGAACCACAAAGAGATAATCAACCACTGGAACATGAGCATGCGCCACATAGTGATAAGGTGCAGGACACTGCTCAGTGCACACAAGTATTTTGTGAGTCTACAAATAGCCACATGCTTGAAAGGGCTACTGTGTGTTCATCTTGAAGATTGAAGATATTGTGACTAGTGTAGAAATGCTTGAAAGGAAAGATTAAGAGATATGGCTTGGAGCCATAATGTCTGAAGTAGATTCCATATGTGAAGACCGGGTTATGAACCTAGTCTGAGTAACCTGAAAGGAATGTCTTTGAAAGGTGTAGTAGGTCTTTATAAAAGACTAACATGGAAGGTAATGCGATTACTAGTTAAGCAGAGTTGAGGGCTAAATGCTATAGGGTATTGCCTTTAAGCTACCGGCTATGCTTAAATCTATTCAGATTGTGCTTGTTGTAGCCACGTATCATGGCTATATCATAGTGTGGAAAACATTGGGCAAAAATCTTGATGTCCATAGATAGTTATGTGATATGTAAGCTTACGAGATCCATTTATGGACTCAAACAAGTTTCTCTTCATAAGTTCTTTACTTTGATAATCAAAAGAGTTTGATTTGATCAAGAGGGAAGATATGCCTAATGTGCAAGAGGGTTAGTGGGAGTGTTACAGTTTTAAAGCAATGTATTGAAAGGTTTGGTAGTTCAAGGTATTTTCAAAAGTTATTGGAAGTAAGTTGTTCTTATTTTGGAAATAAGAGTCTATAATGATAGATTTAGATACTGCTTAATTGTCACAATTCACCTGCATAGATGAGATGCTAAAGGAGTTTAGCATAGATCACATCAAGAGATACTGCTAGCCAGTATTCACGGGATCTATCTATGATAGGACGTTAGTCCTGAAGGTTAGGTGAAAGATAACACTTATGGAAAAGTTCCTTATGCCAAGGCCATAGGATCCATCATGAGTGTTGTGGTTTAAACCAGATGTTCATACTATATGAGGAGTCATGAGTAAGTATGAAAATGATTCTAGTAAATGTCGAGAATGTCCTTAAATGTGTTAAGGATGGGTTCTTAGTTTATTGAAACTTGGAATCGAATAAACATAGATATACAGATGTATACCCTGAGTCTTATGAAGATAGTGGGAGCTACAGTCTGGGTTGGCAGTCACTTTGATTAAGTGATACAGTGAGCTGAAAATGTTCTTAGAAAGAGATCACTAAACATCCTACAACTGGGCCAAAACACAGTAGTGCCTTAAAGGCGCAGCGGGAGCAGTACATGGATCTAAGAGGTTCATTCCTGAACCTTGTATGGTTCTTCCACCTTTACTGTATAGTTGATATAGTAGTGGATTCATTGCTTAGGCAAGGACCATGGTCTCATCAGATATTCATGTGTGTGTTGAGGCGGTTCCTTTTTGACTTGATCATTTGGAGCATGATGTGAAGATAGTATGAGTCCCCACAGATAGTGGTCCGTTCTCGCTTAGGGTTGGTTGCGAGTACTACATGAGATTCTTGTGATTCAACTTGATCTTGTGTGTACGAGTGATTGGCTTTAGGCCAAGTGGGAGATTGTTGAAATAGTGTCCTAAACCCAATTGGATTGGACAGGATCCAACCGGGTCGGATCATTTCTACTATTTCTTTATGTTTATACGTATAATAAATGGCTTTTCTGTTATTATATATTTGTTCGTTTAATGAACCAATTGTGATATTGTATATATGATAACGTCCCAAGTGTCAAACTGTGAAAGAGAAATCATAATGGTGATTATAGTTGATAAGATCTCGACTCACTTTAAAAGGTTTGATACTTAAATGTCTTTAGTCGCATGTGCTATTAAATGGGACAATAATAGTACAGTTCTACTAGCACGTATTGGATGTCTTCAACAATATGAAGATAGAGACAGATCTCGTATCAAAGTGTATGGAAATTGGACTTTACGTGGACGTATATTAGAGAATGCATACGTCAGACTGACCCACTTACTTTATTAAGTGTCACACGATGTGGCGGTTGTGTAATTATCCTAAGACCGGAGTCTTCATGACATCATGGTGTGGATTTTCATACTTTGACACTATTGAGGTTTCCCTCAGCCATGGGGCCATCATACGATAGTGATTGGGTGTGATACTGAAGCATACGTAGGATTCATATTGCTCGTCCGGAAATCGCGTATCCTATGAATAGGAGTAAATATCCGAAAGGGCCTTCTTATAAGGATTATCGTACTCTCATGAATCTTTGCAAAGTGGGAGTAAATGAGTTACTTTGAGAGAGCATGATATCCAGATTATAAGATGTGGTCGTTAATGTATTGATACTCGAGATACGACCGTTTGGATATTGTAACGGCGATAGGATTCTATTTACACGGTAACTGTTTCACATGAAATGTAGTAGTCACCGCTTTTGAGTCTTCCGATGATTGGGGGTCACGATGTGGTGCTAGACGCTACGTGATCATTAGGTTTGAAGGGTATTTTAGTAAATCACTTTGTGCCTATGGCCAACATATTCGGAAGTCTATCGGTTCACACACATAAGAACATCTAGCCGGATTAAAATGCGGTTATAGTGATAACCAAATAAGGAAAGTTTATCTCGACTATAAAGTGTTATAGTGATAAATTAATAATGTGGTATTTATTTGTTATGAGTAATTTAAATACAAGGTATTTATTATGTTGATTAATCAAATATACATATTTTATTATGCATGGGGCGCATTATATTTTTGTATATGATACACATGGATTTTGCAAATTAATTAATCATAGTATTATGTTATCATGTATTAATATTAGATGTTAATGTATGTATATATATATATATATATATATATATATATGCGTGTGACATGTATATAAGTGATATACATGTCTGCATGTGTAATATATGTGTATATAGATTTATGTGTGTAGTATATGTATATATGATACTTATATTTATGTGTGTAGTATATGTATATATGATACATACATACATACAGATATATATATACACGTGTAAATTGATTTATGGTACTATAATAAAGATGTATTCAATATTAGATATCGGCAATATATATATTTTGGAAATATTTAAGCTATTGAGTATTAAATGAAATAAATCTAGAATATCTATTTTCCTTATTTTACTAGTACGTAAAAGGTTTTCTTTCTCCATACTCTACTCAAGACTCTTCTCCAAGGCAATTAGAGGGCATATGGGACGCCACCTTCATGATAAATAGGAGGTGGGTGTCTAGCTCTATTATACATCACAATTGAAAGAGAATATTTTACTAGAAATTATTAGAGAGTCTTCTTGAGAGTTTTGAGAGAGATAAATGGCCGGTCTAGCAACCGGGTTTTTCTAGTAGCTATCCAGAGAGGATTCCAGCGAGGTTCTCGTGTGGATATTGATAGAGGCCGGACACGTGAACGGCTTGCGCGCAGTACTACTCTCCTTAGACGGTCAAAGCTTCGATCTTATAGATCAAACAAGGTATTCACCGTCTGCTACTTAACATGCTTATTGTTTTAAACGAAGTCGATCTTGGTAAAAGGAAATAAAATTTTAAATTCCGCAGTGTTCACGTGTAGATTTCCTAACACAAAGATCTTGATAAACTAAGATACTTTTTAGGCATTGAAGCTGCCTGAACACCTGAAGGTATTTCCATTTCTCAGAGGAAGTACACATTACACCTCTTACAAGAACATTTGTTTTGGGAAACCAAGCCTTGTTACAATATAAAAGCTTAAAGGAATGCTAAGTGTAGTCTGTCTGCTGAACTGAGGGTCACAGACTCAGTTATATAAGATTGAAGAACTGAGGGTTCAAACTCAGTTTACTTGTCGAGACTGTAAAGTTAGAATTCAGGCAAGTTTGTGGTGACCTGAACTGACTTTATGGATCTTGAATGAAGACCTAAGAGTCATAAGGACAATGAATTCTTAGATGATATTTGCTTATGGTGTACTCTGGTTAAGTCAATTATAATCAGATGAAAAATTGGAGTACTGATATTTGAAGAAGAGTAAAATCTCAGTTAATGCTCCAAGTTAGTCAAGAAACTGACAACTGACGAACTCAGTATAAAACTGATCAGGAAACTCAGGTTTATAAGTCATTCATCCATCAAACTGATAGTATAGTCGAACGTTGTAAAGAAAGCATTTTATTGGATGAAATACTGACACATCAAACGGTCATAAAATATAGCCGTTACAAATAGCCGTTGATACAATTCGAATTCAAGTAAATGAACGTTAGATCCTACACTATAAATAGAGGACTTTGCACCAAGAATAAATAACGAAATTATTAAGATCAACAAGAAGTTTGTGTGCACAAGTCTAAGTTCATTCGAATTGATATCATTATCTGCGATAACAAGATCTATCAAGAAATCTTCCACGTGTTCAAGCCACATAGATTTATCAAGAATCATACACTTAGAAGAACCACAGACAAGAATCAATTTATTGATTCTCAACCCAACTTTGATTCTTAATCAAAGGTTCAGACTGTGAAGCAATCCGGGAAGGTTTTGCCAAGGACAGTTGTCACAGCAGTCGGGTAGACTGTGTTTGTGGTGGTAGCTGGTGAAGAGCCATACGTAACCCTTCAAGGACCAGTGTTCAAGCAATTGAAGAGCAGCAATTCTACCTGTTCTACAACTTTTTAGATAGTGAAGCTAGGATTAGCCAAAGACTATTGTTTAGGACTTTTTGTAACTGCTCACCTCAAAAAGTTCTAGTGGAATTTTCCTCCTACACCACAGGGGAAGAGAGGACTGACATGATTACACCACCTGGAACCTCTATAATATTTGCCTCATTACTTTACGCATTTATTTACTTACTCAGCATTTATTTACAGCATTCTGAGAATTGATTGTTATACACCTCACAACTCACAAACTGACATTCAATAGAATTCAGTTTAGCACACTCAGCTTTTGCATGGAATAACAAGATCAAGAAAAAGGCTAGAATTATATCCGCTGTCGGTTGACTCAGTTCTTCTTAAGTCAGTTTGACTTAAACTCAGCTCAGTCAGCTTAACTCCACACAAGTTATAACTGAATCGTAATTTGTTTAAAATCCAGTTTTTAGGGACAAGTTTATTCACCCCCCCCCTTTAAACTTGTGTTAGCCTTTCCAAGGGACCAACAATTGGTATCGGAGCAGTGTTTCTTTAACAAGCCATTGTTAAAAGCTCATTTTCTCTAAATCTCCTCTAGTTGCTCTCATTAGAAAGCTCAGTTTCTAGTTTTCACATAATCAGTTTTCACTCACTCACAATGGATAACAATTATTATGCAAGACAGATGGTTATGTGCAACATGGATAGGTTTGACAAATACAAACGTCGTATGCAGGCTTTTCTAGTTGCTACTCATGATGAGATGATGGAAGTGCTCACATATGGACCAATTCAGATCACTTACATGCAAACTGATGGTGAAAGAAAATTTTGAGTTCCAAAGCCCAAAGACGAATGGACTAGTGATGATCGCAAGCAAAATAATCTCAACAATGTTGCTATGGACTTTATCCTCAGAACTCTAGACAGCAACATGTACTTGAAGGTGAAAGAATGTACAATTGCTAAGGAAATGTGGGACAAACTTCAGTTAGTTTGTGAAGGAACTGACTCAATCAAGGAGAAACCATTGACCAAATGGAGACAAGATTCAGTGCTATCATTTATGAACTAGATTTACTCAAGATTGAATACACAAAGAAAGTAATCAATACACAAATTTTGAAGGCCTTACCTATGTGTTGGAAAATGAAGGTCACTGCTATGGAAGAATCTAGAAGACTTGATATATAAGACTCCTTAAAAATCTTCTCAGATTTAAAAGCTTATGAATTCAGTGAAGATTTTACAAGCACAGCTGCAATAATCAAAGATCTGGAAGAACCAAAGACCACCGCACTTGCAGCCACATCAAATGACTCTCAAGAAACATCCACAAACAATCTTCAACAGTTGGAGAAATGGAGGAACAAATGGCACTCATGATGAGTTGAATCAGAAGGATGAAGAACGGTCATCCTGTAACTCAGAAGTTTATCAAGAAGACTCCTGAAAAGAGAAAAGATGATGAATATCTTTGTTTCAACTGTAAGAAGCCTAGACACTACAAAGCTGAATGCCCAGAACTAAATGCAAAGAAGACTCAGCAAAGAAGAACCGGCAGGAGAGCGTTATTAGCTGGAGATGAGTCTGACTACGAAGCTGGTACATAAAGATTATCTGATGACACAGCTTTAATGGCACACATGGAAGATCCCAATGAGGTATGTGAATCAAACTCTAAATACAGCTCAGCTCAGATTTCCATGCAAAATGCATGTTCTTCAACAGCCGATTCCAATCCAAAGAATTCAGAATTAAAAGAAACTCTTGACCAATTGATGAATCAGCTTGTCACCATACAAGCTGGTTATAAATCAATCAAATCTGAGAAAGAAGCTCTTCTAGAAGTCAAAAGATTGAATGATGAACTGAACACGTTAAGACTAAGCAAAACTGATAAAGGAAAGAATCAGTGTCAGTCTACTGCATCAGCAGCAGCAATTGAATCTTTTGCTCAATCTAGTTCAACAACTGGATTCAAATCAGGCAAGCCATATGAAGATAGAACTGGCTTAGGATTTGATACACAGCAAACTTTGAAGGGAGGAACAAGTAAAGTAACTGAACCTAATACCAAAACTGGTGTTAAGTTTGTAGCTGAACAATAAAGAAGCATGCTGAACTAGTGAAACAAGTTCAACGTGAATCAGATCAGTCTTAGCATCAGTTTTCAAAGAAGTCAGTTGTATACAACAACAGGGTCAATCAAAAGGGTAAATCAGCTGTACATCATGATAATCGAAAAGATACATCAACTGCTGAATCTACTAAAGCTGATCAGGCCAAGAACCAGAAAAACTTCAGTCTAAGTAAATCCAAGAATATTAATTATTAAAAGATTCACAAAGTCAGGGGGAAAGGCAGATTATTTCCAACGGATAATGACTGGAATTTCTATGAATCTACTATTAAAATTGATAAAAGCAATCATTGCAAACAGAAAACTTATCACAAGTTTCAATCCAAAAGTCAGCAGAGGAATCACTTCACTCCTCGGCCTAAACCTCAGTACCAAGGTCAGCACAGACCTCAGTATAAAAGAAATGATGGTTATTATTCAAGTGTTAATAATAGAAAACATCATGGAAATCAGTTTCTGTCAAAGGATCTAAGAGATCATATAAATAAGACACAGTCCAAGCATAGATACTATGAGAGTGTGGCTTATATATATGAAAACAAGTGCAACAATATCTGAAGGATACCTAAAGGGTATATTCCTAATGTTGTACTGACAACTGACCCCCATGGACCCAAACAGAGTTGGGTACCTAAAAATGTTTAATTTATTTTGCAGGATATATGGTACTTTGACAGTGGTTGCTCAAGACACATGACAAAGAGCAAAGACTGTCTAAGTAATATTATTGCCAAGGATGGACCAAAGGTTAATTTTGGAAGTAAAGACAAACTTGGATTCACCAAAGGTTATAGTACCTTGATCAGAAATGGACTTACAATCAAGAATGTATCGTACGTAGAAGGATTGCATTACATTCTACTCAGCACCAGTCAATTCTGTGATATGGGATACAAAGTTACTTTTGATAAATATTTCTGCGTTGTCGTCAGCGAAACAACATTTCAAGTTGTTTTAGCCGGAAGAAGAAAAGAAAATATGTATGTTGTAGATCGGACTACAAATTCTTTGAAACTCCGTTTACATGTGCATACCAAATCAGAAATCAGCTGGTTATGGCACAAGAAACTGAGTCATCTAAACTTTGATGACATCAACACCCTTGTCAAGAAACAGTTAGTCATTGGACTACCAGAAATCTCTTACAAGAAGGATCGCTTATGTGATGCTTATCAGCAAGGAAAGCAAACAAAAGCAAGTTTCAAGACAAAATCTCAGCATTCAACAAACAGAGTCCTAGAGCTACTACATATGCACTTATTTGGACCTATTACTCCAATCAATATCAGTGGAAAGAAGTATACATTGGTGGTAGTAGATGATTTTTCAAGATACACTTGGGTTATCTTCATGACCAAGAAAAGTGAAACCAAGCAAAGACTCACTGATCTACTCAAAAGGCTTCAAAATCAGAAAAGTCTATCAGTTGTGAATATAAGATCAGATAAAGGAACTGAATTCCTCAACAAAGTGATTATTGAATACTGTGAAGAAAATGGTGTTTTACATCAACTTGCTGCCACAACAACACCTCAATAGAATGGTGTAGCTGAAAGAAGAAATAGAACACTCAAAGAAGCAGGAAGGACTATGATTTGTGAAGCAAAACTGCCTGAAAGGTATTGGGCAGAAGCAGTCAACACAGCTTGCTATACACAAAATAGAGCTCTCATGAATAAAAGGCATGAGAAGACTCCTTATGAAATTTGGAATGGAAGAAAGCCAAATGTTTCTTACTTTCATGCTTTTGGAAGCAAATGTTTCATACATATTAATGGAAAAGATCAACTTCATGTTTTTCAGCCCAAAACTGATGAAGGAATTTTTCTGGGATATTCAAGTGTCAGCAAAGCATTCAGAGTACTAAATAAAAGGACACTCAAGCATGAGGAATCAATACATATGGTATTTGATGAACCAAATTTTCCTGGTGAAATAACTGAAGACATAATAGAATCTATTTCTCTGTCTCAGTTACCAGTCCTGCCAGAATCAGTTTTTGTTGACATTGGAAGACTAAGGATTTCAGAATCTTCAGATCAAGATCAGTCTCAGTTTCCAACTACACAACAACCTAATCCTGAACAACATGTTTCTGACTCAGTTGAAGAAAATCAAGAATCAGTTCTTGAAGAACCAGTTGGACAAAATATAGATCCCTTGATGCAAGCCCCAGTACATCAATGGATAAAGGATCACCCTGAAGAACAAGTAAATGGTGATACTCAAGCTGGTGTTCGAACAAGACATCAACTAGATGCAATGATTGCATGCTTTCTATCTCAATCTGAACCTTAAGAGATAGAAGAAGCTTTGAAAGATCCGGATTGGATACTAGCTATGCAAGAAGAACTGAATAAATTCGAAAGAAATCAAGTATGGGAATTGGTAGAGAGACCAGTTCATGTGAATGTCATTGGAACCAAATGGGTTTTCAGAAGCAAACTTGATGAAGATGGGAATATCATCAGAAACAAAGCTAGACTTGTAGCTAAAGGATATTCTTAAGCATAAGGCATAGATTTTGATGAAACTTATGCACCAGTTGCAAGATTGGAAGCAATCAGACTATTTTTTGTCTTTGCAGCTCATAAAAAGTTCAAAGCATACCAGATGGATGTTAAAAGTGCATTTTTAAATGGAATACTTGAAGAAGAAGTTTATGTTCAACAACCACCTGGATTCGAGATCAAAGATCAAGTTGACAAAGTTTTCAGACTAAGGAAAGCTCTTTATTGACTTAAACAAGCACCAAGAGCTTGGTATGAAACTCTATCTCAGTTTCTAATGGATTATAGATTTATCAAAGGAACCATCGACAAGACTTTATTCAGAATGAAAAATGAAGAAAGCACTCTTCTTGTTCAGATTTATGTTGATGATATTATTTTTGGATCAGAAAATGAACAGTTAAGTGAGAAATTTGCAAGTTTAATGAAGAGCAAATTTCAGATGAGTATGATGGGAGAATTGAATTATTTTCTTGGATTACAAGTTAAACAATTAGATGATGGAATTTTTATTCACCAAACCAAATATACAAGAGAACTTATCAAAAAGTTTGGTATGGAATAATCAGCTGGAATTTCTGCACCAATGTGGACCAACATCAGACTAGATGAAGACAAAGAAGGAAAAGATGTTGATCAAACACTTTACAGAAGAATGATTGGAAGCTTACTCTATTTTACAGCAAGCAGGCCAGACATATCCTTTACTGTTGGTGTATGTGCAAGATTTCTGTCGAAACCAAAGGAAAGTGATATGAATCCGGATCCACAACCTACACATGATCCGCTAACATTTCGGATTGGACCTGAAACTTGGCTTCAACGTAAAAAGAGGCTCAAAGCTTTGGAAAAATTAGCCCAAGTAATAATGCAAGAGTCCAAGACCAATGATGAAGATTCTGAAGTAACCAAGTCCATCATTTATGCGTGTGGGCTGCCTGAATAAATGGCCCAACATTTTGGCCCTTATTATGGTATTATAATATATATTTTATTATGCAATATTACTTAAATAAATGACAAAAACTTGGCTGAATTTGGAGAAGGAAATGACGCCACTTTTGCTAGCTTTGGAAGGTGAGAAGACAAGTTTTGGAAATGCAAAATACATTGAATCAAGATGCATGAACCAAGATTTCAAGAGTCCAAGCATTTATTCAAGATACATTGATTCATGATGCTTGGAAACTAAGTATTTTGGGGCGCCACTTTTTGTCTTATTTTTAGGAAAACTTTTCATCTTATTTTTCTATCCATTATTGTCCTATAAATACCCAAACTATTGTAACTTGTAATTCAACTTTAGAATCATTAATCAAATTATATTTTATTCTTCACTTGGAAAAGTGTTGCGTGAGTTTCTCTGGAAAGGGAATTCAAATTTCGGATTATCAAGGACTTGAGCAATCCTTGTGGTTATCCATATACCAAGGTGCTTAGAAACATGTTTTCTAAGTGTTGAGGTTTTATTCCAAGGTGCCTTCACACAGGTTGTGATTGTATCGCGGAGCTTATTATTCCAAGGTGCTTCCACACAGATTGTGGTTGTGTCATGGACCTATTCCAAATACCTCAAATCCACGATCCTAAGTATTCATTAGATCCGAAGCCTTCCTCCGGGCGGTTTCGCATCAGTTGGTATCAGAGAACAGCGGATTTACGGTATTATATCCAATTTTCTTTCTTCTTAAAATAAAGGATTATCCTTTGTTGCATATTATCGTATGTATCTGAAGAACCATAGTATGCATATGATCGTGTGTATTTGAAGAACACTTTATTTCGCACGAGCATCTATATATTTATATATATATTTTTTTTTAAAAGTTGCACAAGTAAATCGTGTGTATTTGAAAAATAATTTGTTCCGCACGAGCATACTGTTCCGTACGAGCAACAAGTTAAAAAAAAATTAATTTCATTCTACACACTTCACAATTTTTGTGTTACATCTTTGAATATCTTCTCTAAAATACTTCACAATTTTTGTTGTGTTCACTTTGGAATTTCAAAATTCTTAAAAAAATTCTTGATTCTTCACTATTGGTATTTGGGGAAACTCGATTATCGCTGATTACTTGAAATCCGAATTGATTCCCTACTTGAGTAAATAAACCTTTGAGAGGAAGAATGGCTGAATATAATGATGAATTGGAAAGAAGATTTCAAGCTCAATTTCAAGCTCTTGAAACAAGATATCAGCAACAACTTGAACAAATGAGGCAAACTGTAGCTGATGGCGCTAGACAGAATAGACAAGATGGATAACACACTGAACTTGAACCCTGCAATTACTCTGAACAAGAAGATGACGAGGAGGAAAATGATGCAGCAACAGTTTTAGCACCACGGAGAGTTGTGGCACCACGGGACACTCTTCAAGGTATAAAACAGAAAATTATGGTGTTTAAAGGTAATTCTAATCCTGATGAATATCTTTCTTGGGTTGTTAAAGTTGAGCAAATATTTAATTGTCATGATTATTCAGAAAGAAACAAAGTAAAACTTGCTACTAGTGAATTTGAGGAACGAGCTATTCTTTGGTTCCACAAAACTAATGAAAAGCGCAGGAAATTAAGGCAACAAGCGATTTCTTCTTGGGAGGTTCTTAAAAATGAAATGCATAAAAAATGGGTTCCCGAATCCTATCGTCGTGAGCAAGTGAGAAAGTTACAACATCTCCAACAAGGCGAGAAATCTGTTCAATCCTATCAAGATGAGTTAGAAATGGCCTTATTTTGAACAGATACCGAAGAATCCGATGAACATACCATGACCCGATTTAATAAGGAAGACTCTAAGCTAGAGTATGATTTTCGTATTCACGACAAAGAGATGAAGTATATCTCAGTTAAACAAAAAGCACAGGAAAGAGCTTAGCCTCTAATTAAATTTATTTGAACAAAGTGTAACCTTTCCAGTTTTTGCATATTCTAATGAAATACAGTTTTACCTTGTTTTACAATGTTTTGATCTTTAAGCTTTTCTTTTAGGGAGAGTTTTGGCATCATCAAAAAGGGGGAAATTGTTGGAAATAAAATTTATGTTTTGATGATAATTCATCATATTTATTCTAAGTATTATTTTAACAACATTGATGAAGTGTTGAAGCTAGCTGTTATAGTGAAAGGCTAAAAGATGTCTAGAACTGAATGTATAAGTTTTACTAGAGTCTGATATTTGTATAAGTTACATTAGACAAGCATTGTAATAGTTAGAGTGTCGTGAAAGTGAAAACTGGAAGACATTTAGAAAACAGGAAATCGTCAAGATAAACTGATTGACAAACTGACTCAGACTACACCAATATGGAACAGAAGAAGATAAGTTGGCTGAGGGACACAAAATCGGTTGGCTTATCCTGAAGATTGAAGAATTGAGGGTCACAGACTCAGTTATAGAAGATTGAAGAACTGAGGGTTCAAACTCATTTTACATGTCGAGACTGTAAAGTTAGAATTCAGGCAAGTTTGTGGTGATCTGAACTGACTTTATGGATCTTGAATGAAGACCTAAGAGTCATAAGGACAATGAATTCTTAGATGATATTTGCTTATGGTGTACTCTGGTTAAGTCAATTATAATCAGATGAAAAATTGGAGTACTGATATTTGAAGAAGAGTAAAATCTCAGTTAATGCTCCAAGTTAGTCAAGAAACCGACAAGCGATGAACTCGGTATAAAGCGATCAGAAACTCGGGTTTATAAGTCATTCATCCATCAAAGCGATAGTATAGTCGAACGTTGTAAAGAAAGCATTTTATTGGATGAAATATCGACACATCAAACGGTCATAAAATATAGCCGTTACAAATAGCCGTTGATACAATTCGAATTCAAGTAAATGAACGTTAGATCCTACACTATAAATAGAGGACTTTGCACCAAGAATAAATAACGAAATTATTAAGATCAACAAGAAGTTTGTGTGCACAAGTCTAAGTTCATTCGAATTGATATCATTATCTGCGATAACAAGATCTATCAAGAAATCTTCCAAGTGTTCAAGCCACATAGATTTATCAAGAATCATACACTTAGAAGAACCACAGACAAGAATCAATTTATTGATTCTCAACCCAACTTTGATTCTTAATCAAAGGTTCAGACTGTGAAGCAATCCGGGAAGGTTTTGCCAAGGACGGTTGTCACAGCAGTCGGGTAGACTGTGTTTGTGGTGGTAGCTGGTGAAGAGGCATACGTAACCCTTCAAGGACCAATGTTCAAGCAATTGAAGAGCAGCAATTCTACATGTTCTATAACTGTTTAGATAGTGAAGCTAGGATTAGCCAAGGACTATTGTTTAGAACTTTTTGTAACAGCTCACCTCAAAAAGTTCTAGTGGAATTTTCCTCCTACACCACAGGGGAAGAGAGGACTGACATGATTACACCACATGGAACCTCTATAATATTTGCCTCATTACTTTACGTATTTATTTACTTACTCAGCATTTATTTACAGCATTCTGAGAATTGATTGTTAAACACCTCACAGCTCACAAACTGACATTCAACAGAATTCAGTTTAGCACACTCAGCTTTTGCATAGAATAACAAGATCAAGAAAAAGGCTAGAATTATATCTGTTGTCGGTTGACTCAGTTCTGCTTAAGTCAGTTTGACTTAAACTCAGCTCAGTCGGCTTAACTCCACACAAGTTATAACTGAATCTTAATTTGTTTAAAATCCAGTTTTTAGGGACAAGTTTATTCACCCCCCCCCCCCTCTAAACTTTTGTTAGCCTTTTCAAGGGACCAACAGTATCAGAGAAAAAATTTGAGAATTTCTAAATGTTTTTGCTGCGTTTCCTCTGGTTATTGAAGAATATTGACATAATTCTTCATATCTTCTATGTTTTCAGTTTCTTGAGAGTAAATTGTGTTCGTTTTCTGAAGTTTTGATCATTTCCTGATCATTTTTCCCTTTTATTGATGATCTTTGGTATATTCTGGAGTTCTTGATAGCCATGGCAGCAAAGAAACAAGAATTATGCCTCTCCAGTCCATTCTACGTTCATCCTGATGAGAATCCGTCTCTGGTTCTTGTTCATCCATTGATGAATGACAACTATTATAATCCATGGAAGATGTCTATGGAGATGGTGTTAATCACCCAGAACGAAATTGGCTTCGTACGGCATAATTAAGAGGCCAGAAGCAGATTCAGCTGATTTTCATGCATGGATGCAATGTGATATGATGGTAAGATCATGGATATTGAATTAAGTGGATAATACCATTGCACAGAGTTTGATGTATTTTAAGAGTGCACATGCAGTTTGGAAAAATCTTGCTACAAGATTTTCTTATGTTGATGCATTGAGGCTTTCAGATCTTCTTGAAGAGATGCATCTGCTGAAGCAATGTACTGATTCTTATAATCAATATTTTACAAAATTGATGGTTCTATGGGAAGAAATCAAGACCATCAGACCCATGACAGTCTGTTCTTGTGATCCTCAATGTCACTGCAATGCGATCAGCACACTAATGGATCGTATGGAGGCTGAACATGTCATGAAGTTCCTTAAAGGTCTAAGGGATGAGTTTGAGCCAATGGTTTCACAGGCAATGTTGATGGTGCCTTTTCCAGAAATCCATGATGCATTTTTTATGGCCATTAAATTTGAAAGACATAAGTTATATGTGGCTAATAAGTCAAAGCATCAAGATTCAATGGTTCTCTTGTCTCAAAAGAATGGACAGAGGAAAAATCAACCAGTCTGCAGACCAGGTTCTGTGACTGCTGCAAATTCCAGACCTAAGAATCCCAAGAAGATGCAATATAGTTTATGTGGATTCAATGGTCATACTGAAGAGACTCGTTACAAGAAACATGGCTATCCTCCCGGTTTCAAGTAAAAAAAGGGCTAATATGGTAGAAGATGAACAGTCAGCAGAAAAAGATCAGGCCCAAAATAGGTCTGTTGAACCAGGGTTTCCCAATCTTAGTGCACATCAACTTGATAAGTTGATGGCTATGCTGAGTACTGATCCTCCTATACATGTAGGATTTGCTATTGGCCAACCTGCTGTGATTGTTACACACTACTCACTTACTACAGGGACAGATAATCCAAATTTAGTAAGATCTATACAATGGATCTTGGACTATGGTGCCACAGATCATATTGTAGGATCATTAGATCTATTAAGTAATCCTAAACCTTCATCTGGTATAAAAATTGGATTATCTAATGGAAATAATGTTTCTGTTACACATATAGAACAGGTAAGGGTTAACCCCAACATGATGTGTTTTGTACTCCTGCTTTAGATATAACCGTTTATCTTTACCTTCTTTTATTAATCGTACAAAAGGTGCAACTGTTTTTTCTACTAACAAGTGTGTTTTGCAGGAAAAGAACAAGAAAGTGATTGGTTCAACTGAGTTACACAAAGGACTATATGTCTTGAATCAACCAATCAGACTTTCAACTGCTAATGATGTAATCACACTTTATCTTGTAGATTAGATGATGCCCTTTTTATGGCATTACAGACTAGGACACTTGCCAGATAAGAGACTACAAGTTATTAGTTCACAGTCTGCTGATGCAAAATTTGTAATCATGATATTTGCTATTTGTCCCATGGGAAAACTAAAGAAAAATCCCTTTCCATTGAAACTACTAATGTAAATGCTACATCTGATCTTGTTCATATAGATATTTGGGGTCCGTTAAGAAAACATAGTGTGAATGGACAACAATATTTTCTTACTATTGTAGATGATTTTTCTAGGTTTACATGGGTTTTTCTTATGAAGCATAAATCTGAAGCTTCTGATCTTGTTAAATCCTTTGTTAAATTTCTTTCTACTCAGTTTCACAAAATTATTAAAGTAATTAGATCTGATGATGGAGCTGAATTTCAGCTCACTGAATTCTATGCTCTGTAGGGCATCATACATCAGACATCCTGTGTCAGCACACCAGGATAGAATGGCATTGTTGAAAGGAAACATCAACATTTGCTGAATGTTGCCAGTAGTTTGAGGTTCCAGAGTAATTTACCCATTGAGTATTGGGGTTTTTTTTCCTTTTACATGCTGTAAAATTGATTAATGCCACGCCAACACCGCTGCTGGAGGAAAGTACTCCACATGAGGTGCTTTATGACACCAAACTAGACTATTATGTGTTTAAAGTTTTCGGATGCTTGGTATTTTCTTACAAACTTCAGCAGTACAGGACAAAATTTGATTCCAGATGTAGGACTTGTGTCTATTTTGGAAATTCAAACACCACCAAGGATGCTATCCTATTGGACATTACTAACAAAGATATATTTGTTGCTAGAAATACTCAATTCCATGAGACTTATTTTCCTCTATTTCAACAGGTATTAGGTAGGGCCAGATATCTTACTAACATGCCAGTACTATTACCAGTGATGGACACTTTTTATGATCTGCTGAATGAGTCAGCAGACCACCCAGACATAGGGCCAGCTGCAGCTGAGGCATCCAATGAAGAGCATGCTCCTATCAGCCAGGCACCTAAACCAGCACAGTTGAGAAGATCCACAATGACAAGGAAATCACCAACCTTTTATCAAGGTGGTCCTCATACAGTTCAGCAGATCCACATCTGCTGAGTGAGGTAATGAATCTGGAAAACCTTTCAGCAGAATATGCCAGATTAGTTAATGCCATTGATGCTATTAAAGAACCTAAGACTTATAATCAAGCCATCAAGCCCGATGAGTGGAAAGAAGCAATGCAAAAGGAGATTGAGGCTCTACAAAAGACTCATACATGGGAAATAGTTGATCTGCCCCAAGGCAAGAAACCTATTAGGTGAAAATAGGTATACAGAATTGAAGAGAGTTTGAGAAAGTAATAATACTTGAGTAAACTTCAACTTGGTTTATTCATCATAAAAGAGTGAGTATATATAGGTACAAGTAAGTGAGAAAGGTCCTAGTAGAGTATAAGCTAGGAGAGAGCAATTAATTACTAGAGTCGGCTAGTATTAATTGCTAGAGTTGTCTATTACCTAATAAGACAAAATAGAGTTACTTTATGACATATTAATTGTTTATTCAATACAATTAATATGTCTTACAATTAATATGTTACACTAATGTAACGTAATATTTCCACACACCCCCTCAAACCGGGTTGTATATGTTTATACAGCCAAGTTTGCTACTCAGTCTGCTGAACATAAGTGGCGGAATGGCCTTGGTGAGAATATCAGCATTCTGATCTGCTGAGGAAACATACTGGAGTTGAATAATCTTGGCATCAATCTTCTCCTTCAGGAAGTGTCTGTCAATGTCCACATGTTTGGTTTTATCATGATGGACTGGATCCTCTGACATGCATAGGGCTGAATTATTGTCACAGCAGAGTGTGATAGGTTGTTGAATAAGTGCGAAGTTCGGTAAGGACTCTTTTTATCCATAGAGCTTCACAAATACCCAAAACTAATGCCCCGAGTTCGGCTTCAAAGACTCGCTTCTAGAGACGAGTAGGTTGTTTCTTGCTCCTCCGGGTGACAAGATTTCCCCATACATAAGAACAATAGCACGTAGTGGACCTTCGTCTATGTGGCGGCCACCCAATCGCATCAGTGTAAACCTTGATAGATCTCTTAGCAGACTTGGTAAAATGCAGGCCTTGGCCAGGAGTGGATTTCAAGTACCTCAGTATCCTGTTCACAGCATCCCAATGGTGCTCAGTAGGGCAATGCATAAACTGGCTTACCAGACTGACTCCATATGCAATATCAGGTCTTGTATGGGATAGATAAATGAGTTTCCCTACAAGTCTCTGATATTGATCCTTCCTGACAGCAATGTCACCATGCAGCAGGGTATTACTGGGGTCTACTGGGGATACAGCAGGTTTGCAGCCCAAAGCATACCAGTTTCCTTCAGCAGGTCCAGCACATATTTCCTTTGAGAGATAGAGATACCCTGGTTGTTTCTTGCAATTTCCATACCAAGGAAGTATTTAAGATAGCCCAAATCCTTGACTTGAAACACCTTTGCCAGTAGGGTCTTCAAATTTTGGATCTCAGTAGAGTCATCACCAGGTAAGATGATATCATCCACATATACAATAAGAATGGACCTTCTCTCGGTTGGTTGTCTTGATAAACATAGTGTGATCCGAGTTGCATTGATGATATCCGGCGGCTTTGACCACGGTAGTGAGTTTCCCAAACCAGGCTCTTGGGGATTGCTTCAGGCCATATAGAGATTTCCTGAGTTTGCATACCTTGCCCTGAGTGTGAGGATTGACAAAACCATGAGGTACATTCATGTAGACTTCCTCAGTGAGGTCACCATTGAGAAAAGCATTTTTGATATCCAATTGGTGTAGAGGCCAGTCAAGTTGGACAGCTAGAGAAATTAGCACCGACGACGGTGTTCGGTTTGCCACCTTTGGTGCAAACGTTTCTTTATAGTCAATGCCATAAGTTTGAGTGAAACCCCTTGCAACCAACCTGGCTTTGTACTTGTCAATTGTACCATCAGCATTGTATTTGATAGTGAATAACCATCGGCAGCTTACTGTCTTCTTGTCTTTTGGTAGAGTTGTGAGATCCCAAGTATGATTATCCAGGAGGGCAGTCATCTCTGTTTTAACAGCAGCCTTCCACTTATCATTTTGAAGAGCCTCCTGAATATTTTTAGGAATAGAGTGAGAATCCAAGTCCTGTGTAAACATGGCAAAGACGAGGAGACAAGCGATCATAAGATAAATAAGTATGAATAGAGTGATCGGTGCAAGATCTCTTTCCCTTCCCGAGAGCAATAGGCCTATCATCAATGTCGGCGGCCGCCGAGAGTCCGTAGATTGCCGAGTGTCGGTAGGCTCGGGTCGGCCAGGCTCGGGTCGGTAGTCTCGGGTTCGCAGGGCCGCCGAGAGTCGGTAGGGTGCCGAGGTTCGATCCCGCCGAGAGTCGGTAGGTTCTTTGAGGGTTAAGAGTTTGCCGAGGAAAGGGTTTAGGTCAATTTCAATCGGGTTTCCACGGTGATCGCCTCGGTGGACTTCTTGTAGTAGGAGTCCTTTCAAAAAACTTTACATCCATAGAATTGTAAAATCTCTTTTCGAAGGAGAGTAACACTTGTAGCCTTTCTGTCCTTTGCATATCCTAGGAAAATGCACTTGTGAGCTTTGGGATCAAGTTTGCTTGTGTTGGGCATGGATATAGACAAACACAAGTACAACCAAAGATTTTTGGAGGTAAGCGGGAAATAAGATGGGGGCGAGGAGTGTGTGGCCGTAGGGTTTTGATAGGAGTTTTGAAGCCTAACACCTATTTGGGAAGTCCGTTGATTAAGTATGTGGAAGTCAATATAGCTTCACCCCACATATATTTTGGGACATTTGTGGTAAACATGATAGACCTAGCCATTTCTAGCGGATGCTGTTCTTTCTCTCGGCAACCCCATTTTGCCGAGGAGTCTCAACACAACTACCGATATGGACAATTCCCTTATTCATCAAGAAATTACCGAGATTAGACTCATAATATTCAAGAGCATTGTCGATCTTCAAAATTTTGATCTTAGTGTCAAAGGCGAGTGGAGACCATGTTGTAGAACTCTTGAAAGATGGATCCAACTTCGATTTATCCTTCATTAAAAATAACCAAGTGGTTACGGTGTGGTCATCTATGAAGGTAACAAACCACCTCTTCCCTGTTATGCTTTTTACTCTTGAGGGTCCCCATACATCACTGTGAATTAAGGTGAATGGTGTGGATGGTAAGTGAGGTAATTTTGCATACACAGATTTGGTGAGTTTGGAAAATTGACAAATATCACATTGAAGATCATTCAAATTACAACCTTTAAACAATTCAGGATCTATAGACTTTAAATAACTAAAAGCGGGATGTCCTAGTCTATAATGCCATAACATGATATTGTCAAGGTTTTGAGTGCGAGCTGCGAGGCGATTCGGTCTTCGTCTTGTCTTCGAGCGGGGTCGACCACATACAGTCCTGAGCACGGTTTAGCAGTCCCAATCACTGCCTTTGAGGAATGATCCTAGAAAGTGCACTGATTCTCATTAAAAACAACAGTCCAGTTCAAATCTTTAGTAAGTTTACTGACAGATATGAGATTGCAATCTAATTTTGGAACAAATAGGACATCCCGTAGGCATATCTTATTAGTAAGTTGCACCTTACCAAAACCTTTTGCACTAGAGATAGATCCATCGCAGTCTTAACATTGTGAATTTGGGAACATGGCTTAAGTTGAGTAATGAGATTTTTATTACCAAATCATATGGGATGAGGCCCCAGAATCAACAATCCAGGTTTCATTACTAATAGATGAGTAGAATTTACCTGTACTGGCATGAGAGGCTATGTCAGTAGAGTGACTACCTCCCTTTTGTTGAGTTAGGAAGGCTTTGAATCCAGCAAGCTGTGCATTCAACCTGTTGTCATCTTCTTCCTCACTTATGTGTCTGCCCTGTCTTTCCTTGGCAGGTCTTGAGGTTTTGGAGGAGTTAGGCTTGCCATGTAGTTTCAAAGCAAGTGTCCTTGGTGTGATTTGTGCGTTTGCAGTGGTCACGAAACGGCTTCCCGGTTTATCGGCGGGCTTCCTGTAAGCCTCAGTAACCTCAGCAGGGTTCCTGACAGTCAGCAGGGTGGCACTCTCAGTAGGGTTGTCAGCAGGGGAGTTCAGTAGCATCACTTTCCTCCTGCTTTCCTCATGTTTAACCTCAGCAAACATGGATTTGAGATTTGGGAGAGGTTTAGTAGCCAGAATTCTACCTCTAACATCATCAAGAGTAGGATTCAGTCCAGTGAGGAACTTGAATACTCTCTTCTTTTCTATGATGTCTTTATACATAGCAGCATCCTTGACATCATTCCAGGAGTGAGTTTCCAACATATCTATGTGTTGTCATGCCTTAGATAGTTGGTTGAAATATTGAGTCACAGACATATCTCCTTGTCTGCAGTTTTGAATTTGAGCTTCAAGCTCATAGACCTACGATGTATTGTCTTTCTTGGAGTAAAGATCCCCGGCATTATCCCGGATCTCCTTTGCGGTATCATACATCATAAAGTTCTCACTAATCTCTTTTGTCATTGATCTTGTGAGGATGGTCATGACTTGATTATTAGTAGTATCCCATGCTTCAAATCCCTGGGTCATCTTCGGCGGGGGCAGGTTTAGAGCCGGACAGGTATCCCATCTTACCTTGTCCAGAGATGTACATTTTCATAGACCTTGACCACATCAAGTAGTTGTTGCCATCAAGTCTATGATTAGTGTAAGATGAAGAGTCAGTGATCCCAGTCTGCTGAGGCAGCTGGGACTCAACTGAGGGTGAGGAAGCATCAGATAATGAAGACATTCTTGATTCAGCAGGGTACTGAGAGTTTGCAGCGGATTCAGGAGTTTAACTCTCTGATACCATAAAGAGAGTTTGAGAAAGTAATAATACTTGAGTAAACTTCAACTTGGTTTATTCATCATAAAAGAGTGAGTATATATAGGTACAAGTAAGTGAGAAAGGTCCTAGTAGAGTATAAGCTAGGAGAGAGCAATTAATTACTAGAGTCGGCTAGTATTAATTGCTAGAGTTGTCTATCACCTAATAAGACAAAATATAGTTACTTTATGACTTTATGACATATTAATTGTTTATTCAATACAATTAATATGTCTTACAATTAATATGTTACACTAATGTAACGTAATATTTCCACAAGAATCAAGTACAATCCAGATGGTTCAGTGGAGAGATACAAGTCTATACTTGTAGCAAAAGGTTACACTCAGACATATGGTATTGATTATCAAGAAACTTCCCATGTTGTCAAAATTACTACAATCGGGGCTTTACTTGCAGCAGCATCAGCAAATAATTGGTATCTTCATCAAATGGATGTTAATACTTATTTCCTACGTGGAGATCTACATGAATAGTATACATGCAGCTTCCCCTAGGTTGTGCAGCAACCAAAAAAAATCAAGTTTGAAGGCTAACCAAATCCTTGTATGGCCTAAAGTAAGCCAGCAGACAATGGAATTGCAAGTTGACTGAGTCTTTGGAAGCTTAAGGATTTATTCTGTTTAAACATGACCACAGTTTATTCACAAAAGGGCTAGGACAATCTATTATTGCTTTGCTGGTGAGCAATTGATTCAGCAGCTCAAGGATGCCCTACATCAACAATTTAATTACTATTAAGGATCCTGGCGAATTGAGATATTTCCTAGGTATTGAAGCTGCTAGAATGCCTGCAGGCATATCTATTTCTCAAAGAAAATACACACTCAACCTCTTAGAAGAATATGAATTTTTTGAAGAAAAACCTGCTAAGACACCTATGGAGTCCAAGCAAACTTTACAGCATGGTGATTAATCATTTTTGGAAGACAATACTGCATACAGATCATTAGTGGGTAAACTAATCTACCTAACTTTTACAAGGCCAGATATTTCTTTTGCAGTTCAGCAACTGAGTCAATTTCTAGACACTCCTACTGAAAACCATATGAAGGTAGCACATAGACTGCTGAGATATTTGAAGGCTAATCCTGGTCAAGGAATCTTGTTTCCATCAGAAAATAACTTTGTCCCAAAAGGTTTTACAGACAGTGATTGGGTTGGTTGCCCTGAAACAAGATAATTAGTATCAGGCTACATGATGTTTCTAGGAGAGGCCCCTATCTCTTGGAAGGCAAACAAACAAACTAATATAGCAAGAAGTTCTTCAGAGATTGAATACATGGATATGGGAAATGTAGTTTGTGAAATTCAATGGCAGATTTACATTCTACAAGATTTGAAAGTTCCAGTTCAGCTGCCTGTTGTATTATTCTGTGACAATGCCAATGCCATGCACATTGCACATAATCCTGTATTTCATGAAAGAACAAAACATATAAATAAAGATTGTCTTGTTGTGAGAGACAAACTCAAATCTGGGATTATCAAGCTTCTCCCAGTCCACAAAAGAACAAATAGTTGACATTCTCACCAAAGCCTTAGATGCACCTATTTTCTCCTATTTGTTAGGAAAATTAGGAGTTTCAAGGATATTTCATTGTTCCAATAGCTGAAGAGAATGCTGAGTGCAAGCTGTTCATAAACCACTCTTAGCTTAAGAAGGGTGTTACAATATAAGGGCTGAAGGGAATGCTGAGTTCAGTCTATCTGGTGAACTCAACAGACTACATGAAGACTCAACAGGATGCTGGTAGTTTAGTGTTGAAGATGGTTATTCAATTTTAGTTTGTTAACCGTTTGTAATTTACTTATAACTGATTCGTGAGGTGTATGAAGCTATAACTACATAGTAACTTAACTTGTAACTTTCACTTCATTAATAATAATTCCACAATTTTTTTCTGTTTATAATTCTACAAACTTCAACAAGCCTGCTAAACACACATATGAAATCCAAGCAGACTTTGTAGCACAGAGACTCAACTTTGTTGGATGATAACATATCATACATATTACTAGTTAGAAAGCTGATTTACCTCACTTCCACAAGACCTGACATAGATTTAGCAGTACAGTACCTGGGTTAGTTTTTAGATACGAGAATCATATAAAGGCAGCTCACAGACTATCGAAATATCTAAATCCAATCCAGGTGAAGATAGTTCTAAAGGGTTTTATTGGCAGTGATTGAGCTAGATGTCCTTGGACCAAGAAGTCTGTTTCAGGTTATATGATGTTTCTTGGTGATGCATTTATCTCTGTAAGGCTAAAAAATGCAATTATTGCAAGAAGCTCTTCAAAAGCTAAGTACAAGGCTATGACCAATGCTACTTGTAAAATTCAGTGGCTAGTCTATATCTTACAAGATTTGCATATCCATGTTCAGTTACCTGCTATATTGTTCTGTGACAATTCCAGTGCTATGCATATTTCTCACAATCCTGTATTTCATGAAAGGACTAAACACATTGATATTTACTGTCATGTTGTCAGGGACAAAGTAAAATCTTGCCTCATTAAACTCATGCCTGTAAATACCAATGAGCAGTCTGTTGACATTCTCACCAAAACTTTAGATGCACCAATCTTATCTTACTTATTGAATAAGTTGGGCATTTACAAGATCTTTCAGCCAAGTGGATAAAGGAATGCTGAATGCAATAAGATGTGCAAGTTTCTTTTGTTGGAAGTAGCGTCCGAAAGACAATTTATGTAATTGTTTTTATAATTAATAAATGACAGATTTATTCTTATCTTATTATTTACTTCGTGCTTATAAGTAATACACTACTGAAAACCCTAAGTCGTATCATATGTAGTCATATAACTTAGTGTGTGTCACACATGAGGATTAAGTTTATGGTGATACATTTGAAATGTTAGTCCATGGTGAATTTAATCAAAGTATGGGGTCTATTGATTAAACCACCATTAATGCACCCAGAACACTTTATGGTGTGACCGTCTTAACCGGACCGTCGACATTGGTTGTCTAAGTGGGGCATTTATATATGATGTAGTCATATAGGACTGGACCGATTCAATCTGCATTTCTCATATAATTCCGAGATTGAGAAATCTTATTAAATCACAAGATGATCATATATGGATTAACCTTAATCCTATAGTGATTACTGATTTACTACTTTTATATGATTAAATATACGTTATATTATTATGTTTTATCAACGAATTCTATATAAAATATATGAAATTATGGTATAAATGATATGAAATATTAATCTTTATAATTTAGAGTAGTTAGTAGTAATAATAGTAAAAAGTTATCATTTTGTACCGATTTTAGTAAATCGGAGTGTCGTGTCAGATTTACGTGGGTATTTGTGGTATTTTATTGCAGATTTATAAACCGAGACCCCGAGAATCGACATGTTGAAGTGTAATTATATCTCTGGAAGGATTTAGAGAGTGCCACGAGCTTAAATGGTCAATTGAATAGCTTAAGTGGTCAAGTGGCCAATCAATTTGGTTAAGTGGTAATCGAGAAATGTCTTCGACAAACGAATGGCTCATCAAAACGACATTATCTGAAGAAGAGTCCTTCACGAAAGTTGTAGAATTTCCCGAGAGCTTTCCAATGCCGCTTGAATCATGATTTTTGGAGATCCAGAACTCGAGATATGAATTCTAGAAGTTTAATAATTATATATAAATATATATATAATTATCACCGCACATGCTGGTTGTAATCAAGAAGGTGGAGATCATCATTACACCGGCCCGGTCCGGCCTACTACCGGCCCGGTCCGGCCAAGGAATTTTTGTCTATATAAGGAGATCATTTGCAAACAGAGTCGATGTACCAATATATATATAAACCATATCATATATATATATATATATATATATCTTCTCCTCTTTGTTTTTTTTTATTTAGTAGTTTGTAAATAGGCCTTAAGCCAAAAATAATAATCTCGTAGTATCGTTGTAATGCTCGAGAAATTATCAGAAGTTCAGTGTTGTTGAAGTTGTTGTAATGTCCGGAAGAATACAACTCTGATTCAGCATTTGTATTATGTTTGTTTTTATCTTTTTCGTTGTTATAATGTTTTTAGGCTAACTCTAATAACTAGCCAAAGTTATGTAATCGTTTTATTTCGATCTTTTCGGTAAAGGAATGCTGTCTAATTAAATTGATTAAAATTGAGTTAATTGAATCTTTTTCTATTCTGTAACATATTGATAATATTCGGATTGACGTAATTAACCAAGATGAATCGCACCATATAACCTAACGATGAACTGACCAGAGAAGTTAGGATATGAGATAAAAGATAGAAAAACCGGAGGGTAAAATTGGCCGTGCGAAAGCGTGACTATGGAATCCTATTTCCTACCCGGGGGCAGATTTGTCTTGGGAAAGATTAATCTTATTAAAATTGTGCTCGAGATCGTAATAATGTTAAAATCAACGGTTTAATTGAAACTAACACCGGAATGTTAAATCGATCCGCCTGACAACCGGAGCCTTTTGAATAACATCGGCCGTCTGACAAACGGAATAACCTCTTTTATCCGGGGTAGATTTGTACTCGGTACCTGTTCAGACTAACTGAGATTAGCATGGGGCAGTTGTGGAAATTGAACTGATGACAATGACATATGACAATTTCATACGCTCGTGTGAGGAGGAATTGTTAACCTCAGGAGTGCACCGTTTCATTTACTCAATTGGACCTAATATAAAAGGAAAGATCGAGCACATTCCGTCTACTGAAAAGATCGTATAATTCAATTATATAAATTTTGGCTAGTTCTATAAACTTATCTGTCTAGTTCTATAAATATATTGGTATCTATATATTTATATCTATATATATACTTTGCAATTTATGTACATCTATATATATTTATATATCTATATATATTATATTAGAATAACTTTTAAATTACGCATTTATTTTATGTTGACTAGAATAGTAGTAATCTGTGTTATAAAATTGCGGTTTAGATCGAGTTAATAACAGCTCTTTGGTGTTTAACCACACTTAGAAGAATTACCAAGTTCCACGAGGATTCGACACTCTGACTCACCATACTAGCACTACAGTTTGACCCGATACACTGTCGGTTAAGGACTGGTTTAGCACTACGAAAGGCAGGTGTCAATTACAGACTCCTGCTTGTTTCAGGATAGGGTTTGATGTGTTCGTTAAGGATCGCTAAGAGGCGCGGTCCGAATCACTTTCACGTTGGCACTATTCTGGAATGAGTGAGAAGTGTGTGTCTCACAGATATGGAATACATTCCTTCCTGTGGGAAGTAGAAAGACAATCATCTTATTTGTTAATCCTAGAAACTAATCAATCCGTGGAGTTCGTATTGGTTATGAACTAATTGATCACTAGTGGGTTAATGGTAAAAAAGGATAAGATGTATTGAAGAAGGTTTACGGAAATAATCCCGCTTCATTACGGATAGTCTATGGAGAGTTAGTCGGTATGTAATGATTATATCAATGGACACTTATCGACTCGACGTTTTGAGAATAAGTTATATCTATAATCGATAGAGTTTAGGTTCGGATTTATGGTGGCGTAATTCCGGAATTAATGAATTGAATAGAAATATTATGTTCGATGAATATTTTATTTTATTTATTGTAGCTACTGGTTATAGGTCCATTGTCCCCGGGTTGGCTCCTAACACGTGAGTGTTTTCTCGTTTTATGGAACCTCAAGAATAAATTAAATAGTTGGTCTATTTAATGAATATGCAATATTATTTATTTAGTAAATAATATGTAAAATAGAAAAGACATTTTCTATTAAAAATAATGACTAAATTGGCGCCACATGTGGATAAGTTGGGAGAAGAAATTTTTCTAGATTATGTCACATGTGTAATTAATTAATTATCTATTTGTTGGATAATTAATGGAAAAATAAGAGATTGATTTTTTGAGAATTATCTCGTATATTTTGGCAAATATCTTTTCATTATGGGAATAGATAATTGTGGTGTGAAAAGGATAACTTTCTTGACTAGTTATTTTCTTATATAAAGAGAGTTTCTCCTAACACAATTGGCGCCACCATCACAATAAAACGGAAGAAAAATTAGTTTTTTGCCTTAGTCATTAAGAGAAGTGCATATTCGAGGAGGTTCTACGGCAAAGATCGACGTCCACCAGTCGTCGCTAGGAGATACAATCCGGAAGACTATGGCTTCTCCCTTTTGTCGATTTATCGTCTCTCTCCGGTTTGGGTAAATCTACTATCCTTCTTGTAGTTATTAATTATTTATGCGAATCGAATCGTGGTAAAATCGCATGCGAATTTATTTGTAGCTTCCGTTGTGCATGATCGAGTGTCTCGATCGGTGCTGTGAATCAGATCTGAAGATCCAATTAGGAATCGGATCCGGATTCGGGTTTCTGTATATCCAGCAGCTTCATGTATCACTCTCAGCTTGATGGGGGTGTTACAATATATGGATAAAGAAATGTTGATGCAAGAGGATGTACACAGCTGAAAAGCTCATCTCAACTCAACTCAGCAATAGAAAGTCAGCTCAACAGACCTGAAGAAGGCAGCTCAGCTGAACACGCAACAATCAGTTGAGTAGTATAGATAGACAATTATTCTATTATAATTGCCATATAACATCCTTTTAACTGATTCATGAGGCGTATGATACTATAAATACCCCATGATCAGCAACATTGTAACTTAACTCATTCATTATTTTGAGTAATAAGAATTCCACATTATATTTTGTTGTGTTTTCACTTTCACAACTTCAACAATATATGACATGGAATTCTTTGAATTATACTACACTTGTATGACTACCAACTTTTGGGGAAGTGGAGCAAGGATTCCAGCAATTCCAAAGTAGAAATACGGAAGTACTTACACCAAGTGAATAGATTGTGATGTGATTCCCATTGTCGAAGAATAAAAGAAGTTTATTTTTATTGGGCCTGTGAGGATATACGGAGTCTTGTATTTATTTTCATTTGTTAATTTGGGTTTAAGTCTTTATTTCAGCCAATAAAACCAATGTTGGGCCTGTTAGAGTCAAGTAAGCCCAAGTGGTGCCTAGGTCAGTTATTTTTCCCACATTGCTTCGCTATGTTATTTACTTGGAGTTTGTAGTCTATATAAAGGCAATTGGAGTCATTGTTATGAACACAATACAACAGAATACAATTTTATTGAGTGAATTATCATCAGACTTTCAGGCTTTTTGTGAGTATTTATTCATAGAGTATTTGAATCTGAACTTGTCAATGTTCTGAGCATATCTTGTGGCATTCATATATCAAGGTTGTTAGGTACAAGTTATCAAAGGGTTGAGGTTATACCAAGATTCTTAGTTACGGGTTAACTAAGGGTGGTGGTGCTCGTTCTTTATTGATACTTTTAATCGGTCCTTGGGCAAATTCGAATCTTATTCGTTTATGGTTCACATTAGACCACTTTGTAATTTATTTTTTTAGTCATTTTAGATTCTGAATTCAAGCAATTTGGTATGGAATTCGTAATTTGTAATATTCCGATTTTCGAGAAAGGGCGGACGTGTCATTTTGCGAAAACGAAATATTGGGTTCGGTTCCTTTTATTCGGAGTTAAAGTATTTGTTTAATATATATATATATATATATATATATATATATATATATATATATATATATATATATATATATATATATATATTTCGAGATATATATGTATATATTTAAGGAGGAAAATCTGATTTTTATGATTAAGGAAGATAATAAGATCTTTATCTTTTTTTTGATTTGATAAATCTGATTTTTTATGACAAAGGAAGATAATAAGATCTTTATCTTTTTTTGATTTGATAAATCTGATTTTTTTTATGATAAAGGAAGATAATAAGATATTTATCTTTTTTTGGGATTTGTTATTTAAGGAAAATAAATCCCCACAATTCTTATAACCTAATAGAAATCAGATTTCTCCACCTCCTAAATTGTGTTCTGCGTGTGTGGGCAAGAAATTAGGGCTGAGGGATTTTTCATCAATTTCTAAGTCGATTCTCAACGGTTTTCAGATCAGAGTAGAGCGCCGGAATCGTTGTGAAGAAGGCAACGATTTGATTGCAGAAAGTTGAAGCTTTGATAAGAGAAAGATCGGTTTTATTTCTTTGTTTTATGAGTTTTTGTTGTTGGAATAAGCTTGCTAAAGGTAAGAAGCTCTTCCTACAATCTAATTGTGGTTTAGAGTAGAATAGATCATGTTTTGGATGCATATTGTATCAAGTTTTAAGCTTAGATGATGTTTAAGGATTAAGTTTTGTTTCGGATCTTAAAAGACATGTTTTTCTACTGTTTTTCTGCTATAATTCATGTGCAAGATGTTTTGAAAACGAGTAGAGATCGTTAAGGGTTGAAAAACGGGTTTTAGGGCTTTTTCTGCGTAGGATGCGTACGCATTCCTGATACAGGATTGCTTAGAATAAGTGCAGCAGGTTCAATGCGTACGCATCCCAGGGTAATGCGCACGCATTGCCCCAGTTTTCTATGTAATGTTGTTTTAAGATATGTTTTGAATTTTAAACCTTAATTCATGATTAAATAGCACTAATTAAGTATGAACAAGCCCCGATTGAGTTTCTGATTCGTTCAGTTAAAACACCGAATGTACTCTTAAAGGGAGTTGAAGTTCGGATCCGTCGGAAGGGCATGAAAGGGCTTGTGCTTTGATGAACTAGAGTTCATCAATGTCTGTGTATGTGCTAGGCCTTGTCCGTGTCTAGTGGTCTAAGTACGAGAGTAGGAGATGTGAGGGAGCTTACTTGAAAACACTTAGGTGGCTAGTTAATTCACAATAATAAATACATAAGTGTAGTAAAAGCTTAAACGTCATCTATTCTTGGTTAGGCACTGTTTCAAATCGGCGATGTTATACGTTCATAAAAGGTGGACAACGCTACTGGCTCAAAAGCCTGAAGGGTAGTGGAGGAAATCCATCGAACGTATATGCATACCGGGGAGATCCCGGGACTACCGGTGCTAATCACCGTAGTTGGCAAGTATATCTCGTGGTGGAATTTTCACCATGCATTGTGTCCTTGAGTAATGATGTAACAAAGATAAGCTAAGTTAGAAACGTATAATCACGACGTGTCGATGGGCATGTAGTGAACCCTAGATCGAGTCGGTCTCAGTAAGGCAAATCTTTTAATAATAAACCTTAATTATATTATAGCTTCTACTTCTTACTTTATACATTGTACTTACCTCAAATGCATGTTTATTTATGTGTTTGGGGGAGAGAAGACGAACAGGTAAATGATGAGTTCGAGGAGGACTTTGATGACGACGTTTGAGGACGCCGGACTTGAAGACCTTGTTTATTATTTGTTTATTTAAGTTTATTTCATAGATTTGGGTTATTGGAACTAGTAGTTTACTTTTAGTACTTTGGAATTCGTTGGTTTCGTTTCGGATGTAATAACTTTACATTTTCTTCTCTAGTTCCTGAACTTCTATTCTGAGATGTTTGAAAAAATTACCCGAGTCTTTTTAGCTTATGTTTGCTTTTATTTGATACGACGTAGTAGAGGCTTACGTGTAATATTATTTATTTAATATTATGCGTGCCGAACGTTTCGATTTCCGGATAAGGACTCGGTGTCCGGGAACGGGGCGTTACATATTTGAGGCAATGAGAGGTGTATTACAAGGATTTTATTATATCTTGAATTTCCTTGTTTTTCTTTCGTATGCAAATGTTTTATTTTGTTAAAATTAAAGCTAGAAAAAACGAGAAATGAAATCTCAACAACATTGGCTGAGCTATGTGAAAAATTGAGTCAAATGATTGATTATACCATCGTTGCAGCAGTGGGTACCAACGATTCATGGGCAGGTGAATTTTTTAGAAATCGATATGAATCTTTAACAAATGAATTAAGGTGGTTAAAGTGATTCAAAAATCCAATTAGTCGAGTCATAAATGAAGTTTTAGTATTCTTAAATAGAATACGTACAAGTTTTTATTTTACACTAGTTTTGGATATGCACGGTGTACCTCAAAGATTTCAAAAAAACATGTAAGTTTCCTTTGTATTCAAGGATCAGAGTAACTTGTTTACAAAATAGTTATCATGGATTTAATTCAAAAGTTAAGTATGTGTGTTATACTTTTAAAATAATGTTTTAAAAATTTCGAGAAGTTACCAAAATGAATTGATCTACACCAACAGTTAAAAAAGGAATAGCAGCTTTGAAATATTTTCTAACTAGATTAAAAACCCATGCATCATGCCCGAAAGTTTTTATTAAATAAAATAGTGGATATTAGTTATAAGGCCATCGTTAGAGAATTAATTATCATTTAGGACACTCCGAAATCTTATTTAGTTATAAGGACATTCTAATTTTAAGAAGCAAACGTATTTAGTTATAAGGACATTCTAATTTCAAGTGGATAAAAAAAATAAAAAAAAGAGGAAGCGCTGGATGGAGGAAAAAAATGCGCTGATGTTTTTTTTTTTTTTTTAAATTTTAATTCACCATATTTTTAAAGGTTATATATTTTGATCTAAAACTCAGATCGTCAAAATTCTAAAGGATGCGGTTTGATGTCTGATGCTGTGACATTGATGTCTGATGCAGGGACATTGATGACTTATGCAGTGACATTGATGTCTGATGCAGGGACATTGATGACTGATGTAGGGACATTGATGTCCGATGCAGTGACATTGATGAATGATGCGGGGACATTAAGCTAAACAAGATCGTCAAATGATTCAAGATCGTGTTAAAGAATTGAGGATTCCACAATGAATCCAATTATCAGGAGGGCACAAACAACGTGTGGCCATTACAAGAGTCATAGTGAAGAGTCTTTGTAGTTCACCAAACTTGGACATTATGCAAAACAAGAGCAGAGCTGACTGATGCAGTTGTTAGGTTTTATGAAGTGACATTGATGTCTTATGCAAGGACATTGACGACTTATGCAGGGACATTGACGACTTATGCAGTGACATTGATGTCTGATGCAGGGACATTGATGACTTATGCAGTGACATTGATATCTGAAGCAGTGACATTGATGATTGTATTTACAATTAGATAACTGATGCAATGATATTGATGTCACCGCATATACAACTTGATACACACAATTGATAACTTTGTAATGTAACTTTATTTCTTTGTTATCTTTAAATATTTGATTGATGTTGGTTTATTTGATTAGTGTTGGTTTAAATTTTCGATAACTTTGTAAAATAACTGTATTTCTTTTGTGTTTTTTTGGTTTAAATGCATATTTTTACAACCAAAGGTATGCATAAATTGTTACAATAACACGTCCTTTGCATAAATCGTTACAATAACACGTCACAAAGATAATTCGATACAATAAGACATCACTTGCATAGATCGCTACAATAAGAAGTCACTGCATAAATCGCTACAATGAGACGTCATTGCATAAATCGCTACAATGAGATGTCACTGATCAAGGTTGTCAATGGATCGCGGCGGTCAATACATCATGGAAGCCAATGAATCGCGGCGGTCAATGCATCGGGGTGGTTAATGGATCCCGGTGGCCAATGCATCCGGGTAGGTGGTCAATGCATGACGGTGATCAATACGTCACGTCGATTTTTATGAAAAAAAAATTGATTTTATGAAATTTATTCGGAAAAATATCAAATTTGATTTTAGAATAAAGAAGATGAAAAAATATGAATTTTAGTGAAAAAATTATGATGATCCGAGTTTTAGATCAAAATATATGACTTTTAGAAATATGGTGAATTAAAATATAAAAAAAAATAATAATAATAATAATATAAAAAAAAACCCACCCACACGTTGAGTAAGGTTTTTTTTTCTTTTTTTTTTCTTTTTTTGTAAAACTCAGATTTTTATCAAAAAGGAAAACTGAAGTTTTACAAGTGTCATCTCCTGACTAAGCTCCCAAAAAATTAACGTCATCAACACATGTTCACCACCTCCTCAAAACCTTAGTCCGGCAAACCCAGGGAGGGAAAATCCGGGTGCTAAGGAAAGAGTATGGCCCCCCATGTGTTGGAAAAATAACTCTAAGATCTCAAAAGTATATGACATGTACAACTGCAAGAAGAAATAAAGGAAAATCCCCAGCCAGAACAGAATCTCTTCCTTCAGCAGCTCCAAACTAGGGCGCAACTGGTCCAAGCAATAATCCACATCCATCTGATTTTTCCCCTCATGTCAAAATGATCACTCCTGCAAAGATGTTGAGGATGATGCAGCACCCAAAACAGTGTATACAACCAAGGAACAAGAAAATAGGGGTACGACCTGTTTGCACCCTTCACATCAATGAAGGGTGCTTCCCAGTTTTGGATGCCATGATAGGAAGGCTCAACAGAGAGGGCATGAAAATAGCCATTCTTTCAAAAAGTATAGATTCCCAGGAGCAAAGAGAAGCAAAAAACAGTGATAAACCAGCAAGGATGATTGTACAAAGATAAATACCACCTGTTTGCACCCTTCAAAGTTATGAAGGGTGCTTCCAAAGAGATATAGCCATGGTTTATCATCTTGCTCTTGTTCTGATAATGGGTAGTTGAAGGATATCCCGGTTGATGAGAAAGCCAATGTCTCCCTCAAGTTGGTGACCGCACACATATAAGAGCTTTGAGTAGTACTAGCCTTTTTTGCAAGGCAATGCAGGGAAGTTAGCTTCTCGAAGATATCTTGAAAGCGGTAGTAGTGATGCTCTGCAATGAGATGTTTGATTTGTTCAATTTCAAGTTCATATTTCCAAGGAGCTTGAGTTGTGCACGTAACCATGTTAACCAGAATTTGAGAATCTGTTTCCAAAAGGACATTATGGAGGTTGAGTTGGATACACTGATGGATTCCAGAAAGCAGAGCTTGAATTTCTACCATCATGTTTGTATTGACACCATAAGCTTCATAACCAGCAACAAGAACATGTTGTTGTTGTTTTGAGGGTCTTGATTGATCACCAATGCTTTGAAAAACCTGCAATTTTTATGAAGAACGGATCCTCGCAGTCACGCGTATATCGTTGTCCTTCTTAAATTTATTCGACCCCTAACTTGTCCGGAGTATCACGAATAATTTAAGTGAGATACAGACTGAGAGCCATGCCTTTTGTCTAGGACAAAATAGATCAAAAGATTACTCTAAAGTGTTTAGATGTTTAAGACTTTATCAAGGATGCATACATTTGTTGTTTTTTGTTCAACAATGTAAAAAGACCTTTTATAGTACTTGGATTGCAGAGAAATAAGTTACTGACAGACCTAAACCTAACCTTGGAAACGGCGGCAGAAAGCTGACGGACATTACCTAGGCTATACAGATCCTAACCGGCGTGTACCGGGTCAAATTGTAGCTCTAGTACGGTGAGTCGGTCGTATTCCTCGGGAAAACATGGTAATTCTTTTAAGTGGGGTTAAACACCAAGAAGCTATTATTAACTCGATCTAAGTCGCAGTTTTTACCATTTTATCGGGTTAGTTTATGCTAGTAGTTAGATTGTTAGTAAAATAGTAAAAAAATAAATAATATATATATTTTTAGATCTAGCCAAGAATACTTTACTGAATTACGATCTCTTTTTAGTAGAAATAAATGAGACAGATCTTTTCCTTGATGCAAGGAGGTCAATTATATATGAATCGGTGTACTCTTAAACTAGACAACTCCTCCTCACACGAGCGTATGAAATTGTCATATGTCAAATGTCATCAGTCCAAGGTCCACAACTGCCCCATGCTAATCTTAGTTAGTCTGAACAGGTACCGAGTACAAATCTACCCCGGATAAAAGAGGTTATTCCGTTCGTCAGACGACCGATGTTATTCAAGAGGCTCCGGTTGTCAAGCGGATCGATTTAATACAAACGGTGTAGTTTCAATTAAGCGTGATTTTAACATTATTAAGATCTCGAGTACAAATTTCAATAAGATTCATCTTTCCGGGACAAATCGCCCCCGGGTAGGAAATAGGATTCCGTTAATCGACGGCCATTTTTACCCTCCGGTTTTTCTATTTTTACTCATATCCCGACTTCTCCGGTCGGTACATCGCCAGTTATATGTGGTATTCATCATGATTGATTACGTCATTCCGAATATATTATCGTTACGTAGTGAAATAGAAAAAGATTCATTATAATTAGTTTTAATCATGATTACCAGAGTCGATCATTCATTTTACCAAAAGATTAACTAATTCAGATTCATATCTTGGCTAGACATATTTTTAGTTTAACATAGTGATAGATATAATATATATATAAATAAACAACAAAAGTAATAACTTGATAGAATTACCCGTTAAGTGCAAATCAAAGCCGTATTCTTTGAAAATAACAACTTCTTCAATAACAACTTTCTCGGTAATTCTCTCGAGCATTACAACAGTACTACTTTTATTTATAAAAACATATATACATACATAGACATATGTATATACGGGCCCGAAAATAAAATAAAACGAGAAAAGAGATGAAGAACCGAGATGAAGAAGAGGGGAATGGAAGAAATGGGAGGAGGTGGAGAAGAGAGATCTTGGCCAAGAGTGGCCAAGATGGGGCAAGGTTTGTGAATGGAGTTGAGGGATATATATAGGCAAAATATTCGAACCGAGTCGAAACCGAATCGAACTTATTCATTTGTTTGGTAAAACGACCATAACTTGAGTTGTAGACCTCCGATTGACGTGATTCAAAATCCGTTGGAAATCTCATTTGAAGATCTAAAACTTTCATCAAGGACTCTTCCCCTGAAAATGCCTCTAAGTTGGGTCTAAATGCAGATCAATGACAGTATAGTTGTAGTACCACTGCGTTTTGATGCGTTTGAACATTTATGCTTCGGGCACTCTTCTATCCCTCAAAAGACATCTTTTAAGCCCAAAAGTGATGTATTTTGACTTGGCCTTGGGCTCCAAGTTTGGTGAGCAAAATATCAAGGATATTTATTTTGGTGATCAAATAAATATCCAAGGGAATATCTTTGGAATATGCCAAGAAAATATCCAAGGAATATGCTTGGAATATGCCAAGGATAATAAATATCCATTCGGCCATTTCTTCAATCGACATAACTCTCGTCTCGTTATTCAGTCTTCAATTCCGTCTCCGCAGTAAATCTTATCTTTTTTACCTGAACACAAAGAAACGAACCGCGAGTAAATCGACAATAAAAGTTCGTAAAGCTGCGTTGAATTTTACCGACTCTTTTTAGGTTAATATTACGTCTTTAGCTATGATATTTTTAGATCTAACATAATAGTGAAAAATAAAACGTTTATAAAATATAGTAATTTTTATCACGACAGTCCGGTTATTAAATCGATAAAAAACTTATAAAAATACCATAAAAACACGATAATTTATATAATAATTACTACTTATACATTTTGATAAAACTTAGTATTTATGACTTGATTTAATACATAAATGCTCAAAATGGTATCAGAAGTGGGGCGAAATGTCATAATAATGATCATAAATTTATCTCTCATCCAGTTACAAGTTCGTATTTTAAGGTTACAACCTAAGTGAAAAGGTATCACTTGGTTATAACCACTTAAAATGACCAAGAGGTACCTAAAAATCAGTTTTCGGGCCACAGGCGGGCGCCTGTGGCCAGCCTGTGATCATCAGAAAACCGCCAAACTTTATGTTCAACTTTTAGGCATGCTGAAGCACCACAGGCGGGCGCCTGTCACTCTGTTTCACCAAAATCTGATTTTTGGTCCTTTAACTGGTTTTCTGGTCCTTTAAGTGATTTTCTCGAACTATACTTGCTTATTTTCCATCCGTATACTCATATACACTTATATAAGCATGCACTCCGCACCTCCAAACTTATTATTAAGTGTTACGGGTATATCCATCCTTGTACTAAACCCCGATTACCTCAACGGCTTGTGATTATACTTAAATCACCAACATTCCTCCTCCATTTAAGTGTAATCCTTGGTTTAGTAAAACAAAACAGTCATAAAACAAACCAACTCATGATTCAATGAAAATGTTGTTCGGTAAAAACTAGTTTTATAATTTATAAACCGAAACACCCCAAGTATAAGGATCGTAGTATAGGGTGTTTACGGGTCGTCCTAAGGGAGTGGAATGTTTATCGGATTCAAATATAAATCTATATTAATTATGTCACAATTATCTATCTAAACTAAAGCTGAAACTAACTAAAACCTAAACCTAAGAATTAAAACTAAAACACGGGAAATAAAAACAAAGTGAAAAATAAGAAAACGAAATACGGACGAGCGTTCACTAAAGTGAACGAGCGTCCGAAAACTAAACCTAATGGACGGGCGTACGCTATTGCGGACGAGCGTCTAAATACGGCGAAGCGAGAAAAGTGCGGGAAAACGGCGGGAAATTAGGGTTTATAAAACTAGAACGTAAACTAAACTTAATCTAAACGATTCGATTAAAACAATTAAAGGAAAACACAGCAAGGCGACTAGATTCCACCTATCAACCAACAATCCCAACTAGATGGTGATTAAAAAGACATAGTTTTTAGTAGTGATTTATTCACGAATTCAATTAAATATCTTCAACCAAATTCTAGGGTTTCGTTTATCTTTTCAAACAAACTAAACATGCAATCAACACGAAATCACGAGATTGTTTCCAAACTCTTACTCAACTAATCATGCATAATCTCTTAAAACACAATTAGATGCATTACTTTGAATAAAAGAGAACTTAAATAAACATACTTTCATAAATTTATTCAAGCATAAATTAAACATAGATCGTTTCATCAAATCTTAATTCAATAAAACTTAAACAATACAAAACAGATCCAAAGTAATGAAAAACTATGAAATAAACTCACTAAACTTAAGCATCGAACTCTCTAGTTGGTTTGTGTTGTTGATAGGCTTCCTCCGTCGACTCACTGCAAGGCTTTTAGCCAACAATCATGTTGGAGATGATTGTTGGATTGGAGAAGTTCATCTCTATGGAATTAGGGTTCTGGCCGCAGCTTTTTGGTGTAAAATTGCGATCTCAATTATGTGGTATATAGGTATCAAATTAGGGTTGGGGGCGCTGCGGTATTTATAGAGATTTAATGTCGGCTAGGGTTAAGTCGGCCTTGAACGCCCGTCCGGTCTTGTGGACGCCCGTCCGGTGGATCTTGACTTTGCTCAGACGTCCGTCCATGCCGCGTCCAAACTCTCTCGTATGTGATTTCCTCTCCGGACGCTCGTCCATGAAATCAAACGCCCGTCTAGTGGACGGGATGTGACGCTCGTCCGGGATCGCTTTGAGGTCGGATTTCATCATCTTTATCCAATTTCTTCAAGCCAATTCCAACTCTATCTCTTATAATTCGACTTGAGCTTCATTTATCCTCATTATATGCACGAAAATTAACACCTACATGATAAATAAACAATGCAAAAATGTAATAAAATCCAAATAATAATAATTCCATTAAATCAACACTTAAAATCATCAATTTTGCATACAATCATCTTAAAATCATCCTTATTAAATAATTACACTTAAACCCTTAATTCTCATGTAAATTATGCAAATGTAGGGAAAATAATAATGAAATAAACCTTTAATAATCATATAAATATGGCCTTAACAACACCCCCACACTTAGCTTTTTGTACGTCCTCGGACAAAACAATCAAAACTATAGCTCAACTTTATATGCAATCCACATAGATCTCTAACTCTCGTAACAAAAGATACAACAACTATAGCAAATGATACCAACACAGAGATAGATTCGGTGTATGTGTGACAAGCCATTCTCAATCTAACAAGCCTTTCAAAGAAATATCCTCTCAAAGATTCCAATGACTACCCTAGGTACAGACAGTAATAGCTCCACTCAAAGCCTTCCCACGCACTCAGTAGGATAATCCCTACAACATATCATGCGGTTCTACTGGGTATAAGATCCATGATAACAAAGACTTCACTTTATTTTTACTCATCATTATTCAAAATTTTCAAATTTGACGCATATCAGAATGAGCTCTTACCCATCATAGTAGAATAGGACATTTCGAGATAATCCCCTACCTACTCAAATCATAAGGTAGCTTCTTCTAACTGTCGTGAGCTTTTGGTCATCATAGTGGTATAGGACATTTCAAGATAACGCCCTACCTCACTCCAATCATCGACCAGCTTCCGACAAACGTATTTATTAATAATTGCTCACTCACTTTATTCATTCACTTTTCAAAGTCATAAGTTACATCTCACTTATCACATTCAAACTTTATGATATTCACAGTACACGGTCTAACTTAGGTGTAACTATACTGACCTTCCTAAGATAAATCATTAAAAATAATGAAAGGATATAATTCAAAAGTCTTGCTTCAAAATCAAAGGCTCTCGTGAGTGAAAAACGAAACTATCTCCATAAAAGTAAAACATGCTATAATTATCTCACTAAGTCACATACTATCATCGTTAGAAAACTACAACTAGCAAGCATCTAGTTCCAATCATATGCTCGAGACTCACAAAAAATTTTAAATTTCGCAGAAATTTAACATTCACTCATATTTCAAAGAATATAGCATAAAAACATACCCAAACACCCCCCCCCCCACACTTAAATCACATTATGTCCTCAGAATGTGCAAATATAAAAGAAAAGAAAACTTAGCTGGTTTCAACGGTGGTTGTCGGATGAAAGTTGGAGAGGTCGGGCCGGAGCATGAATATACCGCGACAACTCGAATAGACAACACCTTGGACATAAAAGCTTGTGAACCCGCTCAAAAGTATACGCCACACTCGACATACCATATAATCTCGGGGTACACGGGGTATATGAGCAACACATAACACAAAACACTCACAATGAACGTAAGAGGAATAACCATCAACACAAAATCAACTAAAGTATTATTTCTAAACAATAAAACAACCTAAGAAAAGAAAACAAACAAAGAAAACTAGGTTGCCTCCTAGGAGCGCTCTTTTAATGTCGATAGCTTGACACAGATTCCAAAAGATCAACCCGGATCGGGCCACTTTGGTTTGACTACCGCCACCTCAGTATCAGAATCAGGAGCACTGGGGCGGAAATGATTTTCACCACAACAACAAGTCAAGTGCGCAATAAGTTCATTAAACTTTTCTCTCCAAACTACACTGACTCTCTTCTTCTTGTTCTTGCGGATGATAGGCGTAGGTGTGCTAACATGCTCAGGAGTCTCAGGAGAAGGTACCTTACGGGTGAATATAGGAACGTCATCATCATCTGACTCAAAGAAATAAGATGGAACCTCTTCACAAATCATGACATCTGTATTCTCATCTCTTCTTTGGAAATAAAGAGTCTCAGGCTTTTCCTTTGGTTGCCCAAAATATTTCTTAAGTCGATGGCCATTCACTTTAAAAGCTTGATTACCATACCCGTTCAAAGTAATTACTCCACTTGGATTAACCTCGAGAATCTCAAAGGGACCAGACCATCTAGACTTAAGTTTACCCGGAAACAGGTGAAGTCTAATATTATAGAGTAAAGCCATTTCACCAACTTTGAATTCTCGGTCCTTGATCTTAGCGTCATGGAGCATCTTCGTTCTCTCCTTGCTAAGCTTAGCATTCTCGTATGCTCTGAGTCTGAATTCGTCGAGCTCGTTCAATTGTAACAATCGTTTCTCCCCACAGAGCTGGCTATCGAAATTTAAGAATTTAATTGCCCAGAAAGCTCTGTGCTCAAGTTCGACAGGTAAATGACAAGCTTTGCCATAGACCATTTGGAAGGGTGACGTGCCCATCGGGGTTTTAAATGCAGTGCGATAAGCCCACAACGTGTCATCCAACTTAAGACTCCAATTAGATCGATTATTGTTCACGGTCTTCTCCAAAATTCTTTTCAGGCTCCGGTTGCTTACCTCGACTTGGCCACTAGTTTGAGGATGATATGGTGTACCAATCTTATGTTTGACACCATACTTCTCAAGGATCTTGTCAAGCGGCGCATTGCAAAAGTGAGTACCTTCATCACTAATGAGTGCTCTCGGACGACCAAATCTAGTAAAGATATTCTTTTGCAAGAATTTCTTTACAACCTTGTGATCATTAGTTTGAGTAGCTATGGCCTCGACCCACTTTGAAACATAATCCACACGGACGAGGATATACTTATTACCACATGAGGATGGAAAGGGTCCCATAAAATCTATGCCCCATACATCGAAAACTTCGCATTCAAGAATGGGCTTAAGTGGCATTTCCATCCGACTACTCGCCTTCCCCGTTCTCCGGCACCTATCACAACCTTTACAAAAGGCTTCGCATCTTTAAACGAGTCGGCCGTAGAATCCGGCTTGAAGAATCTTTGCAACCGTCTTCGGTGTTCCATAGTGACCTCCGGTAGGACCGCTATGGCATTGTTCTAAGATATCCCATCGATCATGCTCGGGAACACACCTTCGAAGCAACCCATCTTTACGGACTCGAACAAATAAGGATCTTCCCATACGAGATATTTAAGATCGAAAAGAACTTCTTCCTCTCCCCGATACGTCATATCCTCTAAATGACCACTCGCTAAATAGTTGACGTAGTCGCATACCACGGCCTAACCGTTTCAAGCTTCATCAATTGCTCGGTCGGAAAATCAATGCTTATATCATTTTGATTCTCTCGCACCCTCATTTACTAAGCGAGATAAATGATCACCACAATATTCTCACTACCTTTCTTATCTTTAATCACAAGGTCAAACTCTTGTAGAATTAAAATCCATCTAAGTAACCTTGGTTTGGCATCTCGCTTTATCCATAAGGTAGCGTAAAGTCGCATGATCCGTCCATACAATCACTTGAGACCCGAGAAGATAGCTTCTAAACTTGTCAATGGCAAAGACGACGGCTAAGAATTCCTTCTCGGTCGTAGTATAATTGCATTGAGCCGGGTTCAAGGTACGACTCGCATAATAGATGGGCCCGAACCTTTTATCAACTCTTTGACCTAAAAGCTGCGCCTACGGCGTAATTAGAGGCATCGCACATCAACTCGAAAGGCTTGGTCCGGTCGGGTGCAACTAAAATAGGGCAACGATAAGCTTGTCTTTCGACAATTGAAAGCTTCTTTGCACTTCGCATCGAACAAGAAATCGACATCTTCTTTCAAGAGATTTGATAAAGGCTTGGCAATCGTAGAAAAGTCTCTAATGAAACGCCGGTAGAAGCCAACATGACCTAGAAAACCTCGTACCTCCTTCACTGTCTTAGGGTACGTCATCCTTTCAATGGCTTCGACCTTAGCCTTATCAACTTGAATACCAGCATTGGACACCTTATGTCCCAAAACGATTCCTTCGTCTACTAGAAAATGGCATTTCTCCCGTTAAGCACTGATTCTTCTCAACGCAACGTTGAAGTACCATATCTAGGTTCTCTAAAATTTCATCAAAACTATCGCCGTAGGCGAGAAGTCGTCCATGAAGACTTCCATGCATTTCTCAACAAGTCCATCAAAAATGGCCAACATACACCGTTGAAAAGTCGCGGGTGCATTGCATAGACCGAATGGCATTCTACGAAAAGCAAAAGTACCAGATGGACATGTAAACGTGGTCTTCTCTTGGTCATTGGGGTCGATGGCTATCTGGAAGTAACCAGAGTATCCATCAAGGAAACAATAATACTTATGACCACTCAGTCGTTCAATAAGCTGGTCAATGAAGGGTAGGGGAAAGTGGTCCTTGGCAGTAACCTCATTAAGTCTACGATAGTCAATACAGACTCTGTAGCCTGTCACGAGTCGTAGGGCAACTTCCTCCCCTTTTTCATTCTTTTCAACCGTAATACCGCCCTTCTTTGGCACAACTTGAGTAGGGCTGACCCACTCGCTATCGGCGATTGCGTAGATGATTCCCATGTCGAGCCACTTTATAACCTCCTTTTTAACAACCTCTTGCATATGCGGATTCAGCCTTCGCTGAGGTTGTCTTACCTTTTTAGCTCCTTCCTCCGTTCGGATTTTATGCATGCATATGTCCGGGTGATCCCTCGGATATCACCCACTTGCCAACCGAACGCGAGGATGTTTTTCTTAAGCACTTCTATCACTGTGCTTCTTGCTCTTGGTCGAGTTTCGAAGAAATGATCAAAGGCAATTTATCTCCATCCTTAAGAAAGATATACTTAAGGTGTTTTGGAAGCGGTTTAAGCTCTAAATCGGTAGGTGGTTGCTCAATACTAGACTTTAACGGGCCACCTTTCTCCTTATGAGCTTGAAGTGGTTGACAAGTAGAACACCTCATCTTCCCGAGGCTCAACCCCGGAAAGTGCCGGATCAAATCATCCATCGGAATCCTCCGGTCAACACTTGCTTCCTTTTTCTTGTGATCGATCATTTTTCTTAACTCTTCATCTTTAAGCTCTTCTGCCAGCTCTTCCCAGTCATCTACTTCCCAATGAGCAGCTTCTCTCCAAAACTCTACCTCGTCCCAACTACCCATCAAAGCTTCTTCTTCACCAGGGATGAAATCTTCCTGACTCAGTTCTTTGAAATCATCGTTTTTTGCTGGGCATCTCCATGCTTCTAACTCAATAACGAGCCCAAAGTGTGAGCGAGTGAAGATGACTCGTCAATGCCTACGGCTTGAAATGAATTAGAAGATGGTCCGCAGTCAGCCGGATCCTCTATGTCCATGATTTCAAAAACACCTATCTCTGTAAGCTCCATTGCATCTTCATAATAGGCATCTCCTCCGTCCTCATATATGGCTTCGACAAACGATATTTCATCAATTACGGCTCTTTCAGGATGTGTCCCTCGTGTGAAGGTGACAGATGTGTCACCGACTCTAAGAGTAATCTGTCCTTTGCAGAAGTCGATGAGAGCGTTAGAAGTGTCTAAAAAGGTTCGGCCTAGAATTAGAGGCATCTCCTTATCAGGTGGATAGTCTAGAATAACCCAGTCGGTAGGGAAGACTAAATGTTCAATTTGAAGAAGAACATTAGCTACACAACCACAGTTGCGGTACGACTAGATTTGTCTACCATCCGAAGAGAAATCGGGCGCTCCCGCATCCTTTTATCTAACCCGAGCTTTTTGCATACGTTTAATGGCATCACATTAATAGAGGCCCCTGAGTCGCATAAGACATTTTCGAACAAATGGCCTTCAATCTCGCAGGATATTGAAGGTCTGCCAGGGTCACCTCGCTTAACAGCGATTTTCTGTGAAACCATCGCGCAATCCTCGCGAAGCACTTCTTCAGCCATCCCCTGAAGCTTTCTCTTGCTCCCACAGAATTCTTTAAGATACTTAGTACATTTAGGCATTTCAGACAATACCTCAGCTAAGGGCATACTTACTTTAGTGTCCCTAAGTATCCTCCTCACTCCAGCATATTGCTTGTCGTTAGTGAGGGCTTTCTCTTTCCTTTTTGGTGGATAAGGAAGGGCTTTATCATTCCCTGTAGCCTGATTCTTTATCGCCTCATCCTCCCTATCATTCCATCTCACAAACTTTTCTTCCTTTTTCTTAGTCAGGGGTATAGCTTCCTGACTCTCCTTCCTTTCCTCTTCATCAGAATCATTGTCGCCCTCCGAAGAATTGTCACTGAGCTCCTCCTCATCATTGCTTTCTTCGGCATGTGATTTCTGATTTCCCCCTCCTGAACTTATGGCGTCAGGAGGGGCTACTCGTTTCCCGACATCTTGCCGGGTCCAGCCTGTTTACCACATCTCAAAGTTACTTCGTTCAACTCCTCTTCTTGCCCATACTCCTACTGAGGTGTAATGGCAGTGCAAACATTCACATCAGCTTTCGGATTTCTCTCGGTATAACTCGGAAGTTTACCGTGAGGTCTCGCTTGCTTGTCGGTCCGCCATCCGACCAACTTGTCTCTCAATAGCTTTAACACTAGTAGACGAGTCTTCACCATGTCTACCACTCATCAAATTTGTGTTGAGGGACACATGAGGTGGTATGATTGTTGTTCTGAGTTTGATTCCAGCTACCTTGAGGCCTTTGGGAGTTCTGAACTGGCCTTTGATAGTTCGAGTTGAAAGAATTCGAATTTGAAGAGCCAGGTGGTAACTTGGCTTGATTGAAGTTTTGTCTTTGAAATCCTGAGTAGTTCTGGTTTTGGTTGAAGTTTCGGAAGGGTTGGTTTTGATTTTCCATTAAATTCACTTCTTCCGTCATCTCGGTCCACCGCTGTGTTCCAAGATAATTCACCTCGAAGGCTGCATCTGAAGATTGGCCAGTTGCTTGCTTATCGATTCCATCCGAGCAACCAACAAGCGTGTATCGGGATTGCTTGCGTACCTTCTTTCTTGACAATGTTGGTCTTCTTAGGAGTCGACCACATGTTGTTCTTGGCAATTGTCTCGGCTACTCGTAAGCGGTCTCATCACCTCCCCCTAAGAAGGATCCATGAGCTGTGGAGTCAAGATAGTCTCTATTAGGTTGAGAGACACCTCTATAAAACAGTTCCAGCAACTCATGTCTATCATATCCGTGATTGGGGCACTTCCTCATCAACAGATTTAATCTCTCCCAAGCTTTGCCAACAGTCTCATCCTCCAACTACTCAAACGTAGCTATTTCCCGTTTCATCTCCATAATCTTGCCTGGTGAAACTCACTTAAGAGCGAAGGCTCTTTTGACATCATTCCATGTATGGAGGGAATGATGTGCTAATGACTTAAACCACCGACTGGCTTCACCTTTCAAAGCAAAAGGAAATAGCTTTAACTTTACGATCTCAGAATCAACACCAGGATAATGGCCTGCTTCACAGATTTGTACAAATGTGGACAAGAAGTCATGTGGATCTTCCTGAGCAGTACCATGGAAAGAGCTATTCTGAACTAGAGCAACTACTCCGTTCTTTAGATCAAAGTTCACTCCTCCCATGTCGGGAGGACGAATAGGTCTATGCCCTTTGAGAAAATCTTGATTAAGATATGGAGTGTAGGGGTCCTGGTTCAACCGATTAAATTTGGTTTTGGCGGAATTGTTGAAGTTGTTGATTTATGCCGCCTTGCCGATTCTCTTTTCTTTGCGGAGAGCTTGCATTTGTTGAAGGAGTAAATTTAAGCGAGCTTGGGGGTCAGGATTCGGAATTGGTGGATCTTGATCCGCCATTTTGTCCAAATCAGGAAGAAGCCTTCTTCTAAGGATAGATCGTTCAGGCTCAGGATCAAAGATCAGAGGTCCCTTCTTACTTCTCGTTTGCATAAACCAGAAGAAAGGAAAAGGAAGAAATCAACCCCTTTGGGGTTGATTAGAATAGGTTTAGAAAAGATTAGATGGTTTATAGGGAGAAAAGGGAGAAAAGAGAAGAAAGAAAAGAAGTGATGATTGAACAGACTGAACCGGCGTCCAGTGTTAGTGGACGTTCGTTCAGAACTGAACGCTCGTTCAGTTGAATGAACGTTCGTTCAGAGGACAGAATTGAGGTGGACGGGCGTTCAAGTTGTTGAACGCTCGTTCAGATACGAAAACCTAAAAACTAAGGTTACCAGAAATTAAAAACGAGACAAAAAATAAAAGCAGAAAAGACTTATGGAAATAAAATCAAACAAATCTATAATTACGGAAACAGATCTAAGCTATAAAAAAGTAAGGAAAATAATTGAAAGAAAATCAGATAAAATAAAACAGTAATAAATGTAATCCTAAAATTAAACGAAACTGGAAAAGAAACCTACCTACGAAAAGTTTAAAAACAAGAAAAACACTAAGACGGTAAAAAAAAACGTGTTGAAATCTTCTATGGCCAAAATACTACTGCGTGCTAAAAACGACCCCTTTTGACACAGAAAACTGTCCTATGAAGAATCCGACAACCGTTACCGACTCCCCGGCAACGGCGCCAAAAACTTGTTCGGTAAAAACTAGTTTTATAATTTATAAACCGAAACACCCCAAGTATAAGGATCGTAGTATAGGGTGTTTACGGGTCGTCCTAAGGGAGTGGAATGTTTATCGGATTCAAATATAAATCTATATTAATTATGTCACAATTATCTATCTAAACTAAAGCTGAAACTAACTAAAACCTAAACCTAAGAATTAAAACTAAAACAGGAAATAAAAACAAGCTGAAAAATAAGAAAACAGAAATACGGACGAGCGTTCACTAAAGTGAACGAGCGTCTGAAAACTAAACCTAATGGACGGGCGTCTGCTATTGCGGACGAGCGTCTAAATACGAACTGAAGCAGAAAAGTGCAGGAAAACAGCAGGAAATTAGGGTTTATAAAACTAGAACGTAAACTAAACTTAATCTAAACGATTCGATTAAAACAATTAAAGGAAAACACAGCAAGGCGACTAGATTCCACCTATCAACCAACAATCCCAACTAGATGGTGATTAAAAAGACATAGTTTTTAGTAGTGATTTATTCACGAATTCAATTAAATATCTTCAACCAAATTCTAGGGTTTCGTTTATCTTTTCAAACAAACTAAACATGCAATCAACACGAAATCACGAGATTGTTTCCAAACTCTTACTCAACTAATCATGCATAATCTCTTAAAACACAATTAGATGCATTACTTTGAATAAAAGAGAACTTAAATAAACATACTTTCATAAATTTATTCAAGCATAAATTAAACATAGATCGTTTCATCAAATCTTAATTCAATAAAACTTAAACAATACAAAACAGATCCAAAGTAATGAAAAACTATGAAATAAACTCACTAAACTTAAGCATCGAACTCTCTAGTTGGTTTGTGTTGTTGATAGGCTTCCTCCGTCGACTCACTGCAAGGCTTTTATCCAACAATCATGTTGGAGATGATTGTTGGATTGGAGAAGTTCATCTCTATGGAATTAGGGTTCTGGCCGCAGCTTTTTGGTGTAAAATTGCGATCTCAATTATGTGGTATATAGGTATCAAATTAGGGTTGGGGCTGCTGCAGTATTTATAGAGATTTAATGTCGGCTAGGGTTAAGTCGGCCTTGAACGCCCGTCTGGTCTTGTGGACGCCCGTCTGGTGGATCTTGACTTTGCTCTAGACGTCCGTCCATGCTGCGTCCAAACTCTCTGTATGTGATTTCCTCTCCTGGACGCTCGTCCATGAAATCAAACGCCCGTCTAGTGGACGGGATGTAGACGCTCGTCTGGACTGCTTTGAGGTCGGATTTCATCATCTTTATCCAATTTCTTCAAGCCAATTCCAACTCTATCTCTTATAATTCGACTTGAGCTTCATTTATCCTCATTATATGCACGAAAATTAACACCTACATGATAAATAAACAATGCAAAAATGTAATAAAATCCAAATAATAATAATTCCATTAAATCAACACTTAAAATCATCAATTTTGCATACAATCATCTTAAAATCATCCTTATTAAATAATTACACTTAAACCCTTAATTCTCATGTAAATTATGCAAATGTGGGGAAAATAATAATGAAATAAACCTTTAATAATCATATAAATATGGCCTTAACAAATGTCACAAAGATTAAATTTCCATCTAGTATTATTACACGCAAATATTCGAGTATTGGGGTGTGACTAAGCATTGAACCCCTTTACACATTTTGAATACATGTACATAACAATACACATGAATTGAAACTACTTCAAAGTATTATACTTGACACCATTCTTGAAAACCGGCCTTGTGTCCATATCCATTCTTGATCATTTAGAAAGCCAACCCAACTTTCCTTGAAGCGGCCATACTTCATACTCATATAGGTGAATCTTTAGTATACCGTGCACCTGCATTAGCACTTTTATAAGATTCATTAAGAAGATAACACTTCAACCTAATCTCACAGGTAAACAGCACATACCTTCGGGATTAATTATGTGCTCAAGTTTCCAAAAACAAAGCTTACCTCATTGAATTTAGCCTAAGGCATTGTACCAAAGGGAAATTTGGGCGTCCCATATTCGAAACTTATACAAAGTTGTAGTCCCATCCCGACTACCGACTTTTGTAACAAGTCCTTAGCCAATCCTTTCGTCAAATGATCGGCCAAATTTCTTTGAGATCTCACATACACAACCGATATCACCCCGTGAGAGATCAACTCACGTACCGCGCTATGTCTAACGCCTAAGTGTCGTGACTTACCATTATACACATGACTATATGCTTTAGACAGTGTAGATGAGCTATCACAATAGATAGATATTGGTGATATTGGTTTAGGCCATAAAGGAATTTCATGAATCAAATTCCTAAGCCATTCTGCCTCTTTACCGGCTGCTGCCAAGGCAATGAACTCCGACTCCATAGTCGAGCTAGATATACATGTTTGTTTTTTAGAAGCCCAAGATATGGCGCCTCCACCTAAAACAAACACCCATCCACTTGTAGAAGAATGATCTTCTACATTAGATATCCAACTAGCGACCGAATATCCTTCAATCACCGAAGGATATGCAACATAAGTCAAACCAAAATCTTTGGTAGACTTTAGATATCTCAATACACGAACAACCGCTCTCCGGTGACAATTACCCGGGTTACTCGTATATCGACTTAGTTTTCCAACCGCATATGCAATATCCGGTCGTGTACTAGTCATTGCATACATCAAACGACCAATGACTCGTGAATATTCAAGTTGATTCACCGTTTCACCTTTATTAGGTCCAAGCTTCTCATGAGGCTCCATGGGAGAATTTGCCGGAGTACAATTTTCACAATTAAACTTTTTCAACACTTTCTCAATATAAGGAGACTGTGTTAGTGAAAATCCGCCCTGATTTCTCTTGATTTTAATACCAAGAATTACATCTGCCTCCCTCATGTCTTTCATAGAGAATCTAGAAGATAAGAGTTCTTTACACTTATCAACCTGATTTTGGTTCGTACCAAAAATCAACATGTCATCGACATATAGACAGATTATCACACCGTTACTGGTTCCATCAAATCTACTATAAATGCACTTGTCTGACTGATTGAGTTTAAATCCACTAGCCAAGACAACCTCATCAAATTTTTGATGCCATTGTTTAGGAGCTTGTTTAAGTCCATAAAATGATTTTACAAGTTTACATACCTTATGCTCGTTACCGGGCATAATAAATCCTTCCGGTTGCTTCATGTATATTTCCTCATCCAAATCTCCATTTAAAAACGCTGTTTTAACATCCATTCGATGGATCACCAAGTTATGAATTGCGGCTAAGGCAATCAATAACCTGATTGAGGAGATTCTAGCAACGGGAGCATAAGTATCGAAATAATCGATACCTTCCTTTTGCCTAAAGCCTTGTATAACTAACCGGGCTTTATATCGATCAACAGTACCGTCGACTCTCATTTTCCTTTTGAAAATCCATTTGCAACCACGTGGTAAATCCGTAAGAATCCACGTATTATTACCCATTATGGAATCCATCTCATCATTGATGGCTTCTTTCCAAAATGATACATCCTGAGATCCCATCGCCTCAGAAAATGTTCTTGGATCATCCTCAATATTGTAGCAATATGAGTATTGATATCCAACTTCATTTCTCGAACCTTCCACCAAGTAAGTAACAAAATCTGGTGGAAATGTTTTTGCTATTCTAGCCCTCTTACTTCTTCGAAGTTCAGAAGACTCAACTTGAGAATCATTATTCTCCACATTCTCCACTCCAACTATCGTAGGAGCAATAGCCTTTGGTCTAGGAATAGATGTAAATCTATTCTCATCAAAGATAGCATCTCGTGATTCTATAACCGAATGTGCAGCCACGGAATCACTAGGTTCGATAACATAAAACCTATAAGCCTTTGAATGGCTAGCATATCCAATGAAAATGCAATCGATGCCTCTTTCTCCTAAAGTTTTAATTTTAGGATCGTGAAGTCTAACAACCGCCTGCAGCCCCAAACTTTTAAGTAATTCAAGTTTGGTTTCTTTTTGAACCAAAGTTCATACGGGGTAGCGAGAATTCCTTTTATTAGGAATTTCGTTTAGTAGATAACGAGCCGTTAACATGGCCTCACCCCAAAATCCACTGCTCAATCCTGAGTAGGATAACATGGAATTTACCATTTCTTTTAGAGTATGGTTCTTCCTTTCCGCAATGCCATTTTGTTGTGGCGTATACGGTGCAGTAACCTCGTGTATAATACCACACGACCCGAAGTAGGTTGGATCATAGTATTCTCCACCTATATCGGTACGAAAGCGTTTGATACTTAAACTTAATTGCAATTCAACTTCACTTTTATAAACTTTAAACTTATCAAGTGCTTCATCTTTTGTATTAAGTAAATATACATAACAAAAACGAGTATGATCATCTATAAAAGTAACAACATATTTCTTATTTCCCAAAGAAGGTGTGGCATAAAGATCACACAGATCACTATGGATAAGTTCCAAAATTGTAGACGACCTTTCAACACCATGAAAAGGTTGTCTTACAATCTTAGTAAGCATACAAGTAGTAGACTTATCCATATTGATATCAAAAGGGGGAATCAAAGCATTCTTACACATAACATGCATACGTTTGTAATGTATGTGTCCTAATCGTGCATGCCACAACTTTGAAATATTAACATCAGAAATATGCATAACTTGATTAACTTTATTATTAACAACATTAAGCATAAACATGTCATTACACAAATAGCCAAAACCAACAAATACACCATGTTTGGATAATATAAACCTATCGGACTCATATACTTGTTTGTAGCCCGATTTACACAACAAAGCACCCGAAACAAGGTTTTTCCGAATGCATGGCACAAATAAAACATTAAATAGTTTTACAGATTTCCCAGAACTAAAATTTAAAGTAATTGTTCCAAAGCCACAAATTACAGCCTTCGACTCGTTTCCCATCTTTAAGATAGATCCATCGTTCACCGGTTCAAAGTCTTCAAACCAGCGTCGATCTTTGCATACATGTCTTGTTGCTCCCGAGTCGATCCACCACGTAACATCATCATCCTGCATATAAAAAGCTTCAGAAATAAATGACACATAATTCATAACCGAATTAACACCATAATTAACATTCTGACCATGATGATGTGGTGGTCCTTGGTCTTTCGACCCTTGCTCTGGACCCTTGCCTTTACCATTCTTTCGAACTCGGCAATCAGCCTTGTAGTGTCCTGTCTTACCACAAATCCAACAGGCCCTTTTTGGCCTTTTTCCGGATTCTTTGTCATTTGACTTTCTCTTTTTCTTGCCATGGTATTTCCCTTTGTTAGTTTTAGAACTCTCCCCAGCCTCCATCACATGAATGGAAGTGGATTCATCAACTTCCTTGCCCTTGGTTTTAACCCCCTCCTGCGCCCTGAGGGATTCCTCAATGCGCAGATGGCTACCAAGTTCAACCAAGGAGAGTTCTTCCTTTTTGCGTTTTAACATATGCTTAAAATCTTTCCATGATGGTGGATGTTTGTCAATGATACTAGAAACAGAAATGGCTTCATCAATTTCCATTTTGTGTTGTGCAAATTGGCCTAAAATGCATTGTAGTTCATTGAATTGTTCCATTACAGACCGTGAATCTACCATCATGTATTTCATGAAATTGCCAACTAGAAACTTTTTAGCAGATGCATATTCATTTAAATACTTAGTTTCTAGTGCATCCCATAACTCTTTTGCAGAAGCAAAGTTTTGATAAATGTCAAATAACGAATCAGACATACCATTGACAATGTGACCACGATAGATGTAGTCATCATTTTCCCATTTGTTCCGCCTTCATAATTCCTCCAATGGTGCATCATCATCAACTTCTGGTATCTCTGTGCTAAGAACATATACCACTTTCAATGTTGTGAGAAGGAAATGCATCTTTCTTTGCCACCTCCGGAAATCAACTCCTTCGAACTTGTCTAGTTTCCTGAAATTCATCATCAAATCCTTTTCATTCACCATTGTGATCAAAACAATAAATTTAAGAAGATTTTTTTTGTTTTGAGGGTCTTGATTGATCACCAATGCTTTGAAAAACCTGCAATTTTTATGAAGAACGGATCCTCGCAGTCACGCGTATATCGCTGTCCTTCTTAAATTTATTCGACCCCTAACTTGTCTGGAGTATCACGAATAATTTAAGTGAGATACAGACTGAGAGCCTTGCCTTTTGTCTAGGACAAAATAGATCAAAAGATTACTCTAAAGTGTTTAGATGTTTAAGACTTAATCAAGGATGCATACATTTGTTGTTTTTTTTTCAACAATGTAAAAAGACCTTTTATAGTACTTGGATTGCAGAGACATAAGTTACAAGTTCGTATTTTAAGGTTACAACCTAAGTGAAAAGGTATCACTTGGTTATAACCACTTAAAAGGACCAAGAGGTACCTAAAAATCGAGTTTTCGGGCCACGGGCGGGTGCCCGTGTGGCCACCGTGATCATCAGAAAACCGCCAAACTTTATGTTCAACTTTTAGGCATCTTCGAAGCACCACGTGCGGGCGCCTCTGTCACTCTGTTTCACCAAAATCTGATTTTTGGTCCTTTAACTGGTTTTCTGGTCCTTAAGTGATTTTCTCGAACTATACTTGCTTATTTTCCATCCATATACTCATATACACTTATATAAGCGTGCACTCCGCACCTCCAAATTTATTATTAAGTGTTACGAGTATATCCATCCTTGTACTAAACCCCGATTACCTCAACGGCTTGTGATTATACTTAAATAACCAACACATGCCCATGGTGATTTCTGATGATGAAACCACCCCCTGCAATGCCTGGATTACCTAGAGCTGAGCCATCAGAATTCATTTTATAACCATTAAACTCAGGGAACTGCCACTTCACCGGTATATCTTTGTAAGGCGGCTTGGAGGCAAAACCATGGATTATGCCATGCTGGATAAGAAGATCGTCATGTACTGATCTTCTAGTCAACTTGAGAGAAGAACAAGAAAGCCTCATATTGTCAAGGATAGCAAAGATAATAGTGTCCTCAGTGACATTCACATCTTCATAAAGAGTCTTGTTCCTGGCATTCCAAAGCTCCCAGCATATAAAAATAGGAATAAGAGGTAACACAGTATTCAAGGCACCCTGGTTATCAGGATGGAGCCAGATACTCATGGCTTGCTGTAGACTGTCACAAGGATGGTGCCCCCAATGAAATAAGGTCTGAAAGTGCTCCCATATTTGTTGAGCTTTAGTGCAGTGCCAAAAGACATGGTCAATAGTTTCTTCATTATTACAATATAAGCATTTAAAAGGCCCATGTATGCCAAATTTTTGAAGCTGAGCTGCAAAAGGAAGTAAACCATTTCTCAGTCTCCATAAAGAAAGATATCTTACCAGGTATGTAGGGCTTCCAGATTTCTTTTAAATCATGAAGAGACTGTCTCCTTTTTCCTGAGAATACCATAAGCAGATTTAATAGTGAAGTTGCCATTGGAAGTTGGAGACCGTATCCACTTATTATGACCAACATAATGCATGCATTCATCAGCAATTTCTTGTACAGGGCTAAGAAGCTTCCAGGCATATAATTTGTAAAGAGGGTAGCTGCCTCTCATAATAGTGCTGGCCCAAAGACCTTGACCTCGTCTCAGCTTCCACCAAAGCTTGCAAGAGAAAGCTTGCTGAAGAACTTTCAGATTTCTAGTTCCTAGCCCATTTTCATTGGTGGGAAAGCAAACTTCCTCCCAACATCTCCAGATATGCCTCTTAGATTTTTCTGTGTCTAACCAAAGAAAATGGGAAAGGATATGTTCTATTCTTTTGAACACAGTGGCAGGCATTTTAAGAGCAGCAAGGATGTGTATAGGAATAGAAGACAAAACATGTTTAATGAGGATAAGTCTACCCCCAGTGGAGAGAAATCTGGCATACCAACCTTGAAGCTTGTGTTCTAGTTTTTGAATAAGGGGGATAAAGTAACAATTCTTAGGTCTACCCACGTAGATAGGACACCCAAGGTAAGTAAATGGAAAAGAGTCTTTTTTTCATACCAGTAACAGTCTTGACCATGTCAACAGTGAGGGAATTTTCATGTTTTGATATGAAAAAAGAACTTTTATTTGCATTTATTTGTTGGCCAGAAGCAAGCTCATAGTGGTGTAAAAAAGTAAAAAGATTTTTGAGAGATTTCTTAGTGGCCCTAGCAAAGACAATGAGATCATCAGCATACATAAAGTGGGTGATTGGAATGAAACCTCTGGGGACAGCATAATGTTCAACATGAGTGTGGAAGATATGTTTAAGGCCCCTAGTAAGGGCTTCAGAAACAAGAATGAACAGGTAGGGGGAAATTGGATCTCCTTGCTTAATACCCCTAGTGTTCTGAAATAAACCAGCAGGGGTGCCATTAATGAGAACAGAAAACCAGTTGAAGGTAAGATTATTCATAATGAGTTTAACAAAAGCCTCAGAAAAAACCAAATTTAAGTAGTAGAGCTTTGAGAAAAGGCCAGGACACTCTATCAAAGGCTTTAGTAACATCAAACTTAAAAATGATATTGTGACCCCTGGCTTTTCTGTGCACAATCTGAACCAACTCTTGAACAAAAAGGACATTATCAGCAATATCCTTACCTTTCAAAAAAGCAGATTGCTCAACTGAGATAAGGAGAGGAAGGACCAATTGTAATCTAATGCAGATAATCTTGGTAAAGATCTTGTTAGCAAAAGTACTAAGGGCAATGGGCTTGAAATCAGCAAAAGTTTTTGGGGCCTCCTTTTTGGGGATCAGAGTAATCACAGTGGCCCCAATAGCTTGAGGAATATAACCACCAGAGAAAAAGTGCTTTACAGCTTCATGAACATCAACAGCAATAATGTCCCAACATGCTCTATAGAAAGACCCTGTGAAGCCATTCATACCAGCTGCACTACTAGGATCAAGATCAAAAATAGCTTTCTTAACTTCCTCCATAGAGACTTGTCTGATAAGAGAGGTATTATGGCCTTCAGTGAGGATAGTGGGGATGAAATGGAGGAGGTCATGTATGGCCTGGGTATCCACACAAAAGTCAACCCTGAAAAGGTTGCTATAGTAATCCACTGCTGCTTTTGCAATATCCTGTTGTGAAGTACACCACTGTCCAGAAGTATCTTGGATCTTATGTATTGCAAGCCGCCTAATTTTCTCTTTGGCAGTGGCATGAAAGAAAGCTGTGTTTTTATCACCTTCCTTGAACCATTTAAATCTAGTTTTCTGTCTCCAAAATTCCTCCTGTTGAGCAAGATACATGTTATATTGAGCTGTAGCTTTTGAGAGGGCCTCCCTGTTATCACCAGTTGGAGATTGGTCATAAATATTTTCAAGGTGTCTGATCTCATCTTCACTATCCTTGACCCTTTGATTGATATCCCCAAAAGTATTCTTATTCCAAATTTTGAGATCTTTTTTGAGCCTTTTAAGTTTAAACACCAGGTCTGTCATACCATCCACTACAAGACAATGTTGATCCCAACTATTTTTGACAACTTGCGGGAAATCCGTATGAAGAGTCCACATATTTTGAAATTTGAACGAAGTTGAACCTCTGCTTTGATCCGTTTGAGCATAGAGAATGGGAGCGTGATCTGACCCTGCTCTATTCAGAATATACACTTGACCATTATGACCAGCGTTAATCCAGAGAGAGTTGAATAGAAGTCTATCCAATTTTTCCTGCACATAACCATTGTGTCTCCGGCCTACCCAGGTAAAAAGAGAAGAAATAGCAGGGAGCTCTTGTAAACCAGTGTGAGCAATCCACTCATTGAAGTCTTGCATAGATCCCACATTAGGGTGAGAAGGACCATGATATTCCTCCAGGCTATGAATAGCATTGAAATCCCCACCAATCATCCATGGCAAGTGGAGAGAACCCATGGATTCTAAGTTGGACCAAAGAATAGTTCTAAGAGCCCTGGTACATTTGCCATACACACATGAGACCAGAAAAGGATGACTTCCATGGAACTTAAGAGTAACAAACACGCTCAAAAGCGTTAATCACATCAACATTTGCGAATAGGACCGAAGAAAACCCACAATTTATCCCGAGGAGCGACAATACAATTTGAGAAACCAAGCTTGACCTTATAACTATCAAGAAGAGTTGAAGAAAGCATAGGTTCTGGAATAGAGAGTAAGGAAATTTTATGAAGTTTTAGTAATTTTCTGAGCCTTCTAAAGGATGCTTTACCCTTGAGGCCCCTTATATTCCAGAAAAGGCAGTTCATCATGGTGGATTTCTTTTTGTTTTATTTTTTATTTTACTTTGAACGCTTTTTTTTTCCTCCTTCCTTTTTTTCCTTCTTCCTCTTTATCCACTTTAAATTAGAATGTCCTTATAACTAAATAAGTTTCCTTCTTAAAATTAGAATGTTCTTATAACTAAATAAGATTTCGGAGTGTCCTATTACCACTAATATGTTGAAAATCAGTCCTTTTAAATAATTGGCCCAATAAAATATAAACGTAGTACATAAAAAAATTGGAAAATGCCATTTTCCTTCCTACCATAAAAAAAATATTACAAATGTTTACATTGATTCACCACCCGATAAATACTGCCAAAAGAATATGGGATCTTCCTCTTTGTACACGATTACAGATATTGTTAATACCGTGAGCAATAGTCACCTTAGTAAATAGGCGGAAAATCTAGGACTCTGCTTTCTCAGCCATGTACCCTTTAAAAGTCATTCCAAAACTCAACCCCATAGAGACAATATTCTAAACCATGCACATCAATTCTATAAAAAAAAATCAAATATCAATTTGTAATAACAATGGGCATAGAACTAACTCCAAACAATGGAACGATAAATTATTGATTCTAATTAAAATGAAACAAATTGTACCAAGCATACCTCCGTTGGACTTGGAACCTTCTTCCAGAGAACCCTAATCCCATCAATTGTTTGTTTCCCACCAATCCAAGGTAGATATATGTCCTGCATCTGGAATCAAACTTTGTTCTATACTGTAGAAAAGTACATGAAAAAACTAAGCAACCAATGACTTTAAACACATAACAGTCTGGTTTGGTGCTATATAACACCTCATAAGGTGTGCTTTTTTCAGCGGAGGTATAGGTGTTTCATTAATCAATTTAATAGCATGCAATAAGTAAAAACCCAAATACAATTTTACTCTGGTGTGCTGACACATGAGGTACGATGTATAATGCCATGCTGCTAATAAAAAGATGTCAGCTGAAATTTAGCTCCATTATCAGATCTAATTACTTTAACAATTTTATTGAACTATGTAGAAACAAATTTAACAAAGGATTTAACTAGGTCTGGAGCTTCAGACTTGTGTCTCATTGAAAACACCCATGTAAATCTAGAAAAATCATCTATAAAAGTTAAGAAATACTGCTGGCCATTCACTGTACAGTGCCTCAAAGCCCCCCTGATATCAATATGTATAAGATCAAACATAGAAGTAACAACAGTGGTAATTAAAGGAAAATTATTCTTCTTTAGTTTAGCCATAGGGCATACAAAACACAAATCATGTTCATAATATTTCACATCAACTGATCTAGAACTAATGATTTGTAAAATTTTGTCAGGTAGATGCCCTAGCCTATAATGCCACAAAAGGTCATCATCTACTCTATCAGACAGAGTATTGTTTTGTACAGAATTACAAGCAATTTTAGCAACAACTTTTTTGACAGGATGCTATAACAAAATATAGAGCCCTTTGTGCAGCTCAGCTGAACCAATCATGAGCTTCTTGCTATCCTGCAAAACATGCTTGTTAGCAGTGAAGACAGCTGCACATTTAGAATCATTAATCAATGATGGTAAAAAAATCAGATTATACTAAAAACAAAGAATATATAACACATTATGTAAGGTCAGCTGAGGATTAATCCTCACTTGTCCTATATGTGTTACAAAAGCAGTATTGCCATTAGGTAATCCCATTTTTATTTTAAGCACAAGTTTGGGATTAATTAATTGCTTTAAAGAATTTACAATGTGATCTATGGAACCAGAGTCCATGATCCATTGGATAGGTTTTACCAAAATAAGATCACATGATCCTTCAACAAGTGAGAAATGATGGTTCACAACATCAATCTGGTTGACTGTATGTCAAGTAGAATCAGAACTTAGTAGAGCCATCAGCTTCTCCAGCTGCAGTGCAATAAGACTTGGAAACCCTGATCAAGAAGGCCTTTGGGCATGTTCTTCTTCTGCTGACTGATTCATATCTGTCTGGTCCACCATATTAGCTCTCATGGACTTGAATCTAGGTGGATAGCCATGCTTCTTATAGAAAATTTCTTCTGTGTGGCCATTGAATCCATGTAGACTGCATTGAACCTTCTAAAAGTTCTTAGCCTTAGAGTTGTGTGCAGGCACAAAAATTGGTCTGCTGACTGCCAGATTTTAGCCCTGTCCATTCTTTTGAGCCATCAAGATCATAGAATCTTGACTCTTAGCCTTATTTGCCACATATAACTTCTGTCTCTCAAACTTTATTGCCATTGAAAAGGCACCAGGAATCTCAAGAAAGGGCACCATCAACATTGTTTGAGACACCATAGGCTCAAATTCATCCCTAAGACCTTTTAAAAACTTCATCACATTTGCTGCTTCCATGTGATCCACCAAGGTACTTATAGAACTATGGTGGCACTGCGGATCATATGAACATGTTGGCATAGGCCTAATAGTCTTGATATGTTCCCAGAGGACCATCCATTTGGTGAAATACTGATTCACAGAATCAAAACCTTGCTTCAAGAGATGCATCTCCTCAAGAAGATCAGAAAGTCTCAATGCATCAACATTAGAAAATCTATCAGCCAGATTTTTCCAAACGGCTTGAGCGCTTTTGAAGTTCATTAAACTCTGTTCAATTGTATTTTCAATAGAGTTCAAGATCCAAGATCTTACAATAGTATCACACTGTCTCCAAGCCCGAAAGTATGCTGAATCTGCTTCTAGTCTTTTAATTGTGCCATCTACAAAGCCATATTTGTTCTTGGTGATCAACACCATCTCTATTGACATCTTCAAAGGATTGTTATTATTTCCATTCATCAATGGCTGTATTAACACCATGGACGGATTCTCATATGAATGAACATAGAGTGGACTTGAGGGGCTCAGTTCTTGCTTTTGTGTTGCCATGGTTTTCAAGAACATCAAAATTCACACTGTAATTGTAATATCCCGAACTTTGGGAAAGGGCAGACGTGTCAATTTGTAAAGTTTGGTATATTATGTTTATTTAATTTTGGATTAAAGTATTATATATATGTATTTTCGAGATATACATATATATAACTAAAGAGGATTTAAGTGGCAACTAATGAAAATAAAGGTGTTTTGGGATTTAATGGTAATTAAAAGGAATTGATGGACTTAATTAGAAGTTAGTGTGGAAATTAATTTTGGAAATAACTTCCCACTAATAGAGAAGTTGTCATAATCCCAAAAAGGGTTCAGAGCATTAGTCGAACTTGGAAAGGAAAAGATTGAGAGAAAACTGAAATAAGAAGAGAGGGAGACTTCTTCCAATTTCTCATAAGTTAGTTGACGGATTTCAGAACCGATTGAAGATTCATAATCTGCAGAGAAAGGGATTCGTGGTGATACTAAAATTTCAGAGTTTTGAGAAGGTAAGAATTTAGCCCTAATCTTGGTTTCATCAAGAGATGATCTTGTTTCAAGGTTTCGTTCGGTTTGATTCGTAGTTCTTTTGGTTAAGAGGTTTGTGATCACCAATTAATCAAAGTTTAATTGTGATAAATAGGTTTTGGTTGAAGTTTGAGGAAGTGCTACAGGTTTTGTCTTGGAGTTTTGCTTTGATCAGGTAAGAGGCTCTTCCTAATGTTTAATTAAGGTTTTGTGGTGTTAAGGTTGTGTTTTGGGTATGATTTGTGGTTAGAAATCATGCTAGTTGTTGTTGTTGTAATACGACATGTTATAGCATGTTTAGAACCTGTTTTGATGCCTTTTGGATGTATATGTTGATGTTAAACTTGGTTGGGTTTGAGTAGAAATCGATAGAGTGCAGAAAATTGTGTTTTGTGCAGTTTTGCCCAGTTTTGGTGCCCCCTGACCTGTTCAGAGAGTTCAGTGAACTCTCTGAAGCAGTTTTGGCGTGCCCCAAAGGCTTTGGCACCCCCCCAAACCTGAACAGAGTGTTTAGAAGAGTCTCTGATGCATTTTTGGCGCACGCCAAAGGTGTTGGCGCCCCCAACACTGTTTAAATGTTTTTTTGAGTGTTTTAAGGTACGAGATGAGTTCTAATTGTTAACTCTTGATCTAATAACAATAAATGAACATGAACAAGCCTGGATTAAGCTTCTGATGCGTTTAGTTCCGGCACCGGATGTACTCTTCCATGGAGTTGAAGTTCAGGACCGTTAGAAGGGTATGAATGGCTTGTGCTTTGTGGAATTAGTATTCCTCAATGTCTGTGTATATGCTAGGCCTTGTCCATGTCTAGTGGTCTAGGAAAGAGAGTATTAGAGGTGAGGGAGCTTACTTGAAAATGCTTAGGTGGCTAGTTAACAATTAATAATAAACATATTTGTGTAGTAAAAAGATTAAACATCAATCCATTCTTGGTAAGGCACAAGTCTATATCGCGATGTGTGTGCGTTCAGATAAAGTGGATAACTTTGTAAGTCTTTGGACCTTACGTACGGAGGAACACCACCCCGTAAGTCCGAGACCCTACGTACGGAGGGACTCCGCCGAGTGTGTACACTATCGGGTTTTCCCCCATGGATATTGGTGTGATCCGTCAATATGTTGCACACAGATACTTCATGGTGAGTAGCACCAGGCGTAGTGCCCTTGAATGATGATGTAACAAAGATAAGCTAAGCTAGAAACCAATAGTCACAACATGTTGATGAGCATGAAGTGAACCCTAGAGTTGAGTAGGTCTCTTAAAGATAACTTGATAATAACTAATGAACCTTTCGCTGTAAGACTTAATTATACTTGAGCTTCTTACTCTTGATAAGTACTTTGTACTTACCTCAATTGCATATTTTTTTGTATGCTTTTGGGGTGAGAAGGCGAACAGGCTGAGCATGTGATGGATGACGACTTTAGGGACAATGTTTGAGTCCAAGTTTCACTTGATGTTTTCTGTTTCATTTATTATAAAATGTATCAAACTTTGTTGCTATTTCAATATCAAGACAAGCGTTGTACTTTCTTTAAGGCTTTGTAAGATTTGTTATTTTACTTTTGTTTTGGACATTGTATGTTGTAAGCTACCTTGTTGTTGTAAGGAAACCTTTCTATCTTCGTTGAGTTTTCATCTAATTCTTAGATGCATTTATGATGCTTGCCGAGTCTTTTTAGCTTCCGTTTGCTAAACTTGATACGACGTAGTAGAGGCTTACGTATAATATTGAATTTATTTAGTATTATACGTGCCGAACGTTTCTTTTCCGGATAAGGACTCGGTATCCGGGAACGGGGCGTTACAGTAATCTAACAAAAAAATGATCTGAAATTGATTGATAAAAACTAATTAACACATAATTCTTTCAAGAATATATGAAAAACCACAAAATAAAATGAAGAAAACTCTCAAGTTTTTCTTAAAACAGAGTAGAAAGCACAGGAAAGCAATGAAATCTCTCAAATTTCATGCTCTGATACCATGTTGAAGTTGTGAAATTAAAGAACACAACAAAATAAAATGCCGAATTATTATTACTCAAGAATAATGAATGAGTTAAGTTATAATAGTGCTGATCATGGGGTATTTATAGCACACACACCACACGAATCAGTTAAATGGGAGTTAAAAGGCAGTTATAATATAATACTTGTTTTCCTATACTACTCGAGTGACGAGTTCCAACGCCGATACTCGCGACACAACGTGTATGCTATTCAACTGAGATTCTGATACTTAGCTTATGCTTGATTGAGCACACCCTCTTGCATCAACAGTTCTTTATCAATATATTGTAACAATAAGTTCCGCATACTTTGCTCTCTAGGAATCTACTGGCACACGAAACTCCTTTGATCGTGGCTGGATGCTAATATGGGATATTAAAGGCCCACTGTGAGGCAATATTCTTTTATGGAAAATCCGGAGGGAGTCACTTATAGGAAAAATAATTTTGTATTATATCATTTACACTTGCAGGGATTGCATATATATATATATATATATATATATATATATATATATATATATATATATATATATATATATATATATATATATTGTACAGAGAATATTCTAGGGCGATTTAATACATAATTACAACGGATTACATGCTAAAGAATTATGGTAAGAAACAAGCGATGATATTTATAATAAATGCACAATATTCGGTTATTATTGCCTAACACGCCCCCTCAAGCTGGACGGGCGGAGTGAAGTCCAAGATTGAATTTAAACTGCTGGAATGAGGTGCGAGAAAGCGATTTGGTGAGAGCATCTGCAAGTTGGTCCGGACTGGAGACATGTGAGACGCGAACCAGGCCCTTTTGAACTTGATCTCAGATGAAGTGATAGTCAATGGCCACATGCTTCATGCGGGAGTGGAAGACCGGGTTAGCAGAAAGTTGCATGGCAGCGACATTATCACAAAATATAACCGGAACGGGCGTGGATGTCAAGCCAATATCATGAAGGAGATAGGTGAGCCAATTAAGTTCAGTAGTGGAGGCGGAAACAACACGTTATTCAGCATTAGTCGAGGACTGCTTTTTGGAGCTCCATGAAATTAGGTTGCGCCCAAGGGAAACAAGAAAACCACTGGTAGAGGAGTATTAATCCTCTTTATTGCCACCCCAATCACCATCATAAAATGCCTGAAGATGGGGGGAAGCAGAGGTAAATAACTGAAGACCCTCAGTGGTGATGCCAGTGAGATACCGAAGCATGCGTTTAACTAAGGCCCAGTGGTTGACCGTCGGAGCATGCATATATTGAGACAATTTATTAACGGCGAAAGATAAATCCGGATGAGTGAACAACAAACATTGTAAGCTACCAAGAGTTTGTCGATATTGCGAGACATCGGGATGTGGGTCAGCCTTGACAAGCATAAGATTAATAGCATCAGTTGAAAGATGAGTCGTGACTGGTCTAGCATCCTGTATATTAGTTTTGTGCAATAAATCAAGAATATAGAGATGTTTTATAAGAAGTAGGCCATGTGAATTATGTTGAACCTCGACACCCAAAAAAGAATATAGAGGACCTAGGTCCTTAATAGAAAACCGGTCGCCAAGGGAATCAATAACCTGTTGCACTTGAGTTGAGTCACATCCAGTAATAATGATATCATCCACGTACACAAGAAAAAATGTAAGAGTAGTACCCGAGTGATACACAAATAACGACGAATCTGTAGTAGAATTAGAAAAACCAAGCGTGAGTATAAAAGTTTTCAGTTCCTGGTACCAAGCCAGAGGGGTCTGCTTGAGACCATAAATGGCCTTATGAAGTTTGCAGACATGTGTGGGTGCATCCGAGTCTTCAAATCCTGGAGGTTGGGCCATAAAAACATCCTTAGTGAGCGAGCCCTGGAAAAAAGCATTATTAACATCAAGTTGCCGCCAGGACCACTGAGAAGCCACGGGTAAACTAAGAACAAGGCAAACCGTGGTCGGTTTGACAACCGCACAAAAGGTATCAAAGTAATCAACCCCGAGGCGTTGGGTGAACCCCTTAGCGACTAAGCGAGCTTTGTATCGATCAATAGAACCATCCAGTTTGCGTTTGATTCTGAAAATTGATTTGTAGCCAACAATATTTAGGGAAGGATCAGGAGGCACTAATTCCCACGTGCCATACTGAACAAGAGTATCAAATTCATCATTCATGGATGCAAACTTTGTAATGCATGTTTGACTATTTTACGTTATGAATTAGAGTATTTAGAATCGAGGCTGGCATGGAGGTTAAGGTGGGTTCGGGATTTGAAAATGTTGTTGCGAGCATGAGTGACCATATGATGAGGAGTGGGGACCACATGAGATAGAGAGGGGAGGAAATGGCTGGGGAAGAAAGGGAAGCCTCGGGTAGGGGAGAGGGGGGAACGTGTGGGGTGGAGGATGAGTCAAGGGGATATGGGAGCGGGAGGGGCTGGGGGGAGGTAACCATTTGGCAGGGAAGGGAGCAGAGGCAGGAGGTGGTTGGGAAGCGAAGGGAAAAATACTTCGATAAACTTAACATCCCTAGAGACATACATCCGTCCTGAGGTTGAACAATGATAGGTACTTAGGGTAAGGGAGTAGCCTAGAAACACACATGGAACGGAGGAGGGCTCGAGCTTGTGATGAGTATAGTGTTTGAGCCAATGATAGCAAAGGCACCCGATGAAACGTAACTTGTTGTGGGAGGAGGGGAGAAGAGTTTTTCATAGGGTGTGAGCATGTTGAGGGTTTTGGTAGGCATACAGTTGATGAGATAAGCATCAGTAAGAACAACATAGGACCTATAGGTGGAGGGAATATATGCGTGGTGAAGGAGGGAAAGGGCGGTTTCAACGATGTGTAAGTGTCTTCGTTCAGCCATGCCATTGTGTTGAGGGGTGTGAGGTGGTGTGGTTAAATGTGTGATACCATGTGTGGAAAGAAGAGACCGTAATTTTATGAATTCGCCACCATTATCGGAAAATAAAATTTTAATAGTTATGGTAAAGTAGTTCTCAATGAGGGACTTAAATTGTTGAAAAATAGCAAAAACATCAGTTTTGTGGCGAAGAGGATAGAGCCAAATGTAGTGGGTGAAGTGATCAACAAACAATATGTAATATTTAAATCCATCGACGGAATAGACAGGAGTAGTCCAAACATCAGAATAGATTAGTTCAAGGGGTCGGGATGAATTCAAAGTAGAATCATAAAACGATAAACGATGACTTTTATTTCTTAAACACGAGTCACAATGCAAAGGAGAGGCAAAAGTAACATCTAAAGTATTATTTTTAATAATAGTTTGAATAATGGAAAGAGCAGGGTGTCCACAAAGGGAGTGCCAAACGTTGGTGGACGCTTTATTTGCGGAAAAGGCAAAATGCGGGGCTGAAGTCCAAAGATAAACACCATCTTTATGAGGTCCATGATAAAGGATGTGACCCGTCTTCAGGTCCTTCACCGAAAAGAATCATGTAAAAATTCAATGATTACATTATTGTCCTCACAAAATTTGGATACGGATAAAATATTTCGAGAAAGTTTAGGCACACATAAGACATGCGATAATTTAAAAGTAAAATTAGGAGAAGGTAAAGTGGTAGAACCCGTATGTGTGATGGGCAAGGCTCGCCCATCACCAATGATGATGTCATCGGGACCATGATATGGTTCGTGCAGCGCAAGAAGATTCAGGTCGGAGGTCATATGATTCGAGGCTCCGCTATGCAGAAGCCAAGAGTCAGGGACGGCTTGAGCTTGGTGGGCTTGGATTATGGTGGGCCGAGCTGAATGGGAAGGATTCATTTGGTGGACAAATATGTATGTGGGGCACCGTTTTGCTGAGTGACCCTGTACACCACACAATTGGAACTTGCCTAAGTACGGACAACGCTATTAAGGGGGCCATTGGAATCAACAGCAGGAGGAGAGGGACGGACTGGATTGGGGTTGTTTGCAGGTGGAGCATGCCAAGGAGTGGGCGAGGTGGGTCGGCGGTAATTATGTGCCGCGAACGCTGAATGCGGAGTGAGGATGGTTGCATTTTGCGCCATCAAACCTGCTTCAAAATTCAACAGTTTTTCGTGCAACTCATCAAAAGAGATTAAATTTTCCTGTGCTTGCACGGCTCTTACCAATTCCATGTATTCATCCCCCAAATGGTAGAGAATCTGATTGATTAAATCTTCAAGGTCAAGAGCTGAGGCGCTCCAAGGGAGGCGAGTTCATCTGTTTTTTTTTTTTTTTTTGAGAGTCTGCATAAAGAGAGAAATTGGTTGATTGCCTTTGGTCATAGTGCGAAGGTGATGGCGGAGTTGCTTGATACGGCCTTTAGATGTCTTGGCAAAGGTATCAGCCAAGATTTTCTAAGCTTCCTGGCTAGTTTTTGTGCGAGAGATAAGAGACGCAGCCTGAATTGTGAGGGAGCCGAGAATGGTGTGGTGAATGAAGTTGTCTTGTCGGTTCTAGATTGTATGATCGGGATTCGGACAAGAGCCTTTTTTGTCGGTGATGGTGGCCGGAGGACAGGTTTTGGTGTCATCAACATAGCCGAATAAGTCGTATGCGTTGAGGAGGGTGGTGAATTGGAGGTGCCAGGAAAGGTAATTGGTGTTGTTTAGCTTAATGGGTGTTTGATGAACAGAGAGAGGAATGATGGATGCTGACAGATTGATCGGAGTAGGGGTGGAGCTTCCAACAGTGAGGTCAGACATGGCGGAAATGGGAGGAAGCTAGATGGGGAGGACGGAAAAAAAACGGGAAGGAGAACATGGAGGATCGTATGGAGAGCTACCTAGACTCTAAAACTCTCTAATACCATTATAGGAAAAATAATTTTGTATTATATCATTTACACTTGGAGGGATTATATCATTATCATTATTATTATAAAAGAGCGGGTGTGTTTCCCCCGTCAAGTGTTTCCCTCCTTGAAAATTGTTATAAATTTAATTTAGTATTCCATATATACAATCAATCAATCATAAACCTTAATTAAATTCCATTTAAGTAGCTATCCATAATATTTTTTTTTTGTAGGAACTATCCATAAATTTAATTACCTTTTTTTTTGTACCAACGTTAAATTTGGTTTTTCTTTTGGAGCAACACTTTTTTTTTTTTATCAACTTGTAGCAACATGTTAAAACTTTATTTTTTTTGACATAATTATTTAAAAAATTCAATGAACATGTTAATTTATTTCAATAATAAATATAATAATTATAAGTAATTATTAAATTATAAATGTAATTCCTATTTAAAAAATCAATCGTCTATCTAATGTTAAATCCATCTTCATTTATCAATCATTTTTTAACACAAAAATCAAGTCATTTATCATATTGAAGAGATCCACAAGCATCATTCGTTAAACATAGTTATCTATCGTTAAATCAATCCATTTATCAATCGTTAAATCCTATAAAAAAAATACCAATTATCTATCTAATCTAATCATATATATAATCGCCCACATAAAAAATTACCCACATCAAATCAAAAAATATAAAAATACCAATAACAAATAATATAAGATGATAAAATTGGAAAATGATAGTGATCTAAAAAAAATCAACAATATTAGGAAAACAAAATACACTGTGCGTAGAAGGTGACCATACAATAATAAATTGTTAATAATAAATTATAAATATAACAATCCATGTATTGTTTTTCATAAGCTGTCCATTTGTTAACATGAATTGTGTGTGTGGATTGTGTGTTGATTATGTGTGTGTATTCACGGTCAATGTTAATTGAAACACTCTCAAATTAGCAAAAAAGTAGAGATTTCTAGCTCATTAAGTACGAAACAAAGCAGAAAAAATAATTGATTTGCCTACGTGCATATTTCTTATGAATAATTAAGTTGTGTTGAAATTGGTTACTATTTCACTAAGTGTGATTCAAAATCCAAAATACACCGTGCATGGTTTAACCTGATAGTTAACCCTCATTTACTCCATAGTGATCTAATTAGAATGAGTATTCAACAAAAAAAAAATTATTTAAAAAAATGCACGTTAAACTCTATAAGAAATTCAATATATCTAATATGATCTAATCTAATCATAAACATAATCATCTAGAGATCTATCATCTGTTATTATTTTAATTAAAAAAATAAAGTCTTGCATGAAAGTAAACGTAATAAGCCGACATCAAAAGATTCCCCACATCAACTCAAAAAATATAAACTTACCTTTAAAAAAATAAAACAAAATGATAAACTTAAAAGAAATATTATAGTGATTTATCTATATAACAAAAGCGTACGTCAAATGAAAATGAAAAAGCGTAACTAAAAGCGTAAGAAGAATAATCACATTATATAACTTAGAAAAATACATAATCATCTATCTATCTATCTAACTAACAATAAACATAAGAAGAATATTCATATTATTATATAATATTTATTTCCATTAAATATGAAATAAAACTATATAATCATCTCTCATTCTAATCTAACGACAATAGTAAGAAAATTACATCTAAAAAAATCTGCAGGACACGATAAAAACGTAAGAAGAATAAATCGTACAATCTAAAAAAAATCACACATACACTAAAAACTCTTTTTCATAGTTATTTTATATCATTAAATATAAAAATGTAGTTATTAAATAACATAGATAATTAGTGTGTTGATCGCTAACCAAATTTTAGAAGTAGAAAAATAATAAAAGTGTAAGTGAGTTTCTTTCCTAAATATTTCTCTCAAAAAGTGTTTATCCCTAATTAATTTTCTCCTTAAATATAACAATTATGGTTAAATATTAAATAACATAGATAAAAGGTGTGGTAATAATGATAAGATGAAGTCTCTAAAAATTGTGTTCATGTGTGTGGTTTGATGAATTATACTTTCTTGTGCCAGATAACTTTTTAAATGCTATGTATTCACCATCAGTATCAATATAATTTTAATTGTAGTATCAAAGAATTTTTGAACAAAAGCCTTAAAACACAAATCACATCAACTATACAAATTCATGGACTGAACCATGTATACTTGGTAAAATTATGTAATATTTGAAACCATCACACGACACAATCGGGGATGTCCAAACGTCGGTGAAATTAATCTCTAGGGGAGGGGAATAACATAAAATTGAAGTAGCAAAAGAAAGTTTGTGACTTTTATTCTCTAAAGAAGCAAAACAAATGGAATAAACAGACGTGGTGGCAACACTTAGATCATTTGGACAAAGAATATCTTGAAAATGGGGGTAGTTATGTGACCAAGACGATGATACCAAGCTCTTTTTGATATTTTATTCACCGTGAAAAGCTGGAAAGGGGGAGTTTGGTCAATCATACAATTCATTTTTAACGTTCAATGAATAATATGAGTAGTGGTTTTGAAGATCCCTTAAAGAAATTTAGAGGGTAAGAATTCAAAATAAACATTATGGGATTGACAAAGCTAAGATATAGATAAAAAATTACGAGACATGCCAGGAACACTACAAACATTGAAATGACTGAGATCGGTCACCCTACGTGTGGTACTTTTCAGACTCACACAGAGTAATAAAGGTCATATCAACATTTGGGCCGACATGGGCTCAGCTTGATATCGGGCCTCAACCTGCAAGGTCCATCTTTAGTACAGTACATGCCGCCCATATATCTTCAACCGATATGACGCATGTCGTCCTTTGTCCGACATGGTGCATGTCGCCTTCTGACCCTCATAGCCGGTAACATACAAGACGCCTACATTCTCTTATTGCTGACGTTGTGTAGGTTACCTCGGTCGTTTATGTTAAATACAATACATGTCATCCTCGACCTCAAGCAACGGTTACATTCTCTTCAATGATCGTTCCGGAGTTCACACAGACATTACTTCTTGATAGTAACTGCTATAGTGATGGCTCTAAAATATACGTTCCGTTATAGCTTGAGCCATAACGGCTCCATAACATGCTCCTTTACATGAATATGTGGTAAAATCCTTTGACCATGACTTCAATGCATCATAATCTACTCCCTCACAAGCTTAGGTAGATTTATATAAGTGATAATCATCCCCAATTACAAGGTACGCACATAATACACTTGATATACATTCTCGCTTACTGTCTTAACAGAAATTCATCTATTCAAATATTTCCTTGAGTGTGGGAGTGTTCCCCCCGGAAAAAGCTCCAGTTGTAGGTCCACTCTCAAATCCACTCGAAAAAATTATTTGGATCATCACTCAGAGGTCTATTTACCCGTATATCAACTCAACTATAACCCAGACGATTTCAGACATCGTCAAGCATCATTCAATGTAAAATATTTCGAAGGAGAAGAGAAAATAGAACCTATGTGTGTGATGGCAAGATTATTTCCATCACCAACCATGATGTCTTCATTGTCATAATAAGGCGTGTGTAATGCCAAAATTACGGAGCATCCAAAGGATCATAAGAGGACGCAATGTTGAAGGGCTGGACCGAATGGGAAAAATTTGTAAGAGGTTGAACCTGGTAACAATTGCACAATTTCCTTGTTTGTCCTTGCAATTTTCACACTGAGAATACCCAAGTAAGGTTTTTAGGGGGAAAAAATCGGGCATACTGCATGCGAGAAAGTATTTTGTGTCTGTTTCCAAGAATTAGGAATATTAAGATGTGAAAATGAACCGATTTACTACGAGAGGGATGTCATACGGTGAATGAGCTATAGCAAGACCAGCAAAAGCGACTGGTTGCAATTTTTACGGAAGAATATCATAATTAAGTAGCTTTTCATGAAGCTCTTCAAAATCAATGGGGGTGTCACATGATTGAACAACCTTAGCCAACTCTTTATAGTCATCTCTCAATTGTCCTAAATGAGTTTCACAAGATCATCTGGATCCGTAGACTAATTCATCAGCTTTAAATTTTCACAACATAAAGATAAATAGAGACTGCTTAAGTACTTTTTTTGCATAGATTTGATGTACTATTTAATTTGTTTGATTTGTCTACGGGAGGGCTTTGCATATGTATCATATAAAGTAGTACATGCCTCACGAAGAATTCTTTGTCTGAGTGATAAACGGAATGATATTTTGAGAAGGAGAAGAAATAAGAAGAGTTCAGCAGTTCACTGTACACGCAACACTCATCATGCCTCACATAGAGTGATAAAAGACATATCAACATATGGGACGGCATGAGCTCAGATCGATATCGGGCCTTAACCAGCAAGCTCCATCATTATATCATCATCCGACATGATGTAGGTCATCATATGTTCGACATGACATATGTCACCTTCTGTCCCTCATAATCGGCAAGATGCAAGACGTCTACGGTCCCTTATTACCGATGTCGTGCAAGTCACCCAGGTAATTTATGATCAATACAATACAATCATCCTCGACCTCAAGCAACGGTTACATTCTCTTCAATAAGTGTTCCGGATTACACGCAGACATTACTCCACAATAGTAACGGATATAGTGATGGCTTTGAAATTTCACGTTCCGTTATAGCCTGAGCTCTAACTGCTCCATAGCAGGCTTCATTACATCAATACATGGTAAACTCCCTTAACCATGACTTCATTGCATCATAATTCACCCCCCATACGAAGGAGTGTTATATCATCATCCTCAATTACAAGGTACACACATAATATGATCGCTATACATTCCTGCTTACCGTCTTAATAGAAATTCCTCTATTCAAAATATTGACTTGAGCGCCAGAGTATTCCCTGAAGGCAAGCTCCACGACCCTTCACATTTTTGTGTGTTTTGAAGGCCCCCCTCTCAAATCCACTCAAAAAGTTATTTGGATCATCACCTAGAGTTACATTTACCCGAATATCAACTCAATTGTAACCCAGAGGATTTCATATATCGTCAAACATAAACTATAAAGGAGTAGAGAGAAAAATAAAACCTATGTGTGTCATGGAAATATTATTTCCATCACCAACCACGATGCCTTCATTTCCAGAATAAGGCATGCGTAATGCCAAATATTTGAGATCAGTGGTAACATGATGCATGGCACCACTACCAAGAAACCATAGAGAAGATGACAGAGCATCCAAATGTGCTTGAAGAGCACGAAATGTTGGAGGACTGGACCGAATGAGAAAATTTTGTATGAGGTTGAACCTGGTAAGAATTGCGCCATTTCTCTGAATGTCCTTGCACTTTCCACACTGGAAATAACCAAGTAGGGTTTTTTAGGGTGAAAACTCGAGGCTACTGCATGAGAGAAAGTATTTTGCGCATGTTTTCAAGAATCAGGAATAGTAAGACGTGGAAACGAACCAGCACTGGGAGAGGGATGTCGTATGGCCAAATGAGTTGTAGCAAGACCAGAAAAAGTGAACCGTGGCATCTTTAGACAGAAGAGTCTCATAATTAAATAGCTTTTCTTGGAGCTATTCAAAATCAATAGGGGTGTCACGTGTTTGAACAACCCTAGCCAAGTCTTTATAGTCATATCCCAAATTGTCTGAAATAAGATTCACAAGATCATCCAGATCCGTCAACTAATTTATCAGCTTTAGTTTTCATAACATGAAGATAATTAGAGATTGTTTGAGAACTTTTTTTGCATAGATTTGAGGTACTGTTTAATTTGTTTGATTTGGCCACAGAGATGGCTTTGCATATGTATCATATAAAGTATTCCATGCCTCACGAGAAGTTTTTTTCTGAGTGATTTATGAGATGATATTTTGAGAAAGAAAAGAAATAAGGGCATTTAAGATGAGTTGATCATGTCTAATCCAAAGATAGTATGACAGGTAAAATTAGGGACAAAGAGTAATTCCAAGCTGTATAATCCATCTATTAAATAGGAACGCATTTATTATGCGGAGAGATATGTTGGACTGGTATACCTGGTTTTGACAACTTCGTCAATTAAATAGGAACGATGAAAATATAACTTATAATATAACTGAATGATAGTTATAATGACTAAAGTATATGTCTAACTATTTACAACCGACAATAAAATTCTACAGTTTCACAATTCTTTCTATCATACTAATTAAAATTGAATCTTAGATTTATACATCAAATGTTTAAAATATACTGATCATTATCTCAAATGTTACTTTGTTTAATAAGTGTTACTTTACAATTACTAAAGTATATTCATATCTATGATATTATAAACATATAAAATTATATGCACATGAAACCCACATTCTATAATTTTTGAATGCACTTATCAAAATGAATTGTTTAGAGTAAGAACATCACAAAAATTGCTTACTTTTTTTTTTGTAAATGTTCACATGTTTACTAGATAATTATGAAGAACATGTTCTCAATATATATTAAATACACAGATTTGTAAATTTAAAATGCTTATTATCTTTGGAAGGGTATTAAATGTATCGAGTACATAAAATTATAAATTCAAAATGCTAAAAAAACATAAGATTATTTTGTATAATTATATATAATAACATATTTATATTTCACGAGGAATAAATACTTAATAAATTATATATTAATTAATATTGTTTTCAAATATATCATTTCACTAAATTAAAACACGTGCATCCGCACGTGCATTTTACTAGTATATATAAATTGTACAGAGAATATTCTAGAGCGATTTAGTACATAATTATAGTGGGTTACATGCTAAAGAATTATGGTAAGAATCAATCTATGAAATTTACAATAAATGCACAATATTCGGTTATTATTGCCTAACAGTCTCTCCCCACTGATGGGCTTATTTCCTCGCGATATTCTTGAGGATGACACATGTGCTAAATGCGGAAGTTTTTTTTGAATCGATTTTACATGTGATTAGGGATTGTGCATGGGTGAATAAATGAGGAATTATGTGGTCCACCACTCATAATGGAACGAATTTAACTCGATTCATGCAATCCCCCAATGGCTTGATGGATGTCTTGATGTGAATATACTCAAACATGACAACATTGAGTTTTGGAAGTTATTTTTCCGGGAAATAATTCTGGGTATTGGGTATTAATACAATGCGGGGCTTCATCAAAATGACACGCAACGACCCCCAACATTGGTCTTCATCACACATTCAATGCCAAAAGCTCGTGAACTTAGATTAGCTTGGCCTTAGCTCTCTTGTATAGGATTTTGTTCATAGTAGATTTCTTTTTGACCAATTTTGTACAGTTTTTTGTTAATAAAATACCGGTTTATACCAAAAATATTATTGCTTCTAGTGAGACACTTTTTGATATCAATGCAATTTCACATCACAATATCTTGAAGTATACATCATTTGCCCTTTCAATACCAAAAAATTCTTTGTCGATACCATTAACCGTTCGTTTTTCTTATATAAAATCCTGTTGTTTCATGCGAATCAGCTTTATGACATTTTCTATATCAATTTACCTCCGAAATTGGACTTAAACAAGATTAATTCATGATAAACTATACGTAAAAGTGCTTAATTTGATTGTTAGTGACGTATGAGCTTTTATCATGACTATTTCGTATTTTTATCTTATTTCTATACAGAATTGTATTACTACACGTTTTATGATTCTTTGTAGGAATAATTGGTGGATTAATTTGAGACGAAGTGGATTTGGGCTAGACATGTAGAAAGACCAAGATCGAACCGGAGGAGAACCAAGTCGAGCTGTTGGACAAGCCCATACATGCCCAAGAATCAGTCCAGGATGCCCCAGACATGTCCAGATCGATCCTGGACAAGCCCGAGAAGAGCCTAGACGCCGAACCGAGCATGATTCTCGGTAAAGCGACCTGTGTGACCAAGGAATGTTCGGGATCGGTCGGGACACGTTCTAGACAAGCCCACGGGACAATAAAGCACGCCGAACCGAGAAACATCTACGGTACGGCGGCCTATGTGTCCAGGACATATCCCAGACAAGCCCAAGACACGTCTGGACATGTCCAGGGGCAGCCCGGACGCTGTACCGAGAAAGTAGGTCGGTTAAGCGGGCTGACCTAACCCTGAAATTTCAAGATTTACCCTTTTTAGCCCAAGGTCTGTTTATTTACTATAAATAAGATGTAATACATCAGAGTACACACGATATTCAGAGCAAGAAACTATGTAGCAAATTTATCAATAAAAGTTCTTGTTTTCTCCATTGTTTAAGAGTTTTTTTTTAGTCTTTTCTTGCTTGTATGCCTGGTGATTCATTATGGAGGAGTTTGCTAGAAGTTTGGTCTCATGTTTCTAGGTAATCATGTCGGTTCTTTCTTCTATGTTTTATGAATTTGTGATGATTATCGTTGGTACAAGCATGTTAGGTTAATTAACTTGTAGATCGAATTGAATAATGTTAATTTGCACCTAATCGTGATTTATATTGATTCATACACGAGAAACGTGCGGTCTCGGGGAAAAGACTTTGTTTTGGAAGAGTACCCAACGGTCTATATTGGAGAAAAGCCTTAACGATTTAGTTTCCCCGATACGAATTGTTTTGATTATTTATATTGTTTCGTTTTAACTTACATGTTTAGAACTTGATCAACTCTTTGCATGTTTTCGTAAATTATTCTTGAAGGAACTAAGGTTGAAAATAGTAATTGGACAAGAAACAATTAGATCGTTATTAGTTAACTAGCCCGTGCACGGTAGTTATGTAGCGAGGTTTACGATAATTATTATTGGTATTTCCTAGTTCTTAATTTTTGTTTAGTCAATATTGTTCAAACCCGCGCACGGTAGACGTTTAGCTATTCATAGGGTTCTAGAGTCCGCGCACAATCTATGAACCACTTTAGGGAAATACACCATTAATTGACTCAATTCTTGAAAATTTAATGATAAAAGTGTATGAATCAATATATGAACGATTAGGGAATAATTAACTAGTTCGGTTCGATCTACTTTCTTAAACGTGGTTAAAACTCGTCTTGATTTGATAAACCGTTCTTTTTACCTAATTTTCCACGTTTATTTTGGTCAAGGACCACAAACCACCCGTAATCTTGAATTTTATAACTAAGTTTGCATAATTATCGAACAAGTCCCTGCGGGATCGACCTTGCTCACGAATTGAGCTATACTACAGTTGACCTAGTCCGCTTGCTAGTGTAGTTGTGATTTTTGCGAACATTGTTTCACCCAGTAATCACACAAATAAAAAGTTTTGCATGTCGGGCCCACCAACCCCTCATCCTCTTGGAGCTTTTTTCTATAAAGACTAACATCATAAGTTGAAGAATGCTACATATGTAACGCCCCCAGACCCCGGGCCTGGTAGCGCTAAATGAGTCATAAATGGTCCGGTCAACTGCTTAGACCGCCGTCCTCGCTTGGTCTAAAAGGGCTAACCCGAGTTGACAAGACCTTTATGTCTCACACTTATATGAGGGTGATCATTCTACTATTTTTCCTATGTGGGACATTACATTCTCTCCCCCTTATAAGGGACTGACGTCCTCGCCAGGGCGGCCGAGACTGTTCCCGGATCGTCCCTACCAGAGGTAACTAGAGGTCATCCTTACACCGTCTTCTTGTGCGGTGCAGCGCATAGTTCCGTCTGATAGTCGCTCTGAATACCATTCTGTAACGCCCCGCACCCCGGGCCCGGTAGCGTTAACGAGTCATAAATGGTCCGGTCAACTGCTTAGACCGCCGTCCTCGCTTGGTCTAAAAGGGCTAACCCGAGTTGACAAGACATTTATGTCTCATACTTATATGAGGGTGATCATTCTACTATTTTTCCTATGTGGGACATTACAACATACCCCATATTTCTAAGAAGCATATAGGTAATTTGCTATTTTCAAATATTGTAATACTAGTAGGAAACCCGTGCGATGCACGGAGAATGTTATATTTAAAAAGTAAACATCGAAGGAAAATAATATTTTATAAAAAAAATATCGTGTTTGAACTAACTAACATATAAAATATTACTCTTTGTATACAAATGTACACGTCCGGGTTTGTTTGTACAAATTGTTGAATAATTGTTGCAGTTGCAGTCGTCTTTTTTATTGTTGCTTCATCAATGAAATAACATGTATATAGTACTCTGGTGACGATTGTTAAGACCGATTCCTTCCTGCAGCTGTGATTACAAAAATTCAAGTAGATTATCATGTATCATTGCCGCATAATTGTAAAAATAAAAGACTTAACTGAGCATTTTAACCAAATGTGTTAACTCAGCTTTTCAATTCAGCATGTATCACACAGTAAATGATAACCAATTTGACTCTCATCACAAATCTGCAAATTTCATCTCAAAATGGAAAAGTTTTCAAAAAGTCCTTAAAGTACAAAGGGAAAACAATTATGTTGGTGTGATAACAGGATCAATATTATCGAGTTCTGTATCTAAACATACTTTACCTTAATTTGAACATATTTATATGCTTAGATGAAAAGTACACAACATAAAACCCACCAAAATTTCAACCACCATCCATCATGCCAATCTGTATAGACGGCAACAACTTTCAACAAATGCATGGCTATTATATATATATAGGAAATATTTCATCAAAGTATAACAGCCTCGTCCAGGAACATAGATAGCCTATCTACGATTATATTTTCATAGGGTTCAGTTAAAAAGCTAGGAACAACACATTTTAAGGAAGAGCAAAGATATATTATATTTTTCTCTGGCCAGGTATGGCGCATGGTACATTTAAAGTACAAAAACTACGGTCAGAAGACATAAACTAATATGATCAACACTAAAGCTACTTTTTAAAAAGAAAGGATTAAAAAAACTTACCTGAAACCATGCCCGCGGGACCGCGCGAGGGTTTTCCATGCATAGTTTCCTTAAAAAAAACTCAACCATCAAGCTTTTATCAATTCCTTCGATGCAACAACAGATCTTTAAAATTATACATTGAGTACACATGCATAATTCTCAGTCACTTTGAGTATATTCGCATCATTCTCGGTTAGCTCATGATCATATCCATAGTCCATGTAGATTGCCATACTTAATAAATGCTTTCTCTACGACCCAAATGTGCAGTGAGACTGGAGATGAGAACAATCAAAAGTCTAGCGATCAATAGAAAATGAATTGAAAGTAAGAAAAATAAAGGAAAGGTAAATAGTATTACCCGATCACATGAATACATGTTGATATCTTCATCTTGCCGAAGAAGCCCCATTTCGATTTAGATCTCTATCTTCCTTCGTTTGAATTGTGAATTGTGAAATCGAGGCTGGAAAAGTTTAATACAAACAGAGAGCATGATTTGAGAAACATGAATATTTAGGTTCATGTAAAGGAACAAAAATCATTTGTACTAAAAAAAATAGAAAAAAAAAATCACTATCATATTCATAGTATCACTACAGAAGAAAAATTTCAGCAAAATCAAACAGAACGCAGTCATATTCACATAGAAAGCTCTTTTCATTATCAAAATATGAAGAGTTCCATTAGTCCATATAAAGAAACAAACTACTTGCATTTATAATTGCATTGATGGCATGAATCTGAAGCCGTTTTTTTTGGGGGGGGGGGGGGGGTTGGGGGGCAGGGGGTGGGTCAAGTCCTCTCAACTACAGTAGAAACCTCTGTCCAAAGTAAGTACAACCGCACAAATCACAAAGTAACTCGTACCTATATGGCCTGTCCTTTACGTTCAATGTTACAATCCATACACCTGAAAATATGATCTACACCCAAGCAATGAGCAATCACAAATGTATGCTTCTTCATTGTAACTGATATAAGCCCCTAAGAAATATAACAATATTTAATTGCAAAATCGGGTGCGAGTTTTCTTTTCTTTAGCTTCCTTCCCTCTGCTAGTGAAAAAAACGGCCTCAAACTCCTTCAATGGATGAACACGTCGCCGTCAATGTCAATCTCGGTCATTATCCGCTTCTGTGCCGTCGGCAAGGTTTTGGAACCAAGGAAAATCAGAATAGAACCGACCTCCGATGACAAAACTTTTTCGTCTCCATCCGTACCAAACGTTTAGAACATCTGCCATTCAAATTGCGTGCTGATGATGCCTGATGATTTGTGGGAAGAATCTGCAAATCGAACATGAACGACTCGTCATTCCCCTGCTCACCCATCAATTACCATTTTCAGCCACAAATCTCATCACAGAGAAAGAACCCCAGCTTTAGAGGCATAAATTTATCCAAAAAAAAATCGAACAAACCATGAAAAATAGGGAAAAAATAGCAGATTTAAAAGAAAGAGGGAGAAAAAGAAAAAGAAAAAACCATTTTTTCAATTGCTTCATGATTTTCTCCTCTACTTCGTGAGAGGAAACTGATCCAAGAGGGGAAATCGATTGAAGCCAGGAAATGGATGGGGATTAGAAAATGTGAGAGTGGAGCCGTTTCAGAGAGAAAATGGGTGGAGGTTAGGTTACGAAGCAGGGGATCCGGCATGGGACTTTTAGGAAGCAGGGGAGGTTTTTTTTTTCTGTGCGTGGGTGAATGAGCAAATCGTGGGGGGGGGGGGGGGGGGGGGGGGGGGGGGGGGGGGGGGGGGGGATGGACGGAGAAATGATTCGGTTTTTTCTTTTTTTATTGGCTGAATGCATGTCAAGAGACGGGTACGGGTCGGGTCAATTGAGGAAAACGGGTAATCTGACGGTTATTTGCTCGAAAATATAAATATATAGATGGTTCTTAAGGCTTTTTCGCAATTATGTTTCCTTTCTTCTTGAACACTGAATCGTATGTCAATTCAAATAGAACTTATAAAAGAGGACATGCGTCTTTCTAAGCCGCAACATCCCTAGCTAATCTATTGTGCAATTGCGCAAAGAATATTCTCATTATCCTCATCCAACAAATTCAAACAATGTTGGTCTGTAAAAAAAGACAAAAAATAAATAACCTTTACAAGACATTATGCATGCTTTATGTTATGGATTATTTTGTCCATGAAAAATTCATGACATCCACATGGGACACAACAGAAAATAACATGTTGATAATCATTTTGCGTAATGTTTAAAGAATATTCTCATTATCCTCATCCAACAAATTCAAACAATGTTGGTCTGTAAAAAAAGACAAAAAATAAATAAATTCAAACGTTGCTGTAAGAAAATACCCTTTCTTATTGAAAGTTCATATTTCTCTCTTTAAGATTAATTGAGATCTTTATAAATAAAAAAATATTAATTCATACATGAATAAGTCAAAGTGGATCAATGTTTCAACTATATTTGCTTTTTATAGTATACATATAAAGATGAAATAGTAAACGTTAATGGAAAAAGAAAAAGTAATATACATTTTTTCACTATTAGAATAATATACATTTTGAAAAAAAATAATAATAGAGAAGAACATTCATTATCACCCTTCGTCTTAATCATCAAAACCCCTCTAACCCTTAACGTACAAACAAGGGCAGATGTAGGAATTCAGAGACACAGGTTGGGGATCGAGAATGACACATCGTATTACAAGTTTATAAACATTAATATTAAAAAGCCAAGTAGGATTATGGGTCAAGGGTCAATTTAAAAACAAAAAATAGTGGATCAGTTAGTACATATTAGTGTATAAAAATTTTAAATAGTATACAAAATACATTGAAAATTTTTATTTTGTTTTTTTAGGAGGTCACTTGACCCATAAGTGCCCTCTTTGGAGCCGTCCCTCCGTACAAAACCAATCATCATGTCACGCACTTTGCTTAAAGAGGCAAATAAATAAATAAAAATTGAAAAAAAATCTAACACCAACTTACTCGACTCGGAAGCTATAAAACCACTTATCTCTCAAATTACACAAAAGAAATTTAGATTAAAAAATAGGATAAGACGTAAACATATAAAAAAACACTCCAACAATGCTAGAAGAAGCATGCAAAAAAAATTCCATTTCTAACATTAAAAAAATTCTAAATACTAACATATGGATGAATATTCAAGTTCCCTGTCTATACATAACACAATGATCAACTAAGAAACTTCGGTGGAGCAAAATAAATAGATATTCCCATAACACAATAATCAATTAAAAAAAGAAACTACAATAGAGCAAAATGTATGCACATTTCTATAGGATGTTTCTTAATTTGGTCGTCTCGTGGCCCTTTTAGGACCCTTTGCAATTGGATAAATTTTGTTGAAATGTATGACATGAACCATTCAACATAAAAAACACAACTTTAAGAACATACCACTTACAATAAAAAATTGTCTTCTTTGATCTTCTTGAATTTCACACCCCACATATGATGTTAAAGTGTCCCACATTGAGCATTTGTAATTGTTTCATCCACCATATTAAGATATAAACTTCATTTACCTCATAGCACGTTTTGATGATGATGCACCTCAACTTATATGAGTTTGTGTTTATATTTTGTACTGTGATATCGAAGCCCACCCATTTATTGTGCAAATGTTGAGTCTCTTTGTTGGACTTATAGTGCCCCTTATATGCCTTATGTGCCACGTGTACCAAACACTTTATAAGCCCACACTTGAGGGGTCGTGTTAAAGTCTCCCATATTTGACACTTGTAATTGTTTCACCAACCATATTAAGAGATGAACTTTTCTCACCTTATAGCCTAGGTTTTGAGGATGAAGTCTCTCCCCTTATATGAGTTTTGGGTTTAGATTTTTTACTTATACTCCTTCCACAAAGTATGATGATCCAATTATGGTATACATAAATGGGTTTGAGAATCTGTATAAAAAAAAAGACGTTAATTAATAGAAAAGCAAAAAATATCTGAAACCGATATTATGATATAAAGATATATAGAAAAATGAAAATACAAAAATATTGTAAGTACAACAACCGCAACTTTAAGAGAATTGCAAGCAAGTAAAGAGCTTTGATACAATTATTCAAAGGCCATCACACACAATTTATGAAAGATTTGGGGTGTGGGAGTGTTGGTGAGGAGGAAGATATTTTATGGATAAATTGACTGGAAATTTCTTTAGGAGTTACACACAATTAATTTTTTGACCAAAATTTAAACTGGGGTAACAAAATGAGGGTATTCTGGGTTTGGATAAGTAATTCTTGGATATACGCGGGTTTTTGGGTCGGGTTAGCGAGTAATCGATTTAAAACATCTTCTAAAACATATTAGTATACAGATACATAGATTAATCAAAGTGAAAAGCTAGTATTTGCGAAACAATGGTCGGCGCCGTCGAGGCAGTGGATTCATAAACCATAATCCCAGCAAATTCAGTATTTTTCAGTATGCTGACCTTTAGAACAAGAATTTTATGATTTTAGACGAATATGTAACATAGCTACATTCTTAAGACATTTTAGTTTGAAAAATAATGTTATGATTCAAACACAGATCCAAGCCACACTTGGGCTAGGGAATCATGCCTACTCGAGGATATAATAGAAACTAGCGGATGAACCGGTGCGATGCACGGCCCCCCTCATTTTCATTTTGATTTCAATAATTATAGCGATGTTTGGAATATTGAAAAAAAAAAGAAGATGCAAACTGAAATGTGAATGGATCATTGCAGAAAGTACAATCTGAAAATTAAGTGGAAAATTAGTAGACGGAATTACCATAACAAAGTCATGATACATATACCGTAAAAAGAAATACAAAAATTGTTTACCAAAAAGTTAGAAATACACAAGATAATAGCAAAACTCAAAATTGGCCAATGTATTCATAGGCCAGAATCTAAGAAACCAATATGTGGCACGAATTAGCAGGCAAAAGTCATGGCTTTGTAGCATAAGGGCTTGAAGTTTACGGCTACTTCCTTCCCCCTTGAAGGAATACAGTGAAGTATGCTGCATGCATTTGGTGGTGGCATGTTGGGATTTGCTGCTGTTTATACAATAGCCTAGTTGTACATTGGTAAGGAAGAAGGGCACAATGCAATTTAAAATGTCAAATACCGTGAAAATAAATTCTGATCAAAAAAGAAAGGAGTAGAAATAAAGATTAAAGGCAAGACACACCTGATTCACTGGCTGGAATTTGTATTAAGTGTGCTTGTATTGATATAAACCCAGTAAATTAAAGATCATGAAGAACATAGTGGATCAGTTTGGAAGTGGGAAGATGAAGAAAGCAACAAAATGGGAAAAAAAAAAATGAATTACATAGCTTACAGAGGTCAAAACACGTCCACCACTGGGTTTTCCCAGACGCTAACCAAACCAATCTCTTTGAATTTGTGCATGATTTCTCGATAAAGGTGTATCTGCAGTGATGTTAAATATTCCTTTGCTTTCCACGGACATAACAAGTTGAATACTGGTAAAATCCTTATTTATGTCCCCCCGGGCATCATCGTCTGAAAAAGTTGAAACCAACAGAATTCAATGAACAAACAACTTCAAACAACTTGGTTTTTGTTTTAGTCCATATATAAGTGTTGATACAGAAAGTCCATATGAGTATTGACACGACTTATCATGAAACTTCGTTTATATATATATATATATATATATAGGAATTTGACGGCCTATGCCACCCTTCCATCATCTTCCCCAGAAAACACTTGAAAGTCTCCATTGCTCTGCAACATAACATTCGATCAATTCCATGCTCTTCAAAGAACCACTATGAAAGTCATGGTGTGTAAAAAGGATATCAGTAATTTCGGTCCTTTGTGAATCGTGATTGAAAGAATCTTGAAGAAGTCAATGCTATCGACAAAGCTCCATGTTTAGCTACTTGTGTGAATATTGTTGCTCTCAATAGGGTGTCATCAACAAATAAGAGGTGTCTTAAAAGCACCAAATGGTAAATATTCCCGTAATTCCCACAAACAAATAAAGACTAACCATGTAATGCATTCCTCCAACCTACTGGAAAAGTTTGGGATTTTGGCATAGTAAAAAATACTTATGGAATGATCCAGGAGGAAAAATGAGAGCAACAAAACTGCATATCGACATGTTCTTTATTTTCTTCTCATCGACAGGATTTAATGAGCACAGAGGCAAAAAAAAATGGCAGAACTACTTAAAAAGCTTGTTAAGTAATGTATCAAGATGGAATATTGAGGGCATGACTGTAAGGATCAACTCTCTGTTCGAATCCGCTTCATTTTTAGTGTTGACAGACATGATAAGAATAATTTGACATGCAACATAAGAAGGAAAATTTGAAGAACTAACATTATGTTACTTCCACACGCCACTGTATACCAGACGTACATAAATCAAGTTCAATCCAAAGCAAGTCATCTTCAATGAGAGCATCATGCATGCAGAATCAAATTCCAACCAAGATCAGGATAACAATGTTATACGGGTATGAGGACCCGCCAACAAGGATCCAATACGAGTATGAGACACAACTGATTTTCAGCATGTTCAAGCTTTTCAGCTGCATGACATTCCAAGAATATTACATTACACAATGTTAATGAGGGAATTCTGACTCTACAACAATGCTTTAAAAAATTTCTTTTATAGTTCAACAAACTTCTTTTTCGACAGAAGCGCTGCTACGTGGCCCGAGGTAAAACATTCTTTAGCTATTAAGAATCGAAGTCCTGGCGTCGTGGACTTCTCCAACCAAGAAAGCAGTGCAGCTTGGGGTATGGTGATTGTGACTGCATGGCTTAGAGGGGATATCAAAATATTTCAAAATTTTGGGTTGCCACATTGAGCTTAAGGAAACCATCTCCTTAAAATACAGAAAGGTGTACAGTTTCAGTTATACGTATTTTGCCGTTGGGCACGCCTAAGAGATCGAATTATGCACAATAAAGATCGGGAGTATTTCATCGAAAGACGGCATTGGCAGCAAAATGTCCGTATGACTGTAGGTTTTCTCAGTCAACAATCTTGCAAGTTCCTTGGCATTCTCTGGATACCTACACAGCAGATGATGAGTGTTTGGGCTACTATAAAGTGACAGCAAAACTATACAACATGTTAAGCAGCTGAACAAGCTAACCACTCAAGCAAAGACTCGTCTTCTTCCAAAGGAGGGGATAAGTGCTCAAGACATCAATTTTATATGGAATAAAAGTCTGAAAATAAAAGGGCCACTACAACACTTGTATGAAGCGGTCAACTTACAAAGGAGTTTTGATGCAAAAGATAGTCCCGAGGATTTATCACCATTGTTGCACCTCCACCAAAGTTTAAACCAACAAATGGAAACATATCTGAAATATTGAAAATTCACAAAATATTTCAGCAACGATCACTCGCAAAACAATAAAAATGTTAATCTTCTTTTCGAGTACGAACATTTGAATTAATAGCAAAAATGGAGATGAACCTTGGGGTGACTATATAACACTGGTTTCCCTTGGATACAAAGGCGCGCAGACTGTGACACATATTGTGATATCTACAAGAAGACAGTTGGATGAATATGAGAAAACTCTCAATCTAAAAGAACCCATCAGCCATATCCTATAAAAATCCAAAGCTTAAGCGGCGTATGATTCAGATATATAACTAATTGATGTACTTACGGCGTTCACAAAAGGGTCGCAAGCCTCTTTTGCAAGATAAGTTAGAGTAGTTCCAGAATCATTATTGTGCCACGGCTGCTTGAAGCCTCGAAGTAGCAAAAACTGATTGGTCAATAGGCAATTTCTGCGCATTCACAATGATACTCTGCAGATTTAGATTATAGCGTGGCCTGATTGAAAGAACGAAAGAAATTCGTCAAATTGCAATTCTGCTGCTAAACAAACAATGTAATATATAATACCCAAAACAACTACGCAATTTGTCTGAGCCTATCATCTAAACAGATCATAAAAGAAGAGATTCACCCAATACCTTCACAGAATCATACAAGTTCAACAAGAGAGGGGAAAGAATGGGAGGTGATGCGTACTGTTGTATAGATCAGGTAGCTCGATCAACTACTTTATTCATTTCAATCTCTTCATCAGCAAAGTCTCGAACCTCGGTAACCTGCTAGTGTCATAGAGGCATTATAAATTTGTATCCAAGCCGACATACATGAATGGATACAATGAACAGAATCATTTCTTGACAAATTGAGAAAGATGATTCCAATTCATAAGAATAGACATGAATTGTGCCATGTGAGTAACTTCAGCAGAATACACACAAAAATCCTTTTGAAGATTCCATAATTTCAAGAAGACTGAAGCAATATTCAAGAACAAAACCAAATTAACTTGAGAAGATTTAGCAAAGTGTAACAAACATATTAAACTTGCAATCACAATAAGAAGGATAAAGAAAGCACATGTTTGAGCTCCGAGATCATCAAATCATCATTATGCTCCTGCAGTCTGCCAAATGATGAATGCAAAAACCCCCGGTCGTTTATGTAATCTTGCCTTCCCCACACACATCAAGTTTATTTATTTATGAATTTCATTGACTCTATATATTGCTAAATTGCAAATAACAGAGCATGTATACTGCAGAGAGAAGATACAGAGAAGCAAATACAATCAAATAATCTAGAAAATCAACAGATATGATAAAATAATCCAAAAAAGAAGAGTAAGAAGAAGCGGGTTTTTTTCAGACATTAATTAATAACCTCAATTCAAATAACAGCAACAATGACTAGCAATCACAGGAAGAGCAAGAAGAAATTGAATACATTTTCCAAGTAGAGCAAACCTAAATCTTGGATCTTGATGTGACGACCCTGATCCGGATACCGAGTCCTTTAGCAGAAAAGGACGCCCGACACGTATATAATTAAAATAAATCAATTATATACGTAAGCCTGACATCATCAATAACTGAGAACAAGCGGAAACGAAAACAAAGACTCGGGAAAAACATTAAAAGATCACTACAACGATCGACGAGTAACACAGGGCTGCAACTAAAACAAAATCCCAAGAAAAAATAGACAATGTTGAATATCCATTCAACTATTACAACTCTTTATTACAAACCAAGGTACATTTATCTTCTCTATTACAAAAATAAAGAAAAGATTCTACACCATTGCTACAACAACAAAAAGAAAGGTAGACTTCAACTGCTGGAACTTTGGGATTCACTCTTAAGCGATCTCGAACTCAACCTACAACAAAACCACCTTATTGAGGTGGGGTAACCAACATACTAAAGGGTAAGTACAAACGTACTTAGTAAATGGTAGAATCATCGAATCTACACATGCTATGTCACAAGGATTATCATTAATAATAATAATAATATCACAGGGCAAGTTCAACAAACATAATAACACATACGTTTCACTCGCTCACAACACTCTACTAGTCTTACTAGTAGACACAACCAAGTAAGATATTTGTTACATACTAATCCAAGGACACTTCGCATGGTGAAGGCGCACCATGACACATTCAACACCTCATATGGCACAAGTATCTAAAAGTGTGGAATATTACACGAGTCCGGCACAAGTATCTAAAAGTGTGGAGGTGTAATAATTCCATGTTGCGATAAGTAAACGTGCCTCACTAAGGATTAACGTGTTTTAGCTTTTAGTCTCATCAAGTACGTATTTAAGCATTTAATCTAACCACTTAAGTTCATTGCACATAAAAAGCTTCCTAAGGACCACTAGACCTTAGACCAACTCGACATTACACTACTTAGCACATTGCACAGAAATATAGGAATCTAATCCAATACCCACGAGACTAAGAAGTAAGGCTTCCGGTGATCCCGAGTATCTCCCCGCAAAGGGTCTCCACAAGGTGCTGAGCCGAATACACCAGAAATCGAACCCTTAACTTCGTCATGTTACAAGTAAGACATTGAACTCAAGTCAACGTCACATAAGGCCAAATGTATAGTGTTTCGATGCTCCCGTGAGACACGGTGTGGAGCCTAAGTCACTAGAACACGTACATTTGACTTTACAACATTCCACATAACTTTCTATCCCGTTTTTGCCGAGAGAATCAGCCAACAAATTCCTTGTTTTCTTCATCATTTAAACACTAAATCTACTCCAAATCCATACAAAATAATACGAAAATTGTTCTACAACATGCTTGTATGATTATACTAGATCTAGACACCGATATAACATGAAATTCAAGTCAAAGCGATATGAAGTTACTCTAAGACGTGCTTGAGTAAAAAGCTACATCCACACACCAAAATAGCATATTTAGATTTGGTTGAACACCCCTTTACCTATGATTTCACCAAAAAGCTCCAAGAACACCAATTTGAAACTTGAAGACATCCTAGATCCACAAGCAAGGTCCAAGAATCTAAGCAACCCATTACGAATCTACAACCAAAATGAAGTTCTACGATTACTACAACCTTTAAAACATCAAAAAGCTAAGAAAAAAATTAAGAACACTTATAGATCTAGAAAATGGGTTTTCGAAACTCTTACCTGATCGGAGTGAAACTTGTATCAAAATTAAGCTCTCGTCAAAGGAAGAATTTTGGTGTAATTGATTTGTGATTTCGACGGTCGGATTGCCCGGAAAATGAAAATCTCCCTTTCTTCTTTCTTTTCTCTCTTTTTTTTTTCTCCTCTCCATTTCTTTCTCTCAGCAGGCGCACCATTTAAGGGTTTTTGGGGAAAATGTGTATTTATAGAGGTTGGTTCAATTCATGTTTTGCCCTTACTAAAAGTTACTTTTAAAACTACAGTAAATACCCTTTAACATTTATCGTGACTCTATTTATTTATTTAAAACATAACCCATTTAAAATATCGTGTCACACAAATTTTAAAAAGTCTTTTATACCCTTTATGGAGTTACGGGGTATCACATTCTTCCCCCCTTATATGAGTTCCGTCCTCGAAACTCGCCAGAGCTTGCCCGCCAAAACTAACGCTTCAAACCAACACGCATTTCAAATCTTAAGCTACCAACTTCTGACCTTTCCACGGTCCATCTCTAAGGTCCCACTCACATCCAAACTTAGATATTACTCAGTCTTTCTCGAAAACATTTCAAGCTTGGTACTACACTTCTTTTTGTTTCCAAAAGATTCTAAGATCTAGATTAATCATGTCTTCATCAAACATCCTTTCTTACATCAAGATACCGTCATAAGACAACATCACAGTTCAACTTAGCTTGCACCATCTCTTTACCAAAAGCTAACTGTTCAACCTTTCTATGTTTCAGATCTTACTCCAACCTCCTTAAAAGAACATCTCCAAAGAAAAACAATACACAAAAAAGGTCGGCTTTCGAGCCTACTAGGGTTTTCCTCATCCTAGTCCACCATCAAGAAATTTTCATACCTAAGGCCAAAACATCCTAGTCTTACACAATTCACCTTACATTACAAGAGATATTTCCCGAAAGAAGACGCTTGACAACAATAAACTTGACAAACTCGTCAAAACTCATTAAATCATCGAAACCACATCCCGGTTCAAACTAGGACTGAACAGAAAACCCAATGAACCCAATCCAACCCAAAACCCAAACCGAACCAACCCGAAAACCAAAACCAATTGAAACCCAAAATTTTTGGGTTGGGTTTTGACCCGAACCAAAAACAATTTGGGTTGGTTTGGTTTTTTTTATTTTTTTTCCGGGCCCCAACCCGATATATATATATATATATATATATATATATATATATATATATATATATATATATATATATGTATGGATGGATGCATTCCGTCCAAAGTAAAATGATGTTATCATATTGCGATATCACTACATTTTCAGTTTCGGTCTACAATTCTTTGACCTTTCTTCGGAAAAAGAATCCGCATATGTATATTTATGTATGACTATTGGTCTTTAATTATTATCTTTATATGTTGTTGGTTTGTTATATGTTGTTGGACTCTTAATTATCAAATTTTAACGTTTTCTTTCCTAAAAAAGTGGTTTTTTTAACGATTATTGTTATGAACATATGACATGGTACTCGAATTTGGATATATACACGTGTGTGGAGTTTATAGCATAAAAGTGTTATTATAGATGCATGTTTTATGGATGAAAACCCGAAACCCAACCCAAACCAACCCGAAACCAACCCATTGGGTTTTATAGTCATTTGGTTTGGTTTGGGTTAGTTTTTTCTTGAACCAACCCGATTTATACTATGTAAAAACCCAACCCAAGTCGACCCAACCCAACCCAAGCTCAGCCCTAGTTCAAACCTTTGATGAAACCATTCATCAATCAATCTAATACTAACGCTTAAGCAAGTCTTCCAAGAACTATTCCATTAACCGATTTCTTCCTACCTCGTCTAACCTGGGAAAACAACACTTACAAACGGACTTAAAGGTCTCCTCTGAAACTAAGGGAAACTTCAGGTAGCGAGTCCGAACTTCAAGGGAAGAACAAAACACTTTCGCATCAAAACTAAATCATCAAGTTTAAAAGGTATTATTGAATAAAACTTAAAATTAAGCGTAGATATGAAAACACACAAAAATCTAAAAACAACTTTTGTTTCCTTCAATTATAACATATAGCTTTAAAAGAAATTACTTCAAAAGCACAAAAGACAATGTGAGGTACTTTATGAAAAATCTTTTTCGGTTTGAAAGGAATAAACAACATCCACACACTGTTTGAAGAAGGAACCACAAAAGATAACATATTTACGGAGCTTGAAAGATTTCATATCAAAATAAAGTAATGACACTTGAACTTGAATAAGGGGTAATATCGAAATAAACTTTTGATGAATCGGGTTTAGGATAACCAAATTCTAAAAAGATTAAAAACAAGGGTTGTTTGGGCACAAAAATTGAACGGTGAAAAGTTGTGCACTAGTGAAATAACACAACTGGGCAAACCAAAAGGAGAGTATAAAACTCTTACAACAAATAATGTATTTGACTTGACACCATGAAAAGGTGAATTAAGATTAAGGTGTATGACGCCACTGAACGCCAAACAGAAGGTTTCCCAGATTGGGTAAAGTTTCTTTACTCTAAAAAAGATTAGGTGGTTGATTGGCACATCAACAAGAACTTGTGCAAAGAGCACTCGAGAAGAGAAGAGTTTCAAAGTTGATTCAAAATTGAAAGATGGGCATTGAATCAACAACGCTTGAGATGAGTATCAAAATTTAGAAAACATCTTGAAGACGGGGTTCTTTAAAAGAAGAGGCATCTTGTAAAACAATGTGGTTTGCGAAGAACTCTCGTCAGCTTGAAAGAAGAGATAATGACCATTTAAAAGAGTATCAAGGGATTAGAACTAAAACAGAATTTGTCAAGCACCAATCTTAAGAACATCCAAAATAGAGAAGGAGAAAGTTTGGACTTAAAATGATTAGTTTGTAACTTTAGCTATAATTTAGATTGTTACAAGGTTTCAATCCACAAGAATCCTGAAAAAGATTTCTTAACACAACGGTTAGAAAAACAAAGTTGAGCACCCAAAAAAAATGTAGAACAACTTTAGGGAGACAAAAGGAAATGATAAAAGTAATTACCATGAAAAGGTTATTTGGATTAAAATCGAGAATACAATTAGTCATGAAGTGATGCAAAAGTAATTACTGAAAATCTTTATGTGGATACAAATTGCCAAGAACTTGAAAGTGTCAAATTGATAAAAGTTGAGATTAACTGAAGCAATATAGAAAGAGAGGTAAACAACTATCTTTTCTTGAAACAAAAATTTACAAGTTTATACTAGACAGGCTGTGGATAAGCCCAAAAGATATTATTATAAAAAGATTAGAGATTTGACCAAACATAGAGATACACACTTAAAAGAATGCATTATTGAGAACAAAAAGACTAACCACATCAAAACATCTTTTAAAAAAGGTGGTGAAGGATAAACACAAGTAAACAAAAATGTTTGTCAGTCTTGATGAAATAAAGAGTTGAAAATTTAACACAGCAATTACAAAATTATAAGAAAACTTGTTTATTATTCAAAATGGTAAAACATTGAGAATCTCTTTATAAAAGAAGGCATAAGGAAATATACTTTTTGGGACAACACAAGGCAAAATGGCGGAAAAAGTTTAACCGCGGTGCAAATTATTCGAAAGGAAACTTGGTTGGTGAAGGTCAAAAGGAAGCAAGAACGTATGTGGTGTGTTGAAAGGTAACTGCTTGTTTACTCACGATTGGAAAGCGTTAAAATGACAACCCACACAACCTTCCTACTAGACTTCTACGACTAGGAAGAACTTAAACTTAGAGAAGCAACTCCTCAAAACTATTCCTCTAAGCACACCAAAACCACAACCCTACAACCAAAAGGTGGGGATTACCATTTCAGATTATGCAGATGAGAAGTTGAAATTATTCCGAGCAACATGTTTGAAAATTAATGACATGTGTAACTCAAATGAAATGATTTTGAGAATGAAGAAGGATGAGAATTATAGATTTTGGATTTTTCCAAATAATAACTAAAAAAAACGGATGTCTTTAAACATGAAGGGGCTAGCCAAATACAACTATCTTTGTGCAAAAGAAACGTTTATCAAATTCTTTTTTCATGTCAGTAAACACTAACTTAGGTTATTAATTGTGATCAAAGCTATAATTGGGTCAAAAGGAAGAATGTAGGTCATAGTGTTGGTCATAACATATCCAAGGATCAAATCATTTGAATACGTATGAATTATGAAAGAACGGATTAAAAAAAGATGATTAACAGTATTTGTTGTTCAAATGTATCTTCCAATGTTGTTTGAAATTCATTAGTGTTATCTTTTGGAAAGTTATGAAGATGTAAAAAGAGAACTTAGAGAAAATGAAACCTTCCTTGAGGAGTAAAACTTTCAAATTTTATGGGACACGGAAAACGGTTGTACATTAAAAATAAACATGCAAATCAAACCATGTGGCTATGATGTTTAGAGCGAAGTTGCAAGAAGATGAGGAAACACTATGCTAGAGGCAAAAGCATCTATCATTGAGCATATTGAATTAAGAGGTCGCATTATGAATGAAAAAGCTTGAAGGCTCAAGTGCAAATGACAATGCAACAACACGATCAAAATAAAAGTTTGAATGAAATTAATAAGCCAGAATCTTTGAAAAACGATGAATCAAATAAAAGAAAACATTGATGAAAATAAGGATGAAGAAAACTTAGAGGTTCCATTAAAGCATTTAACGAAACTCAACTTGAAGATTCACCACCCTAAGACGCAGGGCTAAAACTCCTACCTTAAGAAGGTTCACTTAAAAGACTCATACTTAGCTTAAGGTCACACTACCCAAGCTGTGGGGTTCTAATCTTACGAGTTCTAACACTTAGAAAGTCTAACTTAGGAGGTTAACACTTGAAAAGTCTAACTTCAAAATCTACAACTTAAAGGTCTAAACCTTAAAAGATTGCATCTTAAGACATCTAAACTTATGCAGCGGTGTTACTTCATTCTCTGATATCAACTGTGACGACCCTGATCTGGATACCGAGTCCTTAACCGGAAAAAGACCCCCGGCACGTATATAATTAAAATAAATCAATTATGTACGTAAGCTTGACATCATCAATAACAGAGAACAAGCGGAAACGAAAACAAAGACTCGGGAAAAACTCTAAAAGATCACTACAACGATCGACAAGTAACACGAGGCTGCAACTAAAACAAAATCCCAAGAAAAAATACACAATGTTGAATATCCATTCAACTATTACAACTCTTTATTACAAACCAAGGTACATTTATCTTGTCTATTAGAAAAAGAAAGAGAAGATTTTATACCGTTGCTACAACAACAAAAAGAAAGGTATGGAAAGAGCTCTTGGCTAGGCCTCACCCTCGAGTAAGAGTCAGACTCTGTAGGCACAACCCGGGCCAAACTCCGTATTAGTCGGACCAGTGGGTTCCGGATACCGGGGGCTTTAAGCAAAAAAAACAAACAGAAAGGTAGACTTCAACTACTAGAACTTTGGGAATCACTCTTAAGCGATCTCGAACTCAACCTACAACAAAATCACCTTCTCGGGGTGGGGAAACCAACATACTAAAAGGTAAGTACAAACGTACTTAGTAAATGGTGGAAGCACCGAATCTACACATGCTATGTCACAAGGATTATCATTAATAATAATAATAATATCATAGGGCAAGTTCAACAAACATAATAACACATACGTTTCACTCGCTCACAACACTCTACTAGTCTTACTAGTAGACACAACGAAGTAAGACGTTTGTTACATACTAATCCAAGGACACTTTACATGGTGAAGACTGCACCATAACACATTCAGCACCTCATATGGCACAAGAATCTAAAAGTGTGGAATATTACACGAGTCTAGCACAAGTATCTAAAAGTGTGGAGGTGTAATAATTCCATGTTGCGATAAGTAAACGTGCCTCACCAAGGATTAACATGTTTTGGCTTTTAGACTCACCAAGTACGTGTTTAGGCATTTAATCTAACCACTTAAGTTCATTGCACATAAAAAAAGGCTTCATAAGGACAACTAGACCTTAGACCAACTCTACATTACACTACTTAGCACATTGCACGTAAATATAGAAATCTAATCCAATACGCACGAGGCTAAGAAGTAAGGCTTCCGGTGATCCCGAGTATCTCCCTGCAGAGGGTCTCCACAAGGTGCTGAGCCGAATACACCAGAAATCGAACTCTTAACTTCGTCATGTTACAAGTAAGACATTGAACTCAAATCAACGTCACATAAGGCCAAATGTGAGTGTTCCAATACTCCCGTGAGACACGGTGTGGAGCCTAAGTCACTAGAACACGTACATTTGACTTTACAACATTCCACATAACTTTCTATCTCGTTTTTCCGAGAAAATCAGCCAACAAATTCCATGTTTTTCATCATTTAAACACTAAATCTACTCCAAATCCATACAAAATAATACGAAATTATTCTACAACATGCTTGTAAGATTATACTAGATCTAGACACCGATATAACATGAAATTCAAGTCAAAGCGATATGAAGTTACTCTAAAACGTGCTTGAAGTCAAAAGCAACATCTACACACCAAAATAACATATTTAGATTTGGTTGAACACCCTTTACGTATGATTTCACCAAAAAACTCCAAGAACACCGACTTGAAACTTGGAGACTTCTTAGATCCACAAGCAACGTCCAAGAATCTAAGCAACCCATTACGAATCTACAACTAAAACGAAGTTCTACGATTACTACAATCTTTAAAACATCAAAAAGTTAAGAAAAACACTTATAGATCTAGAAAATGTGTTTTCAAAACTCTTACCCGATCGGAGTGAAGCTTGTATCAAAATTAAGCTCTCGTCAATGAAAGAATTTTAGTATAATTGATTTGTGATTTCGACGGTCGGATTGCCCGAAAAGTGAAAATCTCCCTTTCTTCTTTCTTTTCTCTTTTTCTCCTCTCCATTTCCTTCTCTCAGCAGGCGCACCATTCGAAAAGTGGGAAAATGAAATAAGGGTTTTGGGGAAAATGGATATTTATAAAGGTTGGTTCAATTCCTGTTTTGCCTTTACTAAAAGTTACTTTTAAAACTACCGTAAATACCCTTTAACATTTATCGTGACTCTATTTATTTATTTAAAACATAACTCGTTTAAAATATCGTGTCAGACAAATTGTAAGAAATCTTTTATACCCTTTATGGAGATACTGGCCGGGTATCACACTTGATGAATGGAGCGAACCTGCAAAATCCATCGCTCGGAAGTGTATTAAAGAAGAAGAAATGTGGAGTTGTCACAATCACTCACCACGGAAGCGGGGAAGCAGGGAGGCGGTGAGAAAGAGTGGAATGTGAGGAAAGGATGGAGTATATTCAATTAGTATTTCCAGGGCGGGCCTATATGCAATTAATTTATTTGGAGGGGGCGTAAATGCAATTTTCATTTGAGGGTATACTATATTAAATTGAAACGACGTCGTTTCAGCTAAAAGTGAAGAAGAAAAAATTTGGACGACGAAGGAAGGCGGACGACGAAAGCTCTTCGTGCTTTTTAGTACTTCATATATAGTATAATAATACATATTAGTACAATTTTAGTGATCTGAGTATTGAAAATTCTCTGTCATCAAGCACAACTCCCGGGCTAGAATAGTACTTTTTTTTTATGTCGGACCAGGTTAAAAAATCTGGTTTAATAAGTTCACGACTATTATTACTATTATTATTACTATTATTATTGCTAGTCCGATCGCATAATATTTTTGAGACGGGGTTTACAGATAGTAATGAAATTGATCTAACTTGCCGTTTTTTTTTTTGTGTGGCTTCGGCTTCAAATGTTTCACTTTTTTGAGTACATTTAAATACACCACATTTTTTCTACCTAAGGCGCCACAAGTGTTAAAATGAAGTACTTACCCAAGGCACCACATACTAAAATTTTAAATGATGATTTCTACCAATTACACCACACCTGATTAAATTTAGCTTTACTATATCCAAATCAAATTTATCATCGACAACTTTTTTTTGGTAAAATAATACCCTAAAAATTAAAAATTAAAAACTACATTTAATCTCCTACTCCCCTTTTCCATCGAAATCTATTCAAAGAAACACCACTTCATCTTCAACTTCTCCCATAACCCCTTATTTCCTTCATCTTTTATCTCCTTAGTTTTCTTCTCCATCTTCTTCATTTTTTCTCGTTCTCTCTTTCTCTTCCACCTTTTATTCATTCCTTCTTTTACCACATGAATTTTTCTTTTAATATTTTCTATTGTTCACTCTCTTCTTTCATTTTTCTTATTGTTATAAGAAGGTTTGAATTTTCATCGAAATTGCTCGGGCTTTTGGGTCGGATAGGTAAAAAAAAGGGATTAGGAAAGAATGACAAAAACATTTCATCAATTAAAAAGAATGACAATTTTTCAAAACTTTTACATAAATGACAAACTATTTTTTTTATTTTAATTCAGACCCTATTTTTCCAAAAAAGAAAAGAATGACACTTTCTCTCTCATCCATTTTTTTAAACATATATCTTTCAATCTAGAGGTTTAAATTTAAAAATTCTTTCACCAAATTTTTTTATTTTATCATGCTCTTTATTTTGAGACCACATTCATCGTATCCCGACGTAATTTCCGAAAATCCGATGTCGAAATTTACTGCCGATATTCAGTGTTTCCAACAGTGAATCTCACGAAAAACGCTGTAATTATATCGAACCAAGTCTCAAAATGAAGAACATGAAAACAGTGAAAGTTTTATCGTATTTTTTTAGGCTATAATAATTACGGAAGTTGTCATTCTGTCTATAAAAAATATTAGGCTGACATGTTACTTAAAAATATTCCAAAAGATGTCATTCTACCTAATTCTCTATAAAAAAAATGACTAGAATTTTCGATTCCTGAAAAAAAAAAAAAAAAAAACAAAAACAAAACCCCACACACTTCTTTTTAAGAAAAAACCAATGAATTTTAATTTGAAGACTTGATGATTAATAGAAAAGAGCCAACGAATTTGGTAGACTTGACTCTGTATATTATTATTTTTTTCACTTGTTATTCTCTGTTTTTTCTCCTTGTTATTGGATAAATTCTTCAGATTATGATACATTATCTTCTAGTAAAATATAGTTAAGAACAAAGATGGAGAAGAAGGAAGAAGGAGAAGTTTTGTGCAGATGAAGAAAATGGAAGGAAAAAATCGGGTGTGATCGATTGGTGTAAGGAATTTTGAAGGGGAAATGTGTGGTGCTATTAGTAGGGATTAATTTATAGTATTTTAGAAGTTCAAGGATTGCAATTAAGTTAATTTGATAAGAGTGAAATTTTATTGTCAGATGTGTTGTCATAAGTAAAAATGACAATATAGTAAATAAATTGTGGTGTATTAGGTACTTTTAAAACTACCGTAAATACCCTTTAACATTTATTGTGACTCTATATATTTATTTAAAACATAAATCGTTTAAAATATCGTGTCAGACAAATTGTAAAAAATCTTTTATACCCTTTATGGAGATACTGGCCGGGTATCACACTTGATGAATGGAGCGAACCTGCAAAATCCATCGCTCGGAAGTGTATTAAAGAAGAAGAAATGTGGAGTTGTCACAATCATCACACTCGCCATGGAAGCGGGAAAGCAGGGGGGCGGTGAGAAAGAGTGGAATGTGAGGAAAGGATGGAGTATATTCAATTAGTATTTCTAGGGCGGGCCTATATGCAATTAATTTATTTAGAGGGGGCGTAAACGCAGTTTTCATTTGAGGGTATACTATACTAAATAGAAACGACGTCTTTTCAGCTAAAAGTGAAGAAGAAAAAATTTGGACGACGAAAGCTCTTCGTGCTTTTTAGTACTTCATATATAGTATAATAATACATATTAGTACAATTTTAGTGATCTGAGTATTCAAAATTCTCTGTCATCAAGCACAACTCCCGGGCTAGAATAGTACTTTTTTTTTATGTCGGACCAGGTTAAAAAATCTGGTTTAATAAGTTCACGACTATTATTATTATTATTACTATTATTATTGCTAGTCTGATCGCATAATATTTTTGAGACGGGGTTTACAGATAGTAATGAAATTGATCTAACTTGCCGTTTTTTTTTTTTGTGTGGCTTCGGCTTCAAATGTTTCACTTTTTTGAGTACCTTTAAATACACCATATTTTTTCTACCTAAGGCGCCACAAGTGTTAAAATGAAGTACTTACCCAAGGCACCACATACAAAAATTTTAAATGATGATTTCTATCAATTACACCACACCTGATTAAATTTAGCTTTACTATATCCAAATCAAATTTATCATCGACAACTTTTTTTTGTAAAATAGTACCCTAAAAATTAAAAATTAAAAACTACATTTAATCTCCTACTCCCCTTTTCCATCGAAATCTATTCAAAGAAACACCACTTCATCTTCAACTTCTCCCATAACCCCTTATTCCCTTCATCTTTTATCTCCTTAATTTTCTTCTCCATCTTCTTCATTTTTTCTTGTTCTCTCTTTCTCTTCCACCTTTTATTCATTCCTTCTTTTACCACATGAAATTTTCTTTTAATATTTTCTATTGTTCACTCTCTTCTTTCATTTTTCTTATTGTTATAAGAAGGTTTGAATTTTCATCGAAATTGCTCGGACTTTTGGGTCGGATAGGTAAAAAAAAAGGGATTAGGAAAGAAGGAAAAAAACATTTCATCAATTAAAAAGAATGACAACTTTTCAAAACTTTTACATAAATGACAAACTATTTTTTTTATTTTAATTCAGACCCTATTTTTCCAAAAAAGAAAAGAATGACACTTTCTCTCTCATCCATTTTTTTAAACATATATCTTTCAATCTAGAGGTTCAAATTTAAAAATTCTTTCACCAAATTTTTTTATTTTATCATGCTCTTTATTTTGAGACCACATTCATCGTATCCCGACGTAATTTCCGAAAATCCGATGTCGAAATTTACTGCCGATATTCAGTGTTTCCAACAGTGAATCTCACGAAAAACGCTGTAATTATATCGAACCAAGTCTCAAAATGAAGAACATGAAAACAGTGAAAGTTTTATCGTATTTTTTTAGGCTATAATAATTACGGAAGTTGTCATTCTGTCTATAAAAAATATTAGGCTGTCATGTTACTTAAAAATATTCCAAAAGATGTCATTCTACCTAATTCTCTATAAAAAAAATGACTAGAATTTTCGATTCCTGAAAAAAAAAAAAAAAAAAACAAAAACAAAAACAAAACCCCACACACTTCTTTTTAAGAAAAAACCAATGAATTTTAATTTGAAGACTTGATGATTAATAGAAAAGAGCCAACGAATTTGGTAGACTTGACTCTGTATATTATTATTTTTTTCACTTGTTATTCTCTGTTTTTTCTCCTTGTTATTGGATAGATTCTTCAGATTATGATACATTATCTTCTAGTAAAATATAGTTAAGAACAAAGATGGAGAAGAAGGAAGAAGGAGAAGGATTGTGCAGATGAAGAAAATGGAAGGAAAAAATAGGGTGTGATCGATTGGTGTAAGGAATTTTGAAGGGGAAATGTGTGGTGCTATTAGTAGGGGTTAATTTATAGTATTTTAGAAGTTCAAGGATTGCAATTAAGTTAATTTGATAAGAGTGAAATTTTATTGTCAGATGTGTTGTCATAAGTAAAAATGACAATATAGTAAATAAATTGTGGTGTATTAGGTATATGTAAAAATTAGTATGGTGTCTTTGATAGAATCAGAAATAGAAGTGTGGTGTCCTTTAATTTTGGTGCCCAATTAAAAAAACATATGCCATTAAACAATAGCGGACGCAGGATCTCCGTTAAGGGGGAGAATTAAAATTTTAGAAAGAAAAATAAAAAAATTAAGAGGAACGATCGACATGCATACTACATATATTAATAGTTTTTTTTCGGATTAAGAGAGAGACAGTTGCCCCTTAACTTTATGTAGGTCCGCCACCGCCATTGAAAACAACTATTTTTTTTTAATTTTATATTTTATTAAAAGAGTTTCGATTTGGAAAGAAACAAAAGAAAAGAAAACATTTACCACCCTCAAAAAAAAAACAAAAAAAAAAACAATTTCCGACTTATTAAACGGCGGCGTTTTTGGAAGCTATTTAACGCAGTCATTGTCTGCGCTCTCTTCCCATTCCAATTTTCAATCGCAAAACCCTAGCTTCTCTGTCGATCTGTAGGCAGCGATGAAGCTCGTAAGGTTTGTATTTGTTTTTCTCCTCGTTTTTTTTTTTCGAAATCTATAATTATGCTTAAACTATTTTCAGATTTGGTGTAGATAATAACAATGTGATTTTTCTCTCAGATTTTTGATGAAGTTAAACAACGAAACCGTCTCGATTGAACTCAAAAACGGCAGCGTTGTTCACGGAACCATTACAGGTAATTCTTTGAAATTTCTGATTTATCCCTTACTATTGCATATTCTCTGTCTCCAGTGTTTGTCTGTGTGAGAGAAATTTTAAGCGTTTGTTTCGCCAAGTAGGGTTTTGCTTCTTAAACCTTGGGGACAATCGATTGCGATTTATTGTCATTTTTGTGTGTTTTACTCAATATTTCGCAGTTATTTGTACATTTGGAAGTTTGAACATGTTTCAGTTCAACTGCTTTAAGTTTTAGAGGAAAAGTCTAATTAGTAAAGTGACCGAGTAAAGCAGCGGACTGATTCTTGCTAAGTGTGAGAAGGTTTCATGATTATTTTTCTGTGAACCTGGATTAGAGAAACCAATGAAGATATTATGTCCTGGGAATGGATATATTGCAATAAAGCTGTTTATGTAAGTAACTAATCAGTGACATGAAGATCTTGGATTTGAGCCTTTTCTTGTTGAGGGGGGTGGGGGTAAGGAGAATCGTCCAAGTAACTGTGTAACTTTAGTGATTGACTTGCACAATGTACTTCTCATCACAATAACGCGAATGATAAACAATTCTTTAGACATTATGTGACCGCATGCTTCACTCTTTTCAACGGCACTCCCATACTTAGGGTAGAGTTCATTTAGTAGAGGAGGTCTAAGGAATAAGATTAGGTGTTTAATGAAAAGCTTCTTAGTTCTTACCTTAATTTGCACTGCTTGTGATTGTTGCTAAAAATGGTCTTCCTCCCGTTTGGTGTCCTTTCTTGTGGTTATGTTTACAAAATTGTTTTATGGTTTTGAACATGACAAACCATAGAAACAGCTTTACTTTTCTCTGAAATGCTTTAGTTGCCTCTGCAAGTACTGCTATTATTCTTATTGTTGGTAATCTGGAAATTCTGGTGAGTTGGATGGAAAGGATGTGGATTACAAGTTTCTGACTGCAGAATTTCCTGTATTTGATAGGAGTGGATATCAGTATGAATACCCATTTGAAGATGGTAAAGATGACACCAAAGGGCAAAAATCCTGTTGCTCTTGATCATCTGAGTGTGAGGGGTAACAACATTCGCTACTATATTCTTCCAGACAGCTTGAATCTTGAAACTTTGCTTGTGGAAGAGACCCCCAAGATCAAGCCAAAGAAGCCAGTGGCAGGTATAGTATTAGATGCTTCCTTGCTGTTTTATGTAGTCTCCACCACCCCAACACCAACCCGAACCCCAACCCCAACCCCAACCCCAACACCAAAAAGACATGCTTTTGTTTGTTTCGTAATGGTTTTTTTTCCTTTTGTTTTTTGGCATTATAGGGAGGCCACTTGGACGTGGAAGAGGCAGAGGACGTGGCAGAGGGCGTGGTCGTGGACGTTAAACATCTTTTGGTGTTTCCTTGTTTTTCTATTTTTTTTGGAAATTATGTAGAACGGCTTTAGACAAATGTTTGGAACCAAAGGCAGGAGACTAATTTTGTGCAACGAACATGACGTGTGAGCATTTTCCTTTAAGATATGTAAAGGTTTAGTTCTGGGAATTTGGACGGCATCAGTGAAAGTGAGTCTCCCTCCCTGCCTATTGTCTTTTAGGTAGTTAATATCACATCGTGCCCGTTTGTTTTTTTATCATTAATGATATTCTTCTTTCCAACTTTACACTATCTTTGTTCCTTGGCAAATGGCAATTTGAAGTCTCCCAAAATGATCATCCAAATTCCAAAAGGAATGGTGGGTACCAAAACAGGTGATTTTTACTCACTACTACCTTGTATTACCTTACTGTTGTTCTTATAATGAATCAAATACCTGAGAATACGACCGTCACGCCTCTTGAACCACGTTTTTTTTTTTTTGAAGGGTACACGGTTTGATGATACTGAATTTCATAAAATGAAATAGAATCTATTGAGTTTTCAAGGATTTGAATCTTAATTATGTCTGAGTGTGATTAATTAGATGTGATCACTGTACATCATTTTTCACTAAAAAAAGACTGCTTTTGTCTGCACCACACTTTTAATTTTGGAAGCGTGCTTCAGGCAGTCAATTTTTTTTTCGAGCACCATGATTATTTTAGTGTAACATAATGTCAGTGACAAATGTTTTTTTTCGGTATGCACGTAACTGGCATTGACGTTGGTTTTCAATAACGACGCCAGTTAGACTGATATTATAGTTATAAATGTATATTTGTTGAAAAACGCTAGTTCCACTGAGGACTATTAGACTATCTCCAATGGTAGGAGACAAAAGGTTTACAAACCTTTTCTAAAAGGTTTTTCACCGTTGCAGCAAAAGGTTTTTTCAATAGGTTTGTATTTACAAACATTTTGCAAAAAGGTTTACAAACCTTTTGTAAAGGTTTTTACTATTGTGTGAAGGTTTTTATAAAGGTTTACAAACCTTTTGTAAAATGATTATGAACCGATGACGTGGCAAAATAAAAGGTTTATGATAGTAGATAAAAGGTTTATAAAACGAAAAGGTTTATAACCGATGACGTGGCACAGTCATAAACCTTTTAAAAGGTTTATGACTGGAGATAGCCTTAGTGGCATTGACGCGCGTGCTGTGGTGCCGAAAGTAAAAAAAGAAATACATATGTTGTGCCGGAAGTAAATGAAAAATAATAATAATAAATGTGTCAATAGTAAAAGTGTGATGTCGATAGAAGCTGCTAAAAAAATCACTCTAATTTTAGGGATGTCATTTTTTATCCAACCCGTTGGATATCTACATTACCCTTACCCGTCAGTGTAGGGTATTTTTAAGGGTAGAGTAGGGTAGGGTGGAGTTTGGATTTCATTTTGGGAAAATTACCCAAATGAGCCGACTTCCAAGTCTTTTTGTCCGCATAAGCTTCTCAGATTAAAGGGTCTTTAATAAAAAATAAAAAAAAAGAGGAAAATTACCTAAAGACATAAATGCCCATCTATTCCTCATTCGTTGATCGAGAAATAGTCGGGAAAATTTTCTCAACGAGCTTAAGGCATTCGGTGGGAAAATTTCTGCCGCTATCACCGAACTTCAGGCATTGCAACCACCACCACTGAATTTCTCACCGCAAAACTCTGCCTATATCTTATTCTTCCTACTGATGCCGTCTCATCAACCTAAAAACCAAACCACCCCTCTCTTTATCACCTGTACCAAACCACCCCTCTCTTTATCACCTGTCCACAAAGAGTTTTGGCAGATTGATTGATTCTTAGCAACTGTGAAGTGCCTGATTGACTGGTTCTTGGCTTCTCGGTAATTAAGCTGTTTTTTTTTTTTTTTTTCTTGCTCTGTATTCTGGGTGCCGTTTTTGCTGTGTAAGTTTAGTGTACCACTCCCTTTTAATCTTGTTTGTGTCTTTAAAGCAATATTCTTTTATGTTTTGTGAAGTTGTTTGAGCTAATTTTATTCTGGGGGCTTTTATTCTAGATTGAAGTAGTTCTTCATCAATTGGAAAATAAATTTCTTTTGTGCCAATGTTTCAAGAAGATGGATCATCATCTGTAACTTCATCTCCTCTCCCATTATGTCACTTTCACCAACTAGCTTAGGTTCTTCACTGTATCCATGGCTTATTGAGCTAAAATCTGCTTAGAGGGGTTTGTACTTGATTCATCTTTTGTTAACTTGTGCTAATCATGTGACATGGGGTAATCTTGAATATGCAAATACATCACTTGATCAAATCAAGCTATAACTGAAGCCATGGAAGGTGAAAAAATGGTTCATATAATTGACTAAATGCTGCTGAGCTTCCCCCGTGGCGTGCGCTTCTTCAAGATTTAAGTGCTAGGCCGGAAGGGCCACCACAATCCCACATTTGAGAATCACCGGTGCGCATCGACAGAAAGGAGTTCTTTATCAAATGGCTCACTTACTTATATAGGATGCAGAAAAGCTTGAGATCCCTTTTCAGTTTAATCCAGTAGTTTTCAAAATATAGAATCTTGATATCGTAAAACTGCGCGTTAAAACAGGGGAAGCTTTAGCTATTAGTTCAAGTTTGCAGCTACATTCCCTTCTTGCTTGTGATGATGGGATTTTTAAGAAATCCCATATGTATCAAAGAGCTCAAATGCAGCTTTTTTCGATTTCTTAGAATCCACATTGCCATGAACTTCAATGGATAGGTTCAAGATTGTGAACATGTTGTTTGGTGGAGATCAAGAACATTATAGCTTGTGAAGGAACAGAAAGAAAGGAAAGGCATGAAAAAATGGATATATAGATTCGAATTAGCCGGTTTTGGTAACGTGTAGTTGAGCTATTACGCGATGCTTCAAGCGCGAAGGTTGGTGAAAGATCATAGCTGTGAAGGGATATAAGATTAAGGAAGAAAGTCATCTGCTAAATATCTTCCCCTGTATATCAATGTGTACTCATCAGCATATCAAACATTTTTCCAATTTCTCCACAGTTTTTTTAGTGTTGTTTAAGATGGAACAAGTAGGATTTTTTTGGTTGTTATTGATTACGTACGAATGTAAGTTTTTGTGTTGTCTAAAGATGGAACGACGACTAAACTTGTTGGTCGGTGATGATTTCATTTGTTATTGTCTTTGATATAGCGTTATTACATTGACAACATTAAACATAGCAGAATGCATTATGACGTGTATGTGTATTCGAGAATGTGCATGAACATGTGTCATTTCATAAAATGTCAACGTTAACGTGAATCACAAAATGTGACGTTGTATTAACATGAGTTTGTTCAACAAGGAATAATGTAACATAGCAAACATTCATTCAACATTAACATAAAAAAATTAACAATGCATAGTAAAAACACAAAACAGAGAGTTGATTCATTACTCATAACAACTAAGCAAACATAACAAATAATCTCTTCATTAACAAACCAAAATACAACCTTCAATGTAAATTACCTAACCAAATTACCAAGAAAAAAATCCAAGATAAGATCACACGTAATATGACGTTCAATCGATGTTTGGACTAGGCGATTAGCGTGTTCGAACTGATCACACATAATACGACGTTCTATCGAGGTTCGGTCAAGATGATCATTGTGCTCGAGCTTGATCACACGTGATCCGAAGTTGGATCAAGGTTCGGTCAAGACGATCAATGTGCTCGGGCTTGATCACACGTTATTCGACGTTCGATCGAGGTACGGTCCGAGCAATTACTGTGCTCGGAGTTGATCACACATAATGTTTGACCGTGATTCGGTCAAGGTGATTACTGTGCACGGGGTTGATCACACATAATCCGACATTGGACCAAGGTTCAGTCAAGGCGATTACTATGCTCGGGAGTGGTCACACATAATTCGACGTTGGATCGAAGTTCGGTCAAGGCGTTTATTGTGATCCGGGTTCATCACACATAAGTCGACGTTTGTTCGAGGTTAATCAAGGCGATTACAGATTGATCACACATAATCCAACTTTCGATCAAGGTTTGATCAAGACGATTACTGCGCTCGGTATTGATCACACGTACTCCGACGTTCGATCGAGGTTTGGTCCAGGCGATTACTATGCTCGGGCTTGATCACACGTAATCCGACGTTGGATCGAGGTTCGGTCCAAGTGTTTTCTTTGATCCGGGTTCATCACACATAAGTCAATGTTAGAACGAGGTTCGGTCATGGCGATTACTATGCTCGAGCTTGATCACACATAATCGAACATTTGATCGAGGTTCGATCAAGGAGATTATTGCGCCCAGGGTTGATCACACGTAATCCGACGTCGGATTGAGGTGCGGTCAAGGTGATAACTGTGCTTGGGCTTGATCACACGTAATCTGACGTTAGACCGAGGTTCGGTCAAGACGCTTACTATGCTTGGGATTGATCACACGTAATTCGACGTTAGACCGAGGTTTGGTTAAGACGATACTTGCGTGTATTATGCACATACATACATACATACATACATACATACATACATAACCTAATTCCTTAGTATCTACGTAAAACAAGCCAAGGTTGAAAAAAATCATTAACCTAAGTCATTTTTTGGTTTTTTCGTTGACTCTATCACCCAAAAATAAAGTTGACTTTCTACCAGTAATATCATTTAACTCACAATCAATACAATTAACAATATTCTACTAAAAAAATACAATTAACAATATAAATAAAAATGAACCTGAGAATAGAAACATGTCTGCCATATAGTACGTGACATTCAAATAAGAATTCCATGCTTAAACTTGTTGGTAATGAAAATCAAGACTTATATGAAATGATCATAATTTATTAACGTGAAAAAAAATATTTACAACAAAAACATGTGACAATACAAGGATAGATGTCAGAGTATCAATGATTTGTATGATTATTATCAACCTCTTTCAAGCTCGGACAACTGGACAAGTTGTATGGTTATGGGCCTTATGGCCGGGTCTTTTTCAATTCCTATCATTATAACCGTATTTTCATCCATCGCATCATTCTGACTTCCTATAAAGCCTATGTTCGTCATTCATATTTTTCCCTCCCAAATCAACTTCAGACATATTAGAGCAACCCTACTAAGGGGTTTTAGCCATATTCTTTCATGCTTTTTGTCATAATAGATTAATGACTTGGCAAATTACAAAATGATAGAAGGAAACTAAACAACTTTTTTATGAGACTATCTATGTTTTTCTCTATTTTGAGGGAAGCAATGAGATAATACTCTATCTCCAAAAAAACGTCATTTTCAATTATTTAGTAAATTGAGTGTTTTTTTTTTTTTTGCAAGAAACAAGAAAATTTAGTTAAAACTAGGATTAAAAAAATCATGCCATTAGTATTTAATATTATTTTAATCAATAGAGTCAACATATTTGCAATTACTGACATCTAATCACAAATAATTAATCTCTACCATTCTTTTATATTATGACCATTACAACATCACATCACACACAAATTATCCCTACAACTCTTCTATATTTATCCTCCAATTATCTTTCTTCATATCATCCAAACATCACCAATCAATAGCCTTATCTCCCGATCACCATTACTCTTGCTCTTAGTATTAGCCCAAAAATAAGTCGTCTTTTAACACCTTCCGATTCTGCAGCAAAAGGATTCGATGAACAACAAATTACGGCGATCTTGCCCCTTCATGATTCTTTGGCACTATCAAAGAAAGCGTCTGTCCTATAATCAGTAGGAGAAGCAGAGCCTTCGTAAAAAGATTAGAGATATCTCGCAGCAAAAATCTTAAAGAGCGTCATTGTTGAAGACTCTCAAGTCTCAACTGCTATCTGCTATCGGTTTTTTAAATTTTTTTTTTTCTTTTTTCATTATATAGGAACGGGGCTGTTTGGAGAGAAATGGGAGAAATGGAGGGAAAATGTAGTTGGCTAATATGGGTCCAATCGGTCTAGGTTATGGGGAAATGGGAGAGACAATTATTTATATAAAAAAATAAAATTAAAAGGAGAAGGGGCTAGGGGTATTACGGGTAGAGATGATGGGAAAAATAAGTGGCAGCTTATTTGTGAAAAAATTATTGGAGTAAGCTTATTTTGTAAAAAAAAGTTTGAAAATGGCTTATTTAATAAAACCCCCCTTTGATTTTTCAAAATCCTCCATGGATAGGGTAGGTATGGATATATATTTTATACACGGCGTATTACCCATCCGACCCGCCATATGATATATTTTTTCTTAAACTTCATATATATATATATATATATATATATATATATATATATATATATATATATATATATATACACATACATGTAAATAACAATTCACCATTCCACCTCAAAACCATATAGAGAAACAAACAACTCTTTTTTGATCGTTAGTTATGATTGAATTCATCAATGAAAAAAATCAAGCGAAGGTGAATATAAACTTCAATAATTCAATATCACATAAAAATAATGATATTGATGGTCGGAGAAGTTCACCACTTTTGTTAATTGTCAAACGATGAATTGAACGTTGTTTTAGCCTGAGTTAAACCACAACTTAAATGGTGATTTTTTTTTTGAATTCTCTTAACTTCTGTTTTCTTGAATTATTGAAAATAAACGAGATTAAGTACTTGTTATTATAAACAATTGTTAGACATATATTTTATATGCCCGTGACTGCTGGCTATGACTTCGGAATCAACATTTTTTATTGGCGTAAGTAATTTCGTCGTGTATGTAGTTTAAAAAATTAATCAAAAAGTGGCGTTAGACATATTATAGAGTTGAAAATTACAAAGAAGGAAGTGGCATTGCTACGTTTAGACCAAACAACAAGTGGCGTAGAAAGTAATTTTGTTATGTATGCAGTTTAAAAAATTAATCAAAAAGTGGTGTAAGAAGCATTTTTATGGTGTCAATAAAATCCATTTCATTTTTTTGAATGAACCCAAATATCCATAAACCCGTTGATATCCGCAAATGTAGGGTATGGATTTAAAAATGTTTACCGCACGGGTAGTGAATAGGGTATGTGTACGGAAAATTTATGATGGGTAGGGTATGATTTACGCCAAACCCGTACCCATCCGTGCCTACTCGTCATCCCTTTCTACATCTTTTGGTAAATTTTTGATTTGCTAGTTCGACAACTCAGATGGAACATTGGCAATAAAATTGGGTTTTAATAAATCACATATTCTTTTTTTTTTTTTTTGGTTAAATGTAAATATATTAAACCAAGGTATGTAAACTACAAGAGCTACATCCTAGACGGGGAACTAGTCTAAGTATCTACAAAATGTTGAGAAGAGGTTAGATTTGTTGATTTCAAGTTGCATAAGACCCCGAGGTTATATGCAACAAGAAACAACAACCCACTAAACCCTTATCAACACTCAAAAAACTAAAAAAAAAAGGGGTCATATGAGAGCATAACTCACAGAGCCTATCCCTTGGTGTGTAGAGAAAGAAAATTATCTCAAACAGCCATCAACAAATACTAAAAGATAACACAAAAGCTGTACAAAACCCAAACATCAAGGGGTGAAAGTGTGTAAGGGAAAAGCTGCTTGCATTATATAAAAGATGTGGATCTTAATACAATGCAAGATATCATGTATCTTTATCAAAAAGCCTTCAAATCTCCTCCTGTTCCTCATATACCAAAGCCAACACACAACAACTGAGACAGAAGCAGTTCTGGCCACATTCCCAAAGGAAGTACCCCTACAGTTCCTGCCTAACCATCTGACAGAGCCAACCACAGTCTCCAACCTCCTACTGATGCCAAGCCACCGCATCGATTTTCCCCCAAACCATACAAGAAATTGGGCATTGAAAGAACAAATGGGAGACGGACTCATTAACCGGACCACAAAGGGAGCAAATTTTATCATCAAAATTCAATCGTCGGTAGTGAGTAAACAATTCTTCAAAGCCATCCACAAGATAAAACAATGTTTTGGAGTAGCCCTAGGGTTCCGGATCGTCCGCACCACCAAACTTTTGCCCCTTTCTTCCTGAAGAAGTCATAAGCAAGCCTAGGCCTTAGTTTTATACCTGTAGACCAAGACTGCGGCAGAGTCACAGCAGCATCAGTAGAACCAGCAGCATCCAGAATCCTATCTCTGATTCTAAACAGGGCCTTGATCAAAGCTGAGTCACCAAGCTTATACTGATAACCCCAAAAGTCAATGTTCTTCAAGTATTCTTCACTTATCCATTTCACCCAAAGGCGATCCTTTTTGCATTGGAAATTCCACGAGATTTACGCAAAGAAGTGCCAAGTTCTAGGCATCCAACTGAAAAATGCCCAGGCCACCTTCAGCTTTAGGGACACAAACATCATCCCATCCCACTAACGATTTCCTAAAAGAGTCACAAGAACCACCCCACAAAAACTGATGACGGTCAAGTTATAAAAATAACTCGATACCTAAATAACCAACTAGCAAGAGAACTAGGTTCAATCGTAGTATAGCTAGATAGAGTCGAGGTCGATCCCACAGAGACTCGGCTTAAACAAGTACAACGTTATTAAACTAAAAATAGATTAAAGGGCGGTCTACGAACAACAATAACGTAGAAATAAAGATTGACACGATAGAAAACACAGACTAACAATACGACACAAGACACTAAACACTTGTTGTTATGGTTTTATAAGACTACTAACAAACGGTATTGATTACGCTAGTAGTAATTACTCCCCCATATATGTATATCTAAGCCGAGACGAAAAGACATTAAGGTTGATTATATTTTGTCTACGGGAGCTATCCCCTAAACTCGGATCTACTTCGTGAACGGATAGAAGATCTTTATGCTTAATTACGAATCCTTCCTTGGACGGGATAGAACATCATATAACAAGCATGCTATACCAAACTAGGGATGCCGATCTAAAATCGTCACCTCGTCTAGGCAACCACCGTGGACAGGTTGGCACACCTCCTAAACGATCGGCTAACTTATGTCCTATTTAACATGGCAATTGATGACGTGGTCAATCAGGTTATAAAATACTTGACCACCATAAACCAATACTAGCAAGAGGACTAGGCCCATCGTAGTATAGCTATAGTGAATCAAGGTCGATCCCACAGGGAACCAATTGTGGGTCATTCCATATATAAACAATTAATTATACATGTCAAGGACATAAAGGCGGTCTACGACCAACATAGGACAAGAAAAGTAAAGACACGACTCGACACAACGTAATTAACCTCCCCCAATTATAGTCTTTATCGTTTGGACCTAGATAATTTATATAATAAACTGAACTTATTAACTGTCAATCCGTTTTTATCTATCTTAGATTGGCTACGGGAGTCATCCTCTTTAACTTGACTTAGCACCGGTAGGTCACTAGATCACTGTGGTATTGTTACGTGACTTCGCCTTTTGGTGCCTCCATCTCATATAACTCACACGCTTACGACTCTAAGGATGCCGATATTAATCGTACACCTCGTCTAGGCAACATTCCTGTGGTTAGGCGTACTTCCTAAACGATCGCTCAAGCCCTCGTCCAACTAACAATTACCTTTTAGGTCTCATGCTAGTCTACGACCTACGTATAACTAGGTGTGCACAATTCCCAAATACAAAACCCGCCTAGATCTCGCCGAAAGCCCCGGAAGGTCATTCATAAGCCGACCTAGGAGTCCTATATTGGTATTTCCTAATCGTACGCGAATTAAAACTGACGAGCAACGTAGCCGTGGCCATACCTACTGAGATAATAAATTCTATTAAGTTAACCTAACCATAAAGACGTGGCTATTTAACGGATAAAACAGGGCTCGGTCGACCGAATAGCTGGGCTCGGTCGACCGAGTGAACTCATTCGGTCACCCGAATCAATTTCATCCCCAGATTACATCCCTGAACATATCTCTCAGCGTTTCATCATACAGAGCAGATTAAACAGTAATTCGCACAGTATTCATATAAACTAACATAGATACGCATTAATTAAATCAAGTAGATTCATGAATAAATACTAAGTGTATGACGTAGGTTATGGGATCCTCATAGACAAGGCATCTCCACATCCCTAACGTCATAGCCTAGATCTACATCGTCTAGCTATGATTAACTAACTCAAACAATAGAAACATAATTGGGAAATTAATTACTTAAAAGAAAAGGAACAGAAAATAAAGGCTTACATAACTTGCAGCCTTCAAACTCTGGAAATCTTTGATATAATGATGCTACATTGTATTAAAATATCAAAGTAGAATTATATTCTAAAGTATGAAAGGTGTGTTTTACAATTGCTCATAGCTGTAGCTTATATAGGAGTTTCGGCCGACTTAGGAAGGATCTAGAGGATAAACACAATTAAAGCCAGAAACCGCCCCTGACCAGAGGCTCGGTCAACCGAAGGGATGCACTCGGTCGACCGAAGCATGAGGCTCGGTCGACCGAACCTGGATTTTCCAAGTTCTCCACGTTTTCTTCGTCTGCCTTGCTCCCCACTCCACGCTTGCGTGTTGATCGATTAATCTTTCATTTAATGCTCCGATTTTCTTCCTTCCTTATCTTGAGATAATTGATTGAATGACATTAATCCTCTCGATTTGTTGTGATCTGCAAAATCAATAATTATCGCACAATAAATCGGCTTTCAATAATGAAAACGGCTAAATACCAAATATCATATTAATAATCACTTAACATTAAATAATAAATATAAACATGTGATTTAATATGAAATATATATTATTAATCTCGATTTAAGGTCAACGTTGATGACTTTTACGGGTATAATTTGACCGTCATCAACTACCCCCCACTTAGACTTTGATCGTCCCGAACAAAGCATCAATAAGTCATTCCCCAAGACAACATTTCCCATGGTCAGGTCATACTTACGCAAGAAGCTCAAGTCAACTCATACTAGTCATGCTCATAAGATATCCATTATTCACTACTCACTATGAATCGAAGTGATATGTGCATGTGCATTTAGTTTTATATATTCGTAGCAAGATTAGAGTTTATGCCAACTTCGTAATCTCAACCTACCAACCTCAGCATTCATACTTCTCAAGCCTTTAAATTTTTGAAGCACTAGAGCAATAAGCAAGAGCGTATCTATAGGGTTTTTGGACTTGGAGACCGAGTACTACTCAAAGCCTCTTAAAGAGTTGAATATTTTTTCATATCTTCATATTTTTCAAATACTATCAATCTCAAGGAAGAAAACTTTTTAAAGTATCCCCCTATCTTAGATCAAATATAGCATTGAATATTACCACAAGCGCAAGGCTACTTTGGTAATTTACTACAAGCCCAGTGTTTAACGTTTTGCTAAAACACAGGTACGTCTCAAGCTTATTACTCCGTTTTGTTGGCAAGAATATCAGAATACATCAGCAGATAGATATTGACACTAAGTTTACATAACCAATCATCTATGCAATGTACACAATATTTCTTCAGTTATTATGATTTGCGCGGTATACTCGATTCACAGATTGAGTAATTGAATAATAAATAACTACTTGCAAAAACGGGCATGAATATCCTTAAATTTACTTAACATAAGTATAAAATGATCATGTACTCATGAAACTTGGTTCCTTTCCTATCAATTCTTAGCTAGGAACTCACAATTCTAAGGGTACGAGATAATATGGTATTTATTCAAATTTTCAATTTTTCAATTTTTCTACCGTTTCATTCAAATTTCAATCATAACATAACATAGCTAAGTCTCCTACCCCCCACTTAAACATGGCATTGTCCTCAATGACAAAAATAAATGAGAATTTAAGAAAAAGACTTAGCTCTGGAAACGGCTCTCAAGTTAAGGAACAAGATCGGAGTAAATTTTAGCACGTCGTGGAGAGATAGAAACATCCTGTATAAGCAAACAAACTCCACGAAACCGTAAAATACCATGTCTATGGAAGTTATAAAATAATGTGGCAGTAATTAGATATAATTATCTAAAAACAATTTAAGCCACTTTACTTTATACAGCCATAGACAACACCAAAAGAAAAACTCACATGACGGCCATCAGGGAAAAAGCCTAGCGGAGTCCAAACGTAGAATTGGAACATGGCTAGAGAAAAATGTGATAGGTTCATGCTACTTTATTAAAAACAAAAACGAAAGAAAAATACTAAACAGAAAGAAAAATAAACAAGCAACAAAAGATGGTAGTCTTCATCTAGTACCTCCACCGCCTAAATACTCTTAAAACCGGGTGGAGAAGACAAAGATCAAAAAGTATTACCCCTTGTGGGAAAACGCGATGTAGACATTCCAGTATAAAAGAGAAACTTAGTAAGGTATAACAGATTCAATGCGACCTATTGGATATAGATTAAATCAAACACTTAGCGTAGAAACTTCTCGCTTCCATTGGATATCAACAACTTAGGGAGATGGAGCTACTCCTCAAAATTACTAATAACCCAATGTATCACATAAAAGTCATAACCGTCATTAACAAGGTCAGATCGGTGTGATAGGTTAGAACAAAACTCATCATCCAGAAATGCCGGAATAGGCGGAAAAGTTTGGAATTTAAAACTTCCGGTAGAAAGATAAGTTGTATTTTAATCGAACCAAAAACCTTTAAAATCTAGGTAGGGTCAGAGCTACACTTACCCCAACTAGGATCATGAAAACCATAATTATAAAAGGTAATCATTAAAACGTAGCAATATTTCAAATTCCGCAACACAAAGGTATTTTGTAAACAAAATGAAGGTTAAGAGTATGATGGGGTTAGAAAAAGATACACATAAGGATGGGAAGAAAAGATAAAGGACGGGTAAGAAATTGTGTTTATGGGTGGGTTGAAAATAGTTAAGGCATTGAGATTGGGTGGGAGGGTGAAACATATGGAAAGAAAGAGAGGCAATGAAGAAATTGTTAGAAATGTGAACTGTTGGGGCAGATTGGTGAGAGGATCGAAAAGTTTGAAGGTGAAAAAGTGTAAAGGGAAAGATAAGGATAATTGCAGAATGAATTGCACACTACTATGGATTTTCACTTGGATCGCCATTCTAAAAGGTTTTGGAAGTTGACCAAAATTGTTCTTGGTCGCACCAATCATTCTCTGTTACATTTTCAGTAATTCTCAAGCTCTCTTAATGCTTCCATCTTAAGGTTGATTGCTAAATTTCCTTTTCGTTAGCAATTTCTCGACTCTCCTAAGAAACTCTAATTCACGTGGCCTATATTGAGTAAAAAAATTTTGCACATCCTTAGCCCAATGGCCATTGGAACACGGCAAAATAAAAAACCTCAACATATGTCACGTTACTCTTATTGGACTCGAAGAAAACAAAACCTAAAATCCTACAAAGAAATCCTAAGGGTTTTAAAGAAGTAGTTCTGAGTTTAGAGTCTTCAGCTCGACTTTCCAAAGAAGTATCCTTGTCAATCATCCTTCACGGCTTGCCGGACATTACCCTCTGAGCACTATAAGAGGTGGGCTCGTCACTTTTGCGAATTAATACCCTTCCCTTGGTTGTGAGACCTAGGAAACGACATTTATCCATACCATTTATCCAAAGCTCTTACCTCGGCTATCGTTTTAGGAATTAGTGAATTCTAAGAAACTCGGCTAAATTACGGTTTTGGCCTTGACAATAAGAAACAAAGAATCAAAGTACTCCGAATAAAGTCGGTTATGTAGGCAAGCCTACGCCGTCTTATTCGTTGGAACATATGTGACGGTTCGGGCCAATCCGTCAAGATAAGCCCCGTTTAGCCCGAAGGCTTATCGGCTATGCTAAGTCTTGTCGAACCGCTGGCGTAACGTACATCACACGTGGAGGGGAGTTGATTGAGCCGAAGCTCGGTTGAACTCGCCCGGCCATGGTTAAACCATTTCCGAACCTATGTACAAAGATTCTTCGATTTCTAAATTGTCACCCAAAGCGTAATCTCGTTTCTGTTTAAGGTGGGTTCACCGAGAAGCCATCACCATAAACATCAACGAAAGCCGAAGATTGCGTTCTTTCAAAACTCAACGTCTTCTTTAGATTGTGAATGCTTAAACTACACAATTTGTTGCTCCCATGGCCAGTAGAAGCAATTTCATGCATAGGACCATGAGATTTTAACAGAACTACGAGGAACTCTTTATTCACTGCTTCCTTCAACCACTACATGTTTCCCTACACCCTCTAGATGAGATAGATTTGGGGGCAGAACCTTCCACACTAATAAAATTATTCTTACAAACCAACTCCGGGCTAAGATTCTTACTAAGATTCATGTATAGGCTAACTTATGCTCAAAAAACCAAAAGGTAATAAAACATAAGCAAAAAAAAGGGTAGTACCTTGCCTTCAACATTGTACCACGAAGAATTTAAGCCTTTAAATTTTTTTTTTTCTCGGAGCCATCTTGGTGCTTTAAAGGTATTGCTTCCATTGCTTTTCCCATTGTAGATTCGTAGCTCCACATGTTGTTGGGTTATTTTCTCAGCGCCCTTGAAAAATTATTGACTTGGATTATTGTTCCTCTGGTTTCTGCAAACAGACGAAAACAAAAAACAAACAAGCCATAGACTGATTTTAACATGGTTTCCCATGCTACTATCAGACCTACGGATTAAACATACGGGGATAAACAGACACGCGAAATTCCAGACTCGAAAAACACAAATTAGAAACCGTGTAAACAGAACAGAAAAAGAACGAAACAAAACAAACAAACAAAAATTATAAATTCTCGGTCGACCGAATGAGGTCTCTCTGTCGACCGAATAAATTTTTATTTTTTTTTTTAAAATTTTTTTTTTTTTTTTTTTTATAACAGAATCTGGAATTTTCAGACAGAGCAGACAACCAGAGGGACTCAAAAACGGACTCTAAAACAGAAAACTTGACATGAATAAGAAAATTATTTATATATAAAATTGACCGTTGGCTCCCCGGCAACGGCGCCAAAAACTTGATGACGTGGTCAATCAGGTTATAAAATACTTGACCACCATAAACCAATACTAGCAAGAGGACTAGGCCCATCGTAGTATAGCTATAGTGAATCAAGGTCGATCCCACAGGGAACCAATTGTGGGTCATTCCATATATAAACAATTAATTATACATGTCAAGGACATAAAGGCGGTCTACGACCAACATAGGACAAGAAAAGTAAAGACACGACTCGACACAACGTAATTAACCTCCCCAATTATAGTCTTTATCGTTTGGACCTAGATAATTTATATAATAAACTGAACTTATTAACTGTCAATCCGTTTTTATCTATCTTAGATTGGCTACGGGAGTCATCCTCTTTAACTTGACTTAGCACCGGTAGGTCACTAGATCACTGTGGTATTGTTACGTGACTTCGCCTTTTGGTGCCTCCATCTCATATAACTCACACGCTTACGACTCTAAGGATGCCGATATTAATCGTACACCTCGTCTAGGCAACATTCCTGTGGTTAGGCGTACTTCCTAAACGATCGCTCAAGCCCTCGTCCAACTAACAATTACCTTTTAGGTCTCATGCTAGTCTACGACCTACGTATAACTAGGTGTGCACAATTCCCAAATACAAAACCCGCCTAGATCTCGCCGAAAGCCCCGGAAGGTCATTCATAAGCCGACCTAGGAGTCCTATATTGGTATTTCCTAATCGTACGCGAATTAAAACTGACGAGCAACGTAGCCGTGGCCATACCTACTGAGATAATAAATTCTATTAAGTTAACCTAACCATAAAGACGTGGCTATTTAACGGATAAAACAGGGCTCGGTCGACCGAATAGGCCGGGCTCGGTCGACCGAGTGAACTCATTCGGTCACCCGAATCAATTTCATCCCAGATTACATCCCCGAACATATCTCTCGGCGTTTCATCATACGGAAAGCGGATTAAAAGAATTCGCACGTATTCATATAAACTAACATAGATACGCATTAATTAAATCAAGTAGATTCATGAATAAATACTAAGTGTATGACGTAGGTTATGGGATCCTCATAGACAAGGCATCTCCACATCCCTAACGTCATAGCCTAGATCTACATCGTCTAGCTATGATTAACTAACTCAAACAATAGAAACATAATTGGGAAATTAATTACTTAAAAGAAAAGGAACAGAAAATAAAGGCTTACATAACTTGCAGCCTTCAAACTCTGGAAATCTTTGATATAATGATGCTACATTGTATTAAAATATCAAAGTAGAATTATATTCTAAAGTATGAAAGGTGTGTTTTACAATTGCTCATAGCTGTAGCTTATATAGGAGTTTCGGCCGACTTAGGAAGGATCTAGAGGATAAACACAATTAAAGCCAGAAACCGCCCCTGACCAGAGGCTCGGTCAACCGAAGGGATGCACTCGGTCGACCGAAGCATGAGGCTCGGTCGACCGAACCTGGATTTTCCAAGTTCTCCACGTTTTCTTCGTCTGCCTTGCTCCCCACTCCACGCTTGCGTGTTGATCTGATTAATCTTTCATTTAATGCTCCGATTTTCTTCCTTCCTTATCTTGAGATAATTGATTGAATGACATTAATCCTCTCGATTTGTTGTGATCTGCAAAATCAATAATTATCGCACAATAAATCGGCTTTCAATAATGAAAACGGCTAAATACCAAATATCATATTAATAATCACTTAACATTAAATAATAAATATAAACATGTGATTTAATATGAAATATATATTATTAATCTCGATTTAAGGTCAACGTTGATGACTTTTACGGGTATAATTTGACCGTCATCGCAATTTTCACAATATATCATATTAATTTACGAGAACGATGTAACAAATTGGCCCGATCTATTACATGTGTATATGAAAAACCAGAAAGCACGACGTAGCCGAAGTCGTTCACAGAAAATTACTAGAATCTTGATGGCTAGATCTAACCACATAGACCGTGGTAGATCTAGACCGGTGACTCTAGAATTTGCTCGTAAAACGCCTTCGTACGACTTAGATCTACATGAATATGGGTTTGTTAATTAACTACATCACGAAATCAATACGCAAACGACTACTCCATAACGAAATTAAATAGATCTACGAATAAAAACGACATATTTGGATAGACATTACCCTCGTAGAGGAGGGTCCTCCGATCCTTCAATGCAATCTCTAATCGATGAATCCATCGCCTCCGTGATGAAGCAACATAATATAAAATAAAAAGAACTATATTGATAAACTAAAAGTATTGTAATATTGTGTTTTGTAGGTTGGTGGTTTTTTCTCAATTTCGTAGGCGCTTGCTTATTTAGAGGCTATAGCCGACCTAGGAAGGATGTAGAAGATATACACGCGTTTTCTTCGGATAAGCTTCGGGTGGCCGAATATCAACCCTCGGTCGACCGAATGAAGTGGGTCGGTCGACCGAATGTAGTGGCTCGGTCGACCGAGCCTCTTTTTTGCACATGTTAAATGCGTTTCTCGTCTAACTTGTTCCCCACCGCATTCTTCCGTCGATCGATTTCTCTAACTTATCCCTTGATTAATGCTCCGATTTTCTTCCTTATTATCTTGAGATTCACCGATTGAATGACATTTATCCTCCCGATTTATCATGATCTACAAAATCGGCATTTATCGCACAATAAATTGGTCTTTAATAATAAAAATAGCTAAATACCAAAAATCATATTAATAATCACTTAACATTGAATAATAAATATAAACAAGTGATTTAATATGAAATATATATAATTAACTCCGATTTAAGGTTAGAATTGATGACATAAATAGGTATATTTTAACCGTCATCAAAAACCTCCTGCAAAGCTGGTCCATCTTCAACTTGACACTGCCAATGATAGGAAAAATGCCTAACCAGAAACAATGTACACCTTGTATAACAGAATTAATAAGCTGCAACATGCCTGCATAAGAAAGAGAAGGCCCCTTCCAGCTACTAAAATAGTTCCTCAAAGATTTAAACAAAGGGTCATAGTGACCAACATTCAGTCTTACAGCATATAAGGGAATGCCAAGGTATCTTATAGGGAACACCCCTTCCTTTAAACCAGCAATATCAAGAAAATCAGCCTTATTATCTTCACTTAAACCAGCACAAAACATTTCAGATTTTAGAATATTAACAGCCAAACCAGAGCAGTCACCAAAAGAGGTTAAACAATTCATCAAAAGTGTTACAGAAATGGGATCCCCTCTAGCAAACAGCATAAGATCATCAGCAAAAGCAAGGTGATTTATCTTCAGATTATGACAACCAACATGAAAATTAAACTCTGAATCTTCCCCAAGAATCCTAAGCATTCTGGAAAAGTACTTCATTCCAATCACAAACAGAAAGGGAGACAGTGGATCACCTTGTCTCAAACCTCTTTTCCCAGGGAAAAACCCTTTCATCTCACCATTAATAGACATGGAGTAAGAAGCAGTGGTAACACACAGTATGATCCACTTTACAAACCTACCAGGAAAACCAAAGCCCTGCAAAACAGCTTCCAGAAAAGACCAATGTACAGAATCAAAGGCTTTCTTAATATCCACATTAATCAAGCATCTAGGGGGCCCCTTTTAACTCCATACTGTCTGATTAACTCCTGACAAAGAAAGATGTTGTCTGACATAGATCTACCATTAACAAAACCAGACTGAGCCTAATCAATGAGATCTGGAAGACAGTCAGAAAGTCTGGAGGCCAGAATCTTGGAAATCACCTTGTAAGTTACATTGCAACAAGATATAGGCCTATAATCACCAACAGAACAAGCATGAGTAGATTTGGGAATCAAAGCAATGACAACATGATTGATTTGCTTTAACATAGCATCATTCTGAAAAAATTCAAGCATTGCATTAGTAAAACCTACACCTACAATATCCCAGGATTTTTTTAAAGAAACCAGCAGAGAAACCATTAGGACTAGGGGACTTCTCATCAGAGAAAGAAAATAAAGCATTCTTAACATCTGCAGCAGTAACATCTCTCAGTAAAGCTTCAAAAGAAGCAACAAGAACTTTAGGTCCAGCATTGACCACATCTTCCACCACTGGAACAACAGGGGCAAATGTGCCTAAAAGATCAGAATAGAAATCCACAAAAGCCTCTCCCACTTGATCATAAGAAGTAGTAAAGGATCCATTAGCAAGCATAATAGAGGAAATGTGTTTTATGGCGTTATTCCTTTTAACCAAAGAGTGAAAAAATTTAGAACCCCTGTCACTAAGCTTCAAGTAAACACCTTTAGCGTTCTGAGATAGAAAGGAAGCCTCAGCAGTCTCTAATCCAGAACAAATTCTCTTCTGATCCAAAATCTGAGAAGCCAATAAATCACTAGGACACAAGTTATACTGAGATTGTAGATTACCAAGCAAGTTCTCGAGCGGTTTCGGACCTAACAGAGATGTGAGCATAATGTTTCTTGTTCAAATCTTTCAAGGGGTGTTTAAGCCATTTAAGCCTTTTACACAATTGATACATGGTAGTACCATCAATTTCCTGCCTCCAAACCTGTTCCAGGACATCCTTGAAACTATCATGCTGCAACCACATATTAAAAAACTTAAAGGGCTTCTTCATGGCCAAAGAATCAGAAGAAAGAGCAACTCTACAGGGAGAGTGATCAGAATGATGTCCAGGAGGTTCATAAAAAGCCAAAGCATCCAGATTCCAATCATACCAAAGGCATTAACCAAAACCCTATCAATCCTAGTAAAAACACCTGCAGAATTCCAAGTGAAAAACTCCTCAGAAGAATTCAAATCAGAGAGATTAGCATCTAGACAACAGTCCACACCATCCGGCAAATCATAATCAGTAGGCACAGTCCCATTCATCTTATCCTCCACAGAAAGGATAGCATTAAAATCCCCAAGAACCATCCAAGGCATAGTGGAACAGACACTGAGCTCCCTGATTCTATCCCACATGGGGCTCCTATCCCCAATTGAATGTAATCCATACACAAAGGCGGCCATAAAGCAGTCACCAGAGACTAAAATCTTCACATTACAATGAATCCATTGAGCAGCCACCTCCAAAACCTCCACCTCCAAAAAAGTAGGATCCCAGATTACTAACATTATCTTCCTACAATGTACATCAAAATTATCAACAGACTTCCAAGCAGGAATTTTCTTACTTAGAAAGTGATCATAACTGTTTTGAGACAACTTAGTCTCAAGGATTCCAAATAAGGAAATCTGGTGCTGTCTGAGAAAATTGACAACAATAGATTGTTTAACAGCCTTATTGAACCCTCTAACATTCCAAAGCCCTCTCATTTTTGCCTACCTAGAGGTGATCTACCTCTAGAAGCATCTTCATTAAATTTTTTGCCATTTCCAGAAACACCAGAAGTGTTATGCCTGCTGTTTTTCTTTTTCTTCTTTGTTTTTTTGAACCAGAAGCACCAGGGCCAACTTTATTCAATTGATCATCTTCCTCCACCACATCTGCCCAAGAACTGCTTTTATCAGGAGACAAAACATCAAAAGCATTAGCAATAGGAGTATCTCCCTTCTCCACTTCCTTCCCTTTACTATTAGAATCCACATTCTTGCCCTTATCAGAAACAGGAAAAGATGCACCAGAAGCAGGAGTATCCCCAGGGACAGGAGCCTTATCAGAAATCAAGAATTATTTGTCTTCTCATCATCCTCAATAATGATCACTTTCTTCTTCTTTGGAGGGTTAGGTTTGGAAACCCCAGGTTTTTTTTGACCTAGCCACATACAAAGCAGGTACCTCATTTTTAGAATCATCATGTCCATCTTCATTATGCCCTAGTTTGTTGCATTTGGAGCAGAACTTAGGCCTCTCCTCATATAAAACAGGCTGCATTAGGACCTTTCCATCATGCAAAGTAATTGGAATAACAGAAGGTAACTTCATCTTTAGGTCAATTTCCACAAGAAATCTTGCAAAACTTAAAACTTTCCTGGAAGCTGTAACTTTATCAGTATACCGAGGACTCCCCAAAAAGGAACAGATCTTACTCAAAGCCCTATCCTTCCAAGGCCTTAGTGGTAGATTAGGCAACTGAATCCAAACTGGAACCACAGTACAAGCATCTTTACTAAAATTAAACATGATAGTCATCTTTTTCAACGACAAGTGGCTTGCCAAAAGCATAGAAAGGACCAAACCGCAATACCTCATTAAGATATCTACACTTCCTTGGCCAAGCATTAACTATCTTTTGAACAAGATCTCTTCCCGGGAATTTGGAAGGAAAGATGCCAATCAAACTCAATTTCTCCAAAGAATCATCATTTAAGTCCTCTTCCTCCAAAAAAAACAGTATCTTGTGTAACACAATCCACATGATCTGTCAAGATAACAACCTCATCAGAAGGTTCCCTATTCTTCTTTACCATTTGTACCCAAGAAGCAACATCCTCAACAGCCTTAACAACATTCTTTCCCAAAAAATCTCCAGAAGGAGTATCAGTAAGATTAGCACCAGACACACTATCCTTTTCCTTACTTGCAATAGAACCAGAATCTACCTCTACTTGAGTCCCCTGTTCTATCACACCATCAGGTCCTAAAGTGCCAGAAACACCTTCAGAAACAATCTCTGCAACTGAAGAACCATGTTCTATCACACCACCTTCAGAAACAGGCTCAACAGATGCAGGAACCTGCCCAACAAGTGCACCGACACTCTCAATTGTCTTTTCGTACACACCACCAATCTTTAAACTATCAATTAAAACATTATCAGCCTGTTTTTCAACTTCTAACAGCTCAGAAAGAGTTGAAATACCTGCCAAATCACCATCGGACAAGACATACTTCTTTTTTGAAATGGAAGCAGCAGGTGTAACTAATCTCCCAGATTTCAATCTCATTGCCTCATAAACTCTAGGATTACAACATTTAGAAGCAGGTTCTTTCACCTCCACCATTACTGGAGTATCAGCTACACCACTAACTCCAGATGTATGAACAATTTCTGCTTGCTTCAAAGAAACAGGGAGATCAGTCAATGGAAGCTTTTCGAATGAGTTCTGAACTTCATCTTGAGCTGCAGGAAGAGCAGCAATGGCATTAGGAGCTGCTGCAGCCTGTAAATCACCAGAAGTCTCAACTTCATCTTGATCCGAATCAGGAACAGTGCCATCTTCATTTTTTTTTCTTATTTTTGCGAGCCATAGCTCAAAACGAGAGGTCGTAAGTTCAGAAAAGAGAAGGAAAGGTAACTAAAAAGCAAATCGAGCAGGAAACAAGAGCAAAAACACAGCTAAAGACAGGATTTGGCAAACACAATCTTGAAGAAGAAGGGCCAGCTGAGAGAAAACATCTCTCTAGAAATCACCCGTTTTTTTATTTTTATTTTTTTATTATTAAAAAAAAAATCACATATTCTTTACTCGTTGAGAGAGACCTATTATTGAGTTTAAATTACAAAGAAGGAAGTGGTGTTTCCACGTTTAGACCTGACAACAATTTTTGAACCGACGAACCCGGTTCATGAATCGCTTGTCCAATGCGTAGAAAGTTACTGTACTGGCGGTTCATGGTTTGGCACACGGTTTGCCTAATTTGTTCGGTTCATGAACTGCCTGTTAACTTCGGTTCAACGGTTCGTATACATAGTTTGGCACACATTTCGCCTGATTTGTTCGGTTCATGAACTGCCGGTTAACTTCCGGTTCAACGGTTTGTCTACAGTTCATGGTCCACGGTTTAGATCACGCACCAATTAATGTTTTTCTAACCACTAAAAAACTAATATAAATTATTAATATTATTCGTATAAATTATGTTTGTGATATGTGATTAAATTACATGTAATTTGATTAATAATAATAATTATTATTATAAAAATATATTATCTCCGTCTCAATATATAAGTCATCCTACACATTTGAATTTTTTCCACAATATAAGTCATTCTACATTACCAGCGGCGGATGCACATAGGGGTAAATGGGTTCTGCGGACCCTGTTAAAATAAGAATACCCTATATTTTTTCTATAGAAAATATTTCGGACCCCGTAAAAAAAAACCGTGTAAAATATTTACGGACCCCGTTGAATATAATTTCTGAATCCGCCATTGTACATTACCAATGCAATAATTATTGCTCATTTCTCTATTTTACTCCCAATTTATTATGAATTGAATCACTTTTCATTTCTTAACAAATATTGTATTATTTCCTAAAAAAACAATGTATTAATGATAGTCAAAGGATATTTTAGACATTTAACCTTCAAATTTATGATATTCAACTATTTTCTAAATCTGTGTAAAAACTAAAAAATGACTTATATTTTGAGACGAATGTAGTACTTCAATCATATCAACACTTTACGAAATCATTTTTATTTTATAATACAAAAAAATATAAAATTGCTTGAGCCAAGTTTCGAAGCCATTAAAAACTTGAAATTCGATCCATAAATCTTTTCAATGTGTTTTTTTAGGGTAAAATGTATGTGATTTTTTTCTTAGGGGTTCATGGACCTTTTTTAGATGTATGCAGATCCGTCAATGAAGTACTTGTAGGAAAACCTATGCAACGAACGTGATATTCTAACAATGATTTTTTCATATGACTAATGTAAAGTCTCACATCGGTAAAATAATAGAATGCTCACCCACATATAAGTGTGAGACATAAATGTCTTGTCAACTCGGGTTAGCCCTTTTAGCCAAGCGAGGACGACGGTCTAAGCAGTTGACCGGACTATGACTCATTTAGCGCTACCAGACCCGGGGTCTCGGGGCGTTACAAAATGGTATTCAGAGCTGACTATCAGACGGAACTATGCACTGCACTATACAAGAAGACGGTGTAAGGATGGCCTCTAGTCCAGTCCCTTATAAGGGGGATAATGTAAAGTCCCACATCGGTAAAATAATAGAATGTTCACCCCCATATAAGTGTGAGACATAAAGATCTTGTAAACTCGGGTTAGCCCTTTTAGGCCAAGAGAGGACGGCGGTCTAAAACAGTTGACCGGACCATTTATGACTTATTTAGCGCTAGCAGACATAGGTCTGGGGGCGTTACAACTAATGATATGTTTTTGGATATTAAGTATCAATGTGAGAATATTGAATTGTGTATTTCAATCGTAAGCTTCAATGCAATATGCAATATGGTTTTATCTCACAACTATACAACAATTGTGAGACATCTTTCGCTCTACATCAATAATGTAGCCATGGCATTTATGTACAACCCAAGCTAAATCACTCAAATTAAGAGTTTGAAACCTGATCTCACCCGACTCCTAACAAATCAACCCCAGGTAACACAATCAATCTCAATTTGTAGGCATTGAAATACAGCATCCATGCTATATGATAAATCACTAAGTACATATACTTTTCCTCCTATCTAACATTTTTTTTTTAGGATAATAGTCATTTTCCATTATAATCATCCTAAAAAGCTAGGCAAACAAATTGTGGAGGAGCACTTCCCTAATTACAATAATGAACGGACATTGAAAATAGATCAAATGCTAATTCAGCTAGAAGATAGGTAGGCATATTGACCAATCTGTAAACATGTGAAAAGGAATAGGAATCAAGATTTTCCAGAAAGATCTAATGTCATCAACAATTTTCTTTAAATCAGATAGTAACACAAGAGAGAGCATACAATTTGACCAAAACATCTCTTGAGAAGATTTCGGATGTTTCACGAAACCAAAGTCCATGGCAAGCAGTTCCGCCATTTCCACTGATATTATCGGCCCCATATAGCATGAGGACGCCTTCAGTAAAATTCCATTTCATTGTGAAGAATCATTCCTGCAGCACTATACCCATCCCAGAAACCAGCATCTACATTGACCTTTACCATCAACGGCGGTGGTTTAATCAAAATTCGAGGGAAGAAACATCAGTCTGAATTCATCTATCTAGATGTAGTTCTGGAGGAAGGTACGTTGCAAAGAAATAGACAGATTAAGAACTCTCGATAAGGAAATGGGACTTCCCTCAAAAGTCACACCGTTCCCCACTTTCCAAATAAACCACAAGATGGTGAAGAAAAGACAGAGTGAATCTTCATCAAGGAAACAAATAGACGAATAGAGATCCAACAAATATCCCCTTGTAAGATGGCGGATTTGCTTAAAGCAATGCACTTTTTCCCATAATTCTTTCACCCAGTGTCAATCGAAGAAACAATGATGCTTGTCCTCAATGTGTTTTTCTGCAGATGATACACCAGCCCTGAGACAACCTTCTCTTTTTCAGATTTGCACCAGTGGGGATAATGTCAGATGCCACCCTCCATAGGAAAGATCTGATTTTTGGTGGAACTGGAGCAGAGCAGACGAAAACCCAAGTATTATGCATTGCTTTTGGATTAAAAGGGCTTCCATTATTGTGCTTGTCAAGGTCTAGTTTTAGGTCTAGAATGTAACCTGATTTGAAAATATAGTTTTCATATTTGTAGAAATGCCAAATTAGCTTGTCAAGACATATGTCTTTTGGAATATGAATCCTGAGGATAGATTCAATCTCAAAAGGTTGGAAGAAGTGTTGATGTAACTGGGGACATCAAGATTTATCATGGATAAGTTGGTCTACATTTTTGATATGCCTGGACCGCAATTTGGCACGCGGATCCTCATTCGGGTCCGTCCGGCCACCAGAACAAAGGACAAAGCCGACGGCCACTTTAGTCCGTATGCCTATAAGCCACTATAGGACCGCATGCCATTAGCCCCACCTCAAACCTTCTGTTCGGTAAAAACTCGTTTTAAATTTATAATTACCGGAACACCCCAAGCAAGATTGAAAGAAAGAAACTCATATTTTTGTGTGATGTGGTGCTTTTTCTGTGTGTAAAATTCTGTTCGAATGGTGCTGCTTATATAGGAGTTTCGCCGACATAAGGAAGGATCTAGAAAAACGCGTCGATTTTGCAGCTTCGGGGCTCGGTCAACCGACTTAAGACACTCGGTCGACCGAATAGCATGGCTCGGTCGACCGAGCCTACCTATTCACGCGTTTTCACACTGCTGCTTCGTATACCGTGTTCCCCACTTCACTCTTTCGATCTGATCTGATTTATCCTCTCTTCAATGCTCCGATTTTCTTCTTTATTTTGAAATCACTTGATTGAATGAGATTAATCTTCTCCATTAATAATATCCCCATGCATATCTTTTAATTTTCTGCAAAATTGTTGTTACACCAAGTCATCGAATAATAATAATAATAAAATGTGTAACAAAAATAACATTTAAACTCAATATTTCCTCATAATTAAATTATATCCCCTCAATAACCATTATAGGAATTTAACGGTTAAAACACGCTTTCCTCATTTATTTCCCTTAAAAATAAGGTAAATTGTTTAGGGATTAAGCCCGAAAATATAGTAAAATTTACCCTAAACAACTCCCCCACACTTAGCTTTTTGTTCGTCCCGAACAAAATAATCAAAACTGGCTCACTGTACATGTAATCCACATAGATCCCTAACTCACGTAACAAAAGATACAACAACTATAGCAAGCGATACCAACAGAGAGATAGATTCTCTGTGTGTGTGTCAAGCCCTTTTCAATCTTCACAATCCTCTCAAACAAATATCCTCTCAAATAATTTTAATGACTATCCAAGGTGTAGGCAGTAATCGTTCCACACAAAGTCTTCCCGCGCACTCAGTAGGATAATCCCTACGGCATATCATTCGGTTTATACTGGGGATGAGATTAACGATAACCAAGTCTTTATTATTTTTTTCACTTTGATACGCATATTAGAATGAGCTCTTACCCGTCATAGTAGAATAGGATGTTTCGTGATAACACCCTACCTTACTCAAATCATAGGGTAGCTTCTTCTAACTGTCGTGAGCTTTTAGTCATCATAGTGGTATAGGACATTTCGAGATAATGCCCTACCGCACTCCAATCATCGACTAGCTTCCGACATACACACTTTCAACTTTATTCTTTTGTATTATTCTTGTATTTTTCATAGAACAATAGTTACGTTTCACTATCACATTCAAACCTTCAGATATTCACAGTGCACGTTCTGAACTTAGGTGTTACTTCACTGTTACTATTAAGAACAAATCTCCCTAAGATAAATCACTAAAATAATGAAAGAATAAAGTTTAAAATTTTTGCTTCAATATCAAAGGCTTTCGTGAGTATGAAATGAATACTATCTCAAATCAGTAAAAACATGCTATAATTATCTCACCAAAGTTACATACAATCATTATTAGGAAACTACAATTAGCAAGCCTTTGTTTCAATTACATGCTCAAGATTTACAATTATCCAAGTTTGCTTTGAAAAATTTTAAAATTGTCGAGAAAATCACATTTACTCATTTTCAGAAATATAGCATGATAACATACCCAATTTAGACACCCCCACACTTAAATCACATTATGTCCTCAGAATGTGCAAATAAAAAAAAGAATACTTAGCTGGTTGTCAAAACGATTGTCGGGTCATAGGTTGGCGAGAGGTCGGGCCGTAGCATGAACGTACCGCCGCAACTCATATCACGAATGAAAAACAACACTAAAGGAATAGCGGCAACAACCGCTCAAAACTATACGCAACACTCAACACAAAGATATAATCTCGGGGTACAAGGGGTATATGAGTAAACATGAATGCACACGAGAAATGGGCAAATAAAGCATTCACAAATAGGACGGGGATAACCAACACACAAATCACCAAGGTTTTATTCCTAATAACCTAAAAACTTAACTAAAAAGAAATACTTAAAAGACTAGGCCGCCTCAAGTAGCGCTTCTTTTATGTCATTAGCTTGACAGAGTAAACCAAGTCAACCCGGATCGGGCCACTTGGGTTTAAGGCTAACCACTTCTCCGTCGACTCGGAATGACTAGAACGGAAATGGTTTTCGCCACAACAACAAGTCAAGTGCGCGAGTAAATCATGAAATTTTTCTCTCCAGACAACACTGACTCTTTTCTTCTTGTTCTTGTTTCTCAGATTCGGCTGAGGTATGCTAACATGCTCAGGAGCATGGACAGAAGGATCTGCAAGGATAGGGGTAATAATGTCATCATCTACCCCAAAGAAGTAGGATGGAATCTCTTCACTAATAAACGACTCAACCGTTTCATTTCTCTTTTGAAAGTATAGTACTTCAGGCTTTTCCTTAGGTTGCCCAAAGTACTTCTTAATCCTGTGACCATTGACTTTGAACGGTTGATCGCCGTACCCTTTCAACGTAATGGCTCCACCGGGATGAACATCAAGAATCTCAAAGGGGCCGGACCATCTAGATTTAAGCTTACCAAAGAAAAAGATGGAGCCCGGTGTTATACAAAGCAAAGCCATGTCTCCCACTTTGAATTCCCGATCTTTAGTCTTAGCATCGTGGAGTGCCTTCGTTCTTTCCTTGCTCGGCCTTGGCGTTCTCGTAGGCCCCGAGTCCGAATTCATCGAGCTCATGTAGTTGCAAGTAATCTTTTCTCCCCACAGAGTTGGCTATCAAAGTTTAAGAATTTAATAGCCCAGTAAGCTCTGTGCTCCAGCTCGACTGGTAGATGGCAAGCCTTGCCATAAACCATTTGGAATGGTGACGTACCCATAGGGGTCTTGAACGCGGTGCGATAAGCCCAAAGTGCGTCGTCCAACTTCAGACTCCAGTTGGATCTATTGGAATTTACCGTTTTCTCCAAAATCCGCTTTAGACTTCTGTTGCTCACCTCGACTTGGCCACTGGTTTGGGGGTGGTATGGTGTACCAATTCTATGCTTGACACCATATTTCTCAAGAATTTTATCCAGTGGTGCATTACAGAAATGCGAACCTTCATCACTAATAAGGGCTCTAGGACAGCCAAATCTAGTAATGATATTCTTTTGCAAGAATTTCTTTACAACTTTGTGATCATTGGTTTGGGTGGCTATGGCCTCTACCCACTTGGAAACGTAGTCCACACAAACCAGAATATATTTGTTAGAGCATGATGATGGGAACGGTCCCATAAAATCAATGCCCCAGACGTCGAAAACTTCACATTCCAAGATAGGCCTCAAAGGCATCTCCATCCTACTACTGAGTCTCCCTACTCTTTGGCATCTATCACAGCCTTTGCAAAAGGCTTCAGCATCTTTAAACAAAGTAGGCCAGTAAAAACCAGCTTGAAGGATTTTTGTGACTGTCTTAGGTGCTCCGTAGTGTCCACCAGCGGGACCACTATGACATTGCTCCAGAATATCCAATTGTTCATGCTCCGGAACGCACCTTCTAAGCAACCCGTCCTTGCAGACTTTAAACAGATACGGATCCTCCCATACGAGATACTTTAAGTCGCTGAAAAATTTCTTCTTCTCCTGATACGTCATATCTTCTAAATGCCCACTTGCTAAGTAGTTAACGTAATCAGCATACCACGGCCTCAAAGTCTCTAGCTTCATCAATTGCTCAGTCGGAAAGTCAATGCCTATCTCCTTAGGGACTTCGCCACCCTCATTCACTAGGCGAGATAAGTGGTCAGCTACAACATTATCACTACCTTTCTTGTCCTTAATTTCAAGGTCAAATTCCTGTAGTATCGAATCCATCCGAGTAACCTTGGTTTAGCGTCTGCTTTGCCCATAAGGTAGCGTAGTGCTGCGTGATCTGTCCACACCACCACTTTGGACCCTAAAAGATAACTTCTGAATTTGTCAATAGCAAAAACGACTGCCAAGAATTCCTCCCCGGCAACGGCGCCAAAAACTTGTTCGGTAAAAACTCGTTTTAAATTTATAATTACCGGAACACCCCAAGCAAGATTGAAAGAAAGAAACTCATATTTTTGTGTGATGTGGTGCTTTTTCTGTGTGTAAAATTCTGTTCGAATGGTGCTGCTTATATAGGAGTTTCGCCGACATAAGGAAGGATCTAGAAAAACGCGTCGATTTTGCGGCTTCGGGGCTCGGTCAACCGACTTAAGACACTCGGTCGACCGAATAGCATGGCTCGGTCGACCGAGCCTACCTATTCACGCGTTTTCACACCGTCGCTTCGTATACCGTGTTCCCCACTTCACTCTTTCGATCTGATCTGATTTATCCTCTCTTCAATGCTCCGATTTTCTTCTTTATTTTGAAATCACTTGATTGAATGAGATTAATCTTCTCCATTAATAATATCCCCATGCATATCTTTTAATTTTCTGCAAAATTGTTGTTACACCAAGTCATCGAATAATAATAATAAAATGTGTAACAAAAATAACATTTAAACTCAATATTTCCTCATAATTAAATTATATCCCCTCAATAACCATTATAGGAATTTAACGGTTAAAACACGCTTTCCTCATTTATTTCCCTTAAAAATAAGGTAAATTGTTTAGGGATTAAGCCCGAAAATATAGTAAAATTTACCCTAAACACCTTCCTATCGCCCTTACGGTCCCAAGGAAAGGCAAGGGGGCCGGCCCACCTATCCCCAAGATATTAGGTCCATATGCGACCCCGAGCCCACAAATATCAGAAGAGCAAGCTAAAATCCAAGGATGACAAGACTGAGATTCAGCAAATAGACAAGTGTCATAGGTCCGCTCCATATTGGTCCGCTAGATAGCTATTAGTTTAGTCGGCACCACGTTGTATTTAATTACGTCTTATTGTCATTAGTTAAACCCTAATATGTAGCTTGCCTATAAATAGAGGCTCAATATATCCATTCACACACACAATTTTTGAAAGCAAGGCAAACTCTGCCAAATTCTCTCTATCATTTTGCACCACCACTCACACACTTTCAGGCCACCGTGAAAGCATTATCACAGCCGTGCACCACCGGCTTTTACACCAAATCATAGCCATATATCCACCATCAAACACCGCGAATCTCACAGTGATAATTTTGACATTATCAGTTGGTTCCGTTACCGGGAAACAATAAGCTTTTCTGTCCTCTCCGGTGTACGGCACCACCACTTTTTCATGTTTTACGGCGGTGCAAGAAGGCTCTTCATCATCCTCATCAGTTTATTCAGAGTTTTCTGCTCCAAAAGCTCCTAAAATATGTCATAACTTCAAGTAAGTGACCACCTTCATCAGTTCTACGTAAAATCTGTGAGTTTCCGTTTGATTTATCGCCACTCTCAACGATTTTTCAACTAGAATCACGTCAGAGTCATCTTCCTCATTTAATGTCGGGAAATTTCATTTTTGGGAGCAAGATCTTGGTTATTTCTAGCTTTGCATTTGTATAAGTGAGTAAGAACACGTGAAATACTGAGTTTGCACTTGAGAAATTGTCGCTCTCGGTATATTCATGTTAAGGGTAAAGCTTGTGGAAGTGTTCATTATTTTGGTATCACCAACGTGTTGTTTTCGGCATTTTTTGGGCTTTTGTTGAGCTGAATTCATATTATACCAAGATCATTACAGAATATGAGTATATTCTTGGACTTTCCGGTTGATTCATCCCAGTTGTCCTTGAATTTTTGATATTCTGTACGCCGGACCGCAATCAGCTCGCCGGTAACGTCTCTTTCGACAAAATCCCTAGGCCTGCCGCCGACAGGATCAAATAGTACAAGGTTGTTGTGCCAGAGGACAGTTGGTTGTCTGTCAGAGTAATTTTGTCTTTTAGCACATACAGGTGCAAGTTAGTACAAGATGACTGGTAGTAAAGACATGCAGTTGGTGCCACACACCCCAGCAAAAAGGACCACAAAATATCTGCCACATGTCGAGCACGTGGATGAGACATTCGAGAATTCAACAATAGAATGAGACCGATCCCATCAGGAGAATAGGCTAAGGACCGCTGATGCCCGGGGTATCATAACTCAAAGGACCAAGTCTAGAGAGGCCGCTGTAGCAACAAAACTAGTCCACATCGGACATGCCCGTGAGAAGGCAGCTATCGGAACTTCGAGACCGCAGCAGAGTCATGAGGTGACTCTGGAAAGGATACCAGGATTTCAGGAGGACCCTTAGGTAAAGGCAGCAAAGGCATACACTGAATATGTGCAAAAGATGTATTTAGCCAACACTCGTCTGGCCGCACTAGGCCAACCTCTCTTGCCCATCTTCGATCAGCTCCCACTAAATGTCGAGGCTGATGTTGGGATCCCTCCCATAAGTCATCACAGCCGATCCAAACCCGTTGACATAAAGCATTCGCTCATCGGCAGGTCAAGGCCACAAGAAAGTTCATGAGAAGAGCAATGAGAGAAGGTCAGCTCTTCAACATTTGGGAAACAATGAAAATAGACAGATCTTATAGCGTCTGGATCACAATTATTCAGAGCGGAACATTGTACCATGATAGGAGGGTAGAGATAATCACGACGCCTGCCAAATCGTTAGGGATAGGGGTGAGCAAGAGGAAAAGTCTCACGCTCATGCGGACTCTGGGCATAGACCAAGACATGCCACCAATCCTGTTGTAGATGAGAGGTTTGAATAGATGCAGATTGAGATCGAGGAATTGAAAAGAATGAAAGAGACTAAAAAGGCCAAACTAACATGGGGAGTTGATGTCTTATCTGATATGATTCTGGGCTCGCTGCCAAAAGACAACGTCCATTATCCGAACTACATTTACTATCAAGGAACAACTTGCCCCTACGATTGGATCACATCCTTTTAGAGCCGCATCATACTGGCGACTCAAAACAAATATGCCTGTTGTGATTCTTTTGTAGGCAGTATGCATAACCGGGCAGCATCTTGGATCCGCAGCCTACCTTAAGGGTCGATTCGGAGCTGTTCAGATTTTAAAGGCGAATTCTTGGCAGCATTCGAGTCAGCAGACAGGCCCAAAAAGACGATTGAGGACTTGTATAATGTCCACCAAGGAGAATGTGAGTGTTATACATATTTTAGTTTTAATGATGAGTGCCAGAATAGCTGTTACAGAGCAAAGGCAAAAAGATGTATAGATTAAATGTATAGGCTTACTAGAGTTTGATCTTTGTATATGTTTGATCAAACAAGCACTGTAATGAGGTCAGCTGACTTGATCAGTAGACTTATCTAGGTCAGTAGAGTATCTAGGGCCGTAGAGTCTAGGAACCCGCCGATTAGTTGAAGGCTGAGGGTTCAAACTCAGTAATGAAGGCTGAGGGTTCAAACTCAGTATTGAAGGGTAAGGGATCAAACTTAGTAATTAAAGTCAAGGATATGAGATCAGAATTTAAGGAAGTCTGTGATGACCTAACTGATCACATATACCTTGTGTAGAAGGTCTAAGTTCCATCAAAGTTAAGTGGAGATTGGAACTTGGTTATGTTTAAAATGGTGTACTCTAACTTCATAATCAAAATTTAGATGAGAAGCAGTCAGCTGAAGTGTTATTCAAACACAACAGACTAAAAATCAGCCGACATCTGTGTACATCAGCAGACTTACACAACAGGTATCTGCTGAATGTATAATTCGAGTTAATCCAAGTTTTTCTGGAACATTAAATGGATAAGGATGATTTACAAGCCTTTGGATTAATTAGTCAATCAATGGACAAGATGAAAAGAATGTTGTAAGGATTTCAGAGCCTTATTAAATGGATTTATTTCATTGTTGACAGATTGGACTGTCAGAAGGACACTATCAGTGTCGGTCAAGTACAACAGAGGTATTTTCAGGAATATTCAGATAATCCTGTAACTGTTGGACTTATTTTTAAGTTTTAGTGATGAGTGCCAGACTAGCTGTTATAGAGCAAAGGCAAAAAGATGTCTAGATCAAATGTATAGGTTTATTAGATTTTGATCTTGTATATGTTTGATCAAACAAGCACTGTAAAAGGTCAGCTGACTTACTGTTGGTCCCTTGAAAAGACTTTGGTTAATTTTAGAGGGGGGGGGGGGTGAATAAACTTAACACTTAAAACATTTGGAGTTAACAAACTCAGCAACTTCAGAAGCCTGCTGATACTTCAGTAGTCTGCTGACACTCAGTAGTCTGCTGACTGTTGTGTTTACTGAATTTGTGCAGTGGAAATATATCAAAAATTAAGCCTTATTACTTGTTAAATATGATACCAAGTATTAGATACTCAGTAGTGTATGTGTGTGAATTCAGTTGCTAGATTCAGTAGATTGATGTGTTAGATAAACTAAGTGCAGAATATAAATGCAGAAAGTAAGTAGGCAGATTTTATAGTGGTTCCAGGTGGTATAATCCTATCAGTCCACTCTTCTCCTGTGATGTTGGAGGTAATTCACTAGAGATCTTTGATGTAGCTGTTACAAAAATCCCTAAGTTGCTTGTCCTTCACCAATAACTATGGCTTCACAAACCGAACACTTGGAACGGGTAGGATTCTTCGCTCCAAAGTCTTCCACCGGTCCTTGAAGGGTAGGATTGCCTCTTCACCCGGCTCCACCACAATCAACGAGTCTTTCACACCCAAAGATGCTTCACTTGTCTTCAGTAGATTTCTTTTAAAAGAAAGTTTGAATCAAGTAAGTAATTCAGCTTTCAGCAGCTTGATCAGGATGATATGATCAGCAACTTGATGTCTTCAAGTGTGTAAACTTGATGCAGCTTGAATGCAGATTACACTTGAAGAAATTTACTGGATCAGTAGCTTTATGCTCAGTAGGGTCAGCAGGGGTTTTTCTTGATTAGAAATTGAAGCTCAGGATTATCTATATTTTTCTCTTAATGTTCATCACTTGTATCTGAATTAGGAGTCCTCTATTTATAGGTAGGAATCCTTGTGACATATGTTTGAAATTCAAACATAGCCGTTTCAGATTTGTCTCCATCTTGACTTGCTTTTTTCGATCGTTCCTAGGATCGACACTCGTCGATTCCTTTTGACAAGTTTACGTCCGTCCATCCTTTGACTTGTAACCATTGGATAAAGGTCTGAATCTTTCCAACGTCCATTTGATCTTAACCATTGATTTGTTTGATAAAATCAGAGGTTGTTAGCTGTCCCTTTCTTTATAATCTTCCAATGCAGCCTTTGATTAGATCGAAATATGTGTCCAGTAGGTTCCTGAGAACATAAGTCTGCTGATATACACATCTATAAGCTGATCCTTATTTTGCTGTGTTTAAAAACACTTCAGCTTACTGTCTTTTATCTAACTTTTATTTATGAAGTTAGATTACACCTTTTTGCATATAACTAAGTTCCAATCATCACTTATCTTGAGGAACTTAGACCTTGTACACAAGGTATATGTAATCAGTTTAGGTCATCACAGACTTCCCTAAATTCTGATTGCATATCCTTGACTTTAATTACTAAGTTTGATCCCTTAGCCTTCAATAACTGAGTTTGAGCCTGTTAAGGGTGATTTTATATGATTTATACCGTTATATTTCGTAACGATTTCTCCCATAATCTGATAAATTTCATAGAAAAGTAAGTGCTTATTAGATTTATTGAGCAAACGAGTTTTAAATGTGTTTAAATGCAAAATCGAGATATTTACGTGATTTTATCGGTGTTTTATGTTTATTCGTATGATGTTACATTTTGCATGTTTCTATCATGTTGTTAGGTACGTTTTCATGATGAGTAAGGAGCTTAAACGATGATCACATGAAGATGGAAGAGTTGAAAGATGTTTAAGTGAAGAATCATTGAAGAAACCGGAACCAGGCACTTCATGGGGATTTTGTCCACACTTGTAGGCACTTTCAGGGAAAGTTGTCTTGATGAAAGTTGTAGAGGATTGAAATAGCTTTCCAACGCATGTGAATCACCTCATTTGGAGCCCTAGAAGTGAAGTTATGAGCAAAATACTGGAGCAAGGTAGTGGACGGGCGTCCATAAAAGTGAGCGGCGTCCGAATCGTATTTTACATTCGAGAGAGTTCGGACGCGTTCGAACGAGCGTTCTTTCTCCGTTCATAGAGGCTGGACGAGCGTCCAAGATAGTGGACGGGCGTCCACGGCACCGACTCGGCGAAACCGACCTAAAAATCTATAAATAGGCGCGATTTCCCAAACCCTAATCATACAATTTTCGAACCCTAAACCCTAGGGGCGGCTTGGCTGCGTTTTTCCTTCGAGTTTTTCTCTAGTTTTATGCACTTAAACTTCTAGATTAGATTAGATAATTTCATGCACTTTTTATTCAACAATTCGATGGGCAAAGGATGCTAGGAGGCTAAATCCTCCTTGAACGAGCGTTGTGAAGCCGTCCGTTTCAACAGTTTGATCTCGAGTTCGTGATTATTTTGTGAGTGTCTATTAAAGTTGTTACCTTTATCATGTTTTTATATGTTGATTGCATGCTATATCGAAAGATCCGTGCCTTTGTTTCTTGTTTGCTTGATGAAAGTCATGTTAACCTTAGAACACCATGATAAAAGTTTAGACCTTTAATCTAATCACAACGAAAGTTATTAGATTGAATCTCTAGATTAGAAATTGAAAGATTTCACGCCTAGGTTAGAAAGACTTAATCTTTAATCGAAAGATTGAAGATTAGAAAACGAACTTGTCTACGAAAGTAGGTGTTCATGCCTTAGATAGGTGAATCACAACTTGAGTAGAGATCACGAAATAATCCGAATTAGTATCAAACGTTGATAGGATAGGTGGAACAATTGCTCGTTCGTGCGTTAAAATTTGATTTAAATCACTTGACTCGAATTGCTTAGCTTAGTTTAGTTTATTTTATTTTTTCTGCGACTTAGTTAGTTTTTATTGCTTCCAATCTTTCCTAGCATTGGATTAATCTCCTCTGTCTAGTTACTTTTATGCAATATTTGTTTAGGTTAGTTTTCGTGACAATAATTAGTTAAAAACAAAAGCTAGGGTTCACAACAGTCTAGTTCCCCGTAAGATCGACCCGGCATTAGCCTCCATACTACGATCCTTGCACTTGAGGTTAACCGGTTTATTACTTGTTGTTTTGTATTGATAAAATCCGGGACAAGTTTTTGGCGCCGTTGCCGGGGAATCGGTGCTTAACCCTCATATGCAAGAAGTAGTCAAGAAGGAAATTATAAAGCTTCTAGATATGGGTATCATTTACGCCATTGCAGACAGTGAGTGGGTATCCCCAACTCAAGTAGTTCCCAAAAAAGGTGGAATTACTATTGAGAAGAATGAGAAGGGAGAAGAGATAGCATTGAGGCTCGTTACTGGATACAGAGTATGTATCGATTATCAAAAGCTCAATGAGGTAACAATGAAAGATCATTTCCCCCTTCCTTTCATTGACCAGATGCTTGAGCGTCTGGCGGGGCATGCATTCTACTGTTTCCTCGATGGATATTCAGGATACTTCCAGATATCCATCGATCCTGTTGACCAAGAGAAGACTACTTTCACTTGCCCTTATGGGACATTCGCCTACGACGGAATGCCATTTGGTCTCTGTAATGCCCCGGCCACCTTCCAAAGGTGTATGATGGCAATCTTTGACGGGCTAGTTGAAAAGTGCATGGAGATTTTTATGGATGATTTCTCGGTCTTTGGTCAATCCTTCGATGATTGCCTCGATAATCTTGATCGTGTGTTGTCTAGATGTGTGGAAAAGGACTTAGTGCTCAATTGGGAAAAATGCCATTTCATGGTAGATGAAGGCATAGTTCTTGGCCACAAAGTGTCACCAAAGGTATAGAAGTAGATAGGGCCAAGGTTGAAGCTATTGAGAAGATGAGTTATCCTAAGAATGTTCGGGAGGTCCGAGGTTTTCTCGGACATGTCGGCTTCTATAGGAGGTTCATCCAGGACTTTTCAAAGATTGCCAAGCCCCCGTCTACTTTACTCAAAGAAGACGTTACTTTTGATTTTGATGAGAATTGCAAGCGCGCGTTTGAGGAGCTTAAGAGTAGATCGATCTCTCGCTCCAATTCTTATATCGCCGACCGGAACCTACCATTTGAGCTTATGTGTGATGCATCCAACTATGCTTGTTGGTGCGTCTTAGGGCAAAAGCTTAATGGAAAGTTCCACCTATCTATTATGCCGTCACACACCGAATCCTTCTCAAGTTAACTACACGACAACTGAAAAGGAACTATTAGCCGTAGTCTTTGCTATGGATAAGTTTCGTAGTTACTTGCTGGGTGCTCAAGTGATTGTGTGGACTGACCACGCTGCTTTGCGATATCTCATGACCAAAAAGGAAGCTAAACCGCGCCTACTGCGTTGGATACTGACCCTCCAAGAGTTTGACGTTCAAATCAAAGATAAGAAGGGCAGTGAGAACGTAGTGGCGGATCATGTTTCTAGGGTGTTAAATGAGGAAAAGGATGAACCGGATGATATAGATCTTTACTTTCCTCTAGAGAACATTATGTTGATAGACGGTTGTCCTCCCGATGTTCCATGGTATTCCTCCATTGTAAACTACCTTCATGCCCGTTATCTCGATCCTGAAATGTCTTATCAAGAGAAGAAGAAATTCTTCTCTGATATGAAATATTTCGTTTGGGATGAACCATATCTTTTCAAGATCTGTAAAGATGGTTTGCTTAGGAAATGTGTTCCAGAATCCGAGCAACGCGATATAATCGAGCAATGCCATAGTGGACCCACAGGTGGTCACTTTGGTCCTTGGAAAACGGTTGCGAAGATCTTCCAGTCCGGTTTCTATTGGCCCACGATCTTTAAGGACGCGAAGCTTTCGCAAAGCTTGTGATCGTTGCCAAAGAACCGGAGCTTTGACAAGGCGGTTTGACATGCCGTTGAAACCCATCCTTGAATGCGAAGTCTTTGATGTTTGGGGCATCGATTTTATGGGACCATTCCCATCATCTTGTGGCAACAAATACATCTTAGTCGCGTTGACTATGTTTCGAAATGGGTGGAGGCAATTGCCACTCCTCACAATGATCATAAAACGGTCATGAAATTTCGAAGAAGAACATCTTTGTGAGGTTTGGATGTCCACGTGCCTTGATCGGTGATGAAGGGACACACTTCGCAACCGACCTTTGGAAAAAGTCCTCGAGAAGTATGGTGTTCGCCATAAAACCGGCACACCATATCATCCGATGACTAGTGGTCGTTGAGCGAAGCAACCGAGTCTTAAGAAAATCCTGGAGAAGACGGTGAATAGTCATAGAAAAGACCGGAGTTTGAAGTTGGACGATGTACTTTGGGCATATAGGATCGCCTATAAGACCCCTATGGGTACATCGCCATATCAAATGGTCTACGGGAAACCATGTCATCGCCCGTCGAGCTAGAGCATAGAGCTTATTGGGCCACAAAGTTTTTAAACTTTGATGCCCAAACTTGTGGACAACATCGACTTCGGCAGCTAGTTACGAGCTGGACGAGTTCGGACTTCGGGCATATGAAAGTGCCGGGATCGGTAAAGAGAAGATGAAACTACTCCATGACGCCAAGATAAAGAAGAGAGAATTCCGGGTCGGCGAGCAAGTTCTCTTATACAATTCTAGGTTACATTTGTTTCCGGGAAGTTGAGAACACGTTGGTCCGGTCCTTTTGAGATTCTCCAAATCATTCCCGGAGGTGTTCTAGAACTACGCGGTTATCCGGACCAACCGTTTCGAGTTAATGGTCAAAGGTGCAAGCACTACATTGGTGAACCTAAAGAAAAACCTTTGATTGTTAAATTTCTCGATATTCTCGGATGTGGTGTTCCGGAGGTCAATGAATTTGATGAGTTTTCATCCGATTTATTCTCCGAGAATGACGGTATTGGTTCATCGCCAGTTCTAGCGGTGTAGTTGGGATATGGAGGAGTATGAAAGAGAGCAAAAGCTTAAACGTCATCGGAGGAATCGAGAGAAGAAAGAAATCAGCCATGGGGAAGATTAAACGAGTTTGGAAGGCTATGAAAGATTTTACCCCATGTGTTAGATGTCGTTCGTTTCGCAGACCACACTACGGACCGGAGCTTAAACGAGGTAGTGGTCGGCGTAAAGGTTAAATGGCCCGATCCAGCCGAGCTTCAAAGGTGTCGAGCTAACGACATAAACCAAAAGCGCTACTAGGGGCACCCTAGATATCTGTTTTTATTTTGTTTATTTTCTTTTGTTTTTCTTTTGTGTGTCTTCGTTTAGTTTTAGTCTAGTTAGGGTTTTGTGTGAATCTGCTCTGTATTTGTAATTGACGGTTGGATGTTCTGCACTTTTCCTTGGACGATGATTTTTCCATCTAATACGATTATCTCTTGTGTTTCATGTGATATAATTTCCCCTATCCCCCGAGGTACGTTTTGTGTTGTTTTTCATGTATGCGGGATACTTGCGATAGCAATTGTGAGTTTCGATGATATCGTTTTCCGGTGGATGGTCCACGATCTACATCGCTTCCATCAAGCATTTTTGGATCCGGATCGCGACCACTTCCGGACTTGCCACTTTCGAACTACTATCGCCTAAGTTCTTTCTTTCTTTTTATTTCTGCACAACATGAGGACATGTTGTTATTTCAGTGTGGGGGAGGGGAATGATCGCTATGTATCTACCATTTGCTTATATGATGTTATTTCTATGCTAAAATGAGCTAAATTTTCAAAAATTTTGTTTTGTCTCGAGTGAGCAATGCATGTTTTTGTTCGGTTTTGTTATATTCATCGATGCTTTATGTCATATGTTTGATAAGTTAGTTGTTTCACCTGATTTATTTTTCACGTGCCATAGTGAATGAAGATCTATTTTTATAAGGTTATACCCCGTTTTGGATTAGTAGTTTTTGATTTTCTTATAAGTCATGTACTTAGTGCTACGTATATATCATGAGATTTATGGTAGTTTGTATTTAGTTCCGTAGTATGAGGTACTGTGAATATCTAGAAGTTTGAATGTGATAAGTAACACGGGGCTAATGTCAATTAAAAAGATAAGTTAGAAGTTGAATTAATATGAAATCATTGTGTGTGTCGGAAGCTAGTCGATGATTTGAGTGAGGTAGGGTATACCACGTATGTCCTATACCACTATGATGATCGAGAGCTCACGACGAGTTAGGAAAAGTCGCCTTATGATTGGAGTAAGGTAGGGGATTATCTCGAAATGTCCTATTCTCGCTATGAGGGCAAAAGCTCACCCTAATGTGTGTTTAAAGTGAATGAATTCAATCAGCTTAAGATATGTTATGAAATGAATAAGGCTTAGTTTTCGTTAATCTTATCCCCAGTATAAACTGATAGATATGCTGTAGGGATTATCCTCTGAGTATTTCATAAAGGCCCTAGATATATTCGATCATTCTTTTCGGGATATGTCACGTTTGTAGGGTGCATCTTATGAGTGTCATTTATTGCTAGTCTACGAGGGGGTATTAGCTAGTTTTACTTTGAGTTCCTCAAATTTGGATTTAGTGGAAGTTTTCTATGGCTATGCACACACGATGGTGAACTTCTAAGTTATTGAATATATGTTATATTTGTTGAGATGTCTATACTATCTCGAGCTTGATTTTGTTTTGTTTTGCTCGGGACGAGCAAGGTTTAAGTGTGGGGGAGTTGTTAAGGGTGATTTTATATGATTTATACCGTTATATTTCGTAACGATTTCTCCCATAATCTGATAAATTGCATAGAAAAGTAAGTGCTTATTAGATTTATTGAGCAAACGAGTTTTAAATGTGTTTAAATGCAAAATCGAGATATTTACGTGATTTTATCGGTGTTTTATGTTTATTCGTATGATGTTACATTTTGCATGTTTCTATCATGTTGTTAGGTACGTTTTCATGATGAGTAAGGAGCTTAAACGATGATCACATGAAGATGGAAGAGTTGAAAGATGTTTAAGTGAAGAATCATTGAAGAAACCGGAACCAGGCACTTCATGGGGATTTTGTCCACACTTGTAGGCACTTTCAGGGAAAGTTGTCTTGATGAAAGTTGTAGAGGATTGAAATAGCTTTCCAACGCATGTGAATCACCTCATTTGGAGCCCTAGAAGTGAAGTTATGAGCAAAATACTGGAGCAAGGTAGTGGACGGGCGTCCATAAAAGTGAACCGGCGTCCGTAATCGTATTTTACATTCGAGAGTTCGACGCGTTCGAACGAGCGTTCTTTCTCCGTTCATAGAGGCTGGACGAGCGTCCAAGATAGTGGACGGGCGTCCACGGCACCGACTCGGCGAAACCGACCTAAAAATCTATAAATAGGCGCGATTTCCCAAACCCTAATCATACAATTTTCGAACCCTAAACCCAGGGGCGCATTGGCTGCGTTTTTCCTTCGCTTTTCTCTAGTTTTATGCACTTAAACTTCTAGATTAGATTAGATAATTTCATGCACTTTTTATTCAACAATTCGATGGGCAAAGGATGCTAGGAGGCTAAATCCTCCTTGAACGAGCGTTGTGAAGCCGTCCGTTTCAACAGTTTGATCTCGAGTTCGTGATTATTTTGTGAGTGTCTATTAAAGTTGTTACCTTTATCATGTTTTTATATGTTGATTGCATGCTATATCGAAAGATCCGTGCCTTTGTTTCTTGTTTGCTTGATGAAAGTCATGTTAACCTTAGAACACCATGATAAAAGTTTAGACCTTTAATCTAATCACAACGAAAGTTATTAGATTGAATCTCTAGATTAGAAATTGAAAGATTTCACGCCTAGGTTAGAAAGACTTAATCTTTAATCGAAAGATCGAAGATTAGAAAACGAACTTGTCTACGAAAGTAGGTGTTCATGCCTTAGATAGGTGAATCACAACTTGAGTAGACATCACGAAATAATCCGAATTAGTATCAAACGTTGATAGGATAGGTGGAACAATTGCTCGTTCGTTCGTTAAAATTTGATTTAAATCACTTGACTCGAATTGCTTAGCTTAGTTTAGTTTATTTTATTTTTTCGCGACTTAGTTAGTTTTTATTGCTTCCAATCTTTCCTAGCATTGGATTAATCTCCTCTGTCTAGTTACTTTTATGCAATATTTGTTTAGGTTAGTTTTCGTGACAATAATTAGTTAAAAACAAAAGCTAGGGTTCACAACAGTCTTGTTCCCCGTAAGATCGACCCGGCATTAGCCTCCATACTACGATCCTTGCACTTGAGGTTAACCGGTTTATTACTTGTTGTTTTGTATTGATAAAATCCGGGACAGAGCCCTCAGCCTTTAGTCTTCGGCGGGTTCCCGACTAGTCTACCGACTCGCCTACCCCTGCGATCTAGACTAGTCCGTCGATGTAAGTCACCGACCTTTACGTGCTTGTTTGATCAAACCTATACAAAATCAAACTCTAATAAACCTATACATTTGATCTAGACATCTTTTTGCCTTTGCTCTATAACAGCTAGTCTGGCACTCATCACTAAAACTTAAAAATAAGTCCAACAATTCCCCCTTTTTGGTGATGATGCCAATACCCTCCTAACAGCAAAGGAAAAAGATTAAAATCAAAAACAAAACAAATGTAGTCATATCTCATTATAATCAGTTGTTCAATGGTATTACAGTCTAGATACAACAAAAGATAAAACAGATAAAATATGTTGATCTACTATCTTCTTTCTCTTTCTTCCCTTGCCTTTTCTGCTTGCTCTTGATAGGTTCTTATCTCTCTGATCATTTCTCTCATCCATTCATTTTCAATCAGAGAGAAATCAATATGAGGATTCACTTCTTTCCACCAATGCCATGCTTCAGGTAGAGTAAGGTTGATCTGATGTACTCTAAAGCCTAAATGCATGTATACTTCTTTAAACTCATTAAGTGGCTCCTTTGCATTGGTAGTAGGTAAACTTCTTCCACCTCTGCCACCTCTTCCACCTCTTCCACCTCTGTGTGAAGCTCTCATGGCTTTAACCCTTGCTTCCCAAAACTTTAAGCTCAAAAAGGAGTTTAAACCTTCATGAAAGCCTTTGTCATGATAGGGTCTCCTCTTATTATAGTAAACCTTTTTATATTCTTTGAGAAGATCATCAGTGAGTTGAAGTCTGGCAGGCGCAGGCTCCCTAAAAGCATTAGTATCATCTTCCCATCTTTTCTTAGCAAAGATTCTGGCAGCCTCTTTTGCTACTCTGTTTGGCTCTCTTCCCCCTTATTGACATCATCAACAAAACGGGACAACATGCCATGTACACTCTCTTGTGTGAGCACTAGGTTGTTCAGTTGACCCTCCATAATTTTAGGCCTAGTGTCAACAGCTGTGATCCTTCCTTGCAATATTTGCTCCAGCAGAGTTATCCTCTCAGTAATTTTAGGATCTAGTACAGCAGGTTGCAGTGTTCCAGCAGATTCAGCCACAGCAGGCTCAGGTGTCTCAGCAAGCTTGTCAAGTTTCTGATGAATGGATGTAAATTGGTCTTTCAGAAACTTGTCCTTCAGTGTTTTTCCTTGCTTGATCCCCTTCACATCTTGAGCAATGTCAGCAAGAGCATACTGGGTGGAGGTAATATTTGAAGCAACAATTTCAGTGGTTCTTCCTCTATTTTCCACTAAGTTCATTAAATCTTCAAATCTCTGCTCTTGCCTGTCAAGTTGAGTTCTTAAATTTGCAATGTCATTTCTGACAGTCCTCAACTCATCCAAAACATGTGCTGGTACCCTACCAGACATTCCTCCATCGCTCCATCGCAGGCTCTTCTACATTGTATTGTTGCCTCTCGTCCGTCGATAACCAAAGCATAGCTCATATCCCTTCCGGGAGGGTTAGGTCCTTGGAATTCTTCCGAGAATGGGATCAAGAGCAGTGCTCTTCAAAAAGCGGTACAAATGCCCGTTGAGGTTCATCATCAATAGCTTCTTCCTCGGCACTTGAAACTCCTCATCACCGTAGTCATAGTCCGGCGGTAGCTCGCTCATCCTCATCAATAACGTTAGTCTGGCGACCATCTTTCCCTACGGTGGTCTTTTCTCCAGTAGGCTCCACTACAGCAGCCTGTTCAACAACAACAGCAGGGGTTTTCTCCAAACCCATAGATAGTTCCAACCTATGTCCATGTGCTGTTTGTACCTCAGAAACCTGTATCTCCTGTTCCAACCTTTGTTCAGGTGCTGTTTGAACCTTAGTAGCCTGAACCTCCAGTTCCAACCCTTGTCCAGGTGCTGTTTGTACCTCAACAACCTGTACCACTGTTTAGGGTGATTTTATGTGATTTATAGTGTTATATTTCGTAATAATTTCCTCCATATTTATATAATTTGCATAGAAGTTGAGTGTTTAATTGAATTATTGAGCAAGTGAGGTTTGAAGTGGTTTAATTGCAAATTTGGTTGAACTACGTGTTTTATTGTTGATTTTCTATTGATTTGAATGATATTACACTTTGCAATGTTTTTATTATCTTGTAGATGCACGGAATTGGTTCAAAAGAGGATTAAAAGATGTTGAGGATCGGATTTATATGAAGAAAAAGAGATAAAGATGAAGTCGGTTGGAGATAGAGATGAAAATCAGATTTGAAGTCATTCTGAACGAGCGTTTGAACTAGCGTCCAGTGGACGGGGGTCTGAGCATTTGGACGGGCGTCCAGAAGAAGTAACTTGATTCAGAGTTTTGACAAATTTGCTGGACGAGCGTCCAGATTTACATAGGACGGGCGTCTGACATGACTCGGCCCGTCTCGAAGATTTTTATGAAGACTGGACGGGCGTTCAAGACCCTGGACGGGCGTCTGAGCGCCGACTTAGCAGAACCGACTCTGAAACGTATAAATATGCGTGCGGATTTCAACCCTAGACACATACATTCAGACCCTAATTTGTCTAGGAGGCCATAATAACCCTAAGGGGCGGCTTAGCTTAGTTTTTCATCTTTCTTAGATCAAATTTTATGCTTTTCAATCTCTAGATTAGATCTTTCAATTTATGTATTCTATTCAAGCAATTTCGAGCTTTCAAGTGATGTTTAGAGGCTAAAGGCTTTTGGAACAAGCATTGTGAAGCCATCCTATCAACAATTCAATTTCGTCTTTGATTATCTTGTGAGTTTTTTAATTAAAGTCGTATCTTTATTATGTTTATGTTTATCTTATGCAATTATATCGAGAGATGCTTGCATGTTTGATGTTTGATATTGATGAGAATCGTTATTAAACCCTAGATCACCATAATAAAGATTAGATCTTTAACCTAAAAATAACGAGAGTTGATTAGGTTGAATTTCTAGGTTGCTAGATTGAGAAATCTTACACCTTTGATTTGAAAGCATTAATCTTTAGGATCGAAAGATAAAAGATTGATAGGCGAACTTTTCTAAGAGATTAGGAGTTCATACCTTTGTTAGGTGAATCACAACTTTGTTAAAAAATCACGAGATAATCTAGATAGAAATTGATTGATGTAGGATTGGTGGATCAATAGCTTGTTCGTTTGTTAAATTATTGACTAAAATCACTTGTGCTAGAATTGCCTAGTAAAGCTATAGTTTTTATTGCATATTAGGGTTAGAATAAACTTAGTTTAGTTATCTTGTTCATAATCATATCTTCCTGGCTTTAGGTTTCGATCTTCTGTCCAGTTTACTTCCGTTATTATCGTTTTTAGCTTTGTTACGTGTTAATTGCTTTATTTTGTTATAATCATCTTAGTATTAGTAATTGTGACACCCTTAGGTTAATTAAATAAAAACTAGAATAAACAACCCCGATTCCCTGTGAGATCGACCCGGTATTAGTTGCTATACTACGATCCCTACACTTGGGGTAAACCGGATTATTTTATTACTTTCTTATTTTGCTTAGATAAAATCCGAGACAAGTTTTTGGCGCCGTTGCCGGGGAACCGGACGGTTGTCTAGTTTTTATTTTCTTGTTTTATTTTACGTTTATTTCTCTTTTTATTTTTTTATTTTATTCTATCTATTATTATTAGGTAATTTTTAGTTTATGTTGCTAGGTTTTTCGTCGTTAGGTCTCGTAGTTATTATTTTTTCTAGTTTATCTTTTCTTTTCTGTTTTTCTGTTTTCCGTTTTTTTTTGAAATCAGACGAGCGTCCAGTTAATCCGGATGCCTGTCTAGTTCTTCAGGCAGACGCCCGTCCAGTAATCCGGACGCCCGTCTGACCTCTCTTCTTTAAAATCTTTTCTTAGTTTTAACCTTTGATTAAAAGGTTAAACCACTTGATTTTGGTTTCGGTTTATGCAAACTCGAAGTCAAAAGGGGCCATTACTCTATACCCCTGACCTCAAGCGGACCATAGTCCGACCAAACAGGCAGAGAATCCGTTCTGCAGTTCCTTTTGACAGGGCCGATCAAGACCTTGAGGATCGCTTAGCTGAAGAGATTGAAGATTTCATCATTATGGCTGCTGAAGATAGACGTACGTTGGCAGACTACGCCATGCCTAGCGAAGTCAAGGTCAACCCGGCTATCATCCTACCAACCATAAATGCACAGACCTTCGAACTCAAGCCTAGGCTCATTCAAATGATGCAACATGCATCCATCTTCCACGGGTTTCAATCTGAAAATCCTCATACGCACGTACACACATTTCTGGAGATATGTGGTACGACTCGCATCCAAGGAGTCAGTGAGGATGCGATTAAACTGAAACTATTTCCGTTTTCCTTGAAGGGGGAGGCAAAAGAGTGGTACAACTCTCTCCCTACTGAATCCATTACCACCTGGGCTGGACTAGAAAAGAGTACTTAAGTCAATATTTCCCGCCATCCAAGACAGCCCAATGCTTAAGTGACATTTTCACTTTCTGCCAAAAGGAAAACGAATCGTTCTTTGACGCATGGAAGAGGTTCAAGTCTCTTCTTCGTAAATGTCCCCATCATGGCTTGGACTTGCAGAGGCAAGTCAATACGTTTTTCAGTGGATTGACCGAGCTCACTAAGGGCATGGTCAATAGTTCTTCTGGTGGGGCATTCTTGAGAAAGACACCTGAAGAGGGATGGGCACTATTTGAGGATATTGCCAAGTATAATTACGCTCCCTCCTCTCAAGCTATCCAAGCACCTCCTCCTCCTCCAAGGATCGAGGAGGTGAATATGCAAAGTCTGATCGCCATGCTGCAAAAGCAGATGGCAGCTTCTCAAATGTCTTCTAATCCGATTAACCAGAATCCATCATTCCCACAGAACTCCCAAGTTCTATATTGTGAACATTGCTGTCAGACTGGCCATATGGTTGGCCAGTGTCAATTCATTTCCCCTTCTAATCATCAAGTTAATGCTGTTCATGATTATGGACAAGACAATCAAGTCACATGTCGAACCGTGACAATATAGGGCATACATCTCGTTTCGTCCTATGAATGGATGACGAATTTGAAGTAAACGCTTTCTTTGGCCAGCAAAACCAGAGATTTAATAATCAATTCTCTGGCCAAAGTATTCTTCAAAATCAGGGTTTCAATCATGATCAAAATTTCAATCAAAATTCAAATTTTAACCAAAGTCAGAATTTCGATAGAAACCCTAATTTCAATCAGAACCAGAATACTAATTTTTCCAATCAGAATCAAAGGTTCAATCAGAATTGGCCTAACAATTCTAATCCTGCATTGCAGAGTCGGTCTAGCCAGCCTTTTCCCCAGAACTTCCAAAATTCTCAAGGCCCCTCGCACTCTAATGATATCAAAGCTCAGTGGGACTCCTTTCGGGAGGAGCGAAATAGAACAATGAAGAATCTTGAGAGGCAAATCGGGCAATTGGCCGAGCAGTTAGCTTCCAGACCCTCAAGGCAGTTGCCTAGCTTTACGGAGAAGAACCTTAAGGGCGGTCAGGTAGCTCAAACCGATTTAAATCATAGCCAATGCACTGACCTGGTACCTTCAATTCCATATGGTAGAGAAGAGGCCAGTGCAATGAATCTGAGATCTGGTACTCAACTAAGTGGTCCCCCGAACCAGGGAAACCACTAACCCCTCCTGCCAGTGATAAGGCAGGAGGGGAAGTCGAGCACCTACGTTCCCCTTTTCTGCAAGAGAGTACTCAGGTGGCTGATCCCCTGAGAAGTAAAGAGTTTGAAGGACCTCAGGTGGCTGATCCCCTGACTAGCAAGAAAAATGAGAAAGTGGTGAGGTGGAAAGATTTGGAAGACAAAGCTATCAGTTCATCCTCGAAGAAAGTCTTTTCTGAGAGCGATTTAAAGAAACTTCCATTTCCACCTAGAAAGAGCAACATCCCCTTGCATGAGGACAATAAACATGAAAAAGTGCTAAATCTTCTGAAAAATACTCAGGTTAATCTTCCACTATCAGATGTTTTGGTTGAGATGCCTAAGTATACCAAGTTCATCAAGGATGTTGTTTCCTCTAAGAAGAAGTTAGAAGACATGGATCGGTTGATTGGTGAGGATTGCTCTATGGTAACTTATGATGATCTACCAATCAAGAGGGGTGACCCTGGGAAATTTGTGCTCACATTGCGATGGGAGGCTTGGTCTTCCCAAATTCTTTATGTGACCGGGCGCATCCATAAGTCCGATGCCATTGTACGTCCGCAAACAAACTTGGATTGAATGATCTTCTAGAACCCACAACCATGAACCTTCAATTTGCCGATAGATCTTCCAAGAAAGCTGTGGGAATATTAAAGGACGTATTAGTTCAAATTGATAGATTTACCTTTCCGGTTGGCTGGTGCGTCCTAGACATAGAGAAGGATGAGAATGTCTCCTTGATACTTGGAAGACCCTTTCTTTCTACAGCCAGGGCCCTTATTGATTGTGATGGTGGGCAAGTGACTATATGAGTCGGTGATCAGGAGGTGAGCTACAGTGTCTCCAAAGCTATTTAGAGACCCTCTGATTACCCCACCGGTTTCTCCATTGAGGATATGTCAGATGATTTCAATGTTTCCATGGAAAAGCAAGTCATGGCTGTTGAAACTGAATACGAGCGATTAGTTGAGAATCTGAGTAATCATGGTGTAGTGAATCTAGAACAGTTAGAAGCTGAGTTTGATAAAGGATTATTGAAAGGAGAGGCTTTGGCTATGGGGCCACTAAGTAAACTTAGTGATGTTGAGTTGAAAAGTGGAGATCTTAAATCAAGTTTAGAAGACCCCCCTGCAGATCTGGTACCGAAACCGTTACCTAAGCATCTGAAATATGTGTTCTTAAGAGAAGGTGACAAGCTTCCGTTGATTATTTCTACCAAGCTATCTCGCTTGGAAGAGATGAAATTGTTAAACGTCTTGAGAAAGAACGAGAAAGCCTTTGGTTGGCAAGTAGGAGACATCAGAGGGATATCTCCTGACATTTGTATGCATAAAATCAAGACTCAAGAGGGTGCAAAATGTGTTAGACAGCCCCAGAGGAGGCTCAACCCTCATATGCAAGAAGTGGTCAAAAAGGAGATCATCAAGCTTTTAGACATGGGTATCATTTACGCAATTGCTGACAGTGAATGGGTATCCCCTACTCAGGTAGTTCCCAAGAAAGGAGGAATTACTATTGAGAAGAATGAGAAGGGAGAAGAAATAGCATTGAGGCTCGTTACTGGTTATAGAGTTTGTATCGACTATAGAAAGCTCAATGAGGTTACAATGAAAGATCATTTCCCCCTTCCATTCATTGACCAGATGCTAGAGCGCCTGGCGGGACAAGCATTCTACTATTTCCTGGATGGATACTCAGGATATTTCCAGATACCCATCGATCCGGTTGACCAAGAAAAGACCACTTTCACCTGCCCCTATGGTACATTCGCTTACAGGTGAATGCCATTTGGTCTTTGCTATGCCCCATCTACATTCCAAAGATGTATGATAGCCATCTTTGATGGGTTAGTTGAAAAGTGTATGGAAATTTTTATGGATGATTTTTCGGTCTTTGGTCAATCCTTTGATGATTGTCTCGATAATCTTGACCAGGTGTTATCCCGATGTGTGGAAAAGAACTTAGTCCTAAATTAGGAGAAATGCCATTTCATGGTAGATGAAGAATAGTTCTTGGCCACAAAATCTCAGCCAAGGGTATTGAAGTAGACAGGGCAAAATTGAAGCTATCGAGAAGCTGAACTATCCTAGAAATGTGCGCGAAGTTAGAGGTTTTCTTGGACACGTCGGTTTTTATAGGAGATTCATTAAAGACTTTTCCAAGATAGCCAAGCCCCTATCTACTTTGCTCAAAGAAGACGTTGTTTTTAATTTCGATGATAGTTGCAAGCAAGCGTTTGAGGAGCTTAAAAGTCGTTTAATTTCTGCACCAATTCTTATCTCGCCTGACTGGAATCTACCCTTCGAGCTTATGTGCGATGCATGATCGGGGTCGATCAGGTTATAATAAAATACTCGACCACCATAAACCAATACTAGCAAGAGGACTAGGCCCATCGTAGTATAGCTATAGTGAATCAAGGTCGATCCCACAGGGAACCAATTGTGGATCATTTCATATATAAACAATTAATCATTCATGCCAAGGACACAAAGGCGGTCTATGACCAACAAAGGACAAGAAAAGATAAACGACACGACTCTGACACAACACGAATACGTAATTAACCTCCCCAATTATAGCCTTTATCGTTTGGACCTAGATAATTTATATAATAAACCGAACTTATTAACTCGTCAATCCGTTTGTATCTATCTTAGATTGGCTACGGGAGTCATCCTCTTTAACTTGACTTAGCACCGGTAGGTCACTAGATCACTGTGGTATTGTTACGTGACTTCGCCTTTTGGTGCCTCCATCTCATATAACTCACACGCTTACGACTCTAAGGATGCCGATATTAACCGTACACCTCGTCCAGGCAACATTCCTATGGTTAGGCGTACTTCCTAAACGATCACTCAAACTCTCGTCCAACTAACAATTACCAAGTTATAGTCTCATGCTAGTTTACGATCTACGTATAACAAGGTGCGCGCAATTCCCTAATATAAACCTACCTAGATAACGCTGAACGTCCGAAGATCAATTCATGAGCCTACCTAAGAGTTTTATATCGGTATTTCCTTCTTACACGTTTTAATTAAATTAAGCGAGTGACGTAGCCATAGCCATACCTACTGAGATAATAAATTCTATTAAGTTAACCTAACCATAAAGACATGGCTATCTAACGGATGAACAGGGGGCTCGGTCGACCGAATAGCTGGGCTCGGTCGACCGAATGGTCTTTTTCCCCAGATTACATCCCTGAACGTATCTCTCAGCGTTTCATCATACACAACGGATTAAACAGTAATTCGTAAAGCATTCATATAAACTAACTTAGATACACATTAATTAAACAATGCAGATTCATGGATAGAAACTAAGTGTATGACGTAGGTTATGGGATCCTCATAGACAAGGTATCGCCACCTCCCTAACGTCATAGCCTAGATCTACATCATCTAGCTATGATTAACTAACTCAAACGATAAAGCATAATTGGGGAATTAATTACCGAAAATAAAGGCTTACATATTGAAGCCCCTAAATTGTTGGAAACCCTTAAATTATTCTACATTGTATCAAAGTTATATTATGAATTGTAAGATTGAAGAAAGAATGAAGGGATGTATTGGTGTCTGTTTTTACAAATTTCGTAGCTGCTGCTTATATAGAGGTTGTAACCGACCTAGGGAGGATCTAGAAGATATACACGCAAAAATCCCATAAGTGACCGAACCGACACACTCGGTCGACCGAATGATAGGGCTCGGTCGACCGAGCCCTTTTTCTGCACGTGTTAAACGTTTCTCTCGTCTATCTTGTTCCCCACTGCACGCTTGCGTGTTGATCTGATTAATCTTTCATTTAATGCTCCGATTTTCTTCCTCTATTATCTTGAGACCATTGATTGAATGACATTAATCCTCTCGATTTGTCGTGATCTACAAAATCGCATTTATCGCACAATAAATCGATCTTTTAATAATAAAAACGACTAAATACCAAATATCATATTAATAATCACTTAACATTAAATAATAAATATAAATGAGTGATTTAATATGAAATATACATTATTAATCTCGATTTAAGGATAATGTTGATGACATTTACGGGTATAATTTGACCGTCATCAACTACCCCCACTTAGACTTTGATCGTCCCGAACAAAGCATCAATAAGTCATTCCCCAAGACAACATTTTCTATGGTCAAATCATACTTATACAAGAAACTCAAGTCAACTCATACTAGTCATGCTCATAAGATATCCATTGTTCACTACTTACTATGAATCGAAGTGATGTGTGCATGTGCATTTAATTTTATATATCCGTGGCAAGATTAGAGTTTATGCTAACTTCGCAATCTCAACCTACCAACCTCAGCATTCATACTTCTTATGCCTCGCAATGGTTAAAGCACTAGAACAATAAGCAAGAGCGTATCTATAGGGTTTTTGGACTTGGAGACCGAGTACTACTCAAAGCCTCTTAAAGAGTTGAATATTCTTTTCATATCTTCATATTTTTCAAATACAATCAATCTCAAGGAAGAAAACTTTTTAGAGTATCCCCTATCTTAGATCATGTATAGCATCGAATATTACCACAAGCGCGGGGCTACTTTGGTAATGTTACTACAAGCCCAGTGTCTAACATTTTGCTAAAACACAGGTACGTCTCAAGCTTATTACTCCGTTTTAATGGCTAAAAGATAAGAATACATCAGCAGATAGATATTGACACTAAGTTCACATAACCAATCATCTATGCAATGTACACATAATTTCTTCAGTTATTATGATTTGCGCGGTAAAACTCGATTCACAGATTGAGTAATTGAATAATAAATAACTACTTGCAAAAACGGGCATGAATATCCTTAAATTTACTTAACATAAATATAAAATGATCACGTACTCATGAAACTTGGTTCCTTTCCTATCAATTCTTAGCTAGGAACTAACAATTCTAAGGGTACGAGATAAATAATATGGTATGTATTCAATTTTTCAATTTTTCAAATTTTCAATTTTTCAATTTTTCTACCGTTTCATTCAAATTTCAATCATAACATATCATAGCTAAGTCTCCTACCCCCACTTAAACATGGCATTGTCTTCAATGACAAAAATAAATGAGAATTTAAGAAAAAGACTTAGCTCTGGAAACGGCTCTCAGTAAAGGAAAAAGATCGGAGTAAATTTCAGCACATCGTGGAGAGATAGACACATCCTGTATAAGCAAACAAACTCCACGAAACCGTCAAATACCATGTCTATGGAAGTTATAAAATAATGTGGCAGTAATGAGGTATAAATACCTAAAAACAGTTTAAGCCACTTTATTTTATACAACCAATGACAAGGGAATACCAAAAAGAAAAATACTAAATAGAAAGAAAAATAAACAAGCAACTAAAGATGGTGGTCTTCATCTACAACCTCCACCGCCTAAATATTCTTAAAACCGAGTGGAGAAGACAACGATCAAAAAGCATTACCCGACGTGGGAAAACACGAGGGTGACTCGATAGAAAAGGTATTCAATCCAGGAAAAGAGAAACTTGGTAAGGTATAACAGATTGAATGCGACCTATTGGCTAAAGATAAAATCAAATACTTAGCGCAGAAACTTCTCGCTTGCATTGGATATCAACAACTTAGGGAGATGTAGCTACTCCTCGAAATTACTAATAACCCAATGTATCACATAAAATTCATAACCGTCTTCAACAAGGTCGGATCGGTGAGATAATGTAGAACAAAACGGAGCATCTAGAAATGCCGGAATAGACGGAAAAAATGTGAAATTTAAAACTTCCGGTAGAAAGATAAGTTGTACTTTGATCGAACCGAAAACCTTTAAAATCTAGCTAGGGTCAGAGCTACACTTCCCCCAACTAGGATCATGAAAATCAAAATGATAAAAAATTATCATTAAAGCTTAGCAATATTTCAAATTCCGCAACACAAAGGTATTCTGTAAACAAAATGGAGGTTGAGAGTATGATGGGTTTAGAAAAAGATACACAGAAGGATGGGAAGAAAAGATAAAGGGTGGGTAAGAAATTGTGTTTTTGGGATTGAGAATTGTTTAAAGGAATGGGATTGGGTGGGAGAGTGAAACGGATGGAAAGAAAGAGAGGCGATGAAAGAATGGTTAGAAATGTGATCTGTTGGGGCAGATTGGTGAGAGGGTCGAAAAGTTTGAAGGTGAAAAAGTGTAAAGGGAAAGATAAGGATAATTGCAGAATGAATTGCACACTACTTTGGATTTTCACTCGGATCGCCATTCTAAAAAGTTTTGGAAGTTGACCAAAATTGTTCTTGTTCACACCAATCATTCTCTGTTACATTTTCAGTAATTCTCAAGCTCTCTTAATGCTTCCATCTTAAGGTTGATTGCTAAATTTCCTTTTCTTTAGCAATTTCTCGACTCTCCTAAGAAACTCTAATTCACGTGGCCTATATTGAGTAAAAAAGTTTTGCACATCCTTAGCCCAATGGCCATCGGAACACGGCAAAATAAAAAACCTCAACATATGTCACGTTACTCTTATTGGACTCAAAGAAAGAAAAACCTAAAATCCTAAAAAGAAATCCTAAGGGGTTTAAAGAAGTAGTTCTGAGTTTAAAGTCCTCAGCTCGACTTTCCAAAAAGTATCCTTGTCAGTTATCATTCTTGGATCGCCAGACTTTGACCCTTCGCGCACTATAAGAGGTGGGCTTGTTGCTTTTGCGGATTAGTACCCTTCCCTTGGTTGTGAGACATAGGAAACGACATTTTTCCATACCATTTATCCAAAGCTCTTACCTCGGATCTCGTTTTAGGAATTCGTGAATTCTAAGAAACTCGGTTAAAATTACGGTTTTGGCCTTGACAATAATAAACAATGAATCAAAGTACTCCGAATAAGGTCGGTTATGTAGGCAAGCCTACGCCGTCTTATTCGTTGGAACATATGTGACAGTTCAGGCCAATCCGTCAAGATTAAGCCCCGTTTAGCCCGAAGGCTTATCGGCTATGCTAAGTCTTGTTGAACTGCTGTAACGTACATCACACGTGGAGGGGAGTCGATTGAGCCGAGGCTCGGTTAAACTCGCCACTGCCATGGTTAGACCATTTCCGAACCAATGTACTAAGAGTCTCCGATTTCTAAATTGTCACCCAAAGCGTAATATCGTTTCTGTTTAAGGTGGGTTCACCGAGAAGCCATCACCATAAAACTCAACGAAAGCAGAAGATTGTGTTCTCTCAAAACTCAACGTCTTCTTTAGATTGTGAATGCTTAAACTACACAATTTGTTGCTCCCATGGCCAAGTAGAAGCAATCTCATGCATAGGACAATGAGATTTTAACAGAACTACGAGGAACTCTTTATTCACTGCTTCCTTTCAACGACTACATGTTTCCTTACACCCTCTAGATGAGACAGATTTGGGGCAGAACCTTCGACACTAATAAAATTAATCTTACAAACCAACTCCGGGCTAAGATTCATACTAAGGTTCATGTATAGGATAACTTATGCTCAAAAAAAACAAAAGGTAGTAAAACATAAGCAAAAAAAGGTAGTACCTTGCCTTCAACATTGTACCACGAAGAATTTAAGCCTTTAAAAAAAATTCGGAGCCATCTTTGTGCTTTAAAGGTATTGCTTCCATCGCTTTTCCCATCGCAGATTCGTAGCTCCACATGTTGTTGGGTTATTTCCTTAGCGCCCTTGAAAAATTATTGACTTGGATTATTGCTGCCCTGGTTTCTGCAAATAGAAGAAAAACAAAACAGACAGACCGTAGACTAATTTTAACATGGTTTCCCATGCTGCTATCAGACCTACGGATTAAACATACGGGGATAAACAGACACGCGAAATTCCAAACTCGAAAAACACAAATCAGAAACCGTGTAAACAGAACAAAACAAGAACAAAACAAAACAAAAAAAATTATCAATTCTCGGTCGACCGAATGAGGTCTCTCGGTCGACCGAATAAAATTTTTATTTTTTTATTTTTAATTTTATTTTAAGCTGGAATTTTCAGACAGAGCAGACAACCAGAGGGACTCAAAACGTAAAAACAGACTCTAAAACAGAAAACGCGACATGAATAAAAAATTATTTATATATAAAATTGACCGTTGGTTCCCCGGCAACGGCGCCAAAAACTTGATCGGGGTCGATCAGGTTATAATAAAATACTCGACCACCATAAACCAATACTAGCAAGAGGACTAGGCCCATCGTAGTATAGCTATAGTGAATCAAGGTCGATCCCACAGGGAACCAATTGTGGATCATTTCATATATAATCAATTAATCATTCATGCCAAGGACACAAAGGCGGTCTATGACCAACAAAGGACAAGAAAAGATAAATGACACGACTCTGACACAACACAAATACGTAATTAACCTCCCCAATTATAGTCTTTATCGTTTGGACCTAGATAATTTATATAATAAACTGAACTTATTAACTGTCAATCCGCTTGTATCTATCTTAGATTGGCTACGGGAGTCATCCTCTTTAACTTGACTTAGCACCGGTAGGTCACTAGATCACTGTGGTATTGTTACGTGACTTCGCCTTTTGGTGCCTCCATCTCATATAACTCACACGCTTACGACTCTAAAGATGCCGATATTAACCGTACACCTCGTCCAGGCAACATTCCTATGGTTAGGCGTACTTCCTAAACGATCACTCAAAATCTCGTCCAACTAACAATTACCAAGTTATAGTCTCATGCTAGTTTACGATCTACGTATAACAAGGTGCGCGCAATTCCCTAATATAAACCTACCTAGATAACGCTGAACGTCCGAAGATCAATTCATGAGCCTACCTAAGAGTTTTATATCGGTATTTCCTTCTTACACGTTTTAATTAAATTAAGCGAGTGACGTAGCCATAACCATACCTACTGAGATAATAAATTCTATTAAGTTAACCTAACCATAAAGACATGGCTATCTAACGGATGAACGGGGGCTCGGTCGACCGAATAGTTTGGGCTCGGTCGACCGAATGGTCTTTTTCCCCGCATTACATCCCTGAACGTATCTCTCAGCGTTTCATCATACACAACGGATTAAACAGTAATTCGTAAAGCATTCATATAAACTAACTTAGATACACATTAATTAAACAATGCAGATTCATGGATAGAAACTAAGTGTATGACGTAGGTTATGGGATCCTCATAGACAAGGTATCGCCACCTCCCTAACGTCATAGCCTAGATCTACATCATCTAGCTATGATTAACTAACTCAAACGATAAAGCATAATTGGGGAATTAATTACTGAAAATAAAAAGACAGAAAATAAAGGCTTACATATTGAAGCCCCTAAATTGCTGGAAACCCTCAAATTATTCTACATTGTATCAAAGTTATATTATGAATTGTAAGATTGAAGAAAGAATGAAGGGATGTATTGGTGTCTGTTTTTACAAATTTCGTAGTTGTTGCTTATATAGAGGTTGTAACCGACCTAGGGAGGATCTAGAAGATATACACGCAAAAATCCCATAAGTGACCGAACCGACACACTCGGTCGACCGAATGATAGCGCTCGGTCGACCGAGCCCTTTTTCTGCACGTGTTAAACGTTTCTCTCGTCTATCTTGTTCCCCATCGCACGCTTGCGTGTTGATCTCGATTAATCTTTCATTTAATGCTCCGATTTTCTTCCTCTATTATCTTGAGACCATTGATTGAATGACATTAATCCTCTCGATTTGTCGTGATCTACAAAATCAGCATTTATCGCACAATAAATCGATCTTTTAATAATAAAAACAGCTAAATACCAAATATCATATTAATAATCACTTAACATTAAATAATAAATATAAATGAGTGATTTAATATGAAATATACATTATTAATCTCGATTTAAGGATAATGTTGATGACATTTACGGGTATAATTTGACCGTCATCAATGCATCGAACTATGTTGTTGGTGTAGTCTTAGGACAATGGATTAAGGGAAAATTCAAGCCTATCTATTACGCCAGTCACACACTAAATCCTACCCAAGTAAACTACACGATGACTGAAAAGGAATTACTAGCCGTAGTCTTCGCTATGGACAAATTTCGTAGTTACTTGTTGGGTGCTCAAGTGATTGTGTGGACTGATGACGCTGCTTTGTGATATCTCATGACAAAAAAGGAGGCTAAACCGTGCTTACTACGTTGGATACTGATCCTACAAGAGTTTGATGTCCAGATTAAAGACAAAAAGGGCAGTGAAAACGTAGTGGCTGATCATGTTTCGAGAATGTTGAATGAGGAAAAGGAAGTCCCTGACGATATAGATCTCTACTTTCCTCTTGAGAATGTCATGCTGATAGACGATTGTGCTCCAGATGTTCCATGGTATTCTTCCATCGTCAACTACCTTCATTCCCAATATCTTAATCCGGAATTTTCATATCAGGATAAGAAGAAATTCTTCTCTGATTTGAAAACATTTGTATGGGATGAACCTTACCTCTTCAAGATTTGTAAGGATGGATTGCTAAGGAGATGTGTACCGAATCCGAGCAACGTGACATTATTGAACAATGCCACGGTGGACCTACCGGTGGTCACTTTGGTCCCCGGAAAACCGTTGCCAAGATCTTTCAATGCGGTTTCTATTGGCCCACGATCTTCAAGGATACGAAGCTTTTCGTAAAGCTTGTGATAGGTGCCAACGAACCGGAGCTCTAACAAGGCGTTTTGACATGCCATTGAAGCCCATTCTTGAATGTGAAGTCTTCGATATATGGGGGATTGATTTTATGGGCCCGTTCCCATCTTCCTGTGGTAATAAATACATCTTAGTCTGTGTCGATTATGTATCGAAATGGGTGGAGGCTCAAGCCACTTCTCGCAATGATCATAAAACAGTCATGAATTTTCTTAAGAAAAACATCTTCGTGAGATTTGGGTGTCCACGTGCCTTGATAAGTGATGAAGGGACACACTTCTGCAACCGACCACTAGATAAAGTACTTGAGAAATACGGTGTTCGGCACAAAACTGGCACACCATATCATCCTATGACTAGTGGTCAGGTTGAACGAAGCAATCAGAGCTTGAAGAAGATCCTAGAAAAAGTTGTGAACAGTCATAGAAAGGACTGGAGTCTTAAATTGGATGATGTACTATGGGCATACCGAACTGCCTATAAAACCCCCATGGGTACATCACCCAACCAGATGGTATACGGTAAACCATGCCACCTGCCAGTTGAATTAGAGCATAGAGTGTACTGGGCCATTAAGTTCTTAAACTTTGATGCCAAATCATGTGGTGAACACCGACTGCAGCAGTTGCATGAGTTAGACGAGTTTAGACTCCAAGCCTACGAGAGTGCCAGGATAAGTAAGGATAAGATGAAACTCCTTCATGACGCAAAAATCAAGAAGCGTGAATTTCAAGTTGGGGAGCAAGTTTTATTTTACAATTCCAGGTTACATCTGTTTCCTGGAAAGTTGAGGACACGTTGGTCCGGCCCCTTTGAAATTCTACAAATCATTCCTGGAGGTGTTTTAGAACTAAGAGGTCATGGTGACCAGCCGTTCAGAGTAAATGGTCAAAGGTGCAAGCATTATATCGGTCAAACCAAGGAAAAACCTTTGATTGTTCATTTCCTCGACATCCTCGGGTGTGGTACTCCTGAAGTCAATGAGTTTGACGAGTTTTCGCCCGATTTGTTTTCTGAGGGTGACGGCAGTGGTCCAGTAGAGGAAATCTGGCTGATAGTTGGGATATGGAAGAACTTGAAAGAGAGCGACAATTGAAGAAAAGACAGAGAAAGAAGAAGTCTACAATGGGGAGAATTAAAAGCGCTTGGAAAGCGATCAGAAACTTGACCCCATGCATTAGATGCTGTTTTTGCAGCCACACTACTGATCAGAGCTTACACGATGTAGTGGCTGGGAGAAAGGTTAAGTGGCCTGATCCAGGCTGAATTGAAAGATTGTCGAGCTAACGACATAAACCAAAGCGCCACTAGGAGGCATCCTAGATATCCTTTTCTATTTTAGTTACTTTCGTTTTTGTTCTTTTCTTTGATTCATTTATTTTAAGCCTAATTAGGTTTTTGTTTGAATATGCCTCAGTTTAGCTTTGTTTTTAAATGGATTACGGTGTTCTGCCGCACGAGTTCCCATACATTAGTAGGATTCCACTTATCACTTTAGATGACGGACCTGGAGGGACGATCATTCTGGATGTAGATTATGACATTAGCACCCGCATCAGGACCGTTACCTATGTTATCATTGTACCCCAGGCTATGGGAGGTGGAGAGTTTAGTGCAGATGACCTACAGCGCACTTTAGGACGACCGTACACAATCCTTAATGACCTGATGCTGACTAACTTGATGCTAGAGCTGCGTGCTGAACACTTCAGAGGAGTGGATGTCGCTGGAGAGGACTGGGCTTTACAGGATGAGTACGATTTTCCTCCCGCGATTGATATGCTCCGTCGTCTGATCCGGATTGTGGATTGGGCGGAGATTTTTTAGGACTAGCTTCATTAGGGTTTTCGTCGAGCAAACGACGTTAAACAAAAGCGCTCGGTGGGAGGCAGCCCACTATTTTCTATTTGTTTTTATTCATTTTTGAGTTTTTGTATTTGTTTTATGTTGAAATAAAAGGTTAAAATTGGAATTAATGAAAACTTTATGTCTTTGCTCGAATTTTGTATTGGACGAGCGTCCACTTCAACTGAACGCCCGTCCGTCCTTTGAAAATACTGGACGAGCGTCCAAATTTCTTGAACGCTCGTCTGCGAAATTCCTTCCAACTCTGTACTTAAATTGAAAACCTGGACGCACGTCTGTTCACCCAGACGCCCGTCCAGTTCATTAGTTCTCCAGCTGAACGCTCGTCCAGTTTCCTGGACGCCCGTTCGGACCTGCATCTATAAATACCCCTGCTTCCCAATTTTTATTCGCATCAGAAATTTCAAATAGCAAACCCGATTTTTCGCCCCCCTTTGCCCTAAAATACTTGATTCTACACCAAATTGAGCGATTCAAAGCTCCACAATCACCTCTCAAACCCCTCTCTTTGATTCTTCAAACCAAATCCTCCAACAAACAACCGTTAATTCGATTCAGTGACCTAGCTAGTGCGGTTTTCTTTGAAGAAAAATCCAATCATTGGGTTCGTTTTTGCATTGTTAGGACTTCTAATCATCATCATCATCATCATCCCTTCAACGTACTTGGTAAGATTTTATAAACTTTTCCTAGATTATCTCACGTTTTTTTGAGTTTGATCTTCGAGTCGACTCTTTTACATGAAATTTACCTTATTGGTTTTTTCTTCTTGTTTTGTTTTTCTTTCTTCCTTTGTTGGTGATCTGGGATGGTAATGTATGATAATGGATGGATTGCATTGTGGTTTTGATGTTGGTTTGGTGTTGAATTGTTTGGGAAATCCCGTTTGGACGATAAACGGGTGGTTTTGAATTGGATTATGGTTTGGGATTGTTGTTTGTAAAGCCTGAGTTTACGATGGTACGTAAAGCGGTACAGAAACGGCATGGTAAGGGGGTTGCCGATGAACCTACTAAGAAGAAAAAGGTTGTAGACCCCACTTTAGTAAATCCGAACCAAGGCATCCGTATTGTTGAACGTCAAAATCCTCCTAGGGCTGCTCAAGGTCAACCTAGGTTTCCTTTAAGAGATGAGTCTGAGTCGGGATCGGAAACTGATGATGAGCCATTAGTGAGGAAGAAGACTAGGGTGTCGGAGGCTCAAGCTGAGGGCGATGAAAATGAACCTAGGACTAGAACCGAGGAAGCAACTGAGAGAGTGGAACCGGCTAGACAGAATGTGAGACCCCTATCCCTATTCCATTGGCTCGTAGGTTCATTAATCCTAAGGCTTTCGAGGTATATAATAAGCATTATGTTACGAGGACTATGTTGATCGAGAGAGCCGTTCTAGAGACGCAGTTGATCCTTCTTTTGTGAAATTGCTTACGGATAGGAAGTGGGGAGCATTGTTGAATACTCCGAGGACTCCAGTCAATGCTACGTTAGTCCGAGAGTTTTATGCAAATTGTTCGGAAACGGATTTGGAAACCGGAGTTGTGATTGTAAGGGGAGTAAAGGTGCCGTTTACGCCTAAGGTTATAAACGAGAAGTACAACTTGGCACCTTTTGAGGGGTTAGACTATAAAGAGGCGATAAAAGCTAAGCAGGATGCGGGAGAGGATCCGTTGGAGGATTTAAGATTGTTAGTGTGCCCGGAGGTACCGTGGACACTCAGACCGGGTGGAGATAGAAATGAGTTGGTCACGACGAGTTGGACGGAGGATTGGAAGGTCCAATGTCGTTTTATTCAGAACAGGTTGTTACCTAAGAACAACCTGACTCATTTTCACGTTGGTGACCTCGGGATGTTGTATGCGTTAAACTTCAAGCTGAATGTTGATGTAGGACAATCAATTTTTGACGAGATAGCAACGAATCAGAAAGTCTATGCTAGGTGTTTGATATGTCCGCATTTGATCCACAGTCTCTGTCAAGATGCTAGAGTTCCCGAGTACAAGACTGATCACAAACCGAAGAATCCAAGGTACTTGCAGCGGGAGAAAGTGAAGTCTACAGGTCAGTCTGAGGAGGAGGCAGCACATGAGCCCGGTTCATCTCGGCACCGCCTCCGGCATCTTCCCTTCCTTCTCTCTCTCCCTCGGTTCGGATGCGTTTGAGCATGGCTAATAGTATACGGGATTGGATGGAGGATATTAGGACTTCACAGAACAATATCTTGTCTATTTTGCGTTGTATGAGTGAGGGCCGTCCTCCGAGGGACGACATAGTCTTCAACCCAAGCACTATAGATTACGTTTATTCTGACGAGATTGAGCAGGCCATTGCGGATGTAATTCGGGATCCGTCATCTTCTGATGAGGAGCATATGGACACAGCATAGAGGACTATAGCGCCACAGACTGGACCCTCTACTGACACTCCTACGGGTGGAGCACCTCCTACTGGTGATTCTACAGCACCGGGGCAGACCTGATTATTATGTTTCTGATTCTAGCTTCCATATTTTTGATGAGATGATTGTATTGTCCTACTACTTTTCCTTACTTGATTCAGTGTACTTTTCATGTTAGCTACTGTCGGTTCTCATTGCTATACTTTTCTCGATGAATCATGTAAGCCTTAAGGCATTTCGTACTTTCATTTGTATTTGACATTACTATGCTTTCGATTTTCATTGTATTGCATGTTTTATCTTTTGATCTAATTCGATTTTACCTTATCTTTCATTTCTTTCATTATGGTATGATTTCCCCATTTTCCTTGAGATTTTCCCGTGTTTGTCGAGTCGTGCAGGCATATTTCTAGTGTTTGTCGAGCTAGCTTTTACATCGCGCTGACACGTTGGCCTTTTCATGCTCCGGCCTGACCAACGATTTGAGTATCTATTACAATCAGCTAAGTACTTTATCTTTTCTTTAATTCTGCACAACATGAGGACATGTTGTGGTTTAAGTGTGGGGGAGGGGAATGGTTACGTGTATCTATCATTTGCCTATATTAGGACTCTATGCTGAAATGAGCTAAATTTTTCAAAATTTTCAAATTTTTGTTTTGTCCCGAGTGAGCAAATGCATATGTTTGTTCGGTTTTTATATTCATTGATGCTTATACCGTATGTTTAGTAAGTTAGTTGTTTCACCCGATATACATTTCACGAGCCATATTGAACGATGAGCTAAAATATAAAGTTGTACCCATTTGGATTAGTAATGCTTGATTATCTTATAAGTATCTTGTGCTTAGTGCTAACGTACATATCGTGAGAATTATAATAGTTTGTGTTTAGAGCCGGAGTATGACATACTGTGAATATCTTAGGTTTGAATGTGATAAGCGAAACGTGACTATTGTTCTTTAAAAAGTATGTTCAAAAAAAAATATGATGAATTAATCGGGTGTGTCGGAAGCTGGTCGATGATTTGAGTGAGGTAGGTCATATCTCGAATGTCCTATACCACTATGATGACCAAAAGCTCACGACAGTCAGAAAAAGCTGCTTTATGATTTGAGTAAGGTAGGGCATACGTTGAATGTCCTATTCTACTATGACAGGGCAATAGCTCATTCTGATGTGCGTATAAATGTGAATGATGATTAAATCAACTTACGAAAAGTGTTGGTATGGATTGATAAAAGACTTAGTTATCGTCTACCTTATCCCCAGTATAAACTGACAGATATGTTGTAGGGATTATCCTCTGAGTATGTCAGAAAGGTCCTAAATACCTTCTATCATCCTTTTCAGGATATGTTACGTTTTGTAGGGTGCATGTTATAAGTATCATTTATTTCTAGTTTGAATGGGGTATTTGCTAGTTGCTTTGAATGAATTTCAAGTTTGGACTTAGTGGAAGTTTACTATGGCTTTGCACACACACAGGGGTGAACTTCTGATTTATTGAATATGCGTTGTACTTGCTGAAATGTCTATCTTTTTTTCCGAGCCTAGATCTTGTTTTGTTTTGCTCGGGACGAGCAAAAGATAAGTGTGGGGGAGTTGTTTAGGGTGATTTTATGTGATTTATTGTGTTATATTTCGTAATAATTTCCTCCATATTTATATAATTTGCATAGAAGTTGAGTGTTTAATTGAATTATTGAGCAAGTGAGGTTTGAAGTGGTTTAATTGCAAAGTTGGTTGAACTACGTGTTTTATTGTTGATTTTCTATTGATTTGAATGATATTACACTTTGAAATGTTTTTATTATCTTGTAGATGCACGAAATTGGTTCAAAAGAGGATTAAAAGATGTTGAGGATCGGATTTATATGAAGAAAAAGAGATAAAGATGAAGTCGGTTGGAGATAGAGATGAAAATCGGATTTGAAGTCATTCTGAACGAGCGTTCGAACTAGCGTCCAGTGGACGGGCGTCTGAGCATTTGGATGGGCGTCCAGAAGAAGTAACTTGATTCAGAGTTTTGACAAATTTGCTGGACGAGCGTCCAGATTTACCTAGGACGGGCGTCTGACATGAATCGGCCCGACTCGAAGATTTTTACGAAGACTGGACGGGCGTTCAAGATCCTGGACGGGTGTCCGAGCGCCGACTTAGCAGAACTGACTCTGAAACCTATAAATATGCGTGCGGATTTCAACCCTAGACACATACATTCAGACCCTAATTTGTCTAGGCAGCCATAATAACCCTAAGGGGCGGCTTAGCTTAGTTTTTCATCTTTCTTAGATCAAATTTTATGCTTTTCAATCTCTAGATTAGATCTTTCAATTTATGTATTCTATTCAAGCAATTTCGAGCTTTCAAGTGATGTTTAGAGGCTAAAGGCTTTTGGAACAAGCATTGTGAAGCCATCCTATCAACAATTCAATTTCGTCTTTGATTATCTTGTGAGTTTTTAATTAAAGTCGTATCTTTATTATGTTTATGTTTATCTTATGCAATTATATCGAGATATGCTTGCATGTTTGATGTTTGATATTGATGAGAATCGTTATTAAACCCTAGATCACCATAATAAAGATTAGATCTTTAACCTAAAAATAACGAGAGTTGATTAGGTTGAATTTCTAGGTTGCTAGATTGAGAAATCTTACACCTTTGATTTGAAAGCATTAATCTTTAGGATCGAAAGATAAAAGATTGATAGGCGAACTTTTCTAAGAGATTAGGAGTTCATACCTTTGTTAGGTGAGTCACAACTTTGTTAAAAAATCACGAGATAATCTATATAGAAATTGATTGATGTAGGATTGGTGGATCAATAGCTTGTTCGTTTGTTAATTATTGACTAAAATCACTTGTGCTAGAATTGCCTAGTAAAGCTATAGTTTTTATTGCATATTAGGGTTAGAATAAACTTAGTTTAGTTATCTTGTTCGTAATCATATCTTCCTGGCTTTAGGTTTCGATCTTCTGTCCAGTTTACTTCCGTTATTATCGTTTTTAGCTTTGTTACGTGTTAATTGCTTTATTTTGTTATAATCTTCTTAGTATTAGTAATTGTCACACCCTTAGGTTAATTTAATAAAAACTAGAATAAACAACCCCGATTCCTTGTGAGATCGACCCGGTATTAGTTGCTATACTACGATCCCTACACTTGGGGTAAACCGGATTATTTTATTACTTGTTTATTTTGCTTAGATAAAATCCGAGACAACCACTTGTTCCATCCTTTGTTCTGGTGCTGTTTGTGCCACAACAACCTGTACAGGGAATACATCCATATTTTCTTTTTGAAATTCCTTAATATCAGAAATCCTTCTAAGAAAATTTGCAGCCTTGGTTAGAGTGTCCTCAGTGTCAATCCAGTCTTGATATTGAATTGAATCCTCAGAACTGACATTAGGCTCACTAAGATCAGTAACCCTTTCTTCATCTGAATCCACAGTCTGCTGATCATCAGTATGCTCAGCAGGTTCAACAACAAATAAAGGGTCTATTTCACCAACCATCCTGTTTGCACCAATAGATATTCCCTCATTGATTTGTGCCTCCAGATCATCCATGGTGAGATTTTCCACATCCACATCCATTTGTTCAGTCTGCTGGTCCTCAGCAGACCTACCAACATCAGTGGACTGTTGCATACTTTGTTCATTCAATAAAGCAGTCCCACTGCTTCCTCCCGGACCGAGAGGGAAGTCATCACCAGAATCAGATGATGAATCATCAGTGTCTGATTCATCTCTGGGGTCTCTGAACTTGATACCCTCTTCCTTTTGTTGTTCATCAAACAGATCCATCAGTCTTGACTGCAATAAAGAGGTATCAACCAGATCTAGCAAATTTTCCACTCCCAACTTCTCAAAAGCCCATTCTTCAAAATCTGTCATTGGTTCTGCAACTGGATTTTGTCTCTTATAGGTCCCAAATTTCCATTGAAAGTAGTTTGCAACCAGTAGGAGTTTAGGATCAACATATCCTTCCTTTTTCTTCTTCTCCTTCCTCTTAAATAGCATGGTTGGCTTTCTGGGAGCTATTTCAGGACCTTGCTGACCTCCAAAGGTCTCAACAAGTAAATTTAGAGTTTCTTCCACAGATGCCTCTCGGTCAGTAGGTTGCTCAGGTTGTATGTTAGTCCCTACTACCTCCATCTGTACTACACTTGGTTCCCCCTGACTTATATGCTCATCAGCAGGGTTAGCAACAGATTGCTCTTCCCCCTGAACTATTGCAGAACTTGCAGGGTCTTGTACCAACTTTTCCACTTCCAAAGCAGTTGTAGACTCAGTAGTTTGTTGTGGTTCTTCTACAAGTTGCTCAACAACAACTTGTACAGTTTCAGTAGGCTCAGCAGCCTTTGTAGGGGAGGATTCAGTAGCTTCTACAGCAGGCTCAGGGTTAGTAGTCTGCTGTGATTCTCCAGCAGGTTGCTCAATAACAACCTCTACATCCTCGGTAGGCTTGATAATTGTTAAGGGCTCAGCCTCAATAGCCTCTCCTACTTCTTCTTGTTCTTGTTCTTCTTCTTGTTGCCTTTGAGCCTCCAAAGTTTTCAATTGTTTTCCTTTGCCATGTTTCTTCTTTTTGGCAATCTCTTTCATTCTTTTGGAAAGTTGCTCTGTTTCAATTTCAGCAGCTTTCCTCTTCTTACTGGCTTCTTTCTGTTGCTCCTTCACAACTTCAGCAACAGACTTCTTCTTTGCAACAGCAGGGTCAGTAACCTCAATTTCTTCTAAACCCTCAGCAGACTCAGCAGTCTCTGTTGTTTGCTTCCTTGTCTTTCTAGGCTTTAATAATTCTGTAATTTTTCTTGTGTCAACAGCCTTCCTCTTTTCAGTAACCTTCTTAGGTGCAGCAGGTTTAACAGCTTTCTTAACCTGCTCACCACCAGCATCATCATTTCCACCATCACCATCACTTTCAGTAGCCTCATCATCTACATCTTCATCATCATCTAGACCAGGGATAGGAGTAGCAAATTATGGCTTGAATCTGGATTTGTTAATCTTTTCAGATAAAAATCAGGTATCTGAAAGTGATTCAGCAGGGTTTGAATCATTAGACCTAAAGGCTTGACCTTGGACTTCCTTGTACCATATCTATCTTCAATACACACTTTCTTCATGTACAGTGTATGAAGAATCCAGCCCAATCAAACTTCATACTTCTGCAGATGATGATCAACAGGTCTATTTTTGGTCCAGACAGTGTATCTAGGCTTCCAACAAATCCCAAAATGGTTTTGGCAATCAATTTGCTCCGCAGGTTGTACTCATAACCAATATACTTCACATTAATGCCCAAATTTGAAGCAATTGTATCATCTGTCTTTATTGAATCCACAAACCTCATTCTTGGTAGATTCATTGCTTCTGGATTGGTGGGTGCATTGTTTCCAGGTGCAAATTTAAATACCTCCCTCAGTAGGTCTGAAGATATTTCAATCTCTCTTCCATTAACAGTTGTAGTGAAGGCCTCTCTACCTTCATGTATGACAATGTTTCTCCAGAATTCCAACACATTGACATAAGAGATTCGTTCCAATCTTCCGTTTATAACACTTTCTAGCCCAACAAACCGTCTGATTCTTCGTCCAATATTATTGGCAAACTCAGTGGAGTTGCAGTCAGTAACATATCCTCTTACACTCTGACTGGTTCCAATATGAACCTCATCCTTCTTTTCCATTGTTGTAAGAAAAAGATGAAGAAGATAGCTCTCAAATCTGTGTTCACACAGTGTATACGTAGAGAAAATTCAATCTGAGTTTTTTTTTTGAAAGTAGTCTCTGTGTATAGGTCTGTATATATAGATAGATGCAGTTGTAACTGTCAGATCGTGTATAGTGGTATTAACCACGATTAAATTTGAGTGAATACTGTCTTGACACGTGGCCCATTACTTTTCCATAACGTTTTGTAACCGTCAGATTGTGTAACTACGGTTATAAGGATATAATAAATATCCCGCCAATTGCTTTTTGACTTTTGTATGTTTGACTGTGTAACGTTTCCTTCAGCAGCATTGTCATCAGCCTGCTGACAGAATTACTTTGCTGATGCTTAGATCCGTTTGTGTTGTCCAATTGATAATACAAGATGAAGTTTAATACCAATGACTGATCTGTCAAGTGAGCTCACCCAACATGACAAAGACCAATCCCCTTGGCAACTTCATTTGCTCAATTTTCCAAACATAAGTACATGAAATTGTTGATACCAATGACTAATCTGCTAAGTGAGCTCACCCAACATAGCAAAGACTAATCCCCTTGGTGAATTCCAGTACACTGCTGATTAAGATTATATCAGTCAACTTTTATACTTCCAAGTCCAGTCCTTAGTTTAGCAGATCTTTCACTATCCAGTGGTTTAGTGAAAATATCAGCAAGTTGATCTTCAGTAGGGATATAGAGAACCACCACATATTTCTTATCAATATGATCTCTTATAAAATGATGTCTCACATCAATATGTTTGGTTCTTGAGTGCAAAACAGGATTTTCTGTGATAGCAATTACACTTGTGTTGTCACACATAATTGGAATTTCTCTTTCTTCAATTCCATAATCCCTTAATTGTTGTCTTAACCAATCTATTTGTGCACAGCAACTTCCAGCAGCAATGTATTCAGCTTCAGCAGTGGAAGTTGATATTGAATTATGTTTCTTGCTAAACCAGGAAACCAGTCTATTTCCCATTAACTGACAGGTTCCTATGGTGCTTTTTCTATCAATCTTGCATCCAAGATAATCTGAATCTGAGTAGGATATAACCTTGAAACTTCCATCTTTTGAATACCATATCCCTACTCCCAAAGTATCTTTTAGATACTTGAGAACTCTTTTGACTGCACCTAAATGATTTTCTTTAGGTTTTGATTGAAATCTTGCACAAACACACGCAAAGAAAGGATATATCGTTCATTGGCGAGAAGGTACAACAGATTGCCTATCATCCTTCTGTATAAAGTCTGATCAACATCTTTGCCTTCTTTGTCTTCATCCAATCTAATATTTGTGCTCATAGGAGTTGATGCCTTGGTGCTGTTTTCCATACCAAATTTCTTCAGTAACTCCTTGGTGTACTTGGTTTGATGAATGAAGATTCCATCTTTCATCTGTTTGACTTGCAATCCCAAAAAGTAGTTCATTTCTCCCATCATACTTATTTGGAATTTTCTCTTCATTAGATTTGCAAACTTCTCACATAGCAATTCATTTTCAGAACCAAAAATTATGTCATCAACATAAATTTGTACCAGCAGGGTGCTGTTCCCTTCATTGATTCTGAAAAGAGTCTTGGCAATGGTGCCTTTTGTAAAACCATTGTCCACCAAGAATTGAGATAGAGTCTCATACCATGCTCTTGGTGCTTGTTTCAGACCATAAAGTGCTTTGTTGAGCCCATACACTTTATCTTCTTGATCTTTAACTTCAAATCCGGGAGGTTCTTGAACATACACCTCCTCTTCCGAATGCCATTCAAGAATGCACTTTTGACATCCATCGATATACTTTGAAGTTTTTATAAGCAAAGCATGTGCTAGGAATAATCGATAGCTTCCAATCTTGCAACGGGGGCATATGTCTCATCAAAATCTATTCCTTCTGCTTGAGAATATCCTTTTGCTACTAGTCTGGCCTTATTCTTCACAATGGTACCAGATTCATCAAGTTTGTTTCTGTATACCCATTTTGTACCAATTATATTTGCATGACTAGGCCTTTCCACTAGTGTCCAAACTTGATTTCTTTCAAATTCATTCAATTCTTCTTGCCTATCCAATCTGGATCTGAAATTGCTTCTTCAACAAATTTAGGTTCCATTTTAGATAGAAAACAAGTAAACATTGCTTCTAATTGTCTTCTAAGCCTCACACCTTGCTGTATATTGCCAATAACTTGTTCAGCAGGGTGATCCCTTAACCTTTGTGGATTCTGGTTAGATTGATTCTCTAGAACAACATCTTCGGCAGGTCTTTGTTTCTTCAACAGGGGTTCAAGCAAATCCTTGAACCGCCTCGGTTGTTGCATCGAAGGTAGTGTTACCGGCGAGGCGAGAATCGAAACCTTTAAGTCATTGAATCTTTCCAAAACTTCAACACATTCGGATCGGTGACTTGTTCATTCTCGGCCAGTTCTCGAAGCTTCATCTTCCATTCCAGTGAACTTAGGTTCATCAAATACAACATGTATTGTTTCTTCATGTTTCAGTGTCGTTTTATTCAGTACCCTGAATGCCTTCCTGACTGAAGAATATCCCAAAAAAATTCCTTCATCTGATTTTGGTTGGAATGTCTTCAATTGTTCCTTATGATTCAAGATGAAACATTTGCTTCCAAATGGATGGAAATAGGATATATTAGGTTTTCTTCCATTCCAAATCTCATAAGGTGTCTTCAGCAGCTTCTTGTTCACTGAAGTTCTGTTTTGTGTATAGCATGCTGTATTAACTGCTTCAGCCCAATATCTTTCAGGTAGCAATGCTTCACAAATCATAGTTCTTCCTGCTTCTTTTAATGTTCTATTTCTTCTTTCAGCAACCCCATTTTGCTGAGGTGTACCAATGACGACAAGTTGATGTAGTACACCATTTTGTTCACAATATTCTCTAATAACTATATTGAGAAATTCAGTACCCTTGTCTGATCTTATTTTTACTACTGTCAAACTTTTCTCATTCTGTAATCTCTTCAAAAGTTCATGCATCTTTTGAAGTGTTTCACTTTTCTTGTTCATGAATATCACCCAAGTGTATCTTGAATAAATATCCACAACCACCAAGGTATATTTCTTTCCTGTTACACTTTTTGGTGTTACTGGTCCAAATAGATCCATGTGCATCAGCTCCAAAACACTTTTAGTTGATTGTTTAGTTTTTGACTTGAAGCTTGACTTTGTCTGTTTACCTTGCTGACATGCATCACATATAACATCCTTTTTGAATGTGATCTCAGGTAAACCAATCACCAGTTTCTTCTTCACCAACTGATTGATATCATCAAAGTTTAGATGATTCAACTTCTTATACCATAACCAATTAAGTTCTGACTTGGTATGCACAATCAGGCATGTTTCTGGAACAGCAGTGGACCAATCCATAACATACATGTTTTGTTGTCTTCTTCCAGCCAACACAACTTGATCACCTCTCTCACTAATGACAGTACAAGTGTTTTTGTCAAAAGTGACCTTGTATCCCATGTCACAGAATTGTCCAGTGCTCAGTAGATTGTAGTCCAGTCCTTCCACATATGCAACATTCCTGATTGTTAATCCATTTCTCACAAGTGTGCCATATCCTCTTGTGTATCCAGGTGTATTTTTGTTGCCAAAATTCACTCTTGGACCATCCTTTGCCACAAAACTTGACAAACAATGCTTATTCTTTGTCATATGTCTGGAACATCCACTGTCAAAATACCAGACACCCTACAAAACAAAGTTAATGCATTTTAGGTACCCAAAATTGTTTGGGTCCATAATGGTCAGTGGTAAGCATGACCCTTGGCAAGTTTCCATAAGGTCTTCTTTGAAAGGTATCATACTTTGGTTCATACATGTACTCTACACATCCATAAGGTCTAACAATTGGTTGTGTAGGATTCACATATGCTTTCTGGCCTTTTGGAATATACTGTTGTTTAAAGTGATTTCTTTTGTTAGAAGCACTAGGATAACCATAGGTTTGCTGTCTGTTAGGGACAGCCCTATAATATGGAGTCTGCTGAGGTCTTGTATAAGTCCTCTGCTGAGCCCTCTGCTGATTCCATTCCTTAGGTTTTACCCTAGAAGCATGGTTATATCTGTTGTTTCTAGCAGTAGGTGCAGGAATATTCCAATCATCATCAGTAGGGAACAGTCTACCTTTCCCCCTGAGATAAGTATCCCTTGAATGATTAGCATTTTTGGATTTAGGATTCTTATCCTTGGAATATTTTTGTTTTTTCCTTTTTTGTGGTCCAGCAGACTTGGTAGCAGGGGTCTGCTATCTGCAGGTCTAGAAGGCACAGCAGTCTTATTTTTAGATTTATTCTTTTTATTACGAGCTGTTGACTTCTTTGACTTCTGATTTTGCTTCCTTGAAGCTTTCTCAGTAGGCTTTACTGCCTCAACAACCCTTTTGGGAGTTGGATCATGTGCAGGCACAAACTTAGGACCAATTCTGGTACTAGGTTCAGTGACCTTACTGGATCCACTCTTATTGGATTGTTGAGTTCCAAATCCACGCCCTGTTCTATCACCATAAGGCTTTTCAGATTTGAATGCAGTGGAGGAACAAGATGGTTCAGCAGACTCAGCAGCTACTGAATGTTCAGCAGGCTTATGCTGATTCTGTCTGACTTCTTTTTCCTTTCATTTGAGAATTCTTAATTCAACATTTAATCTTTCAACTTCTGATTGAAAAGCTTCTTTTTCAGCCTTCACAATCTCATAACCAGATTGTATTATCCTCAGTTGATTAAGGATGGCATCCAAAGTTTCTTCAATGTCAGAATTTTTAGGATTTGAACCACAGGTTGATTCACAATCATTTCCAGCAGGAGTGTTTATAGATACAGTATTGTATACCTCCTCTGTTTCATCCATATTTGCCATTAAAGCATAATCTTCCATATCAGCAACAAGTGCAGTATCATCATATTCATTTCCCTTTTTTTGATTCTACTTCATATCCTGATTCATCTTCAGCAACCATAGCCTTCTTGCCATGTCTTCTTTGTTGACTTTTGGTCTTCAGTAGGTCTGGACAGTCAGGTCTGAAATGTCCAGGCTTCTTGCAATTAAAGCAAAGATAATCAGGTTCCTTTTTTTGTTTTAGTTCAGGACAATCAGGTTTGAAGTGTCCTGGCTTCTTGCAATGATAGCACAAGTAATCATTATCTTTCTTTGATTCATCCCTCTTCTTTTCACTGAATTTCTCTGTGAAATTTCTTGGAGAACCCTTTCCAGTTTTCATCATTCTGATTTTCTTGCTCAGTAGGGAAATCTTCTCTTGCATCTCATCCAGTAGATCATCTTGAGCTCCTGATGTCTCTTCTTGATGTGAAGCTGCCAATGCAGTGGTCTTTGGCTCTTCTTTTTCAGTCTCAGGCACAAGCTTTTTGCTAAATTCATAGGCCTTAAGATCTGAAAACAATTTGAAGGTGTCCTCTTCATGCAAACTCCTCATTTCTTCTATGGTCTGTCACCTTCATCTCCCAAACTTCTTTTGCAGGTAATGCTTCCAAGATTTTTGAGTTGATTTCTTCTTGTGAGTACTTCACACTCAGTAGGGTGAGTTCATCCATGATTGCAATGAATCTGGATTCTATTTGTTCAATGGTCTCATTTGGTTTCATTTTGAACTCCTGGAACTTCTTCTTTGCTACACTGATCTTGTTCTTTTTGATTGCATCAGTGCCTTCACAGATTAACTGTAACTTATCCCAAAGTTCCTTTGCAGTCTTGAAATCTTTCACCTTCGTATACATATTGCTATCCAAAGTTCTGTATATAATATCAATAGCAATATTGTTGAGATTTGCTCTTTTTCTATCTTCAGCAGTCCATTCCTCGTTTGGTTTTGGTATGTACTGTGTCTCATCTCCCACTGTTACTGACTTGGTAATCTCTAGTGGTCCATCTGTCAGCACATCCATCATTTCATCATGTGTTGTAGCTAGATAAGCCTGCATACGATGTTTATACTCATCAAAATGATCTAAAGAACACATCAACATTTTTCTAGCATACTGGTTGTTATCCATGATGCAAAGCTTTGAAAATCAGACTTGAAAAAGTTTTCAAAGTATTTTCACAAGCACAACAAGTAGGATTACTTGAACGAAAATCGCTCGATACCAATTGTTGGTCCATTGAAAAGGCTTTGGTTAAGTTTAGAGGGGGGGGTTAATAAACTTAACACTTAAAACTTTTGGAGTTAACAAACTCAGCAACTTCAAAGTAGCTGCCGATACTTCGAGTCCGTCGACACTCGATAGTCTCGTGACCGTTGTGTTTACCTAATTTGTGCAGCGGAAATATATCAAAAATTAAGCCTTATTACTTGTTGTTAAATATGATACCAAGTATTAGATACTCAGTAGTGTATGTGTGTGAATTCAGTTGCTAGATTCAGTAGATTGATGTGTTAGATAAACTAAGTGCGAATATAAATGCGAGAAAGTAAGTAGGCAGATTTTATAGTGGTTCCAGGTGGTGTAATCTGTCAGTCCACTCTTCTCCTATGATGTTGGAGGTAATTCACTAGAGATCATTGATGTAGCTGTTACAAAAATCCCTAAGTTGCTTGTCCTTCACCAATAACTATGGCTTCACAAACTGAACACTTGGAACAAGTAGGATTGCTGCTCCAAAGTCTTCCACTGGTCCTTGAAGGGTAGGATTTCCACTTCACCAGCTCCACCACAATCAACAGTCTTTCACACCCAAAGATGCTTCACTGTCTTCGGTAGATTTCTTGTAAAAGAAAGTTTGAATCAAGTAAGTGATTCAGCTTTCAGCAGCTTGATCAGGATGATATGATCAGCAGCTTGATGTCTTCAAGTGTGTAAACTTGATGCAGCTTGAATGCAGATTACACTTGAAGAAATTTACTGGATCAGTAGCTTTATGCTCAGTAGGGCCAGAAGGGTGTTTTTCTTGATCAGAAATTGAAGCTCAGGATTATCTATATTTTTCTCTTAATGTTCATCACTTGTATCTGAATTAGGAGTCCTCTATTTATAGGTAGGAATCCTTGTGACATATGTTTGAAATTCAAACATAGCCGTTTCAGATTTGTCTCTATCTTGACTTGCTTTTTCGATTGTTCTGGGACCGACATCGTCGATTCCTTTTTGATTTACGATTGTCTACAGCTCGCCACCCTTTGACTTGTAACCATTGGATAAAAGTCTGAATCTTTCCAACGTCCATTTGATCTTAACCATTGATTTGTTTGATAAAATCAGAGGTTGTTAGCTGTCCCTTTCTTTGTAATCTTCCAATGCAACCTTTGATTAGATCGAAATATGTGTCCAGCAGGTTCCTGAGAACATAAGTCTGATGATATACATATCTATAAGATGATCCTTATTTTGCTGTGTTTAAAAACACTTCAGCTTACTGTCTTTTATCTAACTTTTATTTATGAAGTTAGATTACACCTTTTTGCATATAACTAAGTTCCAATCATCACTTATCTTGTGGAAATTAGACCTTGTACACAAGGTATATGTAATCAGTTTAGGTCATCACAGACTTCCCTAAATTCTGATTGCATATCCTTGACTTTAATTACTAAGTTTGATCCATTAGCCTTCAATAACTGAGTTTGAGCCCTCAGCCTTCAGTCTTCTGCAGGTTCCTGACTAGTCTACTGACTCAGCTACCTTACTGATTTAGACTAGTCTGTTGATGTAAGTCAGCTGACCTTTACAGTGCTTGTTTGATCAAACCTATACAAAATCAAACTCTAATAAACCTATACATTTGATCTAGACAACTTTTTGCCTTTTCTCTATAACTGCTTGTCTGGCACTCATCACTAAAACTTAAAAATAAGTCCAACACTTACATCAGCAGACTAATCTAGATCAGTAGGGTAGCTGAGTTAGTACACTAGTTAGGAACCTGCTGAAGACTGAAGGCTGAGGGCTCAAACTCAGTTATTGAAGGCTAAGGGATCAAACTTAGTAATTAAAGTCAAGGATATGGAATCAGAATTTAGGGAAGTCTGTGATGACCTAAACTGATTACATATACCTTGTGTAGAAGGTCTAAGTTCCACAAGTTAAGTAGTGATTGGAACTTAGTTATATGCAAAAAGGTGTAATCTAACTTCATAAATAAAAGTTAGATAAAAGACAATTAGCTGAAGTGTTTCTAAACACAGCATAATAAGGATAAGCTTACTGATGTGTATATCAGCAGACTTATGTGCTCAGGAACCTGCTGGACACATATTTTGATTTAATCAAAGGCTACATTGGAAGATTACAAAGAAAGGGACAGCTAACAACCTCTGATTTATCAAACAAATCAATGGTTAAGATCAAATGGACGTTGGAAAGATTCAGACCTTTATCCAATGGATACAAGTCAAAGGGTGGACAGACTGTAGACTGTCAAAAAGCATTCTGACAGTGTCAGTCCTATGAACAGTGACAGAAAGTAAGTCAAATGGGACAAATCTGAAACGGCTATGTTTGAATTTCAAACATAAGTCGCAAGGATTCCTACCTATAAATAGAGGACTCCTAATTCAGATACTAGTGATGATTTTTAAAAAGAAGTATAAGGATCCGTCTTGAGCAATCGAATTAAATCAAGAAAAACACCCCGTCGACCCTACCGAGCATAAGGCTACCGATCCAATAAATTTCTTCAAGTGTAATCGCATTCAAGTCGCATCAAGTTTACACACTTGAAGACATCAAGCCGCCGATCATATCATCCGATCAAGCTCGTCGAAAGCCGAATCACTTACTTGATTCAATCTTTCTTTTACAAGAAATCTACCGAAGACAAGTGAAGCATCTTTGGGTGTGAAAGACTGTTGGTTGTGGTAGAGCTGGTGAAGAGGCAATCCTACCCTTCAAGGACCAGTGGAAGACTTTGGAGCAGCAATCCTACCTATTCCATGTGTTCAGTTTGTGAAGCCATAGTTATTGGTGAAGGACAAGCAACTTAGGGATTTTTGTTACAACTACCTCAAGAATCTCTAGTGAATTACCTCAAACATCACAGAAGAAGAGTGGACTGACAGGATTACACCACTTAGAACCACTATAAAATCTGCCTACTTACTTTCTGCATTTATATTCTGCACGTAGTTTATCTAACACATCAATCTACTGAATCTAGCAACTGAATTCACACACATACACTAATGAGTATCTAATACTTGGTATCATATTTAACAACAAGTAATAAGGCTTAATTTTTGATATATTCCGCTGCACAAATTCAGTAAACTCAACGGTCGACGACTATCGAGTGTCGACGGACTCACCGAAGTATCGTAGGTCGCCGAAGTTGCTGAGTTTGTTAACTCCAAAAGTTTTAAGTGTTAAGTTTATTCACCCCCCCTCTAAACTTAACCAAAGCCTTTTCAAGGGGCCAACAGTAACGGTTATCATTCAAATTCAAAGTCAAATCACAGGATCTACACCTATAAATAGAGGACTCCTAATTCAATGTGAGTGAATTCATTCCACTCAATACAAAACCATCTCAAATCTGTATGAAATTCACGATCGGTTGCCACAACCTAGCCCATGAAGGCCGATCCTCTAACTGAGATGAATCAAAATACTGTGATCACCATAAGAATCATGGACACATCACTGATGAGTGCATCACTTTGAGGAGAGAGATCGTTAAATGGATCCAAGATGGAACTCTGAGCAAATACAAGAAAGATGGGGGGCACGCAAAGAGAAATGATTGACAGCCCCGTAAGTATGCGAATGAGATCAGAGTTATTTTGGAAGAGTTCCTAAGCAATAATCAACTGAAGAAACAAATTAACTCCATCAATATCAGGGATTTTGAGTAGCCAATTGTTCTGGGCGACTACGATCAAGCTATAACCTTTACTCGGAGCGAGTTAGTGGGCACGCCCGGGGCAATGGAGGTGCCAATCATGGTACAAGTTGGCATCAACAATTTTGGGGTGAATCGAGTTTTACTAGATACCGGGGCTAGCGAAGTTGCTGAGTTTCTTAACTCTAAAAGTTTTAAGTGTTAAGTTTATTCACCCCCCTCTAAACTTAACCAAAGCCTTTTCAAAGGACCAACAATTGGTATTAGAGCAGTGCTTCTGTTCTGAAGTAATCCTACTTGTTATGATTGTGAAAATACTTTGAAAACTTTTTCAAAGTTACTGATTTTCAAAGCTTTGCATCATGGATAACAACCAGTATGCTAGAACTATGTTGATGTGTTCTTTAGATCGTTTTGATGAGTATAAACGTCGTATGCAGGCTTATCTAGCTGCAACACATGATGAAATGATGGATATGTAGACAGATGGACCATTGGAAATTACCAAGTCAGTAACAGTGGGAGATGAGACACAGTACATTCCAAAACCAAAAAGGGAATGGACTGCTGAAGATAGAAAAAGAGCAAATCTCAACAATATTGCTATTGATATCATATACAGAACTTTGCATAGCAATATGTATATGAAGGTGAAGGATTGCAAGACTGCAAAGGAACTATGGGACAAGTTACAATTAATCTGTGAAGGCACTGATGCAATCAAAAAGAACAAGACCACTGTGGCAAAGAAGAAGTTCCAGGAGTTCAAGATGAAACCAAATGAAACCATTGAACAAATGGAATCAAGATTCAATGCAATCATGGATGAACTCACCCTAATGAGTGTGAAGTACTCACAAGAAGAAATCAACACAAAAATCTTGGAAGCATTACCTGCAAAAGAAGTTTGGGAGATGAAGGTGACTGCCATAGAAGAAATGAGGAGTTTGCATGAAGAAGACACCTTCAAATTGGTTTCAGATCTTAAGGCCTATGAATTCAACAAAAATCTTGTGCCTGAAACTGAAAAAGAAGAGCCAAAGACCACTGCATTGGCTGCTTCACATCAAGAAGAAACATCCGGAGCTCAAGATGATCTACTTGGATGAGATGCAAGAAGCATTGCCCTACCGAGCAAGAAAATCGAATGATGAAAACTGGAAAGGGTTCTCCAAGGAATTTCACAAAGAAATTCAGTGAAAAGAAGAAGGAAGAATCAAAGAAAGATAATGATTACTTGTGCAATCATTGCAAGAAACCAGGACACTTCAAACCTGATTGTCCTGAATTAAAACAGAAAAAGGAACCTGATTATCTTTGCTTTAATTGCAAGAAGCCTGGACATTTCAGACTTGACTGTCCAGACATACTGAAGGCCAAAAATCAACAAAGAAGACATGGCAAGAAGGCTATGGTTGCTGAAGATGAATCAGGATATGAAGTAGAATCAGAAAAGGGAAATGAATATGATGATACTGCACTTGTTGCTGATATGGAAGATCATGCTTTAATGGCAAATATGGATGAAACAGAGGAGGTATACAATTCTGTATCTATAAACACTCCTGCTGGAAGTGATTGTGAATCAACTTGTGGTTCAAATCCTAAAAATTCTGACAATGAAGAAACTTTGGATGCCATCCTTAATCAACTGAGGATAATACAATCTGGTTATGAGGTTGTGAAGGCCGAGAAAGAAGCTCTTCAATCAGAAGTTGAAAGATTAAATGCTGAATTAAGAATTCTCAAAGGAAAGGAAAAAGAAGTCGACGAGAATCGCATAAGCCCGCCGAACATTCGAGCCGCCGAGTCCGTCGAACCATCTTGTTCCTCCACCGCATTCAAATCGGAAAACCTTATGGTGATAGAACAGGGCTTGGATTTGGAACTCAACAATCCAAGAAGAGTGGATCCAGTAAGGTCACTGAACCTAGTACCAGAATTGGTCCTAGGTTTGTGCCTGCACAAGATCCAACTCCCAAAAGGGTTGCTGAGGCAGTAAAGCCTACTGAGAAAGCTTTAAGGAAGCAAGAATTCAAGGAAGTCAACAGCTCCAAATAAAAAGAATAAATCTAAAACTAGGACTGCTGTGCCTTCTAGACCTGCTGATAGCAAACCTGCTACCAAGTCTGCTGGACCACAAAAAGGGAAAAACCAGAAATATTCCAAGAATAAGAATCCTAAATCCAAAAATGTTAATCATTCAAGGGATACTTATCTCAGGGGGAAAGGTAGACTGTTTCCTTCTGATGATGATTGGAATATTCCTGCACCTACTGCTAGAAACAACAGATATAACCATGCTGCTAGGGTAAAACCTAAGCAATGGAATCAGCAGGGGGCTCAGCAGAGGACTTATATAAGACCTCAACAGGGACCTCAGCAGACTCCATATCATAGGGCTATTCCTAACAGACAGTAAACCTATGGTTATCCTAGTGCTTCTAACAAAAGAAATCACTTTAAACAGCATTATATTCCAAAAGGCCAAAAAGCATATGTGAATCCTACACAACCAATTGCTAGACCTTATGGATGTGTAGAGTACATGTATGAACCAAAGTGTGATACCTTTCAAAGAAGACCTTATGGAAACTTACCAAGGGTCATGCTTGCCACTGACCATTATGGACCCAAACAAGTTTGGGTACCTAAAATGCACTAACTTTGTTTTGTAGGGTGTCTGGTACTTTGACAGTGGATGTTCCAGACATATGACAAAGAATAAGCACTGTTTTTCAAGTTTTGTGGCAAAGGTGGTCCAAGAGTAAATTTTGGCAACAAGAACACACCAGGATACACAAGAGGATATGACACACTTGTGAGAAATGGATTAACAATCAGGAATGTTGCATATATGGAAGGACTGGACTACAACCTACTGAGCAGTGGACAATTCTGTGACATGGGATACAAGGTAACTTTTGACAAAAACACATGTACTGTCATTAGTGAGAGAGGTGATCAAGTTGTGTTGGCTGGAAGAAGACAACAAAACAAGTATGTTGTCGATTGGTCTACTGCTGTTCCAGAAACATGCCTACCAAGTCAGAACTCAATTGGTTATGGCATAAGAAGTTGAATCATCTAAATTTTGATGATATCAATCAGTTGGTGAAGAAGAAACTGATGATTGATTTACCTGAGATCACATTCAAAAAAGATGCTATATGTGATGCATTTCAGAAAGGTAAACAGACAAAGTCAAGCTTCAAGTCAAAAACTAAACAATCAACAAAAAGAGTTTTGGAGCTGATGCACATGGATCTTTTTCAACCAGTAACACCAACAAGTGTAACAGGAAAGAAGTACACATTAGTGGTTGTGGATGATTATTCAAGGTACACTTGGGTGATATTCATGAACAAGAAAAGTGACACTTCAAAAGATGCCTGAACTTTTGAAGAGATTGCAAAATGAGAAAAGTTTGACAGTAGTAAAGATAAGATCAGAAGATAAGGGTACTGAATTTCTCAATAAAGTTATAAGAGAATATTGTGAACAAAATGGTGTACTACATCAACTGGCTGCTGCTGGTACACCTCAACAAAATGGGGTTGCTGAAAGAAGAAACAGAACATTAAAAGAAGCAGGAAGAACTATGATTTTTGAAGCATTGCTATCAGAAAGATATTGGGCTGAAGCAATTAATACAGCATGCTATACACAAAACAGAACTTCAGTGAACAAGAAGCTGCTGAAGACACCTTATGAGATTTGGAATGGAAGAAAACCTAATATATCTTATTTCCATCCATTTGGAAGAAAATGTTTTATCTTGAATCATAAGGAACAATTGAAGACATTCCAACCAAAATCAGATGAAGGAATTTTCTTGGGATATTCTTCGTTAGCAAGGCATTCGGTACCGAACAAAAGGACACCGAAACATGAAGAAACAATACATGTTGTATTTGATGAACCTAAGTTCACCGGAATGGAAGATGAAGCTTCGAACTTGCCGAGAATCAACAAGTCACCGATCCGAATGTGTTGAAGTTTTGGAAAGATTCAATGACTTAAAGGTTTCGATTCTCGCCCCGCCGAACACCCCGCCGGTAACACTACCGATGCAAAGAATCGAGGCGGTTCAAGGATCCGCTGAACCCCTATTGAAAAAACAGCAGACCCTACTGAAGATGAGGTTCCTGAGAATCAATCCAACCAGAATCCACAATGGTTAAGGGATCACCCTGCTGAGCAAGTCATTGGCAACATATAGCAAGGTGTGAGGACTAGAAGACAATTAGAAGCAATGTTTACATGTTTTCTATCTCAAATGGAACCTAAAGTTGTTGAAGAAGCAATATCAGATCCATATTGGATAATTGCTATGCAAGAAGAGTTGAATGAATTTGAAAGAAATCAAGTTTGGACACTTGTGGAAAGGCCTAATCATGCAAATGTAATTGGTACAAAATGGGTATACAGAAACAAACTTGATGAATCTGGTACCATTGTGAGGAATAAGGCTAGACTAGTAGCAAAAGGATATTCTCAAGCAGAAGGAATAGATTTTGATGAGACATATCCCCCTGTTGCAAGATTGGAAGCTATCAGATTATTCCTGGCACATGCTACTTATAAAAACTTCAAAGTATATCAGATGGATGTCAAAAGTGCATTCTTGAATCGCATTCTGGAAGAGGAGGTGTATGTTCAGCAACCTCCTGGATTTGAAGTTAAAAATCAAGAAGATAAAGTGTATAGGCTCAACAAAGCACTTTATGGTTTAAAACAAGCTCCAAGAGTATGGTATGAGACTCTATCTCAATTCTTGGTGGACAATGGTTTTACAAAAGGCATCATTGATAAGACTCTTTTCAGAATCAATGAAGGGGAATAGCACCCTACTGGTACAAATTTATGTTGATGACATAATTTTTGGTTCTGAAAATGAATTGCTATGTGAGAAGTTTGCAAATCTAATGAAGAGTAAATTCCAAATGAGTTTGATAGGAGAAATGAACTACTTTTTAGGATTGCAAGTCAAACAGATGAAAGATGGAATCTTCATTCATCAAACCAAGTATACCAAGGAGTTACTGAAGAAATTTGGTATGGAAAACAGCACCAAGGTATCAACTCCTATGAGCACAAATATGAGATTGGATGAAGACAAAGAAGGTAAAGATGTTGATCAGACCTTATACAGAAGGATGATAGACAGTCTGCTGTACCTTACTGCCAGCAGACCTGATATATACTTTGTTGTAGGTGTTTGGGCAAGATTTCAATCAAAACCTAAAGAATGTCATTTAGGTGCAGTCAAAAGAGTTATCAAGTACCTAAAAGAGACTTTGGGAGTAGGGATATGGTATTCAAAAGATGGAAGTTTCAAGGTTATATCCTACTCAGATTCAGATTATGCTGGATGCAAGATTGATAGAAAAAGCACCACAGGAACCTGTCAGTTAATGGGAAATAGACTGGTTTCCTGGTTTAGCAAAAAGCAGAATTCTATATCAACTTCCACTGCTGAAGCTGAGTACATTTCTGCTGGAAGTTGCTGTGCACAAATACTGTGGTTAAGACAACAATTAAGGGATTATGGAATTGAAAAAAGAGAAATTCCAATCATGTGTGACAACACAAGTGCAATTGCAATCACAGAAAATCTTGTTTTGCACTCAAGAACCAATCATATTGATGTGAGACATCATTTTATAAGAGATCATGTTGAAAAGAAAGATGTGGTGGTTCTGTATATCCCTACTGAAGATCAACTTGCTGATATTTTCACCAAACCACTGGATAGTGAAAGATTTGCTAAACTAAGGACTGAACTTGGAATTATAAAAGTTGACTGATATAATCTTAATCAGCGGTGTACTGGAATTCACCAAGGGGATTAGACTTTGCTATGTTGGGTGAGCTCACTTAGCAGATTAGTCATTGGTATCAACAATTCCATGTGCTTATGTTTGGACAATTGAGCAAATGAAGTTGCCAAGGGGATTGGTCTTTGTCATGTTGGGTGAGCTCACTTGCCAGATCAGTCATTGGTATTAAAATTCATCTTGTATTATCAATTGGACAACACAAAAGGAGTTAAGCATCAGTAGAGTAATTCTGTCAGCAGGTTGCAGAGACTTTCTGTCAGCAGGCTGCTGAGCCAAGTCTGCTGATGACAAGGCTGCTGAAGGAAACGTTACACAGTCAAACTTACAAAAGTAAAAAAGCAAATGGCGGGATATTTATTCTATCCTTATAACCGTAGTTACACGATCTGACGATTACAAAATGTTATGGAAAAGTAATACCACTGTATGTGCTCTGACAGTTACAACTACATCTATCTATATATACAGACCTATACACAGAGACTACTTTCAAAAACTCAGATTGATTTTCTCTGCGTATACACTGTGTGAACACAGATTTGAGAGCTATCTTCTTCATCTTTTTCTTACAACAATGACAAAGAAGGATGATGTTCATATTGGAACCAGTCAGAGTGTAAGAGGATATATTACTGACTGTAACTCCACTGAGTTAGCCATTAATATTGGACGAAGAATCGACGGTTTGTCAATTTGGGCTAGAAGGTGTTATAAACGTAAGATTGGAACGAATCTCTTATGTCAATGTGTTGGAATTTCGGAGAAACATTGTCATACATGAAGGTAGAGAGGCCTTCACTACAACTGTTAATGGAAGAGAGATTGAAATATCTTCAGACCTACTGAGAGAGGTATTTAAATTTGCACCTGGAAACAATGCACCCACCAATCCAGAATCAATGAATCTACCAAGAATGAGGTTTGTGGATTCAATAAAGATAGATGATTCAATTGCTTCAAATCTGGGCATTAATGTGAAGTATATTGGTTATGAGTACAACCTACTGAGCAAATTGATTGCCAAAACCATTTTGGGATTTGTTGGAAGCCTAGATACACTGTCTGGACGAAAAATATACCTGCTGATTATCATCTGCAGAAGTATGAAGTTTGATTGGGCTGGATTCTTCATACACTACATGAAGAAAGTGTGTATTGAAGATAGAGATGGTACAAGGAAGTCCAAGGTCAAGCCTTTAGGTCTAATGATTCAAACCTCGTGAATCACTTTCGGATACCGATGTTTTATCCGAAAAGATTAACAAATCCGATTCAAGCCGAAGTTGCTACTCTATCCACGGTCCGGATGATGATGAAGATGTAGATGATGAGGCTACCGAAAGTGATGGTGATGGTGGAAATGATGATGATCTTGGTGGTGAGCAGGTCAAGCAAGTTGTTAAGCTCGTCGCACCCAAGAAGGTTACTGAAAAGAGGAAGGCTGCTGACACAAGAAAAATTACAGAATTGCTAAAGCCTAGAAAGACAAGGAAGAAAACAGCAGAGACTGCTGAGTCTGCTGAGGGTTCAGGAGAAATTGAGGTTACTGACCCTGTAGTTGCAAAGAAGAAGACTGTTGCTGAAATCTTGAAGGAGCAATATAGGGAAGCCAGTAGAAAGAGGAAGTCTACTGAGATTGAAGCTGAACAACTATCCAAAAGAATGAAAGAGATTGCCAAGAAAAGGAAACATGGCAAAGGGAAGCAATTGAAAACTTTGGAGGCTCAAAGGCAACCAGAAGAAGAAGAAGAAGTAGGAGAGGCTATTGAGGCTGAGCCCTTAACAATTATCAAGCCAACTGAGGATGTAGAGGCTGTTATTGAGCAACCTGCTGGAAAATCACAGCAGACTACTAACCCTGAGCCTGCTATAGAAGCTAGCTATTGAATCCTCCCCTGCAAAGGCTGCTGAGCCTACTGAATCTGCACAAGTTGTTGTTGAGCAACTTGTAGAAGAACCACAAACAAACTACCGAGTCTACACCGCCGTGGAAGTTGAAAAGTTGGTACAAGACCCCGCAAGTTCCGCAATAGTTCGGGGGAAGAGCAATCGTTGCTAACCCTGTTGATGAGCATATAAGTCAGGGGGAACCAACTGTAGTACAGATGGAGGTAGTAGGGACTAACATACAACCTGAGCAACCTACTGACCTAGAAGCTGAAGGATGTAGGTTCTTAGATCTAAACGAATTAGATCTACGCGCAGCGGATGGATCACGATTTATATATCAAAACACATAATTAAAGGACTTAAACTACTACAAGGGGGTTAAGATCAAGTTACCAATAGTAGGAAGAGATGCCAAGATCTTCCGATGTGTTCTCCAAACGGCGGTTGGTGGACACCCTTCTTGATACACGAGCCTCCTTGATATGCAACACCAAGAAAAACTCAAAGTTTTTCTTTTACTAAAAACCCAAGACAAGAAAAAACTAATTTTTCTCTCTTTTTATTTGACATGGGGCGAAATTTTTCTCATTCCATATGTCTTGGAAGAACTCTCTTTATATAGGAGAGTAAATCCTTGGCCTCCAAGTTTCTAATTAATTAAATAAATAATTAAAAAGAAATCACAATAAAGGATAATTCCATTTATAAAAGATTGTGATTAATCAATCAATCAATTACAAATAAATCATCTTTTATTAATCATTAATCACACAAGAAAATCAAATCTTGCATTTAATAAAGTATGAGGCGCCACCCCTAGGGTTTAAAAGCCCACATAAAATGTCTTTTATGTGTATTATATTATTTAGCCCAACTAAATAACATTCATGCATATCAATTAATTAGCCCAGCCAATTAATTATCACTGAGGCCTAAGTAACAAGATTATTAGTCCGGATTACAGAAGCCACATCGGGGACCATGGACCTATAACCAGTAGCTCCAATAATTAATTATTCATCGAACAGAATAAGTACATTAATTATTAATTCCGGGATTACGCCACCATAAACCCGAAACCGAACTCTACCGATTATAGATGTATACTTATACTCAACCCATAGAGTAAATAAGCGTCCATTGATATAATCACTACATACGGATTAACCCTCCATAGATCGTCCATTCGAGTGGGAAGTCTCCGTGAACCCGACTCGAATATCTTATCCTTATTTACCATTAACCCCCGATGATCAATTAGTATGCATATCCGACTAGTAGCTAATTAGTCAAATGCGAAACTCCCGGGATCGATCACTTTCTTAGGGCTAACAAATAAGGGTTCGTCTCTCTACTTCCCGCAGAAGGAATGGATTCCATGTCCGTGAAAAACGAACTACTCACTCATCGGAGATAGTGCCAATGAGAAGTGGCTTGGAACACATATCTAAGTGAACCGTAACTAACACATCAAACACTACCCCGAGACAAGCAAAGACCCGTGATCACCTCGGGATTAAGGTTGATCCATATATGATCATCTAATGATTTAATAAGATTCCTCGATTACGGAATTATATCGAGAAATACGATTAAATCGGTCCGGTCCTATATGAATGCCATCATATATAAATGCCCCACGTAGTACCCTCTACCGACAGTCCGGATAAGACTATCACACCCTAAGGTGTTCTGGGCGCATTATTGGTGTTTTAATCAAGAGACCCTAAACTCTGATTAAGTTCACCATGGACTAACAGTTTAAGTATATCACCACTGACTCAATCCTCACGTGTAATCCATACACTGAGTTAAGTGGTTACATACAGATATACTTAGGGTTTGCAGCAGTGTATTATTTACAAGCACAAATCAAGTAATAAGGTGAGATAAAATCTGTCATCCATTGTTAAAAACAATTACACAAATTGTCTTTCGGGCACTACACCTAACAATCTCCCACTTGCACGAAATGACAAGTAACGATTGTTTTTAGAGCACACCCTTTCTCATTTTATTGACAACACTCTCCCACTTGCTCTAAAAGCAGGTGAGACATATCCATCAATGCCGTACCCTCCAAGCACTCGACTTGGTACACTGATTAGCTAGGTTGTCGACTCGAGACGATCTTTAGGATTGAAACGTTGTCGGTCCTTCCAATCAGGCGGTACTCTCTCTCAATATGCTTTTGACTTCTTGTGACCGAGAAGATCCTTCAAAGCTATCTCTTCACTGTTTTCACAATGAAGTGATATCGGCTTATCAGACCTGGAATTACTCCCAGACTAAAAAAGGAAATTCTAAGCACTATTAGTAAACACTGAGCCCGAGATCAACTTAATGATCATCCTTAATCTGACTACAAGTCAGAATCAATGTAGTCAACCATATTCAAGTTTGCACCTGAATATACAAGCATATGATTCCTCGTTCTCTAACGATACTTGAGGACGTACTAAACCGCTACTTATTGCTTGAATCCAAGATTCACTCGCAATTGACTCGTTTTAAGCTGACTTGCCCTTATCCCAGAGAGACTCTATCCCATTTTCTCTTTATCCGAAGATTTGGAGAATCATTCCTGAGAGGTAGGGTAGGACTACTCTCGATGAATGCTACAACCGTATATGCATAATCATCTTATTCAATAAGATAGGTGGGATAGCCAATGACTCATTCTCGTGAATTTGACCGAATCAAATTCTTAGAATTTAGTCCAATTCTCTCATCCAGAGAATCTTGGCGTGTCAGTTTCCGACTTCAGGTAGCACACCCATGTTGTTTCCAACCGTTTTTAGTGTTATCATTTATGAACACTAATGCTACTACTTTACCAATATTGATATCTAGTCTACGAAAAAACTTATCAATATTTTGGTCAAGTCCACATATTTTAAAACATGTGACTTTTAAATGACCGAGAGGTTCTCTTAAATCCACAAAGGATATAAGCCATGGCAGGCTTCCTACCAATGGTTCTTCCTGAATAAATTAAGATATCGTTAGTCTCGCAAAAAAAGGTATTAGGGAATCACCCCTATCTTCTGCTTTGTAACGAATCCGTTATTCATTCTCAGCTAAAACCCTTCTGTTCTGAATGAATTCAGATTCCGTTGTTCGGCAAGAAAGTCTCACGGAATCACCCCTATTTTCTGCTTTCTAACGAAATCTAGCAAGACTGAGTGGTGAGAGAGTTCAAGGTCTGGTTAACTCTCTACTTGTCAGGGAATCACCCCTATACCACTCAACTTTGCACTGAAAGTTTAAACTTTCCTATTCATTCGACTCTTTTCTATGGAGATCCAATTGCTCCCACTGGGCCTGAGACACTCAGGTGGTTCTACAATAGACTGAACAAAACTGGAGTACAAAAACTCCATTTACAGGGTTAAGGTGTCAAACCAACCTCTATGATCGAATCCTATACAAACCCCACTAAGAGCCATAGGTTATCAATCACCCCGGCGAGACCGTAAAGTCCACAAAACCACAATGGGTCAATGGTTAAACCATACTCCCATTGCGTGGTGGATTGACATCCCGATCTAGTAGTATTTATCGTTGTAATCACCAACAACCGATGTTGGACGTGGTCCGATTAAATCGATAGTAACTACCTTTGGGTAACCGTACTCCAAGGTTTAAGGTTGTACTTATAGATTCTATCGAAGGCTTGTGACAGTTCAACCGTCACTTTTCGATCTCAAGAATCTTATAATCAACCTTCACTCGTCTCATTAAGATATTTCACGAACAAATCACAATCCGAACGTATGCGCAAAACCTCCAAATCCTACCTTCAAGCATTAAATGCTAAATGCCTACATTTATGGAAGTGGTGTGAACCGAATTCACTCATTATCCATAAATTCACCGGCATCTTCTAGGTAGACTTCTCGGTTTACATAATAATGTTAACCGTTATTTTGCAACCAATTATCTTAATCGAGTTTAACAAAGTTGTATTGTAGCACATCAATAACTATATAGGGCAAGTCTATGGTTTCTTCCTCGGTGAGAAACATTCCACTAGGAGCGGTGCCGAGCATCGGTCCCAAGACTATGCGATAGCCTATTTCGAGCATGGAATACTCTATTCTCTCGCCGAAATCGGAGACTCCTCCTCGTATTCTTTCGATAAACTAAACCATGTTTCGAGTAGTTATCAGACAAAATGTCACCACTCAAAATCTCCCGCTAGCTTGTATATCTCATTAGACCCCGAAGGTCATTATGAACAAGCTATGTTACCTCTTCAAATCTATTACCCTGTCCTGATTGAAAGGAAACTTAGTCATTGTTCCTTTGAGATAGTGTTCCCAGACTGGGAGATAGGAATCACCCTTAGCCAGTCGTCAGGTCTTATCTCTAGGATATATGCACTAATTAATAGATATTGAAGGGTCGTTTATCTTAATACGGAAACCATTTGCCTATAATAGTTTAAGACGTGTTATATATACCTTTTCAGCATTTCTTAGTGGTTCTGACTTTATCAAACAAAAGTCCGAGTCTCGGATTCGTACTACAAATGTCATTTTCACTTTCTATGAGGTAACAATATTTCGAGTTGAAAGTGAATCCATTTGTTTCAACGAATCTATAAACAGAAAAATAAATTTTTATGTGATATTCATGGTTAGAATCCGAAATTCATTTCCTTATATCACTCCCACTATTGTAGCTGAAATTACTGCTCGTTGTTACTCTATTAATCGTTAATGCACAGCTTCCTTGTTCTTCCAAAGAACTAAGCTACCGAGTCAAGTTACTCGGTTAAGAAAGTCGCTAAGGATTCATTGGTTAGTGATCCGAAATCACTTTCCCTATCCTATACTTTCTTTAATTAATGTTTCGGTTTAGCCTCAAAACTTCAGTTAAGATGATTAACACTTATAGACATTCTTTCCCATTCTTAACTTTCCTTAAAAGGAAATAGTCTTGAACTAGCAGTTCGTATGAGTAGATACTACTCGTGAACTGTGGGATGTCTAAAGAAAGCATTACCTAGTGGGACTAATTTTCTAAATTAGAAAAACATAAGACAAAAGCTCCCACTAGTTTATCGGTTCCAAATACCATCTAACTAGCGACACTTTAATTTATGATTCTCCAATTTTTCTATTAGAAAATTTCTTGTGTAGACACTACACCATTAAAATTCACTAGAAGAATTTTATCGTCCCAATCATCTTTCAAACTGACTACAGTCGTCTCTCGTTCAACACGATTGACAACAGTGACATACTTATTTACGTCACTTAAGTCTTGAAGGCTCCAGAGAAATATCTCTTCCGAAAAATTAATCGCATGTAAGATCAATAAGTACAACGTTCTAGTTACTTACCACTTTTTAACGAAGTCATT